>JANUYF010000003.1:348727561-349942561 GCA_026167975.1 Phrynosoma blainvillii | reverse complement strand
CAGCAATACATAGTGAATGGGGAATACATAGGGAGGGCCATCTGTCGGGGATGCTTTGATTTTGAGTTCCTGCATGGCAGCAGGGGGGTTGGACTGGATGGCCCTTGGGGTCTCTTCCAACTCTAGGATTCTATGATTCTATGAATCCATCGCTGTCGCAGTCCAGCACAGATGATGGTCGAAGCAGGTTTAGTGTGAGATCCGAACCCAGAACTGTGGCATTGGTCTCGACATTCTCACTGATTTGATGTGCCTTGGGATTTCCCCCCCCCCCCCCCCCGCTTTCCTCTTCAGACATCCCAGAAAACATGTCTGGGGTCAGCTCTGGGAAAGTGACTCTTTTCCGCCAAGATGCACCTGATGGCCTTACCTACCGCATCCCGGCGTTGCTGTACCTTCCTTCCGAGTCGGCTTTCCTGGCCTTTGCAGAGAAACGGTCCTCCTTCAGAGACGAACACGCAGAGTTCCTGGTGATGAGACGAGGGCAGAAAGATGGGAAGTCAGTCCAGGTAAGAAGAAGGATAGGAAATACCTACAGTGGGCCTTTGGTACTATAGAGGGCCTTGGAGTTTGGCTCCCAGATCCCATATGGGTACCAAAATCCGTGGATACGCAATTCCCATTAAATACAAAGGCACAGTAGAATGGGGATCCCTATACAGTGGGCCATTGGTATCCACAGAAGTTTGGTTTGGGGGGCCCTGTGGATACCAAAATCCATGGATGCTCACATCCCATTATATACAATGAATTATTATTATTATTATTATTATTATTATTACTACTACTACTACTACTAGTACTACAGTGGGCCCTTGGTATGTGCTGGAGTTTGGTTCCAGGACCCCCCAACAGATACCAAAATCCATGCATGCTCAAGTCTCTTTATATACAATGGGATATTATTATTATTATTATTATTATTATTACAAGGGGCCCTTGGTATTCACTGGGGTTTGGTTCCAGGACCCCCCATGGATACCAAAATCCAAGGATACACAAGTCCTGTTAAATACAATGGAGAGTAAAATCGTGACCCTTATATAAAATGGCAGAATGAAGGTTTGCTTTTGAGAATTTATCTATTTTATGAAATTCTTCAAGCCGTGGATGCTTGAATCTGTGGATATAAGAATCTGTGGATACAGAGGGCTGGCTGTACAGTCATCCCTCTAAATTTGCAGGGGATCCGTTCCAGACCACCCCGCGAATTCGAAATTTTGTGAATATTCAAGTCCCATTGTCCTGAGTGGCAGTGCCATTGAGTACAATGGGACTTGAGTATTTCTTTCCTTCCCTCCCTCCCTCCCTCCCTCCCTCTCTTCCTCCTAACCTCCTCCTTCCCCTTCCTGCCCAGGAAGGCCGGCGCGGCGGAGAAATGGCTGCGCCAGATGCCTCAAGGCCTCTGGGGCCACGGCAAGGCTGGTATGGCTACCTGAAGGCCTCCGGGGCCGATGCAAGGCTGTGCTGGATGCTACAAAATTGCGCGGCCAAGGAAAGGCCTTCGGAGCCGAGGCAAGGCTGGCGCAGTTGCCCTAAGCCCTCTGAGGCTGAGGCAAGTCTGCGCCAGCTGCCGCAAAACTGCAGAGCCAAGGCAAGGCCAGCGCAGCTGCCTCAAGGCCTCTGCACCAAATGCCGCAAAGCTGCGCAACCAAGGAAAGGCTGGCATGGAAAGAAGGAGATAAGGGAGGGAGCCGCAGGCTTGCCATTCACGAGTAATCGAAACTGCGAATGCCAAGTCTCGAATCCGGAGGGACGACTGTATTTTAAAAACATGTCTCCCTAATATAAACCTTCCCAAGATCTAAGATCTGCTGTGGAACATTTTTTTTCGTGATCCCACCATCATTGCACGGATGCTGGTGAGGATACAGGCTGAGAGTGTGTGACTTGCCCCGAGTCACCCAGTAGGTTTCTGCGTGTCAGTGAGATTTTTCGCATAGTCCAAACAAAAAAACGGTCCTCCTTCAGAGCCAAACAAAACATGCGAATAACCCCCTAGTGTCAGGAAGTTCTTTGTTTGTTCCTGAATCCTTTTTCCTGTTATTTAGTTTCATTGGTTTGGGTTTTTAGTTGGAAGTTGTATATTAAAGCACATTTAATTCCAGTTTGAATGTGTATGGTTGAAGTGGCAAGTATCGCACACACAAAAAATAAACCAGTTGGGTAGCCATTTTGAACCCTTCTCTCTGATCTTATTCTAGTGGGGCCCACAAGAGTCCCTCGTGACGGCCACGCTGCCCAACTGTCGCACCATGAACCCGTGCCCTGTATTCGAGAAGAAGTCCGGCACCATTTTCCTTTTCTTCATATGCGTAGAGACCCACGTGACGGAGTGGCACCAGATCACGACGGGAAGAAACGCGGCCAGGTTATGCTATGTGTCAAGCCAAGATGGCGGCCGTACCTGGAGCCATACCACCGACTTGACCGAGCGAGTGATTGGGGAGGATTTGGAAAACTGGGCCACCTTTGCTGTCGGACCAGGCCATGGGGCGCAACTGAGTTCCGGGCGCCTGGTGATTCCCGCCTACACCTACTATATCAATAAACGTGGCTCCGGTCCCACGCCTGTCTGTTCAACCCAGCCCCATTGCTTCACTTTGTACAGCGACGACGGTGGGCAGAATTGGACCCGGGGCCAGCTCCTGAAAACTTTGCGGTCCACCGAGTGCCAAGTTGCTGAGCTGACCCACTGGGATGATAGCCAAGTCTTATATTGCAGTGCCCGCAGTCCGGACAGGAGCCGGGCTGAAGCCTTTGGCTTGGTGTGCGGAGACCGGTTTGAGGAATCCTACTTGTGCAAAGAGTTGTGTGAGCCACCGCACGGTTGCCAGGGGAGCATAGTGAGTTTCAGTGCACTGCCTTTGCCCTCGGATGTGAGCCAAAAGGCAGATGAAGGTGAATCTACCCATCCACTGGGTTTATATGCTTCCTCTGATCCCCTCAAGGGCAGCAAGTCATGGCTGATTTTCTCACACCCGACCCATGGCCACAAGCGTTTGGACCTGGGCATCTACCTGAATACATCCCCGTTGGATCCAGGGTCCTGGAAGGGCCCCTGGGTGCTGTATAAAGGCCCCAGTGGCTACTCCGACTTGGCCGTTTGCGAGGAGGAGGGTGGCTCGCTCATATTTGGATGTTTGTTTGAATGTGGGGTGGTCCGGGAGTGTGAAGAGATCGCCTTTCAGGTGTTTACAGGTGCCGAGCTCCTGAGAAATGTGGCGCAAAGCTGTGCGTGCACTGTTTCTCCCACAGAGCCAAAATAGTGGGCCAGAACAATACCCAAGTATTATTTACCGTATTTACTTGTTTATTTATTTCTTATCCTCCTTTCCCCATGGATTGAGGTGAGGGACAACAGCAATTAACAAACAAACAAACAAAATCAGTTAAAACAAATAAACGAAATGTGAAGTCGAAAGCTTTCACAGTTAGGTTTTTGTGGGTTTTTCAGGTTGTGAGGCCGTGTTCTATAAGAATGTATTCCTGACGTTTCACCTGCATCTGTGGCTGACATCTTCAGAGAATGGTGGCATGGAGGTGTGTGGGGTGTATATACTGTATGACTCTTGGTATACCCCACACACCTCCATGCCACCATTCTCTGAAGATGTCAGCCACAGATGCAGGCGAAACGTCAGGAATACATTCTTCTAGAACAGGGGTAGGCAACCTTTCCCCTTTAAGGGCCGAGGGACTTCAGCTCCCAGAATCCCAGGAGCTATTGGCCAACATGGGACTATTGGCCAACAGGGCTGAGGCTTCTGGGAGCTGAAGTCCCTCGGCCCTTAAAGGGGAAAGGTTGCCTACCCCTGTTCTAGAACATGGCCTCATAGCCCAAAAAATCCACAAAAAACATAAATTAAAGTGCATATCAATTTAAAAAGACAAATAAGACATGTATATATCAAAATAATCCATTATCTAAAATTCATCATTTAAAATTCACAATTTTAATAATCGTTTGGGTAAGCCTGCTGGAAGGGACTGGCCTTCAGTGCTCTTTCAAATTCAGATAGCATGTTCAGCTGCAGAAATAACCCAGTTTGAGACCGCTTTAACTGCCCTGGCTCAGTGCTAGGGAATCAGGGGAGCTGTAGTTTATTGTGACACCAGAGCTCTCTGATTAGAGCTCTCTCTAATCCAATTTGAGACCACTTTAACTGCCCTGGCTCAGTGCTAGGAGACCTGGGAATTGTAGCACCAGAGCTCTCTGACAGAGAAGGCTAAATGTCTCACAAAAACAGTTCCCAGGATTCCCTAGCACTGAGCCAGGGCAGTGAAAGCGGTCTCAAACTAGATTATTTCTGCAGTGTGGTTTGGACCTATATGGGTCAGGAGTTAAAGCTGGGATGGGCAACCATATAGGGACCAGGGGGCTTACTAGTCACATCCCTTAGTAAGCCGAAATACCTGTTTTCCTTTGCAGGCCCTCTCAAAATGGCAGTGGGAAGTGATGTTACAAATTTCCTATTTCCATTTTGGGAGGGACTGCAGAGGGAAACAGATATTTGGGTGTATCACAGCATTCAGGGGTCCTTTGGAAAATTGAATGGGTGTATTTTTGCATGTTTTAATGTTTGGAGTGGTTTCTGCGTGATTTCAGGGCAAAAGAAAGTGCACCGCTCAGTTCATACGATAAACTGCACATTCATATAAACTGCATATTCATATTTCATATTCATCTGAAACTGCAAATTCAATTGCAGTGAATTTATTTATTTATTTTTTTAAAAAAAATGGGAGTTGGAGGATTTTGATGTAATGATAAGATGGTCCTATTTTCGATAATGTTATCTTAAAGACATTTTGGTAGGAATTTTCCAAGATTTGTGCTATTTATTCATTTAGTCAGTGCATAAGCCAGAGCCCAAGGCTCAGCAGTTCTGCAACGCAGCACCTGGATCTTTGGAAAGACAACTTCTAAAGTAGCATTTTAAGTGAAAAGACAAATTGGTTTGAAATTAACATATGCTCCAATCATTTCTTAGTTCTACTAATGAAGAAGGAGAGTTTAAGCTGACATTGCTGTGGATAACCTGTTGTTCTGGTTTTCTGTTATATGTAAGATCATTTTATTGCAAGGTCTTGAAAATACTGATTAAAAAATTGTTTCTGCCTTTCCTTGTTAAACAAACCATGGTGTTTGAAGGGTGAGTGAACAGCGTACATGTTGTGTGGGGTGAGTCAAAAGAAGGGAGGAGATGGAGCAGATTAGTGGCCAATTTGAATTGCACAGAAGGTATACATGTTGTGTGTTTATGTCTGTACAGTCTAGGCTTTCTCCAACCTGGTACTTGAATTATCCAGATGAACTACACTATATAAATCATACGTGGCCCAGCCAGCAATTGAATTGTTCAGATCTCTGAGTTTTTACATGGCTGAGCCAGGATTCGAACCCTGGTCTTCAGAGTCATAGTCCATCACTCAAACTCCTACACCACACTGGCTCTCCATAATATATACGTAACACATACATATATACAGCGGGCCCTAGGTATCTGCTGGGGTTTGGTCCCAGGACATCCCCAGGACATCTGTGGATGCTCAAATCCCATTAAATAGAATTGATAGTAAAATAGTGACCCTTATATAAAATGGCAAAATCAAGGTTTGCTGTTAGGTTGCTATTAGGAATATACTCTGTGTGTGCGTGTGTGTGTGTATTGATGTATCATGTATAGAGATATATGTAGTTAGATATATAGATAGATACAGATATATTGTAATGTATCCATTGTAATGGATATTACAATGGATACATTTTAACATACATATATAATATAATACAATATAATGTCAACGCTGCAAATGTGTGTTTGTGCGTGTGTGTGCGTGTGCGTGTGTGTGTGTGTGTATATATATATATATATATATAGTCAGCCTCCACATTTGTAGCTTTGACTTCTACATATTTGACTATCTACGGTTTTGATTAATATGTTCTCTCTAGGAGTAGGTCCTCCAGCGCAATTCTGCTGGAAGTTGACCATAGAGTTGTGCTGGAGAAGTTCCTGGAGAAAACACTTTTCTAGGCATTTGTAGGTCCTCCAGCTTGATTCTGTGGTCACCTTCGGGCAGATGTTGACCATAGAGTTGCACTGGAGGACCTGGAGATTCCTAGAGAGGCGTTCTTTTAGGTTAAAATAATAGGGTGGGGGGGGGGGTTGGTGGTTTTTCCACAATCATGGGAGGTTCCTTCACCTGTAACCCCAGCGAATGTGGAGTCCCTCCGCATTCGCTGGGGTTAGGGGTGCAGGACCCCTGTGAATGTGAAAAAAACGTATAACATAATAAAAAACCCTATTCTTTAAGGTCTTTAAGCAGAGGTTGGATGGCCATCTGTCGGGGATGCTTTGATTGGGAGTTCCTGCATGGCAGGGGGTTGGACTGGATGGCCCTTGTGGTCTCTTCCAACTCTAGGATTCTATGAGTCTATGATTCTTTTTACTTGAGAAAGCAGCTCTCTAAGAATCTCCAGGTCCTCTAGTGCAACTCTGTGGTCAACATTGGCCAGAGGTTGACCATAGAATCATGCTGGAGGACCTACAAATGCCCAGAGAAGTCTTCTCTCTAGGAATCCCTAGTTCCTCCAGCATGATTTCGGATGGATGTTGACCACAGAGTCGTACTGGAGGAAGGAGATTCCTAGAGAGAACATACGAATCAAAGCCGCAAATGGGGGAGGACTGACTGTACAGACACAAACACACAAGAAGGACAAAACAAAACCCATCGGCTGGGTGGCAGATGCATGGCTCACGGCATTAATTCAGGAACCCAATTATGCTTAGCAACGAGGCATATTTTGCTGGCATCTATTGTGATTCACAATGGCAAATTTGGGGTGGGGTGGACTCCTGACAAGGCATCCATGTGGACCATCCTTGGTCTCACTAGTCCAGTTGTTTCTGACATTGGCTAGTAATTTTTCTGGACACCCATGCATAGATCTGGGACCAGGTAAATAGAGGGATCTCTTGGTTCAGGTCTCCCACTCCACCATGAATACATCAGGGGATCTCTTTCTTAACCTCTCACTCCCCCTGCAAATATGAAGAAGCATAACTCTCCTGCCTAACAAGGGATGTATCCGCACGGCAGAATTAAAGCCGTTTGACACTGCTTTAACTGCCACAGGTCCATCCTATGAAATCCTGGGATTTGTAGTTTGTTGCGGCACCGGAACACGCTAAATATCTCCCAAAACTGCAAGTCTCAGAATTGTATAGCATGGAGACATTGGCAGTCAAAGCGGTGTCAAACTGCATTTATTCTGCAGTGCAGATGCAGCCAAGGTTGTTGTGGGGAGCTACAAAGAACAGAAAACAATGGCTTTGTCACTTTTTAAAGGATCAGGAGCTAGCTCTGGCCCTCCAAAAGTGTGCTCCTAGAAGAGCAACAGGTAGGTTTAGCAAGTCCAGGGATGAATCTTACGCATCCATAGCACTGTCCTCCCCATTCGTAGTTTTCTTCTGTTTTCTTTCTGATCAATGTTTGATCCAAGGTATGGGGACTCTTTGACTATTTCTATTGTATCCGTTGAATTCGAATACCATCTGTGATTTCTTCTTCCCCATTTCTCTTATTGCAGCTTCCACCAGTCTTGCTAGAATTTAAGGTTCACATATGCAGAACATATTGTAAGGAAAGCAGGCTTGGACATGGAAGAGGGAGGAGTGAAAATAGGAGGAAGAAATATCAACTATCTGAGGTCTGCTGATGACCCCATAATACCAGCAGAAAACCTCACAGAACTGGAACAGCTACTAAGGAAGATCCAAGAAGAAAGTGCAAAGGCAGGCTTATTGTTGAACATAAAGAAAACAAAAATAATGACCACAGAGAATTTACATAACCTAGACAATGAAGAAATAGAAATAGTAAAAGAGTTCTTATATCTGGGATCAAACTGATTGGAAGGGAACTGCAGCCGGGAAACCAGAAGAAGACTAAGAATGGGGAGGAAGGCTATGAAAGAACTAGAAAAGATCCTAAAATGCAAAGACATACAACTCAGCAGAAAAGTCAGAATCATACAAGCCATCATATTCCCTATTATTCCCATGGATGGATGTGAGAGCTGGACAGTCAAGAAAGAAGAAAGGAGAAAAACCAATGCATTTGAGAGAATGTGTTTCTGGAGAAGAGTGCTGAGGATCCCATGGAGAGCCAAAAGGGCAAACAAATGGGTCCTAGAGCAGATCAAGCCAGAGAGATCCCTGGAAGGAGCCAAGATGACCACACTGAGGCTTTTGTACTTTGGACACATTATGAGAAGACATGAACTGTTGGAAATGACAATAATGTTAGGAAAGGTGGAGGGAAGGAGAAAGAGAGGAAGGCCACCTGCTAGATGGATGGACTTTATTAAAGAGACCACGAATTTGAGTTTGCAGGAGTTGGGCAGAGCAGTACAGAACAGGGGGTCTTGGAGATGTCTCATCCATAAGGCTGCCATGGGCCGAGATCCATGCAAAGGCAGTTACCAACAACAACAAAGCAATAGCAATAGCATTTCCATTTCCATGCCGCTTATCCATGAACTCTGGGTATGCCTCTTCATTCCATGCATCTTTCATTTTTTCATCTCTTTTACATAGCTTTTCTGTGAATTGCAGCCAGCCTCTTTTGATTTCTTCGGTGTATGCCTATTTGGATGAAGTAAAAAGAGGTTGCCTGCAATACATAGAAAGAAGAGCTATATAAAAGAGATGGGGGCAGAGGGGCGGAAATTAAAGACATTTTCTTCCATTATTTCTTCTCCGTATGCCTATTTGGAGAGAGCCAGCATGGTGTATAAAGGTTTGAGTGTTACACCACAACTCTGGAGAACAGGATTCAATGCCTAGCTTGGCCATGACACCCACTGGGCGACCTTGAGCGAGTCACACTCTCTCAGCCTCAGAGGAAGACCACAGAAAGCTTCCTCTGAACAACTATTGCCAAGAAAACCCCATGATACATTCGCCTTAGAATTGCCATAAGTCAGAAATAACTTGAGGACACACAACAACAACAACAACAACAACATGCCGATTTGGAGAGAGCCAGCATGGTGTCATGGTCTGAGTGTTGGACTATGACTCTGGAATCCAGGGTTGGATTCCCAGCTTGGCCATGAAGTCCATTGAGTGTGACCTTGGGCAAGTCACACTCTCACAGCCTCAGGGGAAGTGTCATGGCAAACCCCCCTCTGAACAAATCTTGCCAAGAAAACCCCATGAGAGGTTTGCCTTCGGGTCACCATACATCAGAAAGGGCTTGAAGGCACACAGATGGGGCAAGTCACACTCTCTCAGCTTCAGAGGATAGCCATGGCAAACCCCCTCTGAAGAAATCTTGCCAAGAAAACCCCATGACAGGTTTGCCTTCAGGTGGCCATAAGTCAGAAAGGGCTTGAAGGCACACAGATGAGGCAAGTCACACTCTCTCAGCCTCAGATGAAGACCATGGCAAACCCCCTCTGAACAAATCTTGCCAGGAAAACTCCATCACAGGTTCGCCTTAGGGTCACCATAAGTCAGAAAGGGCTTGAAGGCACACAGATGGGGCAAGTCACACACTCTCAGCCTCAGAGGATAGCCATGGCAAACCCCCTCTGAAGAAATCTTGCCAGGAAAACCCCATGAGAGGTTCGCCTTCGGGTGGGCATAAGTCAGAAAGGCCTTGAAGGCGCACAGATGGGGCAAGTCACACTCTCTCAGCCTCAGAGGATAGCCCTGGCAAACCTCCTTTGAAGAAACCTTGCCAAGAAAACCCCATGACAGGTTTGCCTTTGGGTGACCATAAGTCAGAAAGGCCTTGAAGGCACACAGATAGAGGAAGTCACACTCTCTCAGCCTCAGAGGAAGGCCATGGCAAACCCTCTCTGGACAAATCTTGCCAAGAAAACCCCATGACAGGTTCGCCTTCGGGTGGCCATAAGTCAGAAAGGCCCAGATTTTGCCTATTTGGGGAGGCATCACCCCATCATCCCCTCTGGCGCCTCCTCCTTCTTCCTCACCTGGCTCCACAGGTGAGCAGCACCCAAGGATGCCCAGAGTGGGCGGGGCTAGCAGAGCCCGGGGCGGGGCTTCAGGGCTGGAGGTGCTGCAGGAGGGGAATGCATTTGAGATGAATGAATGTTCCTGGGTCCCCACCTTGCCACCTCCTCTTTTGCAACCAGCCTCCCGAAGCCAAATCTTGCAGCAGCCTCGCTTGCAAAGTGCTGCAGAGGAAGAGGAGGAGGAGGCGTTTGGCAGGAGCAGCTCCTCTCTGCAAATTTCATTCCTCTTCCCTGCTTCTCTCTTGGAGTGGGGTGCCCCATTGAGGGGACCCCAAACATCTCCACCCCAAAGCCCTTTCCCTCTTTCATTTATTTGGAGCTGATCCTGCCCTTGGATTGGGACCTTCCCTTCTTGTCTTCTGAAGAGTCCCATGCAAGGTAAGTGAGGATGAGATAGATGCCAATATCTAGGATTTTCCCCCTTACTCCTATTCATTAAAGGGATATGGGAATGGGTTTTCTACCACCCCTACATACACACATTGGGGTCCCCACTGTGAAGAGAGACAGCCATCCTAAGACTGCACTTTCATAATAAAAAGGTTTGATCCCCATTGGAAACTGGAAAAGGAAAAGAGGCATGTCTCTCCCTTCTACACCTTTATAATAAAAGGTCTGATCCCCATTGGAAACTGGAAAAGGAAAAGAGGTATGTCTTTCCTCCCCCCCCCCCCCCAATTTATTGCCTTTGTAGCTTCAGGTGTTCTACAGCACCTGGATCTTTCCTATTTAAACCTCCATCTCAGCCCCACAAAAGAGGAAACTTCCCCTAACCCATAAATGCAAGGCAATCCCCCCATTTCTCTATTTCATAAATTAATTTAATCAGATGAATAAATAAATGAATGAATAAATTTAATCAGATTAACCTCAAGAATCTTGGGTAGAGATTAAAGGAAGGCTCCAGGTATGTCTTTCTGCTGCTTTAGTTGCCATTCTTCATCATCATCATCATCATCATCATCATCTTAGTTTCATAGTTTCTTGTTACTGAGGCTCTGTCTGGACCATCTGCCCTGAAATCTAGGCACTAGAGAGGATTCATCCAATAATGTGTCACGTTCCAAATAAAGGGTGGTTCTCTCTTATCAGGAATTCCTAACACTGAAATATTCCAAAATCCAAAATTGTCCAGATGGCGGCTGAGATAGTGACACTTTTTGCTTTCTGATGGATCAATGTCCAGACTTTATTTCATGCCCAAAATTATTAGAAACGTTGTATGAAATTACCTTCAAATGTATAATGCATTAATGAATTTTGTGGTTACCTGGGTCCCATCTCTCAGGATATCTCATTATGTACATAGATGCAAATACAAATATTCCAGCATCCAAGAAAGAAAAGAAATCCAAAACACTTGTGGTCCCAAGCATTTTGGATCAGGGAGGCTCCACCTGTCATGTTTTTGCAATTGCATTATTGTGATCTGGTCTCTAGCAACACCACTACAATACCTATAGCAACCATTCTCAACTCTTTTATCTAGACTAGGAACCCTTGAAATAATGTCCAGGTCTCTGAGAATCCCTGCATAAAAATTATTGTATCTACAGCTCCAAAAATTGTTTATCCCCTCCCCCCCAAAAAAACCCCCCACACAATCTCTTTCACAGCCTGAAACAATTCTGGGGAATCCTGTTTGCAAAACCTTGGTCTATAGCGATGCAATCATTATTTCTTGGTTCCAGTCTTCCGGATGATGCTGCCTGGAATTTTGGAACATCAACAATTCGGATTCATTGAGATATCATTGGATATCATGGGCATGTTCCAAGCAGCATCTTTATTTGCAGTTGTGCTATTTGGAGTCTGTCTATTGCAGGTCTTGATATGTCATGATTGTTTCCCCGCTCTTTGCCTTCAACTCTTTTATCGTGAATTAATCTTCAGTTATTGCCTTCAGTGTATAGTCGTGTTAATGCCGTTTGTTATAGAAGAGCATTAGAATTGATTTCAGGTTGTGAAGTAGTAGGCTTTCATGGCCGGCATCCATAATTTTTTGTGGGTTTTTCGGGTTGTGTGGCCATGTTCTAGAAGAATTTCTTTCTGACGTTTCTCCAGCATCTGTGGCTGGCATCTTCAGAGAATGCTGGAATGGAAGAGAGTGGGTCTATATAGATGCCAGCCACAGATGCTGGCGAAACGTCAGAAAGAAACTCTTCTAGAACATGGCCACACAGCCCGAAAAACCCACCCAAAAAAAAAAAATGTTTTCAGGTTGCTTTTGTTGTTAATTGTCATCAAGTTGACTTCGAATTATGGTGACCCCATGGATGTGAGACCTCCAGATCATGCTCTCATGAACTGTCCTGCTCAGGTCTTGCAGATTCAGAGCCATGGCTTTCTTCTTTAAACAGAGGTTGGATGGCCATCTGTCGGGGATGCTTTGATTTTGAGTTTCTGCATGGCAGAATGGGGTTGGACTAGATGGCCCTTGGGGTCTCTTCCAACTCTATGATTCTATGATTCATTGAGTCTATCCATACAGAATGGGGTCTTTCCTCTTTCCCTATTGCCTTCTACCTTACCAAGAATGATCATCTTTTCTAGTGAGTCCTGTCTTCTCTTGATGTGTCCAAAGTACGACAATCTCAGTTTAGTCATCTTGGCTATTATTATTATTATTATTATTATTAACATTTATTTATAGAGCACTGTAAAATTTGCACAGTGCTTTACATAGTAGGAATCAAAATGCAATAAAATAACAAGAATGCATAGTGAAAAACTTGCCACATGGCGTACAGTCTGACACATCGACGTAAAAAATTGAAACATCTCTAAAATAATACAACAAGTATACAATGAATCATAGAATCATAGAATCATAGCATTGGAAGAGACCACAAGGGCCATCCAGTCCAACCCCCTGCCATGCAGGAACTCCCAATCAAAGCATCCCTGACAGATGGCCATCCAGCCTCTGCTTAAAACACATAAGCATCATGACAGATTAACAGGCTTCTAGGGAGAGTTCAGGCTTGATTTGCTGGTCATTCTATTTGTCTTTTTAGCAGTCCACAGTAGTTCACCGTAGACTAAGGGCAGCATCTCTCCACTCTATAAAGCCACTTTTGGAAATTACACAGAAGATAGCAAGGATAAAGAAACTGAATTCTCCCCCTCCCAGACCCCCAAATAGGCTGGGAATAGAAATAAGCAACCAAGTTCAATCTCAGTATTTGTCGGAGTTACAGACCAACCACTGACAACCTTTAGGATTTGCTTGCCTGCCTGCCTGCCTGCTCCTCCCCACTTTTTTTGGTCCTTTCTCTTGGGCAAAAGAAATAAAAATAAAATCAAGATCAGACTATGTATCTATATTTATCCCTTTAGAAAATTAAATGCATGTAGGCAGGCAAAACAAAACAATGACCCACAGATCGAAAATGTTTAATATACATTCCGGTCCGCCAAGAAAGGAGGCACCAGGGATTGCAGTGACCATTTTGCAAGCGAAGTGATGTTCAGAATTCTATAACAAAGACTTTTACCATATATGTATGGAATGAGAAATGCCAAAAATCCAAGCTAAGTTTAGAAAAGGAAGAGGCACTAGGGATCATATTACAAGCATACATTGGATGATGGAACACACCAAAGAATTTAAAAGAAAATCAGCCCATGCTTTATAAATTACATAGCAAAGCCTTTGATTTTGTAGATCATGATAAACTATGGGTCACTGTTAAAGAAATGGATGTGCCACAACACATGTTTGTTTGTCCTGATGCGTAACCTGTACTTGAGACAAGAAGCTACCATCAGGACAGAATATGAAGAAACAGAATAATTTCCAATTGGGAAGGGGGTCGTGCAAGGATAATGGGCTGCAAGGGCATTTAAGCCTCATGTCCTTATTCATTTGGATGGTTTGGCTGTGCTTTAAAGATTCCCACAAATATAGAACTGGGAATAAGGAACCACCTTCAGCCTTGCCAAGAGATTTTCGCCTCCCAATTTAAAATATATATTTACAGTGGGCCCTTGGCATCCACTGAGGTTTGGTTCCAGCACCCACCATAGATTACCAAAATCCATGGATGCTCAAGTACCATTAAATACAATGGTGTCGTAAAATGGTGCCCCTTGTATAAAAAGGCAAAATCAAGGTTTGCTTTTTGGAATTTATATATTTTTAAACTATTTTTAAAGCCGTGGATGCTTGAATCCGTGGATAAAAAAACTGGCTATGGAGGGCCGACTGTACTATATATTTATCGGTTTATCAAATCTATCCTTCTGTCATACAAATGTGGAAATGTATGCAATTGCATAAAATGGGATTACACTCGGCCCTCCTTATCCACGGATTTTTTATCCACCGATTCAACCATCCACATCTTCAAAATATTTTTTAAAAATAATCCAAAAAGCAAACTTTGATGTTGCCATTTTATATAAGGGATACCATTTTGCTATGCCATTGGATATAAAGGGACTTGAGTATCCACAGATTTTGGTATTACCTGGGGATCCTGGAAGCAAACCCCAATGGATAACAAGGACCCACTGTATTTTAATCCTTTCCCCAGCCATACACTTCAAAACAGCTACACTTTGGAGCTTTGCAGTCCTACAAAGTCTGCAGTTTGCAGAGCTGTTCAAGCAGAACTAGGGCTCCCTCCATCCCTTCCATCCCTAGAACACAGTTCCTCCATAGACTATCCTTTGACTAGACTCTCCCCTGCCAGCCCTGTCCAATTGTGCTAGAAAAGCATGGAGAGTTGTTGCATGCCACACTCTCCCCCCTTGCAACGCAACTGCGTCAAATTGCAGCTGCAGTCCAAGAAAGGAAGGAGGAGCTCACTTTTCCAGTTCCCTCGTACCCCATAGAACCTGCTAGTCCACCTTCACATTCCATGGGAAAGAGGCGCAGTCCACCTACACAGCCATAGGATCAGATCTGGCACTGGGCCTTCAGATTGTCTATGAATTAGTTCTTTATTTCAGAGACTCATAAGACTTGGAAAAGACCCTAAGGGCCATCCAACTCCCTTCGGCCATGCAGGAGTTCACAGAATCCTAGAGTCGGAAGAGACTCCCAAGGGCCATCCAGTCCAACCTCCTTCTGCCATGCAGGAATTCACAGAATCCTAGAGTCGGAAGAGACCCCCAAGGGCCATCCAGTCCAACCTCCTTCTGCCATGCAGGAATTCACAGAATCCTAAAGTCGGAAGAGAGCCCCAAGGGCCATCCAGTCCAACCCCCTTCTGCCATTCAGGAATTCACAGAATCCTAGAGTCAGAAGAGAGCCCCAAGGGCCATCCAGTCCAACCTCCTTCTGCCGTGCAGGAATTCACAGAATCCTAGAGTCAGACCCAAGGGCCATCCAGTCCAACCTCCTTCTGCCATGCAGGAGGACACACTCCACCACTACCTACAACAGATGGCCATCCAGTCTCTGTTTAAAAACCTGCAAAGAAGGAGACTCCCCCACTCTCCAAGGCAGCTTATTCCACTGTTGAACAGCTTTTATCCTGTGGAAGTTCTTCCTAATATTTGGTGGACTCTCTTTTTCTGTATTTTGAATCTATTGCTCTGGGCCCTGATCCCTTGAGCAGCAGAGAACAAGCTTGCTCCATCCTCAATACGACTCCCCTTCAAACATTTAAAAAGGGCTATCATGTCACCTCTTAACCATCTCTCCTCCAGGCTGAACATCCCTAGCTCCCTACGTCATAGAATCCTAGAGTTGGAAGATACCCCAAGGGCCATCCAGTCCAACCCCATTCTGCTATGCAGGAACTCACAATCAAAGCATCCCCGACTCATGGCTGTCCAGCCTCTGTTCAAAAACATCCAAAGAAGGAGACTCTAACACATTTCCAGGCAGCATCTTCTACTGTCGAACAGCTCTTACTTTCAGGACATTCCTCCTAATGTTGAGATGGAATCTCTTTTCCTGTCGTTTGCATCCATTAAAGCTCCATTGTGTCCTATTCTTTGGAGCAGCAGAAAACAAGCTTGCTCCATCCTCAACATGACATCCCTTCAAATATTTAAACAGGGCTATTATATCACCGCTTAACCTTCTCTTCTCCAGGCTAAATATACCCAGCTCCCTAAGTCTCTCCTCATAGGGCTTCATGGTTTCCAAACCCTTCACTATTTTGGTGGCTCTCCTCTGGATATGCTCCAGCTTCTCAACATCCTTCTTGAAGGATATTGTCTTTGACCTCAGGATTGTGCATAATCCCATGTGGAAGCACAATTTTCTATTGAGAAATGGAACAGAGTCAGCAGTGGAAGGAGCACGTTTTTGAGTAATACAGCACTTTGGGTAATATGTGGTGGAGTCTCCTTCTTTGGAGGTTTTTAAACAGAGTGGATGGCCATCTTTCAGGGGTGCTTGGATTCTGTGCTCCTGCATGGCAGTGGGGTTGGACTGGATGGCCCTTGGGGGTCTCTTCCGATTATTTGACTGTATGATCCTATGTGGGAAATCCACCCACAGAATTCAGACTTGGACAGCAGCACTATTCCCAAAGTCAGGCTCTAATGCTGGAGGGAATTAATATTTTTCTCCCATGCAGTTTTCCCAGTAGAAATTGTGCTTCTCTTCCTACCCTGGTATGTTTTCTCCATGGGGGAAAAAATAGATACTCATTCAGGGTATCATGCATCACGGTATCATGCTTCATTCATCAGATGAAGTGATTAGATCAGTTGAAGATCAGATGAAGACGAAGATGCTTCATGCATCTGATGAAGCGATTAGATCAGGTTCAGAATTAGATACTCATTCAAGGCATCAGATGAAGTGAGCTACTGTCTGCAAAGACTGATGCCAGATAATAAAACTGGCTTCTCTTTCATTAAACAGAAGATTATTTGTTTCTGTTGCAACAGACCAACACAGATGGAAGGGACATGAGTGCTATTCCTATTGAGCAAACAATTTCGGAGTGTGTGTGTGTGTGTGAAGTACTAGCAGAATGAAGGCCAATGTGGTGGAGTGGTTTGAGTGTTGGACCAGGAGTTGGGGAGACCAAGGTAGGATCCTAGAGTTGGAAGAGACTCCAAGGGCCATCCAATCCAACCCCATTCTGCGATGCAGGAAGATACCACCCAAGCATTCTTTGTGACCAATGGCCATCCAGCCTCCATTTAAAAACCTCCAAAGAAGGAGATTGTTTTCTGCTGCTCCAGAGAATAGGACTTGGAACAACGGATGCAAGCTCGAAAAGAGATTCCACTTCAACATTAGGAGGAACAAGAGCTGTTTGACAGTGGAACACACTCCCTCAATGGAGATTTTGGTGGAGTCTCCTTCTTTGGAGGTCTTTAAACAGAGGCTGGATGGCCATCTGTCGGGGATGCTTTGATTGGGAGTTCCTGCATGGCAGGGGGTTGGACTGGATGGCCCTTGGGGTCTCTTCCAACTTTATGATTCTATGATTCTATGAGATGCCATTACTCTCCAAGGCAGCATCTTCCACTGTCAAACATTTCTTACCGCCAGGAAGTTCTTCCTAATGTTGAGGTGGAATCTCTTTTCCTGTAGTTGCTCCATGTCCTATTCTCTGGAGCAGCAGAAAACAAGCTTGCTCCCTCCTCCATATGACATCCCTTCAAATATTTAAACAGATCTATCATATCACCTCTTAACTGTCTCTTCTCCAGGCTAAACATAACCAGCTCCCGAAGTCTCTCCTCTTAGGTCATGGTTTCCAGACCTTTCACCATTTTAGTTGCCCTCCTGTTAACATACTTCAGCTTGTTCACATCCTTCTTGAATTGTGGTGCCCAGAACCAGATGCTGGATTCCAGATGAAGTGAGCATCACCATTACTTCCCTCTATCTAGACACTGTTGAAGCAACCTAGGATCATATTGGATTTTTTAGGTGCTGCATCCCACTGTTGGCTCATGTTCAGCCTGTGGACTCCCAGGTCCCTTTTGCATGCGCTGCTGTCAAGCCAGGTGCCTTAATCCCAGACATGGTCCCATAGGCACATCTGTTAGGGCAAATAGCCTAAAGGAGGAGTGAACAACAGCAGTGGTCCACCCCAGGACACTCCAGGGGCCATGTAGACCACCAAAAAATCCAGATAACAATAACAGCAAAGCAGAAATGGACAGAAGGCCGCTTCTGCTTTTGAAGAACAGGGTTGAGGGTGTTAATATTCAGAAAGAAAGCTACTTTAGTCTATTTCAGTGTTTTTAATAAAGGAAGAGTCTCATGGGATCTTTAGCACAAACTACGTAATCTTTTTCAGCATAAACTTTATTTTTAATGCTTAATGGTACAGAAAGGCACCTATTAACCTGTTTAAAAGAAAAAAATGCTGTTCTCCAAGGGGCAATTTATTTTGGGAAGAAGACAGAAAAGGGAGGACCCTGAATAAGTTGGATGCTACCCAAATAGTCAGGAGGACAAACTTTGCCTAACCTTGCCCTAAAACAAGAAGCAGGAGGACAGAAAGGTGTAGTTTGCAAGCTGGAGACCAAACTGTACACCAGTAAGTTACTTTTTCCATACTCTGTATTGCAGGCTTGACGAACAGCCAACAGCTTATCCATCTGTGGTGAATAGGAATTCTTTCCAGGTGACCAGACTTGGTAAGCCGGAAGAGTCAGCTCTTTGGGTTTTTAATGTTTTGTCGAGGAGGTGAACTACCTGTGACTAACATAGAAATGGATTGGCAGGTAGTTTTGTAGAAACTGCCCTGTAAAATGATACTTGCTTGGTCACCAGTTGCAAGTCATAAGCATTTTCAGGTAAATAGTCAGAGGAGCTGGTATTTATTGGGAGCAGGGGGGGCAGATACTTTAATTCATTGGTAGAACACATGCTTTCATGCAGGAGGTTACAGGTTCATATCTCAGCTTATCCATTTAAAAGATTCCCAGGAAGGATATGATGTGAAAGACCTTTACCTGTGACCCTGGTGAGGCACTGCTTCCTATGTTGCTCATTTTGGTTGCCAATAACTAACAGTGCTGCAAACTTTTCCAGCGGGAAACAAACCAAAGCTCCTCTTGAATTACCACTGAATGCAAAACTGGGACTTCCCTCAATCCTTCTGGCTGGAAGATGATAGAAAAGTGATGGGGTTTAGCATTGAGCCCTCATGGCAGACCGATATCCTAACTGCTGGTGCTCTACACAACCGAATTGTACCAAGTGCAGGGGTGGAGATATTTTGGAGTGAAAGAAGTTTTGCATCAGGAGGTCTCAGGTTCAGAAATGAGCACTTCCTTAAAGGGCTCACAATCTGGGACAATTCTGTGCCGGGTGGATTCATCCTAAGCAGCGGCATCACTAGGTTTGGCATCACCTGGCGTGGTAACTCAAGGTGTCACACCCCCCCCCACTGACCTTCTCCACTATCCCACTGTACAGAATCCTTAGTAATGCTTTTTAATACTTTAATACTCATAAATCGTAATTCCCGTATATCCCTGAACATAATGGCAATAGTTGTGACGTAAACAACTACCAAAATTAAAACTACACTCGTCCCTCCCCATTTGCAGCTTTGACTTTTGTGGATTTGGTTATTCATGGATTTTTAAATATGTTCTCTCTAGGAATCTCTAGGTCCTCCAGTGCAACTCTGTGGTCAACTTTAACCAAAAGTTGCACTGAAGGACCTAGAGATTCCTAGAGAGAACAGTCCACTAGGCTTTTGTAGCTCCTCCAGCACAACTCTATGGTCAATCTCTGGCAGATGTTGACCACAAAGTTGCATTGGAGGACCTAGAAATTGCTAGAGAGGTGTTCTCTCCGGTAAAAACACAGTGTTTTTGTTGTTTGCGGTTTTTCCACATTCATGGGGGTCCTGTGCCCCTAACCCAGCAAATGAGGAGGGATGAGTGTATATCAATATTTTACCTTTAAATTACCTTTATTATACCTTTATACCAAAATCATACCTTTAAATTACAATACCATTGTAACATGAGTGATCATATTACACCAGTATTAAAATAACCCCCCTGGCTGCCAGTTAGTTTCTGGGCAAGGTACAAAGTGTTGGTTATTACCTTTAAAACCCTACATGGTTTGGGTCCAGATCTTATCATCCACACACAACCCCAAAAGGCTGTTTTGGTCCCAGTGTTTCTCTACTCACCCCCCCCCTTCGTCCTCAGCTTACTTCATTGCTGCAAACTTGAGTTCAAAATGCAAAAGCTATATTCACTCCATTAACTCAGCAGGGAGGAAGAGGAGAGGAAAGGAGTGGAATCTCACCCTTCCCAGTTGGCTCAGGCAAAAGCAAACTGCTGCAGCTTCTTCTGCAGGAGATAGTGTGTGTTTTCCTTCATTAATAACTTTTGCCATCTTCATCACACAGTATTACTTGGCTGCATGTGTCCCAGTTGTCATATGAGAAATGTTGCAGGAGATAGTGCGATTTTTGGTTGAAGATACTGGACAATGTGGTTCATTGTAGGTCCAGAAAGAGCACAAACTGGCCCTCACACTTGCCACAGTTCCCTTGCTTTATTGTGTACCCATTTACACAGTGTCAATCTGACAGAGCTATATTATATTGCTCAGTAACTATTCCCATGAACACATACACACACACATATAGAAGGACAAGTATTACAAGTATTATTATTATTATTATTATTCCATTTCTTTATATCCCACCTTCCTCCTGGTATGGGGACTCAAGGCAGCTTACAAAATTTAAAACAGTCCACATTAAAACAATATGAAGCATTAAAAATACAAAGTTTTAAAAAAATTAATATTATTGACCAATATTATTGATCAATATTATTAATAGTACTGACTGTGGACTCACCAAAGTACAAGTACCATATTGTGATGCTGTAATACTATGTGATATTACTTTGTGTTCATATTGACTTTTATGGTATTTATAGGGTTGTTTTTGACTTAATAATGCTAAATTATATACTAAAACTGAACGTTAAATACTTAATAATACCAAAATTGTAGGTATGTTGCTATAGTTAGCTTATATTTTATGATTACTGGGTAAATAGGTATATCTCAACTTTATACGTCTGAGATTCATTGATTCTATTAGTAACTATTCCCATTCAGTTGTATGGTGGCTAGATATTTATTCCTGTATTGCATCAGTAGATCCTCTTTGTGTTTTGTTTCACCCTTCTAGAATACTCCTAGAAAACATGGCGGAGGGCCCAGTTGGCTTTGGGAAGGTGGTTCTTTTCCGTCAAGGAGCACCAGGAGGACTTACCTACCGCATCCCAGCGTTGCTGTACCTGCCATTTGAATCTGCTTTCCTGGCCTTTGCAGAAGAGCGTGTATCACCCAGAGACGAAGATGCCAGGTTTTTAGTGATGCGACGGGGGCAAAAGGAAGGAGCGTCTGTCCAGGTAACATCGGGGAGTCCTGTTCTTCCTTTTAGCATTGTTTCATTCTGCCTTCTCCAAAAAAACTGGAGTTGGATTTCAAGCAGGAACGTTGTTATGCGAGTGCTTGGTGTCTCCCATAAGTAACCAAGACATCGGGGTGGATTTAGCTTACAAAAATGTTGGACTGGGGATTGTGTTCCCTGTAAGGCTGGTAGAAAAGAGATTAGGGAATGCCCAGAATATCTCAAAGCATAGACTGGTTTGTAAGAGACAATACAGTCCTTCAGATAAGCTGGACCTGAGCTCTATAGCACTTTCCAGATCAAACCCAGAACTTTCAATTGTGCATGGAAATGAACCTGTTGCAACAAGAGAGTCATGCCTTCCCTGGATCCAGCCCCATCTAACAATCTGGCTGGAGCTCTTTGGACCAGTTGAAGTTTCCTGACATTCTTCAAAGGCAGCCTCATGTACAGTGTGTTACGGTAATCCAACTGGGATGTAACTAAGGTGTGTGCCCCTATGGCTACTTCAAACAGGCCCAGCTGGTGCATAAGCTTTAACTGTGCAAATGTTCTCCTGGCCATCACTGAAACCTGAGCTTCCAGGCTCAGAGTTGAATCCAGGAGCACAACTAACATGCAAATATGTGTCTGTGAATCTTTACAGGGAGTGTAACCCTATCCAACACATCCTTGACTTGGGAGATTATTGCACAAGCATAAAAATGCAATATTTTTATTGCATTCAAGTAAAATTCAGGCTGCATCGGGTCCTATTGCATGGCTTTTGTCACCAAATTCACCATCCGAATGCAGCCCGGCTCACCTAACTTTCTTTATGACCATTTTTCAAAAGTCAGAAGCTTTCAACTTTTGGAAAATGACCACAAAGCGAGTTAAGTGGGCCAGGCTACATTCGGATGGCGGATTTGGTGACAAAAGCCATGGGATAGGACCTGGAGGCAGCCTGAGTTTGACTTGAATTCAGGACAGGTAAGTCGCATTTCTATGCTTGTGCGATAATCTCCTTGCCTTCCAACTGACCAGGGGCACCTCCATCTTGTCTGGATTAAGTTTCAATTTGTTTGTCCTCATCCAGTCCATTACTGAAGACAGACACAAAACTGCTTCCTTGGCTGGTGGTGGAACAGAGGAGTAGAGTTGGGCGTCAGCTGCATATTGGGGGCACCGCACCCCAAAACTCTGGACAACCTCTTCCAGTGGTTTCATGTATATGTTGAATAGATGGGGGGCAGAACTGAGCCCTGAGGGACCCTACAAGCCAACAGCCAAGGGGTCAAACAGGAGCCCCCCAGCACCACCTTCTGGGTTTGCCCCTCCAGGAAGCAATGGAACTGCGTAAAACCATGTCCCCAAGTCCCATCCTAGCAAGGCAACCCAGAAAGATACCATAATCATTGGTATCAAAAGCTGTCAAGAGGTCCAGCAGAACCAACAGGGATACACTATCTAGGTCCCAGCGTAGATCATCCAGCGAGGCAGCCAAAGCCATCTCTATCAACGTAGTCTCCTTAAGCCAGGTGCCCTCCATCCTATAACTATGCATTTCATTTTTTATTTTATTTTTTTGCCCTACCTGCAGTACCTTACATTTCTTAGAAAGCTGGGCCAAAGTTAACAAAATGAATTTCAACACAGAGAAATTTAAGTTACTGCACTTAGGGCAAAAACATGAAATCCATAGATATAAGATGGGAGACACCTGGCTTAACAAGACAACATGTGAGAGGGATCTAGGAGTCCTAGTAGATCACAAGTTGAACATGAGTCAACAGTGTGATGCGGCAGCTAAAAAGCCCAATGTGATTTTAGGCTGCATCAATAGAAGTAGAAGGGAGATACTGAAGGCACAATTTCAAACCGTGCCAATGAGGAGGAAGAATGGGAGGTGTCTCAAGAAACCAGGATGGATGACTAAGGAACTTACAACTGAACTATGTTTTAAACGGAACATGTATAAGAAATGGAAAAATGGGGAAATCACCAAAGAGGAATTCAAACAAATAGCTAGCACGTGTAGGGGTAAAGTCAGAAAAGCTAAAGCGCAGAATGAAATCAGGCTTGCTAGAGAGGTTAAGAACAATAAAAAGGGCTTTTGGGGGTATGTCAGCAGCAAAAGGAAAAAGAAGGAAATGGTAGGGCCACTGTGTGGAGAAGATGGCAAAAAGTTAACAGGGGACAGAGAAAAGGCAGAATTACTCAACACCTTCTTTGCTTCAGTCTTCCCAGAAAAGGCAAAGGGTGCTCAACTTGAGGATAATGGAGCAGAGGACAGAATAGGAGAATTTCAGCACAGAATAAGTAAAGAGATAGTACAGAAACATCTGGTTAATCTAAATGAATATAAGTCTCCAGGACCAGATGAATTACATCCAAGGGTATTAAAAGAACTGGCAAATGTAATATCAGAACCATTGGCAATAATCTTTGAGAATTCCTGGAAAACAGGAGAGGTCCCAGCGGACTGGAGGAGGGCAAATGTTGTCCCCATCTTCAAAAAGGGGAAAAAAGAGGATCCCAACAATTATCGTCCAGTTAGTCTGACATCAATACCTGGAAAGATTCTGGAGCAGATCATTAAACAGAGAGTCTGTGAACATTTGGAAGATAATTTCATAATCACAAAAAGTCAACATGGGTTTCAGAGAAACAGGTCATGCCAGACAAATCTGATCTCTTTTTTTGATAAAATTACCAGCTTGGTAGACGAAGGGAATGCTGTGGATATAGTATATCTTGATTTCAGTAAGGCCTTTGACAAGGTTCCCCATGACATTCTTGCAAGCAAGTTGGTAAAATGTGGGCTAGACAAAGTAACTGTTACATGGATTTGTAATTGGTTGACTGGGCGAACCCAAAGGGTGCTCAACAATGGCTCCTTTTCAACTTGGAAAGGAGTGACCAGTGGGGTGCCACAGGGCTCTGTCCTGGGCCCAGTGCTATTCAATATCTTTATTAATGACTTGGATGACGGTATTGGGAGCATAGTTATCAAATTTGCAGACGACACCAAATTAGGAGGAGTAGCTAATACCCCAGAGCACAGGATCAAAATTCAAAATGACTTGAACAGACTAGAAAGTTGGGCTAAAGCTAACAAAATGAAATTCAACACAGAGAAATGTAAGGTACTGCACTTAGGGCGGAAAAACGAAAAGTACAGATATACGATGGGGGACACTTGGCTGAATGAGACTACGTGTGAAAGGGATCTAGGAATCCAGGTGGACCACAAGTTGAACATGAGTCAACAGTGCGATGCAGCAGCTAAAAAGGCCAATGCAATTTTAGGCTGCATCAGTAGAAGTATAGTGTCTAGATCAAGAGAAGTAATAGTGCCACTATATTCTGCTTTGGTCCGGCCTCACCTGGAATAATCCTGTGTCCAGTTCTGGGCACCACAATTCAAAAAGGATGTGGAGAAACTGGAGCGTGTCCAAAGGAGGGCAACTAAAATGGTGAAGGGTCTGGAAACCAAGCCCTATGAGGAACGACTTAGGGAGCTGGGGATGTTTAGCCTGGAGAAGAGAAGGCTGAGAGGTGATATGATAGCCGTGTTTAAATATTTGAAGGGATGTCATATCGAGGAGGGAACAAGCTTGTTTTCTGCTGCTCCAGAGACTAGGACCAGAAACAATGGATGCAAGCTGCAAGAAAAGAGATTCCACCTCAACATTAGGAGGAACTTCCTGACAGTAAGGGCGGTTCGACAGTGGAACACATTTCTCCCTCGGAGAGTAGTGGAGTCTCCTTCCTTGGAAGTCTTTAAGCAGAGGCTGGATGGCCACCTGTCAGGGATGCTTTGATTGGGAGTTCCTGCATGGCAGGGGGTTGGACTGGATGGCCCTTGTGGTCTCTTTCAACTCTATGATTCTATGATTCTATGATAAGTATAGTGTCTAGATCAAGAGAAGTAATAGTGCCACTCTATTTTGCTTTGGTCAGGCCTCACCTGGAATAGTGTCCAGTTCTGGGCACCACAATTCAAAAAAGATGTGGAGAAACTGGAGTGTGTCTAAAGGGGGGCAACTAAAATGGTGAAGGGTCTGGAAACCATGTCTTATGAGGAACGACTTAGGGAACTGCGTATGTTTAGCCTAGAGTAGAGATGGCTAAGAGGGGATATGATAGCCCTGTTTAAATATTGGAAGGGATGTCATATTGAGGAGGGCGCTAGCTTGTTTTCTGCTGCTCCAGAGAATAGGACCTGGAGCAATGGGTGCAAGCTCCAAGAAAAGAGATTCCACTTTAATATTAGGAGGAACTTCCTGACAGTAAGAGCTGTTCAAAACTGAAACATACTCCCTCAGAGAGTGGTGGAGTCTCCTTCTTTGGAGGTCTTTAAGCAGAGGCTGCATGGCCATCTGTCGGGGATGCTTTGATTGTGAGTTCCTGCATGGCGGAATGGGGTTGGACTGGATGGCCCTTGGGGTCTCTTCCAACTCTATGATTCTATGATCTCATAACCAGATTGAATTAGATCTAGATAATCCTTCTCATCCAGAAACCCCTGGAGCTAAGAGGCCACCACATGCTCCATAACCTTGCCAGAGACTGGCCAATAATGGTTGGATCCAAGGATGGCTTCTTTAGCAGTGATTTTATATTAACAACCTCCTTCAGGTAAGCTGGAACTCTGTCTTGTTTCAACGAGGGATTAACCATTCCCTCTACCCACTCCTTCAGTCCCCCTGTAACTTTTTTAATAAGCCAGGAAGGGCAAGGATCTGACCTACATGTGATGGCTCTCGCCTCTCCAGGAATCCGGTCCACATCCCCAGGTTGCATAAATGGAAAAGTCTCCATTGTCATTGGGCAATCAGGGGTCAAAATTACATTCGCTGGATCTGTTATAGCATCCAAGTCAGATTGGATCTGAGTGATTTTATCTCCAAAGGGCCGGGCAAGTTATTTACAGAGAGATGTTGAGTGGTCTGGAGTTTCCTCTCTTGGTCTGGCCATGAAAGACCCTTGACCTCTTGAAACATGCATCCAAATTAAAGAAAACCACCTTGTATTGAAACATTAGGAAAGACTTTCTGGTGGTAAGAACTGTTCAACAAAAGAACAGACTTTCTTGGCAGGTTGGCAGTATTTCTTTTGGTTTTTAAATAGAGGTTGGATCTTATCAAGAATGCTTGAGTGGTAGATTTCTGCACTGGAAGGGGTTGGACCAGAGCTGTGATTCCCAAACTTTGGTCCTCTAGATGTTTTGGACTCCAGCTCCTAGGATTCCTGACTGCTGATCAAGATGGTGAGGGGTTCTGGGAAATGAAGTCCAAAACACCTGGAGGACCAAAGTTTGGAAACCACTGGACTGGATGATGCTTGTGGTGCCTTCCAGCTTTACAGTTCTGTCATCCTCTGTGTTAGCTGTGGGAAAAATTTTGATTTCCAATGACAATTTCAATGGAGGGTTAGGGCTATGGCCAGGTTTTGTGAACATTTCTTGTATTTCCTGATCCAAATGAGAATTCCAGTGTGCCTCTCAGATGGCAGGCAATGCATGCATACGTAGAACATGTCGTTTCTGCTTCCCTGCATTTTGAATGATTCATTCAAAATGGCACAGGACATTAGCTAGGAGATGTATATATATTTAAATTGCAGCAACCTAAAAGATGTTCTCCAGATTTTGAGACCCTTTTTTGTGTTTGTGCAAAGATTCACAACTAAGCACAAAAGTTAGACTTGTAGAAGCCATCATATTCCCATGGATGGATGTGAGAGCTGAACAGTTAAGAAAGAAGAAAGGAGGAAAACCAATGCATTTGAGAAAATGTGGGGCTGGAGAAGAGTGCTGAGGATCCCATGGACAGCCAAAAGGACAAACAAAGGGGTCCTAGAGCAGATCAAGCCAGAGAGATCCCTGGAAGAAGCCAAGATGACCAAACTGAGGCTGTCGTACTTTGGACACATCATGAGAAGGGAGGTCTCATTAGAAAAAACAAGAATGCTAGGAAAGGTGGAAGGATGTGGAATGAGAAGACCACACACTCGATGGATGGACTCTGTTAAGGAGGCCATAGGTATGAATTCGCAGGACCTGAGCCAAACAGTGGAGGACAGGGGGACTTGGAGATGTCTCATCCACAGCGTCGCCATGGGTCGGAGTCTACCTGAGCACATTTAACAACAAGAACAAACAAGAACAAGCCCTGGGTGTACAGTATGACTCCCAGGATACATTCCCAGACTTAGCATGGAAATAAAAAACCACAGAAAACAATGGACCCTATTGAAATGAATGCATTCCATCCAACAGAAGTCATGCTGGAAGACCTAGCGATTCTGAGAGACAACACCTAGGTCTTCCAGAATGACTCTGTGGTCAACTTCTATCAGAAGCATATCATAGAATTGCGCTAGAAGTCCTATGAGAATGGCATGAGTAAGTGAAGTTGTGGGTACTGGTCCCATCGATACAGGAGGTCGTACTATATCTTGTTTGTGGTTTAATCCTACCCCCCCTCCCAAAAAAAAATCTCTGCACATGGCAAGTGGCTGAGATTTGTGGAAACTGTTTACGACTGTTCATTGCTGTGGAATGGCAATATAATATTATAGGTCTGGTACTATGTGTCTTTGGCAACAAAAGCTGGCTCTGATTCATAAACTCTAGTATCTAATGATGAAGCTGTTGGCAGACACTGTCTGCAGTTTTGGATATGCCAAACATATACACCTCCACATTTTTTTTTATCATCCAGCTGCTCTTATCTCAGCTCTCAAGTGCTCTTTGGAAACTAGAGCTGGGTTGATGAGGTTTAACAGGTTGATGCTGAAACCAGACAAGTTGTAGGTGATGTGACAAAAGGGCTGTAAAATATTGGAGGTCATAGGGTTTCTTTCCTATGATGATTAAGGGTATCATTTCATAATGGAAGCAGTTTCAGAGTTGGTTTTGAGCCAGCTCTGCTTTGTCAATAGCAGCTTGTTGCAAAATGCAATCATAGAATCAGAATCGGAAGAGACCCCAAGGGCCATCCAGTCCACCCCCTTCTGCCATGCAGGAATATACAATCCAAGCCTTTCGAACAGATGACCATCCAGCCTCATTAAAAACCTCCAAAAGAGGAGACGCCGCCACTCTCCAGGGAAGCTTGTTTCACCACCAAATGTCTTTTACTGTCAGAAGGTTCTTCCTAATGTTGAGATTAGGAATGTCTTCAGGCGGTAATGGGCTGGATGAGGAAAAACAGATTGAAATTGAATCCAGACAAGACGGAGGTGCTCACGGTACAGGCTCCGAAACCAAGGATTGGGTTGCAACCTCCAGTCCTGGATGGGGTCACGCTCTCCTCCAGTGACTGTGTTCGCAGTCTGGGGGTGCTCCTTGATCCGTCGCTTCTGATGACAAATCAGGTTAATGCGACGGTCAGGAGCGCCTGTTATCAGCTTCGGCTGATACGCCAGCTGCGCCCTTTTCTGGAAGTAGGAGATCTTGAGACCGTTGTGCACGCATTGGTAACCTCACGCCTCGACTTCTGTAATGCGCTCTACATGGGGCTACCCTTGTGCTTGATTCGGAAACTGCAATTGGTTCAAAATATGGCAGCCAGATTAATATCTGGAACATCAAGGGGGGACCATATTACTCCAGTATTGAAGTCCCTCCACTGGTTGCCTATTAGTTTCCGAACCCAGTACAAGGTGTTGGTTATTACCTTTAAAGCCCTAAATGGCTTGGGTCCAGACTATCTTAAGGACCGCCTCCTCCCGTATAATCCCCCCCGCGCCCTCCGGTCCTCTGGGAGGAATCTGTTACAGCCTCAAAGAACGAGGCTGGTGACAACCTCCCAGGGGACATTTTCTGTAGTTGCCCCCAAACTGTGGAATGGCCTGCCGGAGGAGATTCGTCAATTGTCATCACTTGACAGCTTCAAGAAAGCTGTCAAGATGGATCTCTTCCGGCGGGCCTTCCCCGATTAATTTTTTTTTTTTTTTGGTTCCGGGATCCTCTTCCCCCCCGAGATGCTCCCCTCTTCAGGAATTGTGATTGCACTGAGCCAGCATTTGACATCCGCCGGCACCTTTGTTGTTTTAAGCTTATTGTTTTTAATGGAGGAATTCTACCTCCTTATATTGTGTTTCTTCTTTTTAAATTGTACAGAGTTTAATAAATTTTTAAGGGGGGGAGGGGGAGGTAACTAGTTTTAACTACTGCTGATTTTTATGATGTAAGCCGCCCCGATTGAGCTCAGAGGGGCGGGGTATTAAATAAAAATTATTATTATTATTATATTATTATAAATTTCATTTCCTGTAATTTGTATCCATTGCTCTGTGTCCTGTGCTCTGGAGCAGCAGAAAACAAGCTTGCTCCATCCTCAATATAACATCCCTTCAAATATTTAAACATAGATGTTGGACTGCAACTCTGGAGATCAGGGTTCAATTCCCTGCTTGTGCATAAAACCCCATTGTGGTCCAAAACATACTGCAGAAACAATCCAGTTTGAGATTGCTTTAACTGCCCTGGTTCAGTGCTGGGGAATCCTGGGAATTGTGGTTTATTGTGGCACCAGAGCTCTTCGACAGAGAAGATTAAATCATAGAATCATAGAGTTGGAAGAGACCACAAGGGCCATCCAGTCCAACCCCCTGCCATGCAGGAACTCAAAATCAAACCATCCAAAATCAAACCAAATGTCTCACAAAACTACAGTTCCCAGAACCAGGCAGTTAAAGCGGCCTCAAACTGGATTATTTCTGTAGTGTGTTTTGAATCTGGGTTACCTTGGGTGAGTCACACTCTCTCAGCCTCAGAGGATGGCAATGCCAAACACCTTCTGAAGAAAACCCTATGAGAACCATAGGGTCGGGTTGCCTTAAATCAAATCTGACTTGGAGATGACAACAACAACTGCAACATCATGCCACCTCTTACCCTTCTCTTCTCCAGGCTAAACATACTCAGCTCCCTATGTCGTTCCTCATAAGGCATGGTTTCCAGACCTTTCACCATTTTGGTCACCTTCCTCTGGACATATTCATATTTTGTAATCCAGTGATGGAGAATCAATGTTGCTAACTCCCATCATCCCTTGCTATTGGGCATGCTGGCTAGGACTAATGTGAGATGGAGACCAGCAACTTGCAATGGGACAGAGTTTTCCTAACCCTTTCGTTGGTTAGCATGGGTTGCCACTGGCTTCATTTTTTTCACTGGGATGGGGATTTGACTCTTGGTTTCAATCCAAACTTCCAAGGGGCTTCTGAGGCTATTTTGGGGGGAAACTTTGACTTTTTGGACAACTTCTTTACAGTTCAGGCTTAACCCCCGAGTCAGGGTGACCAGATGTCATAAATGCAAATGAGGATAAGTACCGCGAAATGTAGGATAGTCAAGAAAAATAAATACAAAATAAAAGCTAAACACACTCATATAAATATAAATGCATTCTTCTTAATCATGCTCAAAATGGAGGACACTTTGGAATCCTTCCTGGACAGAAGGCTGAAATGGAGGACATGTCCTGGAAAAAGGAAGATGTTTGGTTGCCCTGCCCAAAGTGGATTCACTACCCTTGTGATCTGGAAGCCACCGGCCATCACTGGTTCTTAGTGACCAAGGAGGAATGGCCACCAAGGAATGAAGTATTTGGCAGGGAGAAACCAAATTGCAGGATACCTTGTGTTCTTACTTCTCCTTCTCCTCAACTACCCCAGACCAGTTATGATCCTTGGAAATAACTTCAGCTGGCCCAAAGATCTGCAGCCAGGTTGTTATCCCTTGTCACAACAGATCCACTGGCTGCCAGACTGTTTCTGGTACAATTCAAAGTGCTGGCTTTGACCTATAAAGCCCTAAACAGCTTGGGTCTAGGCTATTTGAAGAACCATATCTCCCTGTATGAGCCCATTAAGGTTTTAAGATCATTTGGAGAGGCCTTCTCAGGCTCATTTGGTGGGAACAAAAGAGAGGGCCTTCTCAGTGGCTGCTCCCAGACTTTGATATTCCCTCCCTAGAGAGACCAGGCTGGCCCCATCCTTGCTCTCCTTCCAGCGGCAGGTTAGAACATTTTAATGCCATCACACCTTCACAAACTGTTGAGATTGGGCTGGTCTCTTTTGGGGAATTTTAATTAGCTCAGTTAACTATTGGGCTGGTTACAATAGCCCGTTGGGGTCGTTCCCATATGTATACTAAGGGAAAGGAAACTTAAGGAATCTCACAGAGGCAGAATTCTCTAAATGAATTGTATCTTTTATTAAAGGGGAAATCACACAGCAAGCACTTTCACTCACACACACATACAAGGACTAAGGAAATCAGGAGTTAGCGTTGGAATAGTTAGAGACTTAACTAACGGTGGTGCTTACACAAGATGAGGCCTGGCTCTGGGTTCCAGTTGGTTTGTGTGGCGTGAGACATGGCTGTTCTGCTGAGCAGTGGGAATGGATGTATCAGAATTAGTCAGAATTCACAGTGACAGAATGTCTCCATTCATTCTACCTAGCCCACTAACAATAGATTTCAGAGGTCTTTTATAAGCCAAAACTGGCCCAAGGGCAAAGGTATCCTACATCAAAGGGAACCAAATCTACATGAGGGAGGATCACTCGGTCTGGCAGTTCTGGGGTAAGAATGAAGTTGTAAATTAGCCTTGTCTGGCAGAACATCCTGCTTGCAAATCACCTATCTTCCTGTCTGTGAAGTGCGAATGTCTCTTCATTTGCGACTCCCAAACTAATCTGTTTGATGTGTTTTTGGGTGCAATGAGTGCGTGACTCTCCGTCTTTAGGATTATGGTGATTCCCAGGCCACAGTCCATTTGGGGTCATGGAAGAGAATCACACCGCAAAGTTGGAAGATTTTAGTGAGGGTAACAGGCTTTGAAATTTTTTTAAGGGGGTGTATACAGTTGGCCCTCCACTTTTGCAGCTTTGACTTTTGCGGATTTGATTATTCACAGATTTCATCAATATGTTCTCTCTAGGAATTTCTAGGCCCCCCAGCATGACTTCTGGTGGTCATTGACTTCTGGTTAAAAATCATGCTGGTGGACCTAGAGATTCCTAGACAGGTGTTCTTTCAGGTAAAAATGAGTAGTGTTTTTTTTATTTGCAGTTTTTTCACATTCACGGGGGTCCTGTGCCCCCTAAGTCCAGCAAATGTAGAGGGCCCACTGTCTAGCTTTTCAATTTGTAAAATTTTATTGTTTTAATGCATTTTAATGTTTTAACTGTTTTAATATATTATTGTGTCATTGTATATTCTATATTTTCATATAACCTTTGTAGTGTTTTTTAATCTGTGTTATTTAAAATCTTATTAGCTGCCTTGAGTCACATTGTTGGGAGAAAGGTGGAATATATATGAATAAAATAACAACAGTAACAACTTGTGATACAGTGTGTGTGTGTGTGTGTGTGTGTGTGTAGAATAGATATGCCTACAAAGAGACAAACCTTTTAGTTAACCATGCAATCCTTTTCTTCTAGTGGGGTCCGCAGGAATCTCTGACGATAGCCACATTGCCCGGACACCGCACCATGAACCCTTGTCCACTGTATGAGAGGAACAGTCGCACCGTTTTCCTGTTCTTTATCTGCGTCCAGACTGAAGTTACGGAGTATCAACAGATCAGTAAAGGAAAAAATGCTGCCAGGTTGTGTTATGTCTCGAGCCAAGATGGCGGCCGAACATGGAGCCAGATCACTGACCTGACCGAGAAGGCCATCACGGGTAACTTGAGAAAATGGGCCACCTTTGCCGTTGGGCCTGGCCATGGCATCCAGTTGAGCTCCGGGCGGCTGGTGGTTCCGGCTTATACCTACTACATCCACAAGCGTTGCTTCGGGTATCCGCTCAACTCTTGGACAAAGCCTCATTCCTTCATGTTCTACAGTGATGACGGTGGGCAGAATTGGACCCAGGGCCGGCTTCTCAAGGCTTTGCGGACATCGGAGTGCCAAGTCGCTGAACTGACCAGCCAGGATAATACTCCGGTGTTATACTGTAACTCCCGCAGCCCTGACAGATACCGAGCCGAGGCCTTCAGCACAGATGATGGAGAACTTTTTGAAGAATCCTTTCTCTCCAAGGAGTTGTGTGAGCCTCCAAATGGCTGCCAGGGCAGCGTGGTGAGTTTTTCGCCGATGGTGGAGCTCAGCGTCCATTCCTTCTCAGCCTACTACAAGAAGCCATGGCTGATTTTCTCCCACCCCACCAGCAGTCACAGACGTGTGGACCTGGGCATCTACTTGAATATGTCTCCCTTGGAGAAGGGCTCCTGGAAAGCTCCTTGGGTGCTGAACGAAGGGCCCAGTGGCTATTCGGACCTGGCTGTGTGTACGGAAGGAAAGTCCCTGCTCTTTGGTTGCTTGTTCGAATGTGGGGTGGCCCATTCCTTTGAAGAAATTGCCTTCCAGCTTTTCACTGAGGCTGAGCTCCTGAGGGAAGGCCGGTTTTGAGCTGTGTCTGTCTTGCAGCCGCCCCAAATTAAGCACAAGGATATTTAGCACCCAATTTTTGCAAAGGAAGGGAATGCTCATTTTCCTCTTCACAACATGTTGGCCAAGGCACCAGTTTGATTTAATGAGGTGGAGACATTACAACAAGGATGAGGAAACTTTTTCAGTCCAGAGACTTGACCTCTTTCTTGCTGGGGGCTCATACCATCAGCCAACATGGACAGAGGCCAAAGTTGGGGAGACCAGCCCTTTCTTTCATATACACTGTCCCTCACACTTTCATTTATACACCAGCAGTCATGCACACTCTCTTTATCACCTGCACACAGACTCTTTTTCTCACTCTCTCTCGCATATAGGGTTGCCTGAGTGAAAACTGGGGATCGGGTTGCCATTTGTCCTGGAAAGCCTGGAAAATCCCTGACTGAAGGGACTACAAAATGTCCGTCCTGCTGGGCCAGTTGAAGCAGTAAATCCCAACTTTCTCCTTTGTCGCAGGGTGGTGGGTCTGGAGAATCCTCCTGTCCCTTTAGTGGTTGTATAGAAGAGTGCATTTCAGCAGTGTGGCTTGTCACCTGGTTGTGTGACCACCATCTCCTTTTCCTTCACAACCATTCCAGGTTGGAGCAAGCTTGTTTTCTGCTGCTGCAGAGAATAGGACACAGAGCAATGGATGGAAGCTCCAGGAAAAGAGATTCCACCTCAACATTAGGAAGAACTTCCTGACATTGAGAGTCGTTCAAAAGTGGAACACACTCCCTCAGAGATTTTGGTGGAGTCTCCTTCTTTGGAAGTCTTTAAACAGAGGTTGGATGGCCATCTGTCGGGAGTGCTTTGATTGAGAGTTCCTGCATGGCAAGGGGGGTTGGACTGGTTGACCTTTGTGGTCTCTTCCAATTCTATGATTCTATGATTCAGGTACAGGAACCCTCTCCAGTTTTCAGTCTGGCAAATCTACCACAGATGTGCTTTCTTTTACATGCACTCTTTCCCTCACAGACCTACTGCCTCCTCTTCACACAGATAGACACACTTAAGAGAGAGAGTGTGCGCATTCTTGTTTCCTTCTCTCTGTCTTTCTCTTTCTCATATATATATATATTCTCTTTCACATATCAGTCCTTCTCTCTCTATCTCCCTCTCTCCTCTTCACACACACACACACACACACACACACTTTTTCTTTCACGCACGTTGTTCTCCAGTCTTTCCTTCTCTCACACCTACATACACATATACAAGCCCCCCCATTATCTTTCACAGAGTATTCTCCATACTCAATCTTTAGAGGACTTTATCACACGGGAGGGAAATCCCGTGCAGAAATGGGGTTTTAAATAGGAAAAACACACACAACCCTTCAAAAGTGGGTAGATTTTCAGACGACGTCGCTGTTAAAGTGTGCTTAACTTGAACGGAAAGTAGTCAAAAGCTGATGCTTTTTACTTTCGGAAAATCCCGAAAGTAAAAAGGAGCGGCTTTTGACTACTTTCCGTATGGGTTAAGCACACTTTAACAGCGATGTGTGTGAACCTCTAGCTGCATTTGTGGGTTTTCCCCACCTTGTAAATCCCATTTCTGCATGGGATTTCCCCCCATGTGATAAGGTTTGTCTTACACACATACACACACAGATTTTCTCTTTTACACACACTGTTCCCTATACTCAATCTCTCTCTCTTTCTCAGACACACACAGACACACAGAGACATACTTATTCAGACCCTATTAGATCTGGGTTCGGCCGGTACATTGGTCTGAGGCCCAAAGAGCCAAGGAGGGATTATCAATTTCTTTCCCCCCCCCCCAATACTTTATTTATTTCACCAGGTTTTTATAAATATATTACATAAAACATAAAACGTTCCACTGCGGCATCATTCAATTCCCTCCCCCTTTTCGTTTCTTCCCTTCTGAAATTAAAATCTTTCATTTCTTCTCTCTTCCAACTCAAGCATTCATCCCTTCCTTTGGTTTTCCCACCTTCGGTGCTTTCAGCGTAGTGGATTATAAGAAAATAAAGTAATAATCCATCTTTAAATGACCATCTGCTTTTCTCTCGCTTACTGACCACTTTACATCTCTTTTTATGATATTTTCTTTCGCCGTTACAATTTATCAGAAGCTTGACTTTCACGTCTTCTTTTTTCTCTTTTCTCATAGTTTATGCAATTTAACTCTAGTTGCAGTAACATCTTGATTTCTTTTTCTATTACTCATTTACAATGATCATTTCCACATATTTTCTAACAAGTATTTTAACACTTTATCCCGCATTTCTTCTTTTTCGCTTCTCGTTTTTTCATTTATTACAGCCCCTTCCCTCAAAACAGCAACAACCACCTTGCAGCCTCCTTCCATTGCATTATTTTTTAAAAAAGGTTAGCAAACATGGAGCTCTTCAGGTACTTTCTTGGTTTTTTACCAGCAACAGACTATTTTTCCTTTGGAAAATTTGGAAAGGAAAATTTCACCCGGTGAAATCGAGTGTATTCTTTGACTTCTGAATTGTGGTTGTTGATCATCACTTGCATTGACACTGGATGCATCCACGCTGCAGAAATAATCCGGTTTGACACCGCTTTGGGGGCCACAGCAAACTACAATTCCCAGAATTCCATAGCATTGAGCCAGGGCAGTTAAAGCAGTGTCAAACTGGATTATTTCTGCAGTGTGGATGTAGCCATTGTGACCAGGAAGGCCACCATTTCATTGTATGACATACCTTTCCTATGTCTTTCAGGTCCAAATTTGACAATTTCTTTTCCCCCCCCCTGTAAATCACCCATTTACAATGTGACTATATACTATATATTCAATATTGTGATATTTTATCGATGTAAGCCTTCCCGATTGTTTCAGTAGAGGGGCGGGATAGAAATAATAATAATCATCATCATCATCATCATCATCATCTACTATAGTTTTCAGTCTTCGCAAACCGGGATGGCAGAAACATCAGTACCACCATTATATAAAAAGTATATATGTTTTCTTATTGTATTCTTTTATTTTTACGCTTGTAACCCACCTTGATTCCCTTTGGAAATAGGCGGGCTAGAAATAAATCATATTATTATTATTATTATTATTATTATTATTATTATTATTATTATTATTATTATTATTATCTAATATAGTTTTCAGTCTTCGCAAACCAGGATGGCAGAAACATCAGTACCACCAATATATAAAAAGTATATATATTTTCTTATTATATTCTTGTGTTTTTATGTTTGTAACCCACCTTGATTCCCTTTGGAAATAGGCGGGCTAGAAATAAATCATATTATTATTATTATTATTATTATTATTAAGCAAATTTTGGAAAATGAGAAGTAAAACCTTTAGAATTGCTGGATTTCTTAACTGACTACAAAGTTTGCGAGATGTTTCCATATTTTGTGATAGTTTGAAAACATTGTGGACAATCCCAACTACAGTAGCATCTGCTGAATTATCTTTTAACAAATTCAAATACATAATAATAATAATAATAATAATAATAAGTTGTATTTCTAAGCCACCCCTGTAGGCCTTAAAAGGTTTTTGAGAGGAAGAAGAAGAAGAAGAAGAAATATCATCATCATCATCATCATCAAAAACTTTTAAAGGTCTAGGATCATGGTATTCCCTATGGCCATGGATTTTGGATGTTATTGTACTGTGCTACTCCTGGATATGTTATTTTAAAAAATCTATTAATTGTTTATTTTCTGAAATATCCCATAAACTCCAAACAGCACTATAAGAGTCCATTTTCCTTTCTTGTGCACAAATATTTTATTATTGGCAATCCCTCTACTTGCATAAATAAAAGGGGAAATTCAGTGCCTGTCGCTTTAAGGGAGATGCCTGGAAGAAAAGGGGCGGGGAAAAGACAGTCTTGAAGGGGCGGGGCTCCACAAGGGGGCGGGGCTCCAAGGCCCAGAGGATCTGGGCATAGACTTCAAATAGTAGAGTGATGCATCCAGTTTGGCTTTGAGTTTCGACATTTTTTAAAGTTGCATGGCATGCAAGGGCTAAAGCGGTTTAAAAGCCATGTCTGCACTGGAATTGGGCTGGAAAAATGTCCAATATGGACTCTGCTTTCTCATTTATTTATTTGTTGGTGGAGAGAGGCTGGAAATCAAATCAACCAAGGACAGGATGGAATGGATGCAGAAAATTGTGCATATAACTTACTGCATATATATTTATGCAGAGAGCATTAATTCCTATCCTTATTTATTAAATTAATAATGATGATGATGATGATGGTCATCATCATCATCATCATCAAGAAGTGAAAATTCAACCCCAAACTGGATGCATTATTATTATTATTATTATTATTTAATTTGTTGTTGTTGAATTCTGGGATTTATAGTTTGGGGAGGCACCAGGGCGCCATGACAGACCAGGCTGAGTACCTCACCAAACTACAAATCCTAGCATTCTGTAGGATTCAGCCATGGGTGCTATCTGCACTGTAGAAATAATGTAGTTTTTTGACACCACTCTTAAGTGCTGTAGCCCCATCCTATGAAATGCTGGGATCTGCAGACATTTTTCCAGCCCAAGTCCAGTGCAGACTTCAGCCCAAGAGTGCTGGTGGAACTACAGATCCCAGGATTCCCTAGGGAGGGAGCTACACTGGTGTGGTGCCAAACTGCATTACTTCTGCAGTGCAGATGCACCCCTGTCTCAATCCCACAGAACCCTTGGGATTTGTAGTTTTACCGGGCACCACCAGCACTCTTGGGCAAGAGAAGGCTAAAGTCTTTACAAAACTACCAATCCCAAGGATCCATAGGCTGGAGCCATGGCGGTTAAACCAGTGTTAAAGGTGTTGGGAGGCTAAAATCCTTGGGGAAACTACAGATCCCAAGATTCCATAGGAAGGAGCTACAGTGGTGTGGTGCCAAACTGCATTATTTCTCCTGGCTGAATCCCACAGAACCCTGTGATTTGTAGTTTTGCAGGGCAAACCCCCCCCCCCCCAGAAGTCTTGGGTAGAAATTGCTAAAGTCCTTGGAAAAACTACAGATCCCAGGATTCCATAGGAAGGAGCTACAGTGGCGTGGTGCCAAACTGCATTATTTCTGCAGTGCAGAATCCCACAGAACCCTTGGGACTTGTAGTTTTGTAGGGCACACCCCCCCCAACACTCTTGGGCAAGAGAAGGCTAGAGTCCTTGGGAAAACTACCAATCCCAGGGATCCATAGGGCAGTTATAGCGTTGTCAAAGTGCATCATTGTTTCTGCAGTGCAGAGTCACCCATTACTAGTCTGTTGGCATAAAGAGGAAACAGAGACAGGATGCAAAAGAAGGCTCTCCTTGCTATACTGTACAAGTGGGAGGGCTACTCTGTATTTTTAAATAAGTCTATGGGTCCCCAAGGGCTCCTCGCCTCCTGATTGGCTGCTTCCTTTGGAATCCCTGGGACATTCGATCCTGCAGCCTGGGAGCCTTTTGCAGCCTTGCAAATTGCAAGCTGCAAGCTGCAATTGCTTGCAAACGGGTGGCTCCCAAAAACTCCTTTCCTTTTTAAACTCCAGGGCTGATCCTCCACCCAGGCAACTACTCTGCAACCCATCATCCCCTCCTCCTCCATGCCTGGTCCTTTTGCCCTCCGAGGGATCCGCAGCACGGTGAGTTAAATAAAGGGTTGGGTAATAATAATAATAATAATAATATAGTTTATTTATATACCGCCCTAGTGGAGAACCAATCTGGGCGGTGAACAGTAAAATTATAAAATTACAATCATTAAAACAACAAACAATATCCCTCCTCCCCCCCTTAAAAAATTATTAAATCAATACATTTAAAATAACTGCAATTAAGCAGCAATTAATCTAAAACAGTAAATAACCAATAATCAAACGATGTGCACCAATACAGCCAGGCAACAGTCCCCTATAGATCTCCTCAAGGGCATACAACGAGTCCTCAACCAAAGTCCAGAAGGTCCTGGGCTAGTTATCTAGTCTGGAAAGGCCTGCCGGAAGAGATCCGTCTTGACAGCCTTTTTAAAGCTGTTCAAGGATGTTAATTGACGGATCTCATCCGGCAGGCCGTTCCAGAGACTGGGAGCGACGATAGAAAAAGCCCTCTGAGAAGTCGCCGCAAGCCTAGCTCTCTGGGGCTGCAGCAGATTCTTCCCCGCAGATCGGAGGGCACGGGGAGGATTATATGGGAAGAGGCGGTCCCTGAGATAGTTTGGGCCCAAGCCATTTAGGGCTTTATAGGTTATAACCAACACCTTGTACTGGGCCCGGAAACCAATTGGCAGCCAGTGGAGGGACTTCAACACCGGAGTGATGTGGTCCCTCCTAGATGTCCCAGATATCAACCTGGCCGCCATATTCTGAACTAGCTGCAGTTTCCGAGTCAGGTACGAGGGTAGCCCCAAGTAGAGCGCATTACAGAAGTCCAGGCGTGAGGTTACCAGTGCGTGCACTACAGTCTCAAGGTCCTTTACTTCCAAGAAAGGGCGCAGTTGGCGTATCAGCCGAAGCTGATAACAGGTGCTCCTGACCGTCGCATTAACCTGATCAGCCATCAGGAGCGACGAGTCAAGAAGCACCCCCAAACTGCGAACACAGTCACTGGAGGAGAGTGTGACCCCATCCAGGACTGGAGGTTGCAACCCGATTCCTGGTTTCGGGGCCGAGACCGTGAGCACCTCCGTCTTGTCTGGATTCAGCTTCAATCTGTTTTTCCTCATCCAGCCCATTACCGCCCCAAGACATTCATTGAGAGAAGATATGCCATTGGAATTCGAGGCCGACGAACGAGATATGGAGAAATAGATTTGGGTGTCATCAGCGTACTGATAACACCCAGCCCCATAACTCCGTATTATCTCACCCAGCGGCTTCATATAGATGTTAAACAATATTGGGGACAAAATAGCTCCCTGAGGGACCCCACAAGTGAGGTCCCTCTTGCAGGAACTACAGTCCCCGAGCAGCACCCTCTGGGACCTACCCGAGAGGAAGGACCGGAACCACTGGAGAGCAGTGCCCCCGATACCTAAACCTCTCAGGCGGTCCAAGAGGATGCCATGATCTATTGTATCAAAAGCCGCTGAGAGGTCTAAGAGCACCAACAGGGTCACACTACCCCTGTCGATGCTCAGACGCAGATCGTCGGTCAAGGCAACCATGGCAGTCTCAACCCCAAATCCTGTCCTGAAGCCGGTTTGAAATGGGTCTAGATAATCGGTTTCATCCAAGACAGCTTGGAGCTGAAGAGCAACCGCCCTCTCGATCACCTTGCTCAAAAATGGCAACAATGATACAGGCCTATAGTTTTTCATCTCCAGGGGATCAAGGGAAGGTTTTTTCAGAAGCGGCCTAACAGCCGCCTCCTTCAGACTAGATGGAACATGACCTTCCCTAAAGGATGCATTGATGATATCCGTAAGGAAACACACCAATGCATCCCCCCCCTGGACGGCCAGCCATGATGGGCAAGGGTCGAGAGGGCACGTCGTCTTCCTCACCTTACCAAGCAGCTTGTCCACGTCCTCGGTACTCACAGATTGCCACTGATCCAGTATAACTACATCGACAGAGTCACTGGACACCTCGCCTATCGACTCTGTTTCAATGGCGGCATCTAAGTCGGCTCTTATCTGAGAGATTTTGTCTACAAAGAAGTTGTTAAAAGCGTCACAGCAGGCCGTTGTTGGGTTAAGCAAGGGATTTGGCGCAGGGGACACCTGCGTCATCTCCCTCACCACCTTAAACAGCTCTGCTGGACGAGACTCTGCAGACGCAATGCGTGCCGAGGAGAAGGCTCTCCTCGCAGCACGCACCGCCTCCCGATAAGAATGAAGAAATTTCTTATGGCGAGTTCTGTCAGATAAGAGTCGAGTCTTCCGCCACCTGCGCTCTAGCCGTTGTCCAAACCGCTTCATCCTTCTAAGCTCTGGTGTATACCAAGGCCTACGGTTGAGAGCGGGATGGCAAGGGTGCTTGGGAGCGATCATGTCAATAGCCCTGGTAAGGTCGGTGTTCCAAGTATTAGCAAGAGCTTCAACAGGATCACTGGCATTCCTAACCATTAAACCCTCCAAGGCTTTCTGGAATCCCACTGGCTCCATTAGCCTTCGAGGGCAGACCATCCGAATAGGTCCACCACCCCCAGTGGGGCAGATACTGGCTCTAAGTTCCATCTTGACCAGGAAATGATCCGTCCATGACAATGCGGAGGTGCTTACCACCTCTGCCCACGGATATTCCTGTTCCATACTGAAGACCGCATCAAGTGTATGACCTGCACAATGTGTGGGCCCGTTGACCAATTGGGATAGGCCCATGTTTGTCATGGTCTCCATGAACTCCCGAGCCGCACCTGTTAAACTGGTCTCGAGCGGGATGTTGAAGTCTCCCAGAACTAACAGTCTGGGGGTCTCCAACAGCAGCTCAGAGACCAGTTGCGTCAGCTCGGTCAGGGAGTCTGCTAGACAACGGGGTGGTCGGTAGACTAGCAAAATCCCCAAACTATCCCTGGTCTTCAGGCTAAGGTACATACACTCGAAATGGATCGTATTCCGGACAGGTATCCTGGTTAAGGTCAGATGATTCTTATGAACCAGAGCCACTCCGCCCCCCCGCCCACTTCCCCTCACCTGCTCACTCACAGAGTACCCAGCTGGGAGGATTTGCGCCCAGATAGCTGAGCTATCCTCTCCCAGCCAGGTCTCCGTGAAGCAAGCCAGGTCGGCATCCTCATCCAAGAGAAGCTCCTGGATGGTACAGGTTTTGTTCTTTACCGACCTGGCATTGCAGAGGAGCAGAGTGAGGTTCTGTGGTATGGTTGGTCTGCTCCTCAAACTATTTCGAGCAACTGAGGGAACTGAAGGCGGGATAGCTCTCAAGCAGCGATCCCGTCTTCTTTTGCAACATTGGTTCCCATAGTTCCAGCCATACCTCCCTTTCCCCTGCACAACTCCAATAGCCGCTCCCAACATAGTCTCAGCCTCAGTAGGATAATACGTTGACTCTCCATATATTCCCTTAATAGGGGAAGATACCCAGAACAAGTCCCGTCCTCCCCCTCTGATGGTATAACAGACAATTAGGGGCTCAAAGGCAGGGTCCGCTGAGTCCCGGTCCCTGGAGGTGGTAGGTTAAGGGGCCAGACACGCCCCGACAGGGAACCGTCCTTACACGGGCCCTTCCAAGCCCGGAGAATCGCTGCCGCTGCAAGTGCCGGGGGAAGATGTTCCTGGACGGGTCTTTTTATCCCCGCCGGCGTTCTCCCCAGGTTTGCAGCGCCCAGCTGCTCCAGGCCGCCCTGATGACAATTAAGGCTAATGGAGAGTCCGCTGAGTCCCGGTCCCTGGAGGTGGTAGATTAAGGGGCCAGACACGCCCGCACAGATCTCCTCAGGCTTTCATGAGGTTCATTTTCGGTGCGGTACCGGCAAGAGGGAGGCTCAGTGGGGGCCTTCTCAATGGCCCAGTTGGTCCCGCCTACCTCCGCCGCGTCCGCGCCGCTGAAGCCGGTGTTGGGAGGGCTCTGGGGCCCTTGCAGGGCCAGGTGGAGAAGAGTCCTCTCCCGGTGCGGTGCCGGCGAGAGGGAGGCTCGGTGGGGGCCTTTTCAATGGCCCAGTTGGTCCCGCCTACCTCCGCCGCGTCCGCGCCGCTGAAACCGGTGTTGGGAGGGCTCTGGGGCCCTTGCAGGGCCAGGTGGAGAAGAGTCCTCTCCCGGTGCGGTGCCGGCGAGAGGGAGGCTCGGTGGGGGCCTTTTCAATGGCCCAGTTGGTCCCGCCTACCTCCGCCGCGTCCGCGCCGCTGAAGCCGGTGTTGGGAGGGCTCTGGGGCCCTTGCAGGGCCAGGTGGAGAAGAGTCCTCTCCCGGTGCGGGTAGGAGGCATGCAAAAACTCTTGGGTCTGCATTGTAGAAATAACGCAGTTTGACACCACTGAGTGCTTTAGCTCCTTCCTGTGGAACCCTGCGATTTGTAGTTTTGCAAGGACTTCTTTAGCCTTCTCTTGTCCAACAGTGCTCTGTGTGTGTGTGTTCTTTGCAAAACTACAAATCCCAGGATTCTGTAAGACTCCGCCCTGGGTGCATCTGCACCGTAGAAGTAATGCAGTTTAGACACGACTTTGAGTGTTGGAGCTCCATATTATGCCGTTCTGGGATTTGTAGTTTTGCAAGGACTTTAGCCTTCTCTTGTCCAACAGTGCTGGGAGGGGGGGGTGTTCGTTGCAAAACTACAAATCCCAGGGTTCTGGAGGATTCAGGCCTGGGTGCATCTGCACTGTAGAAGTAATGCAGTTTGACACCACTTTGGTAGTTTTACATGGGTCTTGAGTCTTCTCTGCCCAAGGGTGCTGGTGGTTCCTTGCCAAACTACAGATCCCAGGGTTATGGAGGTTTCAGCCCTGGGTACATCTACATTGCAGAAAGAATGCATTTTGAGACCACTTTTAAGTAATGTAACTCCTGGGATTGGTAGTTTTACATGGGTCTTGAGCCTTTTCTGCCCAAGGGTGCTGGTGGTTCCTGCTTGCCAAACTACAAATCCCAGGGTTCTGGAGGATTCAGGCCTGGGGGCTTCTGCACTGCAGAAATAAATGCATTTTGAGACCACTTTTAAGTGGTGTAATTTCATCCCTATGGAACACTGGGGTTTGTAGTTTTACAAGGATTTTATCCTTCTCTGCCCAAGAATGCGGGGGGGTTCCTCTTTGCCAAACTACAAATCCCAAGGTTCTGGAGGATTCATCCTTAGGTGCATCTGCAATGTAGAAGTAATGCAGTTTGACACCACGTTTGTTGTAGGGACCCTGGGATTGGTAGCTTTGCAAGATCTTGAGCCTTCTCTGCTAAAAAGTGCTGGTGGTGCCTCGCAAAACTACAAATCCCAGAGTTCTGTAGGATGCAGCTCTGGTTGTGTCTGAATTATAGATGTAATGCAGTTTGACACTACTTTTGTTGTAGCTCCATCCTGTGAAATCCTGGGATTTGTAGTTTTACAAGGACTCTGTCCGGGAAAGCAGCCAAAGGGCTGATAAGACAGCTGGCTTCACACAAACACAATCCCCAGCCCAGCGAGTCCGTGTTGCTACACAGTAACTTTACCAAAGGGTTTACCAAGAGAATTGTCAGACAGTCCGAGGTTTGAGGTATCAGAGAGGCAGATCGATAAACAGTCCAAGGTCAAGGTTTCCGGATAGTCAAGGTGATCGAGGAGACACGGAGCCAGAGACGAAGTCTTTCCCATAGAAGAGTCAGATATCCACTGGCAAAGCACCACTCATGCTCCAGGTTCTTAAGAAGGCAAGGAGCCGACCTTCAGCTGTGTCTGATTACTAACACGCTTCTGCTGAAGCCTCCGTGATCTTCGCAAGCCCTCTCTTTCTGCTCGACGCTCCTTAAAGGTAGGCACACTGCCCAGATCCTCCTCCCTGTCTATAGCATCAGGCAAACCTGACTGCTGAACCTCTGGAGGACCCACAGCCTCTGCTCCAGCAGAGCTAGGGCTAGCCTCTGGCTCTACCACTGTAGGTTCAAGTCCCAGTGGGCCTGGCTCCTCCCTTACAGGTTCAGGTCCCAGGGGCTCCAGCTCATCCCCTGAGTCCTCTGAGTCGTCCTCCAGGCAGGGCATGACAGACTCTAGCCTTCTCTGCCCAAAGGTGGTGTCTCACCAAAACTACAAATCCCAGTGTTTTCTGTCAGATGGAGCCACAGCAGTTAAAGTGGTGTCAGACTACATTATTTCTACGGTGTAGATGCACCCACAGACATCCTGGACAAACTGCATTTTCCCCTGATCCTGACACCCTCCTTCTCCAGATGTGTTGGGCATCATGTCCCATCATCCCTGGCATGGTGGCTGGGGCGATGGGACTTAGAGTCCGGCACATCTGGAGGGCAGGGAAAGGAAAAGAATCCCCTTATATTGGCTGTAGCATCCATATAGGGGATGTACTAAAACAAATAACAGTCCTTGCCCATAGGGAAACCATGCCTGTCTATAGGGAAACATTGGAGATGTTTCTTATGTTTCCTTATAAGCAAGTATTTTCCAATGTTTCCCTATGGGCAAGTATTCCCCTATGTTTCCCTATGGGCATGTACTTTCCAATGTTTCCCTATGGGCAAGTATTCCCCTATATTTCCCTATGGGCACGTACTTTCCAATGTTTCCCTATGGGCAAGTATTCCCCTATATTTCCCTATGGGCAAGTATTCCCATATGTTTCATTATGGCCACGTATTTTCCAATGTTTCCCTATGGGCCAAGTATTGCCCTATATTTCCCTATGGGCATGTATTTTCCAATGTATCCCTATGGGCCAAGTATTCCCCTATATTTCCCTATGGGCATGTACTTTCCAATGTTTCCCTATGGGCAAGTATTCCCCTATATTTCCCTATGGACATGTACTTTCCAATGTTTCCCTATGGGCAAGTATTCCCCTATATTTCCCTATGGGCATGTATTTTCTAATGTTTCCCTATGGGCAAGTATTCCCCTATATTTCCCTATGGGCACGTACTTTCCAATGTTTCCCTATAGGCAACTGTTCTGAAATGTTTCCTTATGGGCAAGTATTCCCCAATGTATCCCTATGGACAAGTAATCCTCAATACTGTTATTTCCCTGTATAGGCAAGTATTCTCCAATGATTCTCTATGGGCAAATATTCTGCAACGTTTCCCTATAGGCAAGTATGGTTTCCCTATAGGCGAGGATTCTCCAACGTTTCCCTAGGGGCAAGTATAGTTTCCCTAGGGGCAACTACTGTCATTTGTTTTAGTATGTCCCTCCATATAGAGTGCCAAAAAGGGCCAGGGTTATTTTTAACTCCCAAAGCACTCCCTCCAGATAAAGTTACTAGCGATAGCAGCAGACTCCGTTAGCACTTACTTTCTCTCCTCCTCCCTGGTTTTCTCCCCACTTTTACCCCTTCCCCGACGCTTAAAAATCCTTACCATTAACTCTAATGAATGCAATTGCCACTTTTTTCTTTTACCAAACTCACACTCCTCCACTGTATGTCCCATCATTGCCCACAGTGCAAAAGAACGCATTAATGCCATTAAATAGCAAGCAAATGATTGTGCCAGGCATAATGGCATCACTAGGGTTGGCATCACCCGGATTCCTTGTGATTGGGTGGGCTATAAATAAAAATTATTATTATTATTATTATTATTATTATTATTATTATTATTATTTACTCATGGTGCCATCCCCACCATTGACCTATTTCTATGCCGCACCATACAGAAACCTTAGTAACATTTTTTGCACTAATGTTACTCGTAAATCGTAATTCCCATATATCTCTGAATATAATGGCAACATAGTTTTTTGTGGGTTTTTCAGGCTGTGTGGCCATGTTCTAGAAGAGTTTCTTTCTGACATTTCACCAGCATATGGCTGGCATCTTCAGAGAATGCTGGAATGGAAGAGAGTGGGTCTATATATACTGTGAGACAGACCAACTCTCTTCCATTCCAGTATTCTCTGAAGATGCCAGCCACAGATGCTGGCGAAACGTCAGAAAGAAACTCTTCCAGAACATGGCCACACAGCCTGAAAAACCCACAAAAAACTATGGATGCCGGCCATGAAAGCCTATGACTTCACATAACGGCAACAGTTGCGATGTAAACAACTAGCAAAATTAAAACGACAACCATTGCATTGCAATTATCATACGCACCCTGAGTGTGAATGGCGACTTTTTATTTATATGCTATTACCTTATATTGCATATCATATAACTTGATCTTATAACAAATATAACAAACGCGACCAACAAACCGCAACAAACATAAAACCTCTCACCCCGACCTCAGTTTTTCCATGCTATCTGCTGTTTTATTCCTTATCATATTTGTCAGTTTGTCAATCTCTGTATAGTCCATAACTTTCCATATCTACTCCATTATTTTCAGACTTTCTGTCTCTTTCCAGCTTCTCGCATATACAGTGCTTGCTGCTGTAATAAGAAAGAAAAGCATCCTTCCATAATCTTTTTTTCCCCCATTTCCTCATTGATTATTCCTAATAAATACATTTTAGGGGCTTTCCTGAAGTTAATTCCTGTAATTAGGCATGTGTGAATTTCGGACTGGAAATTTCTTGCTTTTTTGCACAGCCCCATACGCAGAAATAAGTCTTTCTTCTGCTTATACTTCCAACATACACTGTTTTGAGTTTTTATACATTCTTGAAAATTTCTCTGCAGTGAAATAATAATAATAATAATAATAATAATAATAATAATAATAATTATTATTATTATTATTATTATTCTCAGTGGCTGCTCTCAGACTTCCACTCTGGCCCTGCCTGGTTCTTTTGATCCTTCTTCTTTTTCACCCTTCCAAAATATTTCTGTGTGTCCAAAAAACATGTTGGAGGTTCTGGGTCGCTCCAGGAAGGTGAATCTTTTCTTAGTGGTGTCCAGTACAATTTAGTACAAGGATGAGGATTATGCAAGAGCCAGGGTGGTGCAGTGGTTTGAGAATGGGACTACAATTCTTGGGTTCGAATTCATGCTCAGCCATGGAAACCCACTGGGCGATCTTGGGCGGGTCACACGCTCTCAGCCCCAGAAAACTCTGTGATTGGGTCACCTTAGCATTGCCATCAGTCGGAAACGACTTGAAGGCGCACAACAACTAATACTTCACCAAGTAGCTGGCACGAAATACTGGCCATACTGGTCAGGAGCATTCAACCTTCATAGGTTTTTGTCGGGTTTTTGGGCTGTGAGGCTGTATTCTAGAAGAGTTAATTCCTGATGTTTTGCCTGCATCTGTGGTTGGCATCTTCGGAGAATGGTGCCATGGAGGTGTGTGGGGTATACCAAGGGTCTCACAGTATATATACCCCACACACCTCCATGCCAGCATTCTCTGAAGATGACAGCCACAGATGCAGGCGAAACGTCAGGAACACATTCTTCTAGAACACAGCCTCACAGTCCCCCCAAAAACCTATGGATGCCGGCTGTGAAAGCCTTTGACTTCACATTCTACCTTCAGTTTCCTGTTCAAAGCAACAAATCACAGTGGGTCTTTGTTATCCACTGGGGTTTGGTTCTAGGATCCCCACGTGGATACCAAAATCCGTGGATGCTCAAGTTCTATTAAATGCAACGTCGTAGTGAAATGGTGTCCCTTATATAAAATGCCAACATGAAGGTTTGCTTTTTGGGGGGGCATTTATATTTTTTGGAAATATTTTCAAACTGGATGATGCGTGACTCGGTGGATAAAGAATCAGTGGATATGGAGGGCTGGCTGTACTGTGGTTTGGGTAAATGTGTCTTCCCCTTGTTTTTACCTTTCCAGAATATTTCTGTGTGTCCAGAAAACATGGCAGAGGCTCCGTCCGGCTCCGGGAAGGTGACCCTTTTCAGACAGAAGCAACGAGGGGGGCTCACCTACCGCATCCCAGCATTGATCTACCTGCCCTACGAAGCCACGTTCTTGGCCTTTGCGGAGGAACGCTCCTCGCCCAGAGATGAAGATGCCAAGTTCCTGGTGATGAAGCGAGGGAAGAAGGAAGGAACATCTGTCCAGGTATCGCTTCTTGCTGTAGTATTCATCATCAGTTTTCCTTAATTCATTAAAAGATTGTCCTTGTTGGTGTGTGCCTTCAGGTTATTTCGAACCTACGGCGACCCTAAGGCCGTTAACGGCAACCCTAAGGCCCTATTACAGGGTTTTCCAGGGCTGAGAGGGTGTGACTCGCCCGAGATCACCCAAGGTACTGCCATGGCCGAGCGGGATTCGAACCCTGATCTCTCGAGTCCTAGTCCTATGGTTACCATGGCTCGTAGTGCAATAGGTATAGGGCCCAAATTTTTGCCCCTAGCATACCCTACGGGGAAGCCAACGATAATGCTTGTACAGCCTGCCCTCCACTTATTATCCACGGATTCAGGCATCCATGGTTTGAAAATATTTTAAAAATATATAAATTCCTTAAAGCAAACCTTGATTTTGCCATTTTATATAAGGGGCACCATTTAACTATGCCACTGTATATAATGGGCCTTGAGCATCCACAGATTTTGGTAACCATTGGGGGTCCTGGAACCAAACCCCAGCGGATACCATGGACCCACTGTAATTTGGTGTTTTTAATAGGAGTATTTGATTTTTAAAGCTTTTGTATAAAATAGGGTGATTGTTGTTTTTAGCATATGTTGTTTTTAATTTGATGTGAGCGACCACATGCTAAGTATATATTTTTTGTGCACTTTCAAGTTGTTTCCGGCATATGGCGACCCTAAGGCGAACATATCATGAGGGTTTCTTGGCAAGAGTTGTTCAGAGGAGGTTTGCTATTGCCTTCCTCTGAGGCTGAGAGAGTGTGACTTGCCCAAGGTCACCCAGTGGGTTTCATGGCCGAGCTGGGAAACGAACCCTGGTTTCCAGAGCCATAGTCCAACACTCAAACCACTATGCCAAGACTATGCAAACCCATGAAAACAGCACACCAGAGAAAGTGGTAGGACAGAAAGAAGAGCCCCTCCTGAAGATCTTAGACCTGTAATGGGCTCATAAAGGGAGATTGTTGTTGTTGTGTGCGACTTCTGACAACCCTAAGGCGAACCTATCATAGATTTTCTTGGCATCTTTCTTCAGAGAGGGTTTGCCATTGCTTTCCTCTGAGGCTGAGAGAATGTGACTTGCCCAAGGCCACCCAGTGGGTTTCCATGGCCAAGCCAGGATTCGAACCCTGATCTCCCAGTGTCCTAAATCAACACTCAAACCACTACACCACACTGGCTCTCCTCTCAAGGAAATATGGTCCTTCAAATAGCCTGGACCCAAGCCATATCCTTCCAGATGTTGCTGGACTGCAACACCCAGCATTCCTCATCACTGGCTACCCTGGCTAGGGCTGCTAGGAGTTGCAGTCCAACATCTGGAGGGCTGTATGAGTCCCACCCTGGCGTTAGAAAAAAAGGATTTAAAATCCCAGAACTTTGCCCTTGCAAAGCTAAAGCGCAAGACAGCCATTCTCCAGCTGATGCTTTCCAGATGTGTCGGATTACAGCTGGCTGGGGAGGGGGGGATGATAGGCATGGCAGTCCAGCACCAGGTTGGGAAAGGCTGGTCTAAAGATCAGAAGGAAAAGGTTAACAGTATGCCAGGAAGGCTGACGAATTAACAGCTGAGGAGCACATAACGTCAGTATATCGCTATATAAATATCTCCGGGGCTGACTCCAGAAACTTGGAACCTTCCTGAGAGCATTGTCTAGTGACACAGAATGTATTTCTTTAGAGTTATTTATGTATTTATTTATTTACAGAAACAAATGTTCACATTTATAAATAAATAAATAAATAAAAATATTTATAAATATTTACCTAGATTTCCAAAAAAAATTGCATAAATGAAATATAATTTCAATATAAAATGTAATTTTAGTATTGGGTTTTGGAAGGGGGGGGGTTGAATTTTATTGTATTCCATGCACTTTTATTGCTCTAACCTGCCTGGATTCCTTGTGATTGGGTGGGCTATAAATAAATAAATAAATATTTAGTTATTTAGTTTTTTATATGCAAACGCTTTGGGCTGGAGGATAGGATAGCAAGACTGCAAATCCATCCTTTGTGCATCTGGATCCATCCATCAGTCCTTCCTAGGTCTTTCATTGCTACCATCTCATGGTGGTGGTTGTTGTTGTTGTTGTTGTTGTTGTTATTATTATTATTATTATTATTATTATTATTATTATTATTATTATTATTTGCTCAGGCTGTTGGACTGCTTCTCTGCCCTTCACTGCCAGCCTATAAAACCTGAATATCTTTAAAATATCCAAACGGATGTCATGTAGATGGAGCAAACTTGTTTTCGTCTGCTTCAGCAAGGGCATCCACACTGCAGAAATAATGCAGTTGGACACCACTTTAAGTGCTGTCCTCCATCCTATGGAATCTGGGATTTGTAATTTTGCGAGGTCTTTAAACCTCTCTGCCAAAGAGTGCCGGCGCCTCCCCAAACTACAAATCCCAGGATTTCTGTCGGCTGGAGCCCTGGGAGTTAAAGCTGTGTCAAACTGCATCATTTTTGCAGTGCAGATGCAACCATCTTGTGTATGGTTCTCGCACGCAGCTTAGGAAAAGTGTGGAAAAAGTAAATTATTTTAGACGACATCTCCAGAAGTCATGTTGACTGGGAGATTCTAGGAGTTTTTGTCCAAAAAAACTTTTTTTTTTAAGTTGTGACTTCTCACAATGCTGTAGTTGCACAAGAAGGAGAGGAACTGTGATGGACAATCTTGTAGGAACAGATCTTCGAGTTGGGAATCGAAAAATCTTGGACGATGTTGCCCTTCCTAAGGGCATACTCTTATGCCAGAGTAATATATGTAATGATAAAAGTACTGAGATATATAATTTTGTCAGTGTCATCATCATCACCAAGTGGCTTTTTCTTTTCCCCAAAATGAAAAATTCATTACATTACATTACATTACATTACATTACATTACTCTGGCATTGTGGAATTGGCATTCATGTGCTATTTAAAGATAATCTGAAATTAGACGGCTCATTCATTCCAAGCGCATGTGGGTTCCAAATTAAAAATATAATATGAAGTCGTAGGCTTTCATGGCCGGCATCCATAGTTTTTTTGTGGGTTTTTTCGGGCTGTGTGGCCAACTCTTTCAGAACATGGCCACACAGCCCGAAAAAACCCACAAAAAAACTAAAAATATAATACTTTCTATTAATGGGTCTCATGCATATGCTTGCAAAATGCACGTGTGATCATATGCATGGAGTTTTCAACCCACACACACACACAAATTGTGATGTGCACATGTTCCAGAAACCTTTTACTTACTTGTGTACATCGCACCCCTGTGGTCCAAAATTGTCTCGTGAAATTTTAAAGCGAGAAGTGAAAAATAGACAGAAAGGGCTATATATATATATATATACGCAAGAAACAGGACTAAAAATTTAGTACAGCTAAGAAAATCAATAAACCTGTGAAAAGGTGATGAAAATACATCAGGAAGTTTAAATTATAAGACCATTTATTTTTAAGTATATGAATTTAGATATAAATGACCTTAGGAGTAATAAGAGAGAGTAGATGTATGTTTGGATATGTCAATGTTATGTGTAATTATATGTTTTGAATGTAATGTATTTGTATTTGGTTGATAATTTTGAAAATTATTTAACTTTAAACCTGATGCATAAATGTGCTATGTAAGTGCTGTTTTGTGTGGAGAGAAAGAGAAAAACACACCTCATTTTTCCTGTTTTACCAATGAACCAATAAATCTTTATTGTACAGTCACAGACCATTAAAACACAAGAAATCCATCACACAAAACGTGATAAAAAGCTGAGCAGTAAAAAACAGACCAGAATAATATCAAAAGTTGTTGGAAAGATTTTTTTAAAAAACACCATTTAGTATATTTGGTACCTTCAATCTTTGATATCCCAATTTGATAGCTTAAAGCTTGTTCAAACTCTTTGATATCTCCATCTTTGCTATCTCAATTCAATATCTTAAATCTTGTTTAAAAGCTTTTTTTTTAATAGTACATTTGATCTTTTAAATCTTTGACATCTCAATTTGATATCTTAAATCTTATTTAAGATCTTGGATATCTCCAACTTTGCTATCTCAGTTTGAGATCTTAAATCTTGTTTAAAAGGTTAAAAAAACATTTAGTAACTTTGATATCTTAAATATTTGATATCTCAGTTTGATATCTTAAATCTTGTTTAAAAGATTTAAAAACATTTAGGAGCTTTGATATCTTAAATATTTGATATCTCAGTTTGATATCTTAAATCTTGTTTAAAAGATTAAAAACATTTAGTACACTTGATATCTTAAATCTTTGCTATCTCAATTTGATGTCTTAAAAATCCCATTTAAAAGGTAAAAAAAAAATTTAGTACACTTCATCTCTTAAATCTTTGATATCTCAATTTGGTATCTGAAATCTTGTTTAAGATCTTGGATATCTCCATCTTTGCTATCTCAATTTGATATCTTAAATCCCGTTTAAAAAAACCACTTAGTACATTTGATCTCTTAAATCTTTGACATCTCAATTTGATATTTGAAATCTTGTTTAAGATCTTTGATAGCTCCATATTCGATATCTCGATTTGATATCTTAAATCTTGTTTAAAAGATTGAAAAAAATTGATATTGTTTAGTGTACAATGAAAAGGATTTATTAAAGTATTTTATGCTTTCTCTCCGTCTCGCTCTAGTGGGGGCCTCTCGAATCTCTGGAGACGGCCGCACTGCCCAGCCATCGCACCATGAACCCTTGTCCGGTGTACGACAAAAAGAACGGCACCATTTTCCTCTTTTTCATCTGCGTCCAGACTTATATCACTGAGTGGCACCAGATCAGGACGGGGAGAAACGCCGCCAAGCTGTGTTACGTCTCTAGCCAAGATGGCGGACGCACGTGGAGCCAAACCACCGACCTCACGGAGGAAGTGATTGGGGCCGACGTGAAAAATTGGGCCACGTTTGCCGTCGGACCGGGCCACGGGGTGCAGCTGAGCTCCGGGCGGCTGGTGGTCCCAGCTTATGCCTACTATATCCATAAGCGTTTATTTGGCCGACCGCTGACTTGCTGGACCAAACCCCATTGCCTCACCTTCTACAGCGACGATGGCGGGAGGACTTGGACCCGGAGCCAACCCCTGAAGAGACTGCGGACGTCGGAGTGCCAAGTTGCTGAGCTGAGGCGCCCGGATAATACCCAAGTCTTGTATTGCAATGCCCGCAGTCTCCACAAATACCGGGCAGGGGCTCTGTGTGCGGATAGCGGGGACCAATTTGTGAACTCGTCCTTGTGCAAGGAGTTGTGCGAGACCTCACGGGGGTGTCAGGGGAGCGTGGTGAGTTTCTCTCCCATGCTCGAGCCTTTGGATCTGGGTTCGAAGGAAGATGCTGACAAAGCAGCGCCGGTACGCGACGCTGGTCCCTTCTCGGCCTCGGTCAAGTGCATCAAGTCGTGGCTGATGTTCTCCCATCCCACCAACAGACACAGGCGTTTGGACCTGGGCATCTACTTGAATACTGACCCGTTGGATCAGGGCTCATGGAAAAACCCCTGGGTCTTGAACTCGGGACCCAGCGGCTACTCTGACCTGGCTGTCTGCGAGGAGGGCAATTCCCAGATGTTTGGCTGCTTGTTCGAATGTGGGGCATCCCACGAGTGCGAGGAGATCGCCTTCCGGTTATTCACCGACGCTGAGCTCTTGAGAAATGTGGCGCAAAGCAGTCCAGGCACTCTTTCTGCTGCAGAGTCACCATAGTGGCCTGGAAAGTTATGCTTAATTTGGACATTAAAATGAGAATGCATTTCCTTATTGGCTTCCTATAGTGAGGGCATGACTTTGGACTGGGAGTGTATCTGCACTGTAGAAATAATGCAGTTTAACACTGTTTTGGCTGCAGCTTCACTGCAGAAATAATCCAGTTTTGACACCACTTTTAACTGCCCTGGCTATATCCTGTGGAATTCTGGGAACACTAGCTCGTGTTGTGGCACCACATTTTTCGGACAGAGAAGACTAAATTCTCATAAAACTACAAATCTCAGAATTTCATAGTGGAGACGTGGCAGTTAAACTGGTATCAGCCTAGATTATTTCTGCAGTGTGGATGTAGCGGACGTAGACAAAGAGCCTGAGGGTGCATCTGCACTGTAGAAATAATGCAGTTTGATACCACTTTCATATCCATGGCTTGGTGCTATGGAATCTTGGGATTTGTAGTTAGTTGTCACACCAGAGCTCTGACCGAGAAGACTAAACGTCTCACAGAACTACAGTTCCCAGAATTTGATAGCATTGAGCCATGGCAGTTAAAGCAGTGTCAAACTGGATTATTTCTGCCATGCAGATGCAGTCTTTAAATGTTGGAGATTCATCTGAAGGAATCCTGAGGCTTGCAGTTTTACAAGGTCTTTAGCATTCTCTGCCTCGCAAAACTACAAGTCCTAGGATTCAGTCGGATGGAGCCATGGCGGTTAAAGCAGTGTCAAACCACATTATTTCTGCAGTGCGGATGCAGCCATGTTGTATGGTTTCGCATGCCGCCTAGGCACAGCGTGAAAATGTCATTTATTGTAGACTACATCTGCCAGAGTACAAATCCCAGGAATCTGTCGGATGGAGCCATGGCAGTTAAAGTGGTGTCAAAGTGGGTTATTTCTAAAGTGTAGATGCACCCTGAGACATAGACTTTATAAAATGGATCATACTTCTTGGCAACAGAAAAAAACAAAAGGCCTTCCTTCTTTCATTCCTTGGAAAGAGTTGCTGTTTCTACATATTGAAAACTGATAAAACCAAAGGGTTTTATTACACTACAATTCCCCTTTGTTGGGATTTTTGCCTTAGGATTTGCAGCATATGACCTTCCAGCCAGCTGACAGCTGTTGATCAGCCCCGCATCACTTGACTTGCCTTTTATATATTGCGGTTTTAAAAGAATTTGCAGATGACTTTTATCATCTGCCCTCCATTTTTGTCTTCTTAAACCCCGAAGGCAAAGCCGTGATAAAATCTTACAACGCTAAAATCTAGAGACTGGGGTCTCTGTCACACTAAATACGACTTTAATTTCCCTGACAGCATCCTATAGAAGCCTGGGATTGGACGTTTGGTCAGGCGCTAGAGCTCTCTGGCAGAGAATTCTGAGCACCGTGCCACACTACAGATCCCAGGATTGCATAGAAAGCAGCCACGGCAGTTCAAGTGGTATCAAACTGCTGCAATTTTGAAATGTGAAAGAGATTTCCTTCCCATCCCTTATGGGTGTATTCCTAATCCTTATACCTTGTTGTGTGACGTAAAGTTGTTTCCGACTTATGGCGGCCCTAAGGCAACCCTATCATGGGGTTTTCTTGGCACGTTTCTTCAGAGAGGGGTTTGCCATTGCCTTAAGGTCGCCGTAAGTCAGAAGTGATGCAAAAACGACAACAAAAGTGGCGTCTGGGGAAAGAAAAAAGTTATCTTTAGGTGGATTTTGAAAGAAGTCTTCCAAGGTTCAGAATATTTTTCTGCAAGGCTTATCTGATCTGGACGCTTCGTTTTATATGTGCACATTTTGTAGTTTTGGATGAAAGTTTATGGATGGAAACGGTTGTTGGAACGTGTTGAACTTCTCTGCTTAGTTGTTGTGTAGGAAAGAATCTCTTTTCCATGCTTTCCCCTTTGGTGCCAAATATTATAAAAAAAATAATGCTTGGGAATGCATCCCTTTTATTAACTGATTCATATTTGTATATATTATTATTCTTGCATACTATGCATTTGTGTGCCTCTTCTTATAGTCTCTTGCTGAAGGAATGACTCTAGAAACCTACCTCTTTCTGCATAATATGTGGATGAAGTTCGGACATCAGTTGTGAGCTGTGTCTGCGGTCTTACAAATTTTGCCTTCCAGGGCTGTGATGTCTGTGGTATGAATGGATCCATCATCATCATCATCATCATCATCATCATCATCATCATCATCATATAATCAATTTTATTTCTTCCCTGCCTCTCCTCAAGGTCTGAGGTGGGGTTCAACATGTTAAAATACAAAACACAATTAAAAACCTATATTAGTATTAGTGTTATATTTTATATTTTATTTGTATCCCGCTCTTTTCCCAGAACTGGGATTCAGAGTTGCATAAACCCACAGTTAAAATGCAACACTATAAAATCCTTTAGGACCATGATGGGGATGAGGGTTGCATGAAACTTCTTTTCAGAGACCTTTAAAACTACTGTATAGCCTCACTGATCACTTTGTGTGATGGTGTATTCCACTTTTTTAAAAAAGATATTTATTTAAGAAAAATGAGATAATATAAAGGAAAAATAGTTACAAAATTTCCTCCTCGTGAGGGATCCGTTCTGGACCCTATTCCGAAAATGGCGGCGGTCACCGCCATTCTGTTAATGGCTGCTTGTCCTTCCCGCGCAGAGCAAGAACGTGGATTCCAAGTCTGCGAAAAGGGAGGGACAACTGTATATTGTTTAAAAGATTTACACCTTAAGGTCTTACCTAGTAGGTTCTGTCTTTTCAGAATAAAACTTAAGTATCTTCCGATTATCACATCTAAATAACGTGAAATATTGAAATTATACTTAGCCACATCTCTTTGTCGAATGCTTTAACGTGTCTCAAATTTTGAGTTTATTGTTGTTTCCTTAAGAAATGTTTTTCGCCTTAAGTTTTATTTCTGAGTTTGGGTCTCATTTTCCTGGTTTTCATAACGCCAGGCTTTTTCACAGTATGTTAGAAAAGTCGGCCAACTCTGTTTTTGTTTCTCAGAGGAATCTCCATCCATTGCACTTGAACACTTAATCCGTTTCTGAGGCTTCCAGCATTTTAAACATCCAGGTGTCTATTGATGGTGTTTCTTCTGATTTCCACATTTGTGCCAGAAGAATTCTTGCCATTGGGACCAACCATGTATAGAATTAATTTCCAAAATTTAGGTCTATCTTTTGTTTGAATTTTTTGAGTCATGTTGAGACGATACAGTTCCGGGGTGAATTTGTAAAAAATGCAGAGTATATTACATATTGTGTTATGAAGCAGTTTCCAGAACTTTGCTACTTCCGGACATGTCCACCATACGTGGAACCAGGAGCCTATACTATTTTTTACACTTCCCGTGTCTTCCAGTCTTCACCTACCTGTGCAAGTTCACTCCCAAGGTTGTGAGTTCGATCCCAGCCAGGGGCTCAGGCTCAACTCAGCCTTGCATCCTTCTGAGGTTGCGAAAATGAGTCCCCAGCTTATTTGGGGCAATTAACTTACACATTGTAAACTGCTTAGGGAGTGCTTAAGTGCACTGAGAAGCGGCATAGAAACATCCTTGCTATTGCTATTAGCCACATCTTTTACTAGTAATGGCAATGGTAGTTGGGAAACTTGCGAGACTGGCCACAGGGCATTGCTCCTATAACCCAGAGTAGTGCCATTTTGGGACAGGCTGATTTAACATGGAAGACGTTAAAGCAGGGGTAGGCAACCTAAGGCCTCAGGGGCCGGATGCGGCCCCCCGAGGCCTTTGGACCGGCCCTGCCGCTGCTCCCCTCCGCTGCCGCTGCCACCTGCCATGATGATATTGATTATTGTTGTTATTACTTGTTCTTGGGGTTTTCTTGGCAAAATCTCCACAGGGGGTTTGCCATGGCTTTTCTGGGACTGAGAGAGTGTGCATGCATATTTTTTTAAAAAAAAAATTTTAAATTTAAAATTTTTTATTTTTATTTATTTATTTATTTATTTATTTTTGGTGCTTCGCCCCTCCCCCCCAATTGTCTGAGGGACAGCAACCCGGCCCCCGGCGCAAAAAGGTTGCCTACCCCTGCGTTAAAGCATGTGGCGGTAGGGAAGAAGTGGCAGCAAAAAGGGCCCTTTCAAATCTGGTATCCTGCTTGGGTTTTGTGAGCTTTGACGGGACTTAGCCAGCAGGTTGGAGATGCATTGCTGCTCCTGCTTTCTTTCATCAGACAAGCTGAGAGAAGAGGTAGCAGAAGAAACACTGTGTGTGTGGGTGTGTGGAGGGAGGACACTTGAACCTTTGCGGGGAAGACATGTCTTGAGGAGGAGTATCTGGGGTTGATTCTTGGAAAGCGCCCTTCGCCTTGGAGTGGCTTCTGTAGTTAAAATCTCTCCCTTTCCCCATTTATGTCAGTCTCCAGTCCAGAGCATGTGGCCTCTGTGAACCCACCACACACACACACACACACACCAACTACACCCAGATGAAGAAGGATAGACATTCCTTCCTCACCAGGGAGAAACTTCTCCCTTTGCACCTCTTCATCTTGGGAGCAGCAACCAAGCAGCTGGCTAAGATCTTGCATGCAGTAGCCTTTGCTGGAAGGGCAGCATGGGTGAAAGGCTTCTCAGTTGCTGGTCAGCCTGCTGCTCCCAGGGTGACTGGCTGCAAAGAGCAGCGACTGATCAGCCAGTCAAGCAGTGACCAAAAAGCCTCTTGCCACAAGACCACCACAGGCCAGAAGCATCTTCTCAGTTGCTGCTCCCAAGGTGAATGAATCATAGAATCATAGAGTTGGAAGAGACCACAAGGGCCATCCAGTCCAACCCGCTGCCATGCAGGAACTCCCAATCAAAGAATGGGTGCAAAGGGATCAGTGACCTAGGACTTTAAAAAGTTCTCAGATGTGTCAGCTTGGGAAAATCCTGGACCCAAGCCATGGAGGGATTTAAAGGTAATAGCCAACACTTTTGTATTTTGCCTGGAAACTAATTGGCAGCCAGTGGAGTGACTTTAATATTGGTATAATATGAACAGGCTGTCATGGCCAGCCATGAGGAGGATGAGGAGGAGGATGGGTTTCCTCTAGAGAAGGAAGAGATACAGGTGCCACCTGGCTCTCATTCTGCTCTGCCTGAGCCAAGCTCTGTTCTCCCAGCCCCAGAGCAGCCAGGTCCTAGTGCTGCTCCTGTGGAGGCTCAGCTGCCTAGTGGGGAGAATCAGGAAGATACAGCAGGGCCAGTACCTTCCTTTAGGCAGAGGAGAGCTGAGAGTGCTGGTGTTCGCAGGTCCAGGAGGCTGGCTGAAAAGCAGCTGCTTAACAAGCCTCAGCTGGCACTGAGGTAGGATGTGGCTATTTAAACATCTGCCAAAGGCTTCCTCAGTGCCAAGATTTATTGTAGTTTCCTGGTGAGACTACGGTTGGTGTGGCTCCTTGTTTTGTGCCTCTTGCCTTGTGGAACCCTGTTGCCTTGACCTCGGACTGGACTTCTGTTGTTTGCTGCCTGCCCTGACCTTAGACTGACTGACTACGAATTCTGGACACTGCTTTGGTTGTGCTTTGACTACAGGAAGGTTTGTAGCTGGCTTTGCTGTTTGTTGCTCATCTTCACCATCCCTAGCAGCAGTTGTGGGGACTGAGGCTGGCTTTAGACCAGGACACAGGCCTAGATGTACCCATAATCCAGCTGCCATATTATGAACCAGTTGGAGTGGTACAGAGGTAGCCCAATGTACAGTGCATTGCAGAAGTCCAGCTTTGAGGTTACCAGCACATGCATTACCATGTTTAGGTCCTCCAATTCTAGGAAGGGGCGCAGATGGTATATCAGCCGAAGCTAATAACAGGCCCTCATGACTGTCGCATCTATCTGAGCCGACATTTGGAGAGATGGATCCAGGAGCACCCCCAAGCTGCAAAGATGGTCTTTCAAGGGGAGTGTGACCCCATCCAGAAATGCTTGGCACACCTCCAACCCCAGATTAGGACCCTTGATAGTAAGCACTTCTGTCTTACCTGAATTCAGTTTCAATTTGTTTTTCTTCATCCAACCCATAACCTCAGCTGAACCCAAAGGGTGCTCAGCAATGGCTGCTGCTCTTCTTCATCCTGGAGAGAAGTGACCAGTGGGGTGTCCAGTGGGCTTCTGTCCTGGGCCCAGTTTGCTATTCAACATCTTTATCAATGACTTGGATGAAGGAATAGGGGCATGCTTCTCAAATTTTCAGATGACATCAAATTAGGAGGAATAGATAATACCTCAGAGGACAGGATGAAAATTCAAAATGATCTTAATAGAAAGCTGAGCCAAAGCTAACAAAATGAATTTCAACACAGAGAAATGTAAGGTATTGCACTTAGCCAGATAGAATGAATATACATCCTCCTCCGGAAAAAGGGCGACACAAGAGACTGCAGCAACTATAGGTCCATAGCACTGATCTCCCATGCAAGCAAAATTAGGCTCAAAATTCTGCAACATAGACTCCAAACATACATGGAGAGAGAAATCCCAGAGGTCCAAGTGGGGTTCAGCTCCAAGCGGGGTTCAGGAAAGGAAGAGGCACTAGGGACCACATTGGAAATATACGATGGCTAATGGAGTGTAGCAGAGAGTTCCAAAAGAAAATTAGCATGTGGTTTATAGACTATAGCAAAGCCTTTGGCTGCATAGACCATGAAAAGCTATGGAATCCCCTTGAAGACATGGGAGTGCCAACACATCTGATAGTCCTGATGAGGAATCTGAACTCAGGACAAGAGGCTACTGTCAGAACAGAGGATGGAGAACAGAATGGTTCCCAATTGGCAAAGGAGTCATACAAGGTTGTATCCTTTCACCCTATCTGTTCAACTTGTATGCAGAACATATTGTAAGGAAAGCAGGCTTGGACATGGAAGAGGGAGGAGTGAAAATAGGAGGAAGGAATATCAATAATTTAAGATATGCAGATGACACTGTATTACTAGCAGAAAACCTCAGACCTGGAACAGCTACTAAGGAAGATCAAAGAGGAAAGTGCAAAGGCAGGCTTAATGCTGAACATCAAGAAAACAAAGAATGACCACAGAGAACTTACACACATTTAAACTAGACAATGAAGAAATAGAAATAGTAAAAGAATTCTCATACCTGGGATCAAACATTGATAGAAATGGGGACTAGTCAGGATATCAGAAGAAGATTAAGAATGGGGAGGGTGGCTATGAAAGAACAAGAAAAGATTCTAAAATGCAAAGACATACAACTCAGCACAAAAGTGAGGACCATACAAGCCATCGTATTCCCTATTATTCCCATGGATGGATGTGAGAGATGGACAGTCAAGAAAGAAGATAAGAGGAAAACCAATGCATTTGAAAGAATGTGGTGCTGGAGAAGAGTGCTGAGGATCCCATGGAGAGCCAAGAGGACAAACAAAGGGGTCCTAGAGCAGATCAAGCCGGAAACATCCCTGGAAGAAGCCAAGATGACCACACTGAGGCTGTTGTACTTTGGACACATCATGAGAAGGCATGAATTGTTGGGAAAGACAATCATATTAGGAAAGGTGGAGGGAAGGAAGGAGGAAGAGAGGAAAGCCCCATGCTGACAGATGGAGGGACTCTATTATGAAGGAGGTCACCATGGCTATTAATTAAAGGGTTGCAGGATTGAAGCAGAGCAGGGGAGGGCAAGGGGTCTTCTTGGAGATCTCTCATCCACAGGGTCACTGCCATGGGTCCAGATCCACTCGAGGGCAGTTAAAAACAAAGATAGATGGATGGATGGATGGATGGATGCGTAGATAGATGGGTAGATAGATAGGTAGATGGATGGATGGATGAATAGATGGATTGAAGATAGATAGATGGATGGATAGATGGATAGATAGATAGATAGATAGATCCCGGGTCCCTTTGCCCTTTTAGTCCCCTCTTTGGAGAGATGGCTGCTACCCTCCTTCCTCCTTGCTCCGCCTTCCCCAATTCTCTCTCTCTCTCTCTCTCTCTCTCTCTCAGAGGAGGAGGGATGGAGGGAGGGAGGAGGTGGGATGCCAGAGGATGGGGCGGTCCAGAAAAACGGGAGGAGGAAGAAGAAAGCTCTCTCCTCCTCTTAGCATCCCCGGCCGGGATCCATCTTTTGGCACCTTGCGAAAAAGCCACCAGATCCCCTCTGATCTTGGAAACTGGTTCCTTGGATGGGAGACTGCCAAGGGATCCCAGATTCTAGGAGCTCTGCTGCAGAAGAAGGAACTGGCAGAAGCATCTGGGAGGATGCCTGGCCTCAGAAAACCCAAGGAAATTCGGGTCCTGAAGGTACGTATACCCTAAAGGCACCGCCAGGTCCTGTCTGATTTTGGAAGCTGAGCAGGGTCAGCCCTGGTTAGTCTTTGGATGGGAGACCCCCAAGGAATCCCAGGCCCTGCAGGTTCTGTTTGAAGAGGAAGGAACTGGGAAAACCACCTCTTGAGTTTCCTTGGGGAAAATACTAGGAAATCCATGGGGTTTCCCTGTGGCTTTAATTTAAATTGTTTTTAAGTATGATGTTTTAATTCTATCATTGTTTAATTCTGTTTTAAGGGGTGGGAGGGTTTATGGGTCTGGGACTGTATTTTACATTGTATTGAGTTTTAATGGTGTGAGCCGCCTCGATTGTCTGACAGAGGGGCGGGATATAAATAACATTTATTATTATTATTATTATTATTATTATTAATTGACAGGCAACTTGAAGGCAGGTGTGCAAGGCCTAAAGCAAGATTGCATCTTTGGTGTGGATGGAAATTGCACCTTGACCAGCGATTGCATCCTCAGCAGCTGCAGAGCTTTTGGGATTGGCATCGAGGAAGAGGAGGAGGAGGAGGAGGAGGAAGACGAGGCTTGGACTGGGCCCCACTGCGCTGAGGCATCTTCTTTGCGCCAAGCCAGGTGCATCTGCTGCAAGGTGAGCAGGGATGCAGGGATGCAGGGATGAAAGCAGAGTGGTACCCACTTCCTTGCCCCAGAGAGGATGCTAATGCTGCTGAGATACAAGAGGGCTTTTCAGATACACCTCTTTGGAGTGGGGAGTGCGGAGATAATATATTTTATTTTTCTAGAAAGAACCCAGTAATTTATTCAGTAAGGTATTCTCTTGGGATGGAGAGGAATCCAAGTTATACTTGGGAAAAATGAATCCTAGACTCCTAGAGTTGGAAGAGACCTCAAGGGTCATCCAATCCAACCCCCTGCCATGCAGGAATACAGAATCAAAGCATGGACACACACACGGACACACACATGACAGATGAGTTTCAGTTATTAGGAAACCTCCAAGTGCCTAGGTACAACAGCATCCCAAATCCACAAAACAGGGATACCCTTTTATCTGGCCAACCAATATGCACAAAATACATGATGCAAGCATTTGAAGCAGGGACCGGCAACCTACAGCCCCCGGGCTGGTTCCGGCCCAGGTCGCCGGACTTACCGGCCCAGTGCACGCCATGCGCGCCACGCCCGCCATTTTGATTTCCAAAATGGCGGCCGCAACGTATTTGCGCATGCACAGGAGTACTGCGCATGCGCAAATGCATCGCGGCTGCCATTTTGGAGAACAAAATGGCAGGCGCGACATGCGTTGCAGCGGCTGCGCCCGCACGCACTGTGGTGGCAGCACACGGGGGGGTCGTGTGCGGTGGCGGAGGGTGCGTGTCATTCCCCCCTCCCCTCGGCCCAGCGGAGACCTGGGTCTCCAAAAGGTTGCCTACCCCTGATTTGAAGCTCCCAGGGGAATGTATGTACAGTATATGCAAATACAGGTATTCCAAAATAATAGTCTAAAATCCAAAGCATCTCTGGTCCCAAGCAATTTGGATAACCTGGTACTTGCAATTTGTAATGAAAAACATCATCAGTCTTACTTGGCACTCTCTCAGCCTCAGAGGATGGCAATGGCAAACACCCTCTGAACAAATCTGGCAAAGAAAACCCTATGATAGGTTTGCCTCAGGCTCACCATAAGTTGGAAACAACTTGAAGGCATGCAAGAACAAGATCATAGAATCATAGAGTAGGAAGAGACCACAAAGGCCATCCAGTCCAACCCCCTGCCATGCAGGAACTCCCAATCAAAGCATCCCTGACAGATGGCCATCCAGCCTCTGCTTAAAGACCTCCAAGGAAGGAGACTCCACCAAAATCTCCATTGAGGGAGTGTGTTCCACTGTCGAACCACACTTACTGTCAGGAAGTTCCTCCTAATGTTGAGGTGGAATCTCTTTTCTTGCAGCTTGCATCCATTGTTCCGGGTCCTATTCTCTGGAGAAGCAGAAAACAAGCTTGTTCCCTCCTCAATATGACATCCCTTCAAATACCTAAACACGGCTATCATATCACCTCTTAACCTTCTCTTCTCCAAGCTAAACATTCCCAGCTCCCTAAGTTGTTCCTCATAGGGATTAATGGTTTCCAGACCCTTCACCATTTTAGTTGCCCTCCTCTGGATACGCTCCAGTTTCTCAACATCCTTTTTGAATTTTGATGCCCAGAACTGGACACAATATTCCAGGTTAAGGTCTGACCAAAGCAGAATAGAGTGACACTATTACTTCCCTTGATCTAGATACTATACTTCTATTGATGCAGCCTAAAATTGCATTGGCCTTTTTAGCTGCTGCATCGCACTGTTGACTCATGTTCAACTTGTGGTCTACCTGGACCCCTAGATCCCTTTCACATGTCGTCTTGTTAAGCCAGGTTTCCCCCATCGTATATCTGTGCTTTTCGTTTTTCCACCCTAAGTGCAGTACCTTACATTTCTCCGTGTTGAATTTCATTTTGTTAGCTTTGGCCCAGCTTTCTAGTCTGTTCAAGTCATTTTGAATTTTGATCCTGTCTTCTGGAGTATTAGCTACTCCTCCCAGTTTGGTGTCATCTGCAAATTTGATAACTATACCCCCAATACTGTCATCCAAGTCATTGATAAAGATATTGAATAGCACTGGGCCCAGGACAGAGCCCCATTGGACACCCCACTGGTCACTTCTTTCCAGGTTGAAAAGGAGCCATTGTTGAGCACCCTTTGGGTTTGACCAGTCAACCAATTACAAATCCATGTAACAGTTACTTTGTCTAGCCCACATTTTACCAGCTTCTTTGCAAGAATGTCATGGGGAACCTTGTCAAAGGCATTACTGAAATCAAGATATACTATATCCACAGCGTTCCCTTCATCTACCAAGCTGGTAATTTTATCAAAAAAAGAGATCAGATTTGTCTGGCATGACCTGCTTCTCTGAAACCCATGTTGACTTTTTGTGATTATGAAATTATCTTCCAGATGTTCACTGACTCTCTGTTTAATGATCTGCTCCAGAATCTTCCCTGGTATTGATGTCAGACTAACTGGATGATAATTGTTGGGATCCTCTTTTTTCCCTTTTTGAAGATGGGGACAACGTTTGCCCTCCTCCAGTCCGTTGGGACTTCTCCTGTTCTCCAGGAGTTCTCAAAGATTATTATTGCCAATGGTTCCGATATTACATTTGCCAGTTCTTTTAATACCCTTGGATGTAATTCATCTGGTCCTGGAGACTTATATTCATTTAGATTAACCATAGTATTCCTGTACTATCTCTTTACTTATTCTGTGCGGAAATTCTCCTATTCTGTCCTCTGCTCCATTATCCTCAGGTTGAGCACCCTTTGCCTTTTCTGAGAAGCAAAGAAGGTGTTGAGTAATTCTGCCTTTTCTCTGTCCCCTGTTAACTTTTTGCCATCTTCTCCACACAGTGGCCCTACCATTTCCTTCTTCTTCCTTTTGCTGCGGACATACCCAAAAAAGCCCTTTTTATTGTTCTTAACCTCTCTAGCAAACCTGAGTTCATTCTGCGCTTTAGCTTTTCTGACTTTACCCCTAAAGCAAAGCAGCTTCATTTATATACCGCTTCATATCGCACTATGGGATGTCTAAGCGGTTTACAACTATAAGCTCATTGTCACCCAATATCTGGGTACTCATTTTAGCGACCTCGGAAGGATGCAGGCCTGAGTCTAGCCTGAGCCCTGGCTAGTATTGAACTCACAACCTTGTGGTCTATGAGTGAGTGGCTGCAGTACAGGCATTTAACCACTGCGCCACCAAGGCTCCTTGAAGGCACACAATAACAACTACACGTGCTAGCTATTTGTTTGAATTCCTCTTTGGTGATTTCCCCATTTTTCCATTTCTTATACATGTTCCGTTTAAAACATAGTTCAGTTGCAAGTTCCTTAGTCATCCATCTTGGTTTCTTGAGACACCTCCCATTTTTCCTCCTCGTTGGCACGGTTTGAAATTGTGCCTTCAGTATCTCCCTTTTGAGAAACTCCCATCCGTCTTGAACTCCCTTCTCTTTTAGTATTCCTGTCCATGGGATCACCCCCAGTATTTCTCTAAGTTTAGTAAAATCAGCTTTCCTAAAGTCTAGAATGCGTGTCTGACTATGCCTGGCTTCTCCTTTCCACTGTATAATAAACTCCAGGAGAACGTGATCACTCCCGCCTAAGGATCCAACCACTTGCACCCCATCAACTAGGTCTTCCCTGTTAGTTAGGATCAGATCCAAAATAGCTGACTCCCTTGTTGCCTCTTCCACCTTTTGGACAATGAAATTGTCTTCGAGGCAAGTGAGGAATTTGCTAGACCTTGAGCATTTTGCTGAGTTTGACTTCCAGCAAATATCCGGATAGTTGAAGTCACCCATCACTACTATATTTCTCCTTCCTGAGTGTGTGGTCATCTGTTCTAGAAAGGCATCATCCAATTCCTCTGCCTGAGTCGGGGGTCTGTAGTAGACTCCCACAATAACATGCAAGGTCTTGACTCTTAACAAATCTTACCCCAAGATGACAAAGACATTCAGGTTAAGACACTTTAATTTCTGTCAAACCAGTGGAAGAGACTTCTGCTTTAAACCAGTGCTGAAAATTAGGCGACACAATGAGGTGGGGCATGAGAGACTGCTGATTAAGATTGCATGCAATTAAAAAGCGAAACCAGACAAGACACAGCATCTGATAAATTGGGATTAGGATTAGGACTATGGTGTTCTCTTCTTGGCTAAGACCCAAAGGCTGGGCCTTCTCTCACACAAGTGAAGCAACTGCCTCAGGCAGCTGATGTGGGATGAGGTGGCAGTGGGGCATGTGGCAAAACTGGGAATGCAGAGATCAGGTTGCCTTAATTAAAGACATTGGCTGGAATCGGGTTGATGTACTTATTGTTTGTTGTTATTGTGTGCCTTCAAGTAATTTCTGGTTTATGGTGGCCCTAAGGTGATCCTATCATGGGCTTTTCTTGGCAAGATTTGTTCAGAGGTGGTTTGCCATGGCCTTCCTCTGAGGCTGAGAGCATGTGACTTGCCTCAAGGTCATCCATTGGTTTTCTTGGCTGAGCTGGGACTCAAACCCTGGTCTCTAGAGTCATAGTCCATGACTCAAACCACTATGCCATGCTGGCTATCCATACCAATCTAACTGCTGTCACAGAGCATGGAAGTGTTGGTTGGGATTTACTTTGGGACTTATATCTATGTAAGTGGATTTATGTCTGCAAAAAATAGAACTGAGTGGTTTTGCCATGTCCTGCCATGAAGTTACAACATGTTCCCTATCAGGACCAAGGCACATCAGGACTGTTGCATATTAGGATTGATGCACAAAGGGAGCCAATGTGCTCCAGAACTGATGCACAATGGAACGATTGCTCTTGGGCACATCAGCTAGGGAGTGCCAATTTGCACCAGTAGAGCCTGATGCACATCAGGACATTCTTCCCAATGTCCCATCACACATCTTCATACCTTACTAACAGGGTTCCTTAGCCCCTCTGCTACCTAGATGAGTATATGTAAAGTTACGCAATGTAGACCAAGATAGAGAATTCTGTCCATCACATACCCACAATCACTTACTTGCCTCTCAAAATATATGCTCCCTTTAGGTCCTACGGTGGCATTTCTATGGTATGCTTCCACCAGAAGTTGACCATGGAGTCATACTGGAGGACCTAGAGATTCCTGGACTGGTGTTCTCTTGAAACATTTCTGGGTCCTCCAGTGTGAATATGGTATGCTTCTGCTGGAAGTTGGCCACTGAGTCACACTGGAGGACCTAGCAATTCCTAGAGGTGTTCTCTGTGGGCATTTCTAGGTCCTCCCGTGCAATTCTATGGTATGCTCATGCCAAAAGTCTTTCATTTTAATAGGGTAAGCTATTATCCATGGTTTCATATCTGTACAGTAAGTCTGGGAACCAGTGGTATCAGTAGGGTGGTGTCATCCAGTGTGAGGGTGCCTTGCCCTCCCTACCACCTTCTGAGTCCAACACCAGATTTGGAAGGCAGCCACATACACACCCTGGTTTATCACCTCCCCAGGTAACACCCCCCCTTGGAGTGGCACCCAGTGCAGTGTGTACTCCCTGCACCCCCCTAGTGATGCCACTACCAGAAACGTATCCCCTAGAGCAGTGGTGGTGAACCTATGGCACACATGCCAGAGGTGGCACTCAGCCCCCACTCTGTGGGCACTCGCACTGTCAACTCACCACAGAGTTCACCAGAGTTCATTACTAGAAAGCCAGAGGAATGCAGCACTTGGTGATAAATAAGTGGGTTTTGGGTTGCAGCTTGAGCACTTTGGGGCTGTACAGACCAGCACTATGAGCCAGCATGGGGTGGTAGTATGGGGGCATGGCAGCTGCACGCCACACGCCCCAACTCCACTCCCACGCCGGTGTCACACCACTCACCTGACCACACGGCGGGCGGTGTCACAGTGCTCCTTTGGTGCAGCAATTGCACGCCACACACCAAACGGACCAGAGAAAAGTGCTGTGATGGCGGCAAGGGCGGCATTTTTCCATTTTGCTGCTTCTTTTGGGAGTGGAAAAATGCCGCAATGGGGTTGCAGCATGCCGCATGGCGGATGGTGTCACAGCGCTCCTTTGGTGCAGCAACTGCATGCCGCACGCCAAAAGGACCAGAGAAAAGTGCCGTGACGGCAGCAAGGGCAGCTTTTTTCCACTCTCAAAAGGAGCGGCATTTGGGGCTTTTGGGGCTGCGGCATGCGGTTGCCGTGGCCACAATCCAGTGAGCAAAGGGCCGATGGCAAGCCACTGTCTGTTTCGCCCCATGGTCTCTAAAAGATTTGCCATCACTGCACTACAGATATAGCGATCATACCCTACTACACTGGAGTAGGTATTAGCCACAGGAGGAGAAATGCCATAGGAGTCATGGCCGTGAAAGTATAGGCATACCTTATTTAACAAAACCTCTGACAACAGCTCCTTTTAATAAAGTTTTGATGTCTGCCCAGACTCCCTTTGTCCCATCATCTCTGTCTAAGCAGAATCCAGAGAAACCGAGTTTCAGTCTTAGGGTGCAGCCAGTGGCATCGCCAGGATTGGTATCACCCGGTGCAGTAACTCATTGTGTCACCTCCTTCCATTGACCTCCCACACCATGCCATACAGAATCCTTAATAATGTTTTTTGTACTAATATTATTCATAAATCATAATTCCCGTATATCACTGAATGTAATGTTTTTTATTTATGGCAACATAAACAACAAGCAAAATTAAAATTATATCTTTAAATTATATCTTTAAATTACAATATCATACGCACAGCCTAAATGTATGATACGCACAGCCTAAATGTACATGTGCATAGTTTTGTGTGGTTAAAGTGAAAATTTGGTCAGATGATGTTGGTAAAATCTGATAAGATCATCGAACCCAGATTGCCAGAGCCCAAATCCTATGCTCAAGCCACTACACTGTGACCAATAATACTATTCAGTACAGGGATGGGAATTATGCAGGAGCCAATGTGGTGTAGTGGTTTGAGCATTGAACTACGATTCTGGAGAACAGGGTTCGAATCCCTGCTTAGTCATGGAAACCCACTAGGTGATCTCGAGTGAGTCACACACTCTCAGCCTGAGAAAACCCCATTATAGGGTTGCCTTAGGGTCACCATAAGTCAGAAATGGCTTGAAAGCACACAGAAACAAATACTTTACCAAGTAATTGATCGAGAATACTGGACATGCTTTCCAAATTAAGAACACTCTACTGTTAGTTGCTGTTCAAAGCAACAAATTACTGTGGTTTGCGTAAATGTGTCTTCGCTTCATTTTTGCCCTTCCAGAATATTTCTGTGTGACCAGAAAACATGGCAGAGGCTCTGTCCGGCTCCGGGAGGGTGACCCTTTTTAGCCAGAAGCAACGAGGGGGGCTCACCTACCGCATCCCAGCATTGATCTACCTGCCCTACGAAGCCACGTTCTTGGCCTTTGCGGAGGAACGCTCCTCGCCCAGAGATGAAGATGCCAAGTTCCTGGTGATGAGGCGAGGGAAGAAGGAAGGAACAACGGTCCAGGTAACAATTGTGTTGAAATATTTAAATACAGAACAATCCCCATATCTGTGGAACTGATAAGCACGGTTTCACGTTTCACGGTTTTCTAAAAGAAAAAGGTCTTTCAAGGCATCGGGAGGTCCCCCAGAGCAACTCTATCCAACTTCTGCCAGAAATATAGCATTCAGTATTAATCACAGTTTCACTTATCTGCAGTAACCATGGAAAAGGATCCCCCACAGATATAAGTCATACTGTAATTATAATAATTAAAAAAACTTTTGAAAATTATTTTATTTACTTTTTGAATCGTTTAATGCTCTTTTTGTTGTCCCACACTGCACTCAGAACGTTTAACAGAAGCAGGATATAAATACTTTACTAAATAAATAAATACAAATAATATTCAGAGAAGGAAGTTGCTGCATTATTCCTGCTTTCCTTTGGGTTCATTACACCAGAGCTTAGGAGAGTTACCTTTATTTTGGACTACAACTCCTGGAATACTCCAGCCCATTGGTAAGGACCATTATTATTTATTATTATTATATTTATTTGTATCCCACTCTTTTCCCAAAAGCGGGACCATGCTTCCCAATCGTGGGCGGTCATGCTAGGGCCCATACATTCTACACAATTATAATGTATTGTATTCCTCTTTAGAGAGCCAGTGTGATATAGTGGTTTGAGTGTTGGACAAGGACTCTGGCAGGCTAGGTTTGGAGTCCTTGCTCAACTTTGGAAACCCTATTGAGTGATCTTGGAGAAGCCACACACTCTCAGCCGCAGAGCAAATCTATGACAAACCTCCTTTGAGGAAATCTGGTTAGTCCGCGAAAACAGAGGTCAACTGTATTCATACTAGCAGAAGCAGTTTTGCAAGTACAGTGGACCCTCCACATTCGTTGGGGTTAGAGGCACAGGACCCCTGTGAAAGTGGAAAAACCACAAATTAAAAAAAACACCCTCTTTTTTTTCCTGAGAGAACACCTCTCTAGGAATCTCTAGGTCCACGAGGACAATTCTATGGTCACGATCTGCCAGATGTTGACCATGAATTTGTGCTGGAGGATCTACAAATGCCTAGAGAAGTGTTCTTTCTAGGAATCTCTAGGTCCTTGAGCGTGACGTTTGGCAGAAGTTGACGATAGAGTCACACTGGAGGACCTAGAGATTCCTAGAGAGAACATATTAATCAAACCTGTGAATAATCAAATCCACCAAAGTCAAAGCTGCAAATGTGGAGGGCCAACTGAATTTAAAATTGATTGATCCCCTATTCCCACTATGCCTCCTTTTCTATTTTTCTCCACTCTTTCTCTTCTTCCCCTACCACCACTCTTTTTCGTTAGTTCTCTCCCCCACATACACGCACACTAGACAATTCCCCATTCACATCAATTGTTTGAAGAGTTCAAAGCCCTGCAGAAGGAAGCATACTATGGAGCTGCCTATAGGCCCCATGAAAAATAGATATCCCAAGCCTGCCTCCAGTTTTGTCTTTGGTGGTGAAGGAGGATTAGGCAAGTTTGCTGCCTTGTAAGTAAAGATGATACTGCAGGCTCCGAACAGATTATTTAACTAAAATGCAGGAATCCATTTTTAAAACAGAATAGCCATGATCTAAACACTCCAAATTGCCTCTTAACATGCATGTCGGGTTCCAGATAGCAAGAGCTGCTGCCACACTGCAGAAATAAAGCAGTTTGACATCATCTTAACATTTCCATGGCTCAATGCTATGGAATTTTGGCACCAGAGCTTCCCGACAGGGAAGGCTAGATATCTCACAGAACTACAAATCCCAGAATTCCAAAGCAATGGAAGTTAAAGTAATGCGATGGAAGTTCAAGTCATGTCAAATGGCTTTGTTTCTGCAGTGTGGCACTAGCCTAGGTTTCACAGTCTTGGACAGAGCGAAGCAGACCGGCCAAAAATGCCAGCTTCAGGGTGGTATGGGGGGTGGTGTAAGCACGACGCACGCCCCGATGCCGCCCCAAAGCCGGCATCACACTGCCCCGCTGACCACACAGCGGATGGCATTACAGCATTCTGGCAGCGTGGCACAGAAACACCAAAAAGCCACCACTGTGGCGGAAAAGCCAGCTTTTTACTGGTTCAAAAAGAAGCTGGCAAATAACCGGATTGGGGCCACGGCGTGCAGTTGCTGCGGCCCCAATCTGGCACTCAAACGGGCCGTCTTTTGGGGCCGTCTGTTTTGCCCCACAATCTCTTTTATGATCATTAGTTTATATCTGGACTTTCCCAATGAACTGATAATTACCAACAATCCCCAAATTTGGCAACTTTTATCAGCATAAAGTAGTGTCTAGTACTGGACATTTCAACTTCCATTTTCTTCATTGTTTTGTGGCACGGCTGGGATGTATTTCAGTCCGTTACCTCCAAGAATATCCATGAAGGTTCCTCTGTCTCTTCTTCACCTTTAAAATACTGGATCCTTCCAGGCTAGAACAGAAGGGATGGACAGAACATGTCAACAGCTTGCCAGCTAGTCTGAATAACTACAAGGGATCTCATGCAGCAGATGGAGCAAACTTGTTTTCTGTTGTTCTAGAGCAGGGGTAGGCAACCTTTCCCCTTTAAGGGCCGAGGGACTTCAGCTCCCAGAATCCCAGGAGCTATTGGCCAACATGGGACTATTGGCCAACATGGCTGAGGCTTCTGGGAGCTGAAGTCCCTCGGCCCTTAAAGGGGAAAGGTTGCCTACCCCTGTTCTAGAGGCTAGAACATGAACCAGTGCATTCAAATTACAAGCACAGAGATTCCCCCTGAACATTAGGAAGAACTTTTTGACTATAAAAGCTGTTCAACAGTGGAATAGACTCTCTTGGAAGGTGGTGGACTCTCTATGTTTGGAGGTCTTTAGACAAAGTTTTTATGGGCATCTCTCAAGAGAGCTGTAGTTGTGTATTCCTGAGTGATAGAGGGTTGGATGATGGTGGTGGTGGTGATGATGGTGATGATGATGATGATGATGATGATTTGTATCTCGCTTTTTCCCCAGAATTGGGACCCAGAGCAGACTAGTTGGCCCTTGGGATACCTTCCAACTCTCCAGTTCTATGATAGCTGATGAATGCAATCATGAAAGAAAAATGGAGCTAATTTTTCGCCTTGACATCAATGAGACTCATTGAGAGGGCATCTATGCTGCACAATTATAGCAGTTTGATACCACTTTTAACTTGCATGGCTCCATTATACAGAACCTTGGGGTTGGTAGTTTGCTGAGGGACCAGGGATATGTAGTTCACAGCCTTGAACTCTCTAGCAAAGAACTCCCAAGTGATTCCTCACCAAACTAAAAATCCCAGAATCTCCTGGGATGGAGACATGGCAGGTATCAAGATGTGATAACTACATGATCTAAAAAAAAAAAATCTGGATCCAATAATCTGGACCCAAATGCAATCTTGATGCAACTGTATGACACTTAAGCATGTTTAATATTTGTTTAGATATGTACTGTGCAAGGATCAGAGCTTGCAAGGGATTATTTTCCTCACTCTTCAAATATGCCCTCTGACATTTTACTAGCCATGGGTACTTTGGGGATTCTGGGAGCAATAATCCAAAAGGGGTCATTCTTCCTAATTCTGGTAAACATGCCCTCTGTCATGTAATGAGCAATGGCCTATTACTACCCATGGGTACTTTGGGGATTCTGGTAGCTGTAGTCCAAAAGAGATAATGTTTTTCCTGATAAATATGCCTTCTCCTTTATGGGGAACAAGGATCCAGCAGCCCTGGCAGCCAGGAGATTCTGGGAATTATAGTCCACAAAGGGAAACTATGCCAAGCTGCGGTAAACATGATGCCCTTAATCATGTGGAGCCCAAACCTTTTTTTAACATTATATTTAAAAATTCTCCCTTTTGATCCTTTTCTCTCTTCCCACACCAGTGGGGTCCTCAGGAGTCTCTGATGGCCGCCACCCTGCCCAAATACCGCACCATGAACCCTTGCCCGGTCTTTGCAGAGAAGAGTGGCACCGTTTTCCTATTCTTCATCTGTGTGCGAGACCACGTTACGGCACAACGCCAGATCCTGACAGGGAGGAACGCTGCCAGGTTGTGTTACATCTCAAGCCAAGATGGCGGCCACACCTGGAGCCAAGCCACTGACCTGACAGAGAAAGTGATGGAGGGCGACTTGAAAAATTGGGCCACCTTTGCTGTTGGTCCAGGCCACGGAGTACAGCTGAGCTCTGGGCGCTTAGTAGTTCCAGCCTACGTCTACTACATCCACAAGCCCTGCGTCTGGTGTTTCTCGCTTTGCTACACCAAACCCCATTGTTTCACTTTGTATAGTGATGACGGCGGGCAGAATTGGACCCGGGGCAACCTCCTGGAGAACTTGCGGACAACCGAGTGCCAAGTCGCTGAGGTCACCTCCCAGGACAATATATCAATGTTGTATATCAATGCCCGCAATCCGTGTCGGGAGCAATGCCGAGCTGAAGCCTTCAGCAGGGACTGTGGCCACCAGTTTGAAGAATCCCTTCTGTGCCAGGAGTTGTGTGAACCACCCAAGGGATGCCAAGGAAGCGTGGTGAGTTTCACCCTGCCGGTTGTGCCCTTGGATCTTGGCCAAAAGGAAGAGATGGGTGAATCACTTCAATGGTTGGGTGCTCATTCCTTGTCCCTCAAAAGCACCCAGTCGTGGTTGATTTTCTCCCACCCCACAAGCAGGCACAAACGTGTGGACTTGGGCATCTACTTGAATATGTCTCCATTGGAGAAAGGCTCCTGGAAAGCTCCTTGGGTGCTGAACGAAGGGCCCAGTGGCTACTCGGACCTAGCCGTGTGTACGGAAGGGAAGTCCCTACTCTTTGGTTGCCTGTTTGAATGTGGGATGTCCTCATCCTGTGAACAGATTGCCTTCCAATTGTTCTCTGATGCTGAACTCCTGAAAAATGTGAGGGAAGCCTGCTCTTGGGCTGATGCCCCCTCAAAGGTACATCAGCCTTAAATCATTCAAGGATAGTTACCATCCAAGGATCAGGACCAACACTTGGAGAGGTGGACACAAAGGAATCTTGTAGCACCTTTGAGACTTAATGTGCAACAAGAAGTTGTGGCAGAAGCTTTTGTAGACTTAATCTACATTCTCAAATGCATGGCAAGAAGTGGAGGCTGTCTCGAGAAGGGTCAAATCTGGCAGCTAACCAAGCTCAGAAATTCAGGCTTCAGTAGTTAAAACTCAGCAAACCTTTATTCAGTAACTACAGAACCAGTCCAAGGACATTCATTGTCAGAAACAGCCAGCATTAAAATTGCCTGATTAAAATACACTCGTCCCTCCACATTTGCAGCTTTGACATTTGTGGATTTGATTATTCACAGATTTTATTAATATGTTCTCTCTAGGAATATCTAGGTCCTCCAGCATGATTCTGTGGTCAACTTTTAACCAAAAGTCACACTGAAGGACCTAGATATTCCTAGAGAGAACACTCCACTAGGCATTTGTCGCTTCTCCAATGCAATTCTAGGGTCAATGTCTGGCAGATGTTGACCACAGAGTTGCATTGGAGGACCTAGAGATTCCTAGAGAGGTCTTCTCTCAGATAAAAACATAATGTTTTTGTTATTTGCACTTTTTCCACATTCATGGGGGTCCTGTGCCCCTAACCCCAGGGAATGTGGAAGGATGAGTGTACAGTCAGCTATCCACATTTGCGGCTTTGACTTTTGCAGATTTGAATATTCACAGAATATTCCACACGCGTCGCATGCGCAAACGACTTGCGGCTGCCATTTTGGCAAACAAAATGGCGGCCAAAATGTGTGGCGGCGGTGGAGGCGGGTGGCGGCAGTGGCAAGGGTTGGCGGAGCGAAGGTCCGCGGGCCAGATGTGGACCGTAGGTTGCCGACCCCTGACCTAGAGGTTCCTAGAGACGTGTTCTCTCAGGTAAAAAATATAGTGAAGTTGAAGGCTTTCATGGTTGCCATCCATAGGTTTTTGTGGGTTTCTCAGGCAGTGAGGCCATGTTCTAGAAGAATTTATTCCTGACATTTTGCCTGTACTTGTGGCTGGCATCTTCAGATACAGGCAAAACGTCAGGAATAAATTCTTCTAGAACATGGCCTCACAGCCCAAAAAACCCACAAAAGCCTACAAAAATATATAGCGTGTTTTTATTTGCATTTTTCCCACTTTTACGGGGTTCCTGCATCCCTAAACCCAATGAATGTGGAGGGCCCACTGTACACACTATTTCAAATTCATGGGGGCCTCAATTTTTATCTGTTACAATTAATAAACACATTTCGCCCTCACGTTCCCACAGTAATGAGCTTGAATAGGTTTGGCATATGCTGGCCTCCCCTCCAGAGTTATCTCACCCCCGTGGCTCAAATCTCCCTCTATTTGTAGTAACTGATTTACTACTGCATAACCCACCACTAAACCTTCCCAGTATTTTGTGCAGTTCCTGACAAGAAGATTCAAGGTTAGTCCCTTGAAAAAGCCAGCGGTGGGAGAAGGAAAGGGTGCCCATAGGAAAGGAGGAAAGAAAAGAATTTTTGGTTTTGTAATGAATGAGGAGGTAGTCCGCCAAAGGAGCTGAAATTGTTCATGCTTTAACTATGCTTGGCTAATGCTTGTTGGTTAGTCCTGATAACAAACATCTGTGGTGAACATCTGAAGTTTCTGAATAAAAGTTTTCTGAATTTTCACTACTAAAGCTTGGATTTCTGAACTAAGGGGTTCCTATATATGACAGCAAAGGCCATGTTCTTCTTACAGTCTGGGCATTTTCTGACAATTTTGGCTAAAAAAATTCAACTGAAAAACAATAGGATTTGGGTGACTTGGGTGTTGGAAAACAGCATATGGTCCATGGGGCATGGTAGGGGAGCTGACACGGGTTCTACCTGTGCAGAATCTACTACTTATCCTGACAACGGCCTGCTGTGATGCGTTTAACACTGTCTTTGCAGATAAAATCTCTCAGATAAGAGCCGACTTAGACGCCATTGTTTTGACAGAATCAATTGATGAGGTGTCCAGCAACTCCGTTAATGAAATTATCCTGGATCAGTTTCAATCTGTGAGTACCGACGACGTGGACAAGCTCCTTGGTAGAGTAAGGAAAATGACCTGTCCTCTCAATCCTTGCCCATCATGGCTGGCTGTCCAGGGGGGTGGGGGGGAGGCATTGAGGATATTCCTTAGAGACGTCATCAATGCATCCCTCAGGAAAGGTTATATTTCATCTTGTTTGAAGGAAGCGGAAGTTAGGCCGCTTCTGAAAAAACCTTCCCTGGACCCCCTGGATATGAACAACTATAGGCCAGTCTCTCTATTACTGTTTTTGAGCAAGTCGATCGAGAGGGCAGTTGCTCTTCAACTCCAAGCTCTCTTGGATGAAACTGATTATCTAGATCCATTTCAAATTGGCTTTAGGACGGGATTTGGAGTTGAGACTGCTATGGTTGCCTTGACTGATGACCTGCGTCTGGGCATCGACAGGGATAGTGTGACCCTGTTGGTGCTTCTAGATCTTTTAGCGGCTTTTGACACAATCGACCATAACATCTCCTTGGATCGCCTGAGTGGGTTGGGAATCGGAGGCCCTGCGTTGCAGTGGTTCCATTCCTCTCGGGCAGATCCCAGAGGGTGTTGCTCGGGGACAGTTGTTCCAGAAAAAAACAACTTAATTTTGGCATCCCTCAAAGCGCCATTCTGTCCCCAGTGTTGTTCAATATATATATATATGAAGCCACTGGGAGAGATCATCCGGAGACATGGGGCTGGGTGTTATCAGTACGCTGACGACACCTAGATATGTCTCGGTCTTCAGCCTCGGCTTCTGATGGCATCTCTCCCCTTAATGACTGCCTTAAGGCAGTAATGGACTGGATGGGGAAAAACAGATTGAGACTGAATCCAAACAAAACGGAGGTGCTCGCAGTAGCGGCCCTGAAACCAGGTATTGGGATACAACCTCCAGTCCTGGACGGGGTCACATTATCTGTGAAGGACTGTGTTCACAGTCTGGGGGTACTCCTGGATCCGTCACTCCAGATGATAAATCAGGTAAATGCGGCGGTCAGGAGTGCTTGTTATCAGCTTCGGCTGATATGCCAGCTGCGCCCTTTCCTGGAAGTAAGGGACCTTGAAACTATGGTGCATGCGCTGGTAACCTCTTGCCTTGACTTCTGTAATGCACTCTACATGGGGCTACCCTCGTGCTTGGTCTGGAAACTCCAATTAGTACAGAATATGGCAGCCAGATTAGTATCGGGTACATCTAGGAGAGATCACATAACACTTGTATTAAAGTCTCTCCACTGGCTGCCTTCGGGATCGCCTCCTCACATACAATCCACCCTGCGCACTTTGATCCTCTGGGAGGAATTTGCTGCAACCGATAAAAACAAGGCTGGCTGCAACCTCACAGAGGGCCTTTTCGGCAACCGCTCCCAGATTATGGAATGGCTTCCCGGACAAGATCCATCAGATTATGACCTTAAACAGCTTTAAAAAGGCCGTTGAGATGGATCACTTCCGGCAGGCCTTTCCTGATTAGATTTCCCGGCCTCAGGAGTTCTGCCCACTTCTTCCTCCGCTACTTTTGTATGCAGGTGCTGCTGTTGTTTGTTTTGTTGTGTTGCTCAAGTGAGCTTATTTTAATTTGTTTTAACATATAAATCTTTGTTTAATACTTTTTTTAAGGGGTGGGAGGGTTTTGGGATTTTTAGACTATACCTATGTAATTCTGTTCATATTTTAATGTTGTAAGCTGCCCCGATTGCTAGTCAGAGGGGTGGGGTATAAATACTTTATTATTATTATTATCATCATCATCATCATTATCATCTCCACTCCTGGAGTATTCTCATTGAATCAATGTAATCTACATAAATGCTGATTTATTATGTTCCCATGTATTCAGTGGGTCTACTGTAGTTGGGATTAGCAATTGGATATAAGCCTTGGTGTCCATTAGAAATACTTATGCACATAACATGTAGTTATGGTGTGGAATTTATTTCCACAAGTGGTTACCCATGACTACCAGTGTGATGATTATCAATGGCTTTGATAATCGGGGATGCTTTGATTGGGAGTTCCTGCATGGCAGGGGGTTGGACTGGATGACCCTTGTGGTCTCTTCCAACTCTATGATTCTATGATTCTATGATTCTATGGCTACTAGTCATGATGGCTATATATTAGCCCAGTACCAGAGATGAGGATATTCTTGTACACCAATGCTTCTGTACCCCAGTTTGTGGGAAGCATGAGTAGAAGGGTGCTACTGTGATCATTTGCAGCTCATGGGTTTCCTTTACTATCTGTTTTCCTTTTGTGGGTGCAGAAACCTATGCCCTTCTTATATGTGCTTATATGTGTAATTGGTCTAGCAACAACAACAAAAAGTGTTGACAAGAGGCCTACTTGCACCATAAAATTATACTAAATACATACTAGCACCATTGTTGTTGTGGCTGTTGTGTGCTTTCAAGTCATTTCCAACTTATGGTGACCCTATCATGGGATTTTCTTGGCAAGATTTGCTCAGAGGAGGTTTGCCATCGCCTTCCCTGGAGGCTGAGAGCATGTGACTTGCCCAAAGTTCACCTACTGGGTTTCGTGGCTGGGCCAGGAATCGAACCCCAGTCTCCAGAGTCATAGTCAACACTCAAACCACTATGCCACAACTTTAAAATTCAGACCTAGAGTGGATTCACACAGAAACACACACAATCACAACCAACCACCAATGCCACTGCTGCTCCATTCCATGCAAAATAGCTTCTTATCTCCATTCACTGATCGGAGATAAGAGCACAAAAAGCTTGCAACCATCTCTATTTGAAGAATAGACTTTAGTTGCCAAATCTGAGTTTCTCTGTGCCTGGGACTTGTTTCCATGTACCTCTCTAGCCTTGAGGTGCCATCATTTTTGGGCTCTTTTGTAGAAAAGAATGATCTTGTCTATGTTAACACTGGATTAGGACCAAGCTTGGGCTCTCCTTCTTCTACTCTGCTCCCTATTCCAGCAATACAGCTTTCCATTCTATGCATATATTCTTGCATTTTTAAAAAGCTGCACTATGGACAGAAACTCGGCGCTATGGTTTTTCATAGCAGTGTGAAAGAGTAAAGATATACAGCTGAATATGAATATGTTCTTTTGTGGTTTGTGACACAGGGAGCTGTTTTTAAGGATTGCTAATGTGGAGTTGTCATTTTGAACCAAGTTTTATACCACTGAGAACAAAACAGGTTTCAGCTCTTAAGGCAACTGGCTTTTGGAAGTTAGCCAGTCTCTATGATCTGAAAGGTAAATATAACCTCTAAAGGTTCTCCAATAAAATATGTTTGAATAAAGTTTGCTTGGACACTTGTGTTTTAAGCCTGCATGTGTTTTTTAAGGTTTGTGTCGGGTAAATGATTAACCAGCCTTGGGGTAAGAACGCGCAAAAGCAATTGAAGCAAATGCCCACTGAAAGAGAAAAGAAACTAGTCTTATAAAAGTTCAGATAGGTACATTAACCTGAATAGTTCCATCAACATTTGGACAAAAACCCTAAGCAGATTCACTGTTCCGCTGAAATGGAAGCCACCAGCAGGGCTGGCTATTTCCTATGATCAATTTCATTTTTATTATTCTTAGTTTTCAGCAGTCGTTTGCTCTCCGCTGTGTTGTGTTTTATGCTGTGTTTATACTGTTATTTCCTATTGTTACTGGATTTCATATTTTAAAGATTTCTTCTTGGGATATACCATGATAAATTTGGCATAAATTCAATTACTACTCAATACTCAACCCCTTTCCAGAATAGATTTCCCGGCCTCTTTATCCCACCCTCTCACAATTTGGATGTTCCCCTGCTCCGTGTGTTTTATTTTATTATTATATTGTTAATTGTAATTAGTTTTTATTCTATGTCTTTTAACTAGATGTTCCTTGGTTTAATACTTTTTTAAGGGGTAGGTGGTTTGGGGGGTCTTTGTGGCGTCATATTTTTTGTAATTTTAAATTGTTGTTAGCCACCCCGATTGTTCTCAGAGGGGCGGGATATAAATAATAATAATAATAATAATAATAATAATAATAATAATAATAATAATAATAATAATAATATCCTAAAGGCACCAAATCCCATTTGACCTTGGAAGCCAAGCAGGGTCAGCCCTGGTGAGTCCTTGGATGGGGGATCGCCAACAAATCCCAGGTGCTGTAGGCTCTGTTTCAGAGGAAGGAATTGGCAGAACCACCTCTGAGGATTTCTTGCCTAACAAAACCCTGTGAAAATCTTTGGGTTGCCATAAGTTGATAAGTGATTTGAAGGCACATACATACACGCCAGTATCTGACACAGCACACACAGAGAGACAACTATTTGACACAACACCTGTACAGGTGAAAGTCAACAAGACATAATAGAAGACCTCAGGTCATTTCTGACTTATGGTGACCCTTCAGCAAACCTAACATGGGGTTTTCTTGGAAAGATTTATTGCCTACTAACTGTGTATAAATCCACATGCAGAGATTCATATCTGATTTGGCAGGGACAGTCCCAATGATTTCCCATTTTTTCCACCACTTTTTGCTCTTTGTTTTCAGTTTTGACTGAAGCCAGAAGCCATGATTTTACCTAGACTCCTAAGAATTGCTAGCCTTCTGAGCCCACCTTCTCTGCAGTTTTCCTTTTGATCTGGATCTGCATTAGTAATTAATATAAGGTCTCCATCCTTCTAATCTCTATCCCTTTTAACCTGCCTTTTATTCATTGGCACCCCCTGCAATTTAGGTAACACTATCATGGGGTTTCCTTGACAAGATTTATTGACTACCATCTATGCATAATTCCACACACAGAGATTCATACCCTCCAGCTGTCCTGATTTGGCAGGGACAGTCCCGATTAATTCTCTGCCATCCCACTTTTTCAGCCACTTTTAAAATGTCCCAGTCTCTCTCTCCTCCTCCCACTTTCCCCTCTTGTCCTCAGCTTATTTCAGACTTGCTGCAGACTGATTTCAAAATGCAAAAGGAGTCTGCACTCCTCCACTCATTAGCAAGGAGAAGGGAGGAGGAGGAGGAGGAGGAGGAATCTTGCAATTCCCAGTAGGCACGGACAAAAGCAAACTGCTGCAACCTCTCCTCACTTGTCTGTTCTTCCTCATTAAGAATGTTTGCCATCTTGACCACACTCTGATGTTGCTTGGCCTCACGTGTTCAGTTTTCATCTGTGAAAAGTTGGAGAATATGTGAATAATACACACACACACACACACACACACACACACTGGTGTAACCCCAGCTTGATGGCACCAGTGTACTCCCCATCTCACCGCAGACAATTCGTGGCCAAGGGAGCAGGAGATGCACCAAGTCCTATTCTCTGCCATCTGGCTGCAGCTGGGTAGCTGAGATAAAGAAGTGTTATCCTCTCACCAGACCTTCACCATTGTGCCATATGCATTGTGTTGAAGATCTAGGTGGGATCTAGGTGGGTGACAGCTCTCCCATTTTCGCAGTTGTCCAACTGTAACCAGGTGGGAATCATAGACTCCTAGAGCTGGAGGAGACCCCAAGGACCATTCAGTCCAACCCCATTCTGCCATGCAGGAATTCACAATCAAAGCACCCCCCAAAGATGGCCATCCAGCCTCTGTTTAAAAACCTCCAAAGAAGAAGAGCGCATTCCACTGTCAAACAGCTTTTATTGTCAGGAAGTTCTTCCTAATGTTTAGCCTAGGTCGAATCTCTTTTCCTGTACCTTGCACTCAATGCACCAGGTCCTATTCTCTGGAGCAGCAGAAAACAAGCTTGCTCCATCCTCAATGTAACACCCCTTCAAATACTTATACAAGACTATCATATCACCTCTTAACCATCTCTTCTCCAGGCTGAACATACCCAGTTCTCTAAGTCTCTACGTTTAAATCCGGGAATATCCTACAAAAGTGGGATTGTTTTCAGATGACGTCCGGCTGTGAATAAAGCAGCAAAATTGCAAAAAAATGAAGCGGCAAAATCGCACCGCTTTTTACTTTCATTTTTTTGCAATTTTGCCGCTTTATTCACCGCTTAATGTCGGGGTAATGCTGAATTAGCCTGATATGTCTGAAAACAATCCCGCTTTTGTGGGATATTCACAGGATTTAAACCCTGTTTATCCATGGGATTTGGGTGCTTGCCTCCCGTGTGATAAACTCCACAGTCGTGTTAGTCTAAAATTTCAGTATACAAAAGGATCTTTGTATCACCTTTGAGAGCAACAGAGCAATAGAAGTTGTACCCTAAGCTTTTGTAGACATGGTCAGATGCATGGACACTCAATGCATGGAGTGAACTGGTGCAAAGTTTTGGTGTTTTCTGGGCACGAGTTCACTTCATGCATCTGAGGAAATAGACCAAGTCTATGAAGGCTTTGGTCCTTCCTAGGCACCAGTTCACTCATGCATCTGAAGAAGGAAACAAAGTCAATGAAAGCTTTGGTCCTTCCTAAGCACCAGTTCCTTCCATGCATCAGAGGAAGCAAACCAAGTTTGTGGAAGCTTATTATGTTACATATTATTTTGCTCAGTTAGTCTCAAAAGTGCTACAAGATCCCTTTGCATACTTTTTCTCGACTTTTTTTGGAATTCGTTTTTATATGTCCAGCTGTGGCTGAGACCTAAGATACCATGCTTAATGAAATCGCCAAAGACTGCCATCCCAACTGAGAGAAATAAATTTGAATTAAACATAAAAAGGATGATCAAAAGGCACATAAAAAGAGTTAAGAACCCATAGGTAGGGTTGAAAAACATATAAACCTATATACTCACATATTATATACTATTTATTCAATATATCTAATATAGTTTTCAGATAAAGTTTTTTTATATATCTCATGTATACTTTATAAAGATGTTTGGGGCTTTAGGTTTCTAATTATATAAAAAGCATTTGGATACTGTCATTCAAAAACACCTGGCTTTGAGATTGGCCAAATGTGTCAAGGACAATTGGGCTGATTCATAAGAAGAAAGGCCCAGTTTGAAATAGGGAGGTAGGCTGAGTCCGAAAGATAGAAAAGTGGATAGATTTATAGTTTCAGCCTCATTAATTTCATGGACAGCATTCCCTTCTAGAGGTAATTGAGAGGTCACCAAAATGGGCACAAATTGAGTCTGCGTAATAGACTTATACATTATTCTGACCCTCCCATACATAAACTATCCCTAATTTAAATGGTCATGAGATGTATGAAGAGATATGTTGTGGGTTGGGCTTTTACATACATGAAAAAGGTGGCCTTAACATTGATCATATGCCTTAACTTACGGGGGTGGAAAAATACTGCCAGGGAAAGGGAATAAAACCATGCTGTGTCAAGTGTGGGGTGTGCCTACTCACCTAGGACACCCCTTCTTGCAAGATTGTAAATAATACATTGGAAATTACTGCTTCACTTGCTTTGTCCTGATTAATTTGATTTGGCACTTAGAAAACTGTATCCCACACTAACATCACCAGAACCCATTCCCTCTGACTTCACATGGAGCCACTCCTAGATTTCTGTGCTGAAATCTCCAGGCCTGGGATAGTGCTTTCCTGGTGGTAACCCTAATTGTGCAACCATGGGATGGAGTCAGCATGGTGCAGTGGTCCGAGCATGGGACTACTACTCTGGAGACCAGAATTTGATTCCTTGCTCACCCAAGGAAACCCACTGGGTGACCTTGGATGAGTCTTACACTCTCAGCCCCAGAAAACCCCATGATAGGTTCTCCTTAGGGTCATCATAAGTTGGAAATGACTTGAAGACACACCGCAACAACACAGCAAGATGTAATAGAAAAGCCCAGGGTAGTAATACTGGCACAGATTTGTGGATCTCAGCACCTGAAATATTAAAATAATATTTTAAAACGGCATTAAATACGATACAAGCAAATGACACCAAGCAAAACTGGTCTCCTTGGCTCATACCTGTTCATTCCCTCCCGGCAGCAGAAGAAGCATCTTGTTGTCACTTGGGCTACATCCTCAGTACACAGCACCTGGGGTGAAGTTAAAAAAGTCTCGTTTAGACTTGAAATCATACAGGACAATTGTAGAGGGGTAGGATTGGAGTGCATTGGAATATCTCCCTGTCCAAATCTCTTTCAGTGGCCACAGCCTTCCTGCAAGGCACCATTCAGAGGCATAGCCAAATTGGTCTGGAATATCAGTATGCAAAGGGATCTTGTAGCACCTTGGACTCTTTGAGACTAAATGTGCAAAAAAGTTGTAGCATAAGTGTTTGTAGCCTCAGTCTGCTTCCTCAGATGCATGGAGTGTAATGCCCCATGTTCACTCCACACAGCCATCTTGTCTTACTGACTGCAAGAGCTAAGGATGGAGAGCATTTGACCCTCTAAATAGACTACCCTCTGGATGAGACATCTCCAAGGACGTTTTCACACGGGGCTTTTGGAGGATGCTAGCCGGCCTCCGTCCGGCCCCACTCCGGTAAAATGTCAAATTTTTCACACGACGGCGCAGCAAGCCCCGCCCCTTCCGGTGCCATCCCCGGCGCTAGCCGGCATCAGTCCGGGGCTTGCTGCGCGTGTTCACATGATGTCGCAGCAAGCCCCGCCCCCTTTAGCTCTAACTCCGGACGCCCACCGGCATAAGCCCCGGAGTTGTAATTCCTTTTTTTAAAAAGAATTAGGTCGCTGCCGCCGGAGCCGTTCCGGAGTGAGCGGAAGGCTCCGTTCCAGAATGGCTCCAGGCGGATGGGACGTTTGTGTATGAAAACGTCCCAAGACCCTCTGTCCTCCCCTGCTCTGTTTAATTCCTGCAACCCCTTAATCCCCATAGTGACCTCCTTAATAATAGAGTCCATCCATCTTGTATGTGGCCTTCCTCTCTTCCTCCTTCCCTCCACCTTCCCCAGCATTATTGTCTTTTCCAAAGAGTCCTCCATTCTCATTATGTCTCCAAAGTACGACAGCCTCAGTTTTGGCTCCTTCCAGGGAGGTTTCCAGCTTGATCTGCTCTAGGACCCCTTTGTTTGTCCTTTTGGCTCTCCATGGGATCCTCAGCACTCTTCTCCAGTACCACATTCTCTCAAATGCGTTGATTTTCCTCCTATCTTCTTTCTTAACTGTCCAGCTCTCACATCCATCCATGGGAATAGGGAATACAATGGCTTGTATGATTCTAACTTTTGTGCCGAGTTGTATATTTTTGTATTTTAGGATCTTTTCTAGTTCTTTCATAGCCACCCTCCCCATTCTTAATCTTCTTCTGATTTCCTGACTGCAGTCCCCATTTCTATCAATGTTTGATCCTAGGTATGGGACTTCTTTTACTATTTCTATTTCTTCATTGTCTAGGTTGAACTTGTGAAGATCCTCAGTGGTCATTATTTTTTGTTTTCTTTATGTTCAGCATTAAGCCTGCCTTTGCATTTTCCTCTTGGATCGTCCTTAGTAGAAGTTCCAGGTCCATGAGGTTTTCTGCTAGTATTATGGGGTCATCTGCATATCTCAGATTGTTGATATTACTTCCTCCTATCTTCACTCCTCCCTCTTCCATGTCCAAGCCTACTTTTCTTATAATATGTTCTGCATACAAGTTGAACAGATCGGGTGAAAGGATGCAGCCTTGTCTGATCTCTTTGCCAGTTGGGAACCATTCTGTTTCTCTGTATTCTGTTCTGACAGTAGCCTCTTGTCCTGAGTTCAGATTCCTCATCAGGACTATCAGATGTGTTGGGACTCCCATGTCTTTAAGGACATTCCACAGCTTTTCATGATCTATGCAGTCAAAGCCTTTGCTGTAGTCTATAAAGCACATGCTGATTTTCTTTTGGAATTTCCTGGTGCACTCCATAAGCCATTGTATGTTTGCAATGTGACCCCTAGTACCTCTTCCTTTCCTGAACCCTGCTCCCACAATGGCAATGTGTAGTACAAAATGTCAGGAAGACCAGAAGTTCTCCTTCCCAAGCTAGGTTGTTGGTCTCCAAGAGTCCTAGTCTAACACTCAAAACACTGGACCTGTGACTTATGGCAACCCTAAGTAAAAATGCAGGAACCCAGTCAACCTCCTTCAGTTGCATGCATAAATGGGGACATAGTGAATTGCAAAAGGATGAAAATGGCAGAGTTTATTTATTTATTTTATTTATAGACCACCTTTCTCCAAGAGTGGGACCCAAGGCAGCTCACAGTAGGAAATCAATCAAAGATCTCCCCATGCAACTTTTAAAACAATTAAAATAATCACAATTAATCAATATAAAATTATTTTAAAACATACTAAGTTTAAAAAAATAAATAAAACACACCCCAATTAAAAAAAAAAAAAGCCTCCCTGGCACAGATACATATTAAAAGCCTGCTTAAAGAAATGGACTAATCAACAGTAGACCTAAGAAATAATAAATGAGAAATTCCTGATAGTAAAAGAAGTTAAGAAATGCTTTGACAAAATTAGACAAATATAAATAATGAATTATAAAAAAGAATGGAACTGGAAATTTTCCAAGAAACAGATTTGGAAAGACACATAGCAATGGCATATGTGAAAAGATAATTGTTTACCAAGAAGTGGGACATGATATATTGATTTTTCTATTTATGAGGAAGAATATACCGTACTATAATTTAGCAGATTTATAGGATTATACCAATGACGTTTCTAATATTATTTATTTGGGGAAGGTTGGTGGGTGGGAAGTTAAAAGTTTTTTTAAAACCCTGGAAAATGTGATTTTTTAAAAAAAATTTTTATTATTTTTGTTAGTCATTTTTAAAATACATACAAAATTAATCACATCATCCATTTCCAGTTATTATAAGACACAATTTCCAACTCAAATCAAACATTCAAAATAACATTCATTTTTCAGTTAAGTATTGCTTCTATAGAATCTCTCATATCAGTTTCCGTAACATATTTATCATCTTTTCTTCCTTTCATACTTACATTCGTTGCTTACTTCACTGCAGTCTTCTGAATTTTATGCCAAATTTCCCTATTTTGTGCTATCACGTATTTAATATATTTCATTATGCTATTCATTATTGCTATTCCGATATACTAAATTTATACATTTTACTAAAAATGTCATCCACGTACTCAAATGTTTAAGCTATACATGTTATGTAATTATCTTTCTGTCTAGTATTTATTTATTCATTTCCATACTCAGATTGTTATTTATACAAACTATACAAGTTAATAACATCTTTCACATCCTTCGTGTTATCACAATTCAATTTTGCCAGTAGAGTTTTTCCATACTATGCAGGAAAAAAATTGAATTGTGATAGCAAGAAGGATGTGAAAGATATTATTAACTTGTATAGTTTGTATAAATAACAATCTTTGACTGTCTGTTTATGGAAATGATGGGATGGTGGTGGGACCAAGAGAAAGCCTTCCCTGAAGATCTTTTTTAAAAATTATTTTTATTAGTTTCAAACAATACATTATATAAAGGAGTTACCACTCAATTTACAAATTTTACACACCATTCTACACATCATTCTCCAAATTAATTTTTCCTTCCATTATACTTCCCACTTTCAGAGGATTGATGTATCTGTACTGGCTTCCATCTCTTCCTTTTACCTTTTTGCTTCTTTTGTCCTCGACCTCTTATTCTACTTTTATTTCCTTCCATTATCATTCCCAAAACTATAATTTTAATAAACTCCGCAATCTTCCTAAACTCCACAACTTTACATTTTCCCTTACTTGTCCTTTTATCTTTTACCGCTACTGTTCTGCTCTTTACTTCTGCAAATTTCCCCATATATATATATATATATATATATACTCTTTACTCTATCCAAATTCTTTCCTCCTGGAAAAAGGAGGGCTCAGATTACCAAATTTACAATTATACTATAATGCAGGTGCACTCACCTGGATAAGGGAATGGATAACTTTAGAAAATAAGGGAATCTTGGAACTACTAGAAAGTGATAATCTTTACTTTGGCTGGCATGCATTTTTGTGCTATGACAAAGTAAAGGCAAATAGAGTTTGACTCACATTACATAAGGAGAGCTCTATACAAAGTGTGGATTTGTTACAAAAAATATTTCTATGCTAAAATCCCAACATGGACCTTGGTACACGAAGCCTTCCACAGGAGAGAAAACTTCTTCAAAGGTAAATGGTTAACATATGAAGATACCTTAATTAAATCAAAGGAAGGATATAGGATGAAACTAAGAGAAGAACTACAGGATGAAGGAATAGAAATATATTGGTTTCCCTATAGATAATTAGTAGAATTTTTTTTTAAAGATATGAAAATTTATGGAAAAGAGAATGAGACAAAAGAATTAGAGAAAATACTACAGGCAGGAGAGAAACATATGATGACAAAGACCTATAAACTATCATTAGATTATGAACTAAAAGAAGAAACAATCAAAAATTGTATGATAAAATGGATGCAGAATATAGGGAACACAATGCCATTAACAAGTTGGGAAAAAGCGTGGAACGAGAATCTTAAATTTACGAAATGTAACAACCTCAAAAAAAATACTATAAAATATTCCTCAGATAGTGAAGATACAGAAGAACAACAATAACATCTGTTGGAAATGTAAAAAAGAACCCGGGACATTATATCATATGTGATGGCACTGCAGAGTAATAAAGAAGTTCTGGAAGTGCATTCACAGGAATATTATAGAAACAATGCATAAGAAAATAACTCTGAGACCAGAACTCTTTTTATTGAATATTACAGATGTTATACAAAATAAACTAAATCAAGACGAAACAAGTACAGTACTATATATGATAACAGCAGCGCAAATGAGCTACGCAAAGCACTGGAAAGAAAAAGGAGCGCTAACAATAGAAGAATGGATCTAAAGTTAAGTGATCTAGCCTTAATGGATAGACTAACAATATACACAGAGGGAAAAACAATCCAGCAATATGAGAAGAAATGGGGAGAAGTATGAAAATTATGGGAAGTATAGGGAAAATCTAAAATAGAGAAGATTAATGATAGTGGTAAAGAAACAAGGAAGAGGTAAGGAGAAAGAGAAATTAAAAGATGAGACTCTTCCTAATAAGGGGTTGTGGGAAATAACTTAATGAAGTGATTAAGTGATAACTTAATGAAGTGACTCAAACTGGTGTAAGCTTAAGGAAGAATAACCAATATATTGTATTATTAGAAAGTCAATGTGTATGTAGAATGGTTGTAGAAAAAGAGAGAGGGTGGGTGGGAGCAGAGAGAGGGGAAAATAAGAATGTAGATTGTATGGAAATATTATTGTTTTTAATTTGGATCAAAATTCAATAAAGATCTCACACACACAAAAAGCCCTCTTTCCTCCTTAGTTCCTACTTCTCTTTTAGATGTTGCTATTTTTCCTTCTCTTCTCCTCCGCGTCTATGCTATCTATCCTATTAATCTCTGATCTACTTCTTCTCTAACTCTTATCTGCTATATACAGATATTACTTATCTTTCACCAAATCCCAATGTCTATTCCTTCCCCCCGTTTTTGACTTATATGATTTGTTAATGGTTCCCATTCTATTGATCAATTTCTTTTTTTTAATACTTTATTTAATTAAAATCAACATAAAACATATCACATGAACATACAAACTTATATACATATAACATAAAACAAACATTAAAACAGAAAACATACAATAGCTAACAAAGCCAGATTGACTTCCTGGATCCTTAGTCAAGTCATTTATCTATGCATAATAACTACGATACCTTTCATCTTATTCTAAGAATTAAACTGAGATTTATTCTAGCCTATAAATATCTCTTATCTGCTTGTACCTTCTTAATAATTGAAAAGCCAATAATCAATCTCTTTGTTAATTATGCACCTTTGTCTCAATTTCAATTTCATCTAATATTCTTCATTACCAAATCTCTTCAGTCATCTCTCCCTATCTTACATCTTATTCCTTTCTATTGATCAATTTCGATGTCTCTTGGCCTCTCGAAGATCTTAAGGTTCTGGCAGGTTCGTATGGGGAGATACAGTCTTTCGGATAGTCTGGACCCAAACCACGGACCTAAGTTCATCCTAAAGATTTCAGAGAAGGATGGACATACTTGTAGTGACGTGGGCAGCCATGGACACCAAGATGCATCTCATGGGACAGGCAGGAATGGCGACAGATCCCCCGCCGGCTGGCGCACATCCGTCTGATCCGTGGCACGGCCATCTCCTGCCCAGCGTCTGCCAGAGAAATTCACAGTTAGGGGAAGTGAAGGGGAAAATGGAAGCTGCCCATTAGCTGTGATCCTGTGTAACCTAAATCTCAGCACCCTTCCACATTTCACAGATGAACACCGGGACACATGTGGCCAAGCAACATCAGAATGTGGTCAAGCTGGCAAAAGTTATTCATGTGAAAGACCAGACAAGCTAGGAGAGGATGCAGATGTTTGCTTTTGTCTGAGCCAACTGGGAAGGGCAAGACCAGGATGACCAGACGTCTTCCTTTTCCAGGACATGGTCTTGCCAGGTCAAGACTATCCCAGACCTTGAGACCTCAGGAGCAAATCTAGGAGCCACCTCTCAACATCTTCTGTTCGATAGTGGAAAATGCTGCCTCGAAGAGTGGTGGAGTTTCCTTCTTTGGAGGTTTTGAAAAACAGGCTGGATGGCCATCTGTTCGGTATGCTTTGATTGAGAGTTCCTGCATGGCAGGGGGGTTGGACTGGATAGCCCTTGGGGCTCTTCCAACTGTAGGAATCTATGATTCTGTAGGGGGTTTGTCATGGCCTTTCTCTGAGGCTGAGAGAGCAGGACTTGCTTAGCCACCCAGAGAGTTTACTATGGATGAGTGAGGATTTGAACTCTGCTCTGCCAGAGTTGCGGTCCAACAAAGAAATCATAAACCACATTGACACTGCTTGGCCCAGGTTTCTTCAGAGAAGGTTTGCAATGGCCTTCCTCTGAGGCTGAGAGAGTTTGACTTGCCAAGGTCACTCACTGGGTTTCCATGGCCAAAAGGAGATTAAAAGCCTGGTCTCCTGGAATCCTAGTCTAAAGGAGCTTCAACAGGGAGAAATATTATGTACTGCACTTAGGGCCAAAAAATGAAATGCATAGATATAAGATGGGAGACACCTGGCTTAACATGACTACGGACCTTATCACATGGGGTCTGAAGCAGAGCTAATCCAAAGGGCATCCACAGCTAATACATATTATTCCCCCGTGTTTACACACGACGCTGCCCCAGAACACGGAGCTAATCCGTATTGTTCCCCCGTGTTTACACACGACGCTGCCCCAGAACACGGAGCTAATCCGTATTGTTCCCCCGTGTTTACACACGACGCTGCCCCAGAACACGGAGCTAATCCGTATTGTTCCCCCGTGTTTACACACGACGCTGCCCCAGAACACGGAGCTAATCCGTATTGTTCCCCCGTGTTTACACACGACGCTGCCCCAGAACACGGAGCTAATCCGTATTGTTCCCCCGTGTTTACACACGACGCTGCCCCAGAACACGGAGCTAATCCGTATTGTTCCCCCATGTTTACACACGACGCTGCCCCAGAACACGGAGCTAATCCGTATTGTTCCCCCGTGTTTACACACGACGCTGCCCCAGAACTCGGCAGAATACGGAGCTAATCCGTAAGGAGTAGGGAGATTTTGACATTCGGTTTGTAGAGGAAGTACCTAGGGAGCCTTCGCATTCATTGCGAATTGGTGGGCAGGGCGAAAATCCCAGCGAGGGGAAGGGATTGCCTTGGCAAAAGGCAAACCGGATTGGAAAGAAGAGGAGGAGAGGAAGAGGGAAGAGGGAAGAGGGAGGCGATCTCTCTCTCTCCATGGGCTGCCTTCCCTTCTCCAGTCCTCCAGCCCTCCTCCTCCTCCCCGGTTCCCATGGCTGCCTTTCCTCCCGGCTTTTTGTGACGGGAGAGAAGGGAACCTTGGTATTAATTGCGAAATGGCCAAAAGGGCGATATTCCCTTCGTTTCGCTATGGAACCGAATTTATTCCTACTTCGGTTAGTCTTCGCTTTTTCTTTGCTTCGTGGCCAGCGTTTGATAAGGCCCTACGTGTGAAAGAGATCTAGGAGTCCTAGCAGACCACAGGTTGAACATGAGTCAACAGTGCGATGCTGCAGCTAAAAAGGCCAATGCAATTTTAGGCTGCATCAATAAAAGTATAGTGTCTAGACCAAGGGAAGTAATAGTGCCATTCTATTCTGCTTTGGTCAGGCCTCACCTGGAATAATCCTGTGTCCAGTTCTGGGCACCACAATTCAAAAAGGATGTGGAGAAACTGGACCTGTGTCCAAAGGAGGGCAACTAAAATGGTGAAGGGTCTGGAAACCAAGCCCTATGAGGAACGACTTAGGGAGCTGGGGATGTTTAGCCTGGAGAAGAGAAGATTAAGAGGTGATATGATAGCCATGTTTAAATATTTGAAGGGATGTCATATTGAGGAGGGAACAAGCTTGTTTTCTGCTGCTCCAGAGACTAGGACCCAAAACAATGGATGCAAGCTGCAAGAAAAGAGATTCCACCTCAACATTAGGAGGACCTTCCTGACAGTAAGGGCGGTTCGACAGTGGAACACACTCCCTCGGAGAGTAGTGGAGTCTCCTTTCTTGGAGGTCTTTAAGCAGAGGCTGGATGGCCATCTGTCGGGGATGCTTTGATTGGGAGTTCCTGCATGGCAGGGGGTTGGACTGGATGGCCTTTGTGGTCTCTTCCAACTCTGTGATTCTATGATCTCTTGGGAGTACTTTGATTGTGAGTTCCTGCATGGTAGGGAGTTGGACCGGATATCCCTCTTCCACCTCTATGATTCTAGTCAAGCATCCAAACCATGGCACCATATTGGCTCAGTCTTCTTGCCCCGATTTCTTCTGACAAGGTTTGCCATTGCCTTCCTTGGAGGCTGAGAGAATGGGACTTGCCCAAGGCTTCCCATGGCCGAGTAGGACTCAGACCCTGATCCCTCAGAGTCAAAGGCTGCATCTGCACTGCAGAATTAATTCAGCTTGATACCACTTTAACTGCCATAGCTCAATGCTATAAAATTCTGGGCTTTGTAGGTTTGTGAGATGTTTAGCCTTCTTTGTTAGAGAGCTCCAGTGCCGCAAGACACTACAAATCCCAGGATTCCATAAAGCGGTGTCAAAGTGGATTAATTCTGCAATGTAGATGCAACTCTTGTCCAATATTCAAACCCCTCCACTACCCAGGCTGGAGGAAACTTACCAATGAATCCCAGCAGAGCCAGAGACAGAAGAAGCCAGAGTCCTAAAATGTTCATGATGGAGGCTGAAGCTGATCTCCATTCATCCCAGCCTTGGAGATTTAATCCTTTGGGGAACCGAGGTGGAGTTTGGCACTGACCCATGGCATTGTGACTCAGAGAGGCCTGGAATGAGCCATCAGCTGTTAGCGTCAGCATTGCGCTGCCTGATCTGGGACATAATAGTTTCTCCAAAATTAATCCTGCTGGATTCACTGGGTTTTACCCCCAAGTCAACACACATCTAGTGTGAACATATTTCTGTGTTGAAATTGAACCCAAAGTAGGTTCGGACAGACTTGTCTTCCTGCATGACCCTGGGAGCATCTACCCGTGGTTCCCAAACTTTGATCCTCCAGATGTTTTGGACTTCAGCTCCCAGATTTGGGGCTCCTGGGAGTTGAAGTCCAAAACATCTGGAGGACTAAAGTTTGGGAATCACACTGATCTACACTGCAGAAATCATGCAGTTTGACACCATTTTAACATCTATGGGTCCATCCGACACAATCCGGGGAGTTTTGTGGGTCACCAGCACTCTTGGACAGAGAAGGCTAAAAAGGCCTTGGAAAACTACAAATCCCAGGATTCCACAGGATGGAGCTACAGCACTTAAAGTGGTGTCCAACTGCATTAGTTCTACTGTGTAGATGCACCCTTTACACTGCATTCCCAAATCAACACATCTTATTTTAAAAATACCTATGACACCTCCAGCTTTGTTTTTGTAAAACCACACATCTTCCAACTTTCCCAGTTTAGCAGGGACAATCCCAGTTAATACTCTGCTGGCCCACTTTCGGGGGTCTTAGAATGTCCCAGCTTCTCTCTTCTCCTCCCACTTCCTCCTTTGTTCTCATCTTATTTCAGTTGCAGCAAACAGAGTTCAATGTGAAAAAGTAGTTTGCATGCAAGTCAATTCAAGGTTATTCTGGATTAACCAAGCAGGCTTTTGCATTGTTTGCACTGAACTAATTCAGAGGGAAAGAGATGAGTCTTGCCCTTCTTGGTAGGCTCATTTGTATTTTTCTTTTTCTTTTTTCAGGCTTTCCTAACTCAATATATAAATACCAGAGGTTTTCTGCTGATGGACTGGAAACCATGTGTGATGGAAGACCTCCTCTCTATGCCTTGAGGTTTACCTTTTACCTCTTATTTTTTAGAAGGCCGCTGGTCATTGCCACTGCCCTGCTTTCACCCTTTATACACTTTCCCTAAATGCTTAAGGCAGCGGTCGGCAATCTACGGCCTGCGGGCCAGGGCCAGCCCGCCCAGGCCTTGGGACCAGCCCATGGTCGGTCCTGCCACTGCCGCCGCCACCGCGCATGAGCGTGGGTGCCATTTTGGACGCCAAAATGGCGCCCGCGCTCACATGCACGAGTGATGCAGAGTGCCATTTCTGAAGGCCCAACGGCGACGGCACCGTGCAAATTTGCATGGCACCGGCGCCGTTGGGCCTTCCAAAATGGTGCCTCCCACACACACACGCATGCACAAGCGCGCGCACACCACCCCCCAGCGCCAATTCCCCCCCTCCCGGCCCGCGGCAAAAAAAAGTTGCCAACCCCTGGCTTAAGGGCTAGGGTCCCAAGTGTCTTCCTCTTATAAGTTTAATATCCTTCAGTAGCATGTTTTTATGTGCCTATATAGAATCATAGCCTCATAGGGTTGGAAGAGACCCCAAGGTTCATCCAGTCCAACCCCATTCTGCCATGCAGGAACTCTCGATCAAAGCATCCTGGACAGATGGCCATCTAGCCTCTGTTTGAAGGCTTCCAAAGAAGGAGACTCCATCGCTCTCCAAGGGAGTCTGTTCCACTTTTGAACAGCTCTCAATGTCAGGAAGTTCCTTCTAATGTTGAGATGGGATCTCTTTGTCTGTAGCTTGCATCCATTGTTCCAAGTCCTATTCCCTGGAGCAGCAGAAAACAAGCTTGCTCCATCCTCAATATGACATCCCTTCAAATATTTAAACAGGGCTATCATATCCCCTATTAGCCTTCTCTTCTCCAGGCTCAACATACCCAGTTCCCTATGGACGTTATCACACAGGGTCTAAAGCAGTCCCATCCCTGTCCCATCCCCGTCTCATTCCGGATCCTTTGCCCCTGTGTTCAAACGACGTCGCAGCAAACCCCATCCCATCCAGTGCCATCCCCGGCGCATTGCGGCATCATCCCCGTTCTTTGCAATTCCTCTTTTATTTGAGGAATTACATCTGCCGCGACCAGAACCATACCGGAATGCTGCTGCTTTCTTGTCTGAAGCTACGGGGTCTATTCCGGTATGGTTCTGGATTGATTCCATGCCGCTTTCTTGCCGCCGTGTGTGATAACGCCCTAAGTCGTTCCTCATAGGGATTCATGGTTTCCAGACCCTTCACCATTTTAGTTGCCCTCCTGACACTCTGGGCTTGTCCTGATGTGACAGGGGACAGGCAAAGAAGTTGGCTTACTGCTTTAGCTTCAAGGAGATCCTTTGTCTCTGGGTTTCAAGAGGAAATGCATATGGCTTGGGGGTTGGAAGGAGCGATTATCACCCCCATTTTGGTTACGTGGGTCCTTTCCAGACACCTTCAGGTCTTTGCTCATGAAAATGTAACCTGACTTTGCAAAGGTCATTGTGACCTCTTAGGATCATGCTTTTGGCCCTCAATGTGACAGATATGAAATATTAAGATGTGAACCCCAAAATAACGTGGGGCACGCAGGGTGTGCTGACACAATGGACCCCTGGCTCCAGTCTCTGTGCAGTGCCCTGTCTCTGCTGCTTTCAGAGCTTGCCTGCTGTTGACACCTTTCAGTGTGTGAGCCTTTCTACCAAAGGAGGAGAAAATGCAATGAATCAGCAACACAGTGCATTCTGTTCACGGCTTTGTCTCCCTTCATTTGTCCCTGGGTTAGAAATTCCATGCGTTCTTCCCTCGATGTTGCTTCCTCACTGGGGCTACAATAATCACCGTCATCACAGACCGTCACCATTCATTCACAAATGATGAGTATGCAATGGGATCGGTCATGAAAGTGCAGTTGCCTTTCTAGGGAGAGATGAATGGCAGCTGTCGTAGTTCGAGATTCAGCCTGGGGTTGCCAGCTTTCAGGGGGCCAACTGTAGTTACCGGGAACATTTGCGGGGTAAGCCTGCATCCTGTTTGTGGCATACGCGTGCGTAAGTCTCCCTATGCAAGTAAGGTGGATTATTCTCTGAAGCACGATGGAGGCATTCTGCTCACACTGGCAGAAGCAGAGTTGCGCACATCACAATATTGTGCACTGCAGCTGCACACTGCAGTTGCATAATATTGTGGATTGTGAAATGGCACCCAGTTGTGCATTGTACAGTGGTACCCATGGTGCAACCCATGTTGTTGTTGTTGTTGTTGTTGTTTGTATCCCGCCTCTCTGTAAAATACAATAAAACAAACAATCCTGTCCCCCAAAAACCCACATACACCCCTAAAATACAATTAAACAAAGTTTAAAAACATACTTAAAAATAACAGACTACAATAAATGACAAATAAATTAAAATAGCTGTAGTGGAAATTAGGGTCAGGCATAACTATTTTCGGTGGCCAGTTATTTACTCAGGAAAGGCCTGAGTAGTGATGATTGATTATGTGATGAAAAGCCAATAATAAAGCTACTAATAAGAGCGATATGTTAAAATTGAAATGTTGTCACGAGAGGCACAAAGTTGATATTCCAGACTTTGAATTGTGTCCAGGATTGGCCAGGAATGTAGTTACTATATAGGAATATAGTATATACTATACTATATATAGTCTATATTATACTATACTATACTATACTATATATAGGTAATATATAAGAATATATTGGCCAGAATATAGCTAAGTTACAGTGTTACCCAAAATGCCAGGGTCCTGGAGGACACCCACAATTGTGTTCAATGGGGGAATTGATTAAGCTCAATAGGAAGCAGCAAGAGGGCTTCAGGTGACTCTAAAGCTGGGGCACAAGCCTATGTATATTCGTTCCAAACCCAAGAACTCCAGAGATAGGTTCCAAATTAGTTTAGTTTATTTATAAAAAGGGGGATCAACATATACACAAAACTCTCTCTCTCTCTCTCTCTCTCTCTCTCTCACACACACACACACACACACACACACAAAAGAACTAAGATATAAATGGTGGTAGCAGACAGTGAATTAAAGGATTGCAATGGGCAATACTTTACTAGTTCTAGAAGCACGGTACCAATCTGGGGGAAGATTGTGAGTCAAATGGGGCTCGGTTCTCTGCTTTATGGCCAGCGGCCAGTAGTACTGAGGAGTCAAGCTTGAATCTGACAGAGTTTCTACCTGACTCCAACTGGACCAAACTGGAATTGCCCAAGACAAGTGTCCTGAGGCAGTTTCTGAGGGGTTTGAGTGGATTTTCTAGGAGGAAGAAAGACCCCCCCCCCCGACGAGTTGGGAGGGGCCGTCTGTTGCGTCTGCCTTAAAAGGGCAAAGACGCTCGATTGGCCAGGAGGATCGGAAGGCCCGCCTCTTCTGGTCGGCCTGGCCAATCAAAAACAGTCTCGTGGATGAGGTATCGCGGGATTTCATCGCGAGATTTGCGAGGCTATAAAGCCTCGCGCTGCCTCGTGGCAGCAGCCATTTCAGTTTTGGTCAAGCAAGGAGCACCTTGCTTGTCCGTGTGTTTTGTTCGGGCCTTTAGGCTTTAGCCTTAATTCGCAGGCCCGTTTTTCTTCTTCCCAACCGCGGGGAGCGGTGGGGAGAGAGCCGGCGGAGGAAAGGAGGCGCCCGGCGGAGGCCGAGGGACACGCTCCCAGGGGAGTTCTTCCCTGCAGGCCTCCGTGGCTACAAAGGGAGCCACGGTTTTTAAGCCGTGTTGCTCCCCCGATCGCACGAGGCCCCCGATCGGCACGTCGGGGAGGACCCTCCGCACCGCGGACCACGTGGCTTTGAGGCCTAGCAGGCCTAAGCAGTAGTCTCGCGCCTGCTGGAGCTGCCAGGAGGGCGTGGGGACGCAAGTATTGGGGGCTGTGAGGCCTGTGCGGCCTAGGGTGGTGCGGATCGCCCAAAATTGGGCGGCTGGACGGGCGCGGCTACGGCTGTGGTACACTCCGCTGGCCCCTTGGGATTAATTTAGGCCATTATTAAGAGGCCTGGGCTGTCCTCCTGAATTTGGAGGACGTTCTTTTTCGGCGCGGTATTAATAAAATAAAAAAAAGCCGCAATTTTTGGTACTGGGAGTTTTGGGGCCCTGGGCTTTGCTTTCAGGTGCTCCCAGATTGGCCCATCGGCCTTTGGTGTAGCGCTAAGTGGCGCATTTAAGGTGGAAAGGGTAGGGACAGGCCCCGGGTTCGGGCAGACGTCTAAATTTATTGGGCAGCCCTCCCCCCCGCCCCGCCACCTCCGTTTCATTTCACAGTTGCTATTAATGGGAAGGTAGTGGGAAGTGTTCCCCCACGCCACTCCTTCCTACAGTTTCTGTGGATCGCAAGTCGTTCAGGCCTAGCAAGGGATAATTAGCAGCTTGGCCTGGCCATACTGATAGTATATAATAATAATAATAATAATAATAATAATAATAATAATAATAATATAACTTAATAACAATAACTAAACAAACAGGGGGTGAGTGTGGATGAGGGCCTCCCCCTTTCAGTTGGCCTAACATAACTCGGTTGGCAAGTATTAAGTGGAAATACATGCAGTTCATGTTATAAATTTTGGCGCTGGTATAATTACTTACTTTATAATTTCCATCAATCAGCCGATTATTATTTCTGCTTTGAAAATTTTAAAATCATGCCGCGAAGTAAGACTCAATCCAAGCGGCGTGCCACCGCAACTGGTCAAAAAAGTGGACAGCCAGCTCCTAAGCGACCGGCTAATGTTTCAAATGCAGAAAACGATATCACCACGCATTTGGCCCAGATAGGCCGCACTATGCAGGCCTGTGCGGCTGTATGTGAGCAACTGGCTCAGCATCACTTGCAAAAAGGGCCGCAAGCCACTACCTCTGCGGTTGCGCACACAAATGCTGATGTTGGACAAGCCTCTGCACATCTAGCTGCACATATAGCTATTAATGATTTCAGTCCTCTGTCTGGCACTGCATGTAGTTCCCAGGATACTTCAGCTATGGAGGTTGGGCCACCAACCGTAGCTGATGTAATGGAACTTCTGAGGAAGGTTCCGGGTTTAGGGCACCACGGTGCCACGGTGCTTGCATCTAGTCAACCTACCTTGTCTGATTTGTTTCAATTTCTGCAAAGTGTGGTTGTTACAGGCCAGAGTAGTGTGTCAACACCTGAGACATCTGAGGCTTTCAGCGGTGATGTACCAGGCACTCATGGCGGACAGCACAACACTAGAGCTGCTTCAGTGATACCCGCGGGGGGAGTGCAGCCAGCATCTTCAAATGCTTCTCCTCATCCAACGAGCGCAGGTTTGTTGGATTACAATAACTCACAGGCAATTTGGCCTTCGGCGGTTTGGGCTACAGGTGGGCAGACAGGATTGACATCGCCTAGCGAGCGCCCTAGCCTGGAACCTGTAACAGCACCTTTAGAGCGCTCTGCCTCAACCCAGGGTTTGGAATTGGGGTTTCAGAGCAATATTCATATGAATAACACGGTAAGTCAGACGAGGGATACACCTGTGGTGGGGGCCTTAGGCATTTCAAGGACCGATCGGTCTTTTGAATGTAATCCTTATGCGGGCATGTCTATGCCTTTGGGGTCACACCTTCCCATGGCTACAAAAGAAAGGATTTGGAAGGGTGAGTACATCAATCTGTTTTCGCTTACATTCAGGGATCCCGAGCCTAGGATAATGGTGAAGGATGGGGTAGTGTTTACACTACCAAAAGAATTTCAATCGTATAAACGCCCCAAGTTAGAAAGAAATTTCGTAAACTGGATTATGGATTTCACCATTTTTAGGGGTGTTATGGAGGAAAAAGACCCTGCCAGATCCCTTGACTTCTCCAAATACCAGGAGATTATGATTAAAGCCTATACTAATTGCCATGTCAATGCTAGAGGTTTGGCATGGCTTCAGTATGATGAGCAATTTCGAATGAGAGCGGCGCTAGACCACTCCTTGTCTTGACGTCACGTACAGTCTGAATTATGGGCTGACGTTATGGTAGGGGCCTCCCCCTCGAGCCGGTGTGATAATGGGTTCGTACCTATGGTCACTCAGCCGAGAGGGCAAAATGCGAGGCTTAACACGGGTGAAAAGAAACAATTTGGGATTTGCTGGGACTTCAACGCAGGTAAGTGCAAAAGGCAACCCTGCAGGTTCGAGCATAAGTGTAATACCTGTAAAGGCAACCACCCAGGATCAGCATGCTTTAAAAGCAAAAAGTCAGGAAGTGGGGGGCCCTCTTATCAGCAATCAATTAATTTGGGAAAGGGCACCAACACCAATTAACTTAGAGGCCATGGCCAGTTGGTTACGGATCTACCCTAAAAGGGAGGCCGCTCAGTATTTGTTGGAGGGTTTTTCTTTTGGTTTTCGTATTCCTTATGTGGGTTTAAGGGTACATCGTTATGCACCCAATGCACGTTCTGTTAGGGAATTGCCAGGGATTGCAAGGGGCAAGCTGGCCAAAGAAATAGCTGCAGGGAGGATTTCAGGCCCTCATGAGTATTTGCCTATGGCAAATTTGAGATTATCACCCCTGGGTGTTGTCCCTAAGAAGGACCCCGGAGAGTACAGACTTATACACAATCTTTCTTATCCCAGGGGTGATTCAGTAAATGACGCCATTGATCCTCAGCTGACATCTGTGAAATATTCTTCCTTTGATTCGGCTGTTAAAATGGTTAAGGCTTTGGGAAAAGGGGCATTATTGGCAAAGTGCGATATTAAATCCGCCTTCAGGCTACTTCCTGTTCATCCAGATGATTTCAATCTTCTGGGTTTTCAATTTGAAGGGAAGTATTATTTTGATAAAGCTATGCCAATGGGATGTTCCATTTCTTGCTCAGCATTTGAAACTTTTAGCACTTTTTTACATTGGTGTGCTTCTAAAAGGTTAGGCAGCCAAGCAATTACTCATTATTTGGATGATTTTCTTTTTGCGGGTGCCCCTGGGACAAACGACTGTGTAGATATGCTGTTGGCTTTTCAGCAATTAATGAATGAAATGGGAGTACCTCTGGCTGAGGAAAAAACTGAGGGCCCTGGTACACACCTGACTTTTTTGGGAATTGAATTAGATACTGAGGAGGGTATTTCTCGTCTCCCACCTGACAAGCTAAAGGCTATGAGGCTGCAGGTAAGGATGATGAAAGGTAAGTCAAAAGCCACGCTTAGGGAATTTCAATCTTTAGCAGGTTTGTTAAACTTTGCTTGCAAGGTGATAGCTCCTGGCAGGTCATTTTGTTCACGCTTGTATAAAGGCACCAAAGGGGTGAAGGCCTCACATCATCATATTAAAATAAATTCTGAGTTACGAAAAGATTTGGAGATTTGGGAGTCATTCTTGGAACAATTTAATGGGGTATCCTTCTGGCGATCGCAAATGCTCCTTAGGGCAGATTTTCAGGTTCACTCAGATGCTTCTGGGGCCTGTGGTTTTGGAGTTTATTTCAATGGCCAGTAGGCAGCTGAGAAATGGCCAATAAACTGGGTGGAAAAAGGCTGGACTAGAGACCTCACCTTTTTGGAATTATTTCCTATTGTGGTGGCGGTTCATTTATGGCCGGATCAATTTGCGAACAAAACAGTTCGTTTTTGGTGCGATAATCAGGCTGTAGTATTTATAGTGAATTCCTTGTCTTCCAAGTCTGACAGGGTGATGTCATTGGTTAGGAAGATGGTGGTTCAATGTTTACAGTATAATATTGTGTTCCATGCTCAACATGTTTGTGGTTTATTAAATCCCTTGGCGGATGCCCTTTCGTGTTTTCAGTTTTCCAGATTCCGACAGTTGGCGCCGGAGGCAGCAGCTCATCCTTTGGAGGTACCACATCAACTTTGGAGCCTTGGAGAGTAGAAATTGAGAAGGCGATTTTTCTCTCTGTCGCCTCGTCGACACGCAAGTCCCACCAGCTCGCGTTGCGAGCGTTCAGATCCTTTTTATTGTCTATTGGGGAGGTTGAGGTTTGGCCACTGGACGTGGATCTTATTCTTCGTTTTGCAGTGTATCTTAGACAAATGGGTTTATCTACAGTAACTATTAGGGGGAGATTAGCGGCTCTTTCATTTTATTCTAGAGCAGGAGGTTTCAAAGACCTACGATTGATTTTAGGGTGCGTAGGGCTCTGGAGGGATGACTCAGGACAGTCGCTTGCCTATAACGGGGCCAATATTGTTGAAAATATGGGAATGCCTTCCAGTTACATGTTCCACTCCCGAGGAGGTGATTTTGTTTAAGGCTGCATTTTCATTAGCATTTTTTGCAGCCTTAAGAATAAGTGAAATTGTTCCTTGTTCGCGTACCGACAGTTCTGGCAGGGCTCTTTTGCTATCAGATATTCAAGTTTCTGAACATGGCATGCAACTGACAATCCGACGCTCAAAAACAGATCAATCAGGAAAAGGACAGTCCATAACTTTAGCTAAGGCTCCTCAAGGCCATGTTTGCCCGGTCCAGGCTTTGAATAATTACATACAAATACGGCCGAGCATAACTGGATACTTGTTTTTACATATATCTGGTTTACCATTAACTCAATATCAATTTAGAGCGGTATTGCGAGGGGTGTTAAGTCATGCTGGTTTACCAGTGGGTCAATTTTCATCCCACTCATTTAGGATTGGGGCAGCTACAGCTGCAGCAACGCAGGGTCTGAGTGACTCAGCAATTCGTAGGATTGGTCGCTGGCGCTCTAGAGCATTTAAATCTTATGTTCGCACTTAAACTTAATGTAGTTATAATGTTCTTGTTCTGGTTTAACTTGACAGAATTGATTCCAGGAGATGTGTGGATACTTGGACACAGTCTGGTATTCTGGGCTGAGAGACATTTCATCGAGCAGCGGCAGGATTTGGCTGATGGACTAGGACTGGCGGGAACCGTGAGATGGTTTGGGCGCAGAGGCATGCTGTGGGGAGCCATACTCCCTAGAATAATTGAACTGATGGCTTCGTTCGCACAGCCAAGAATATTGTTGATTCATTTGGGGGGAAACGACCTCACAAAAATGACTTCATTGCAATTGGCCAGGCGCATAATTAAAGACATGAAGGAGATTCGGCGAATGATGCCGCGTACACTCCTCATGTGGACAAAGTTTCTTCCTAGGCGAGTTTGGCACGGTGCCAAAAGTGACGTTGCCATTGATGGGGCCCGGCGCTGGCTTAATAGATATGTGGCGAAGACATTGAAGAAGATGGGGGTGGCCATCATTGATCACCAGGGAGTTCAGTTTGGGTTACCACGTTTGTACAGGGGTGACGGAGTGCATCTCTCCCCTCAAGGGAATGATGTATACCTGTCTACATTGGAGTCTGCTTTAAAGGCTCCTATGGGGGGGGGGGGGAGAGGGGATGCCAAGCTAGGCTGACCCCCTCTAGTGGTGGGAAGGGACCCTCCCCCCTTTAGGGAATTTCTAGGTTAATTGGATTTATGAATTGGAAATGAATAAAAAAGAAATTGGGTATATATCATTAAGGTTAAACAAATTCATTATGACGTCATATTAAGCTAACTGACGTCATAAAGTGGTTGCGTCATAAAATGTTTTGACGTCATATCCGGTTTGGGGGGGGGGGTTAAAATTGGTTAGGTAATTACCTAAGTTAAAGTTTTGACGCATGCCCTGAAAGGTGTATATTCTACAGCACTTGCGCCCTGAACATTGGGGCATGCGTCAATTAAATTGTTGTTATGAAATTCTTAAATGTTGGATAGATAAATAATTGTTCTATTGAATTTAAATATGGCAGACCCTGTACAAATAAAGTTGTGGCCAATGTTTCATCCATAATAATTGAGTCGGTGTCCTTTGTGCAGACGCAATGGCCAGAGATGTGTGGAAATGGCAGGGCAATCCATGCAAATGTTTTACACAAAGAGGTGTCATCTCAAAGGATAATGGCCTTTGATTCCCCGCTTTCTGTCAAACACCTGGTCTATTAGCCACCATCGCAATCCTATGTGAAAGGATTATGCAGCTTCCGATCTTAATTGATCTATTCCAGCTAAGTGCCCTTGAGCTTTCCCTATGCTGAGCCAGAAGGGTCTATGGCAGTGATGGGAAACCTTTTAGGGGCCGAATGCCCAAACTAAAAAGTGTCCCAGCGCCAGGTGTTACCTGGTGCTGGAGGTGGGACTTCTGGGGCTGGACAGGACTTCTGTGGCAGGACATCTTCCCCCCACCCTTCTGGGCCTGGGAAGAGGAAGAACAGGTGCACATCTGTTTCTCCTCTTCCCCGACATCCACATGCCAGGAAAAATGGCTTCACGTGCCATCTCTGGCACGCATACCATAGGTTCGCCATCACAGATCTATGGCATGGCTAGTTTCCTCCACTGGAGGTGCCCTTTTGGCTACCTTCCAAAAAGGTAAAGGTAAAGGTATTCCCCAATCACAAGGTTGTCAAGTTGTGTCCGACCGTAGGGGTTGGTGCTCATCTCCATTCCTAAGCCGAAGAGCCAGCATTGTCAGAGACTACTCTGTGATCATATGGCCAACATGACTGCACAAAACACTGTTTACCTTCCCACCAAAGTGGTACCTATTAATCTACTTGCATTTGCATGCTTTCAAACTGCTAGGTTGGCAGAAGCTGGGACTAGTGACAGGAGCAAATCCCATCATGCAGCACCCGGGCCTTGAACTGCTAACCTGCCGATCTTGCAATCAATAGAGTCAGCGTCTTAACCATTTGAGCCACTGCATCCCTTCTACCTTCCAAAAACATCCCTTTTTAATATGGTATATGGTGGAGAGGGAGGATATCTTTTGTAGCCAGGATCCTCCTCCTTCTGGCCCTGTGGGTATAGGGAGATTTCCAAAGTCCAGGAAATTTAAAATCCATTTGTATCTCAACAGGGACCCCTCTTTTTCAATCCAGTATGTCTCTAGTGGTTTACCTCTGCCTCCATCAAAATATTCCTGATGCAAAAAACATGGAGTTTTCTTGAGGAATCCATTGTCCTCTGCCTATAAAGAGGCCTGTGATCTCAGAGGAATGGAGACATATTGGATTGCAAAAGAGGGGTCCCTGTTGAGATGTAAATGGATTTTAAATTTCCTGTTCTTTGAAAATCTCCCTATAGCTTCAGGGCCAGAAGGAGAAAGATCCTGCCTGCAAAATATATCCTTCCTTTCCACCATATACTACCATCTTAACTAAAGACTGAAACAACATGGAGGCATCTGACTAACATATCCAGTTGTTTTTCGCCTGTTTGGTTTGTAACATCTTTCCTGATGAAGAAGGAGCCCATGGAGCTTCGAAAGCTTGCAAGTAGTATATTGTGCATTTTGGTTGGCCAATAATGTTATCACTGATGGATTTTTGTTTGAATTTGCTAAATGGCCAACACAGCTACCCTCGAATGTTATCCAAAATGAGGTTACAGCTGGAGCAGACTAGGAAAAATGCAGGGAGGCAGAATCTGAACATCATCCTGTTGTGGGTTTGGGAGGAGGGAATCTTTGTATACTCTTGAAGTGCACTATTTCTCCCTCAACCAAAGCAAAGGTGCAACCAAATTGATTCTGGCTGTGGTGCAAGAATCCTCCACCAGATGGCAGCACAGCCATGACTCTTTGGACCCCAAGGAGCCCTTGTCTGCAAAGCTGAAGGATTTTATTTGCATAGAAATTAATTCAAGGCCTCTTCATCAATAAAAAACAAACCCCAAACCCTCCTTCGTCTGCAAGCATTTACCTCCCAGGAACACTGAGGGCATGCAAACAGCACAGAGCATAATTCACAGCATGGTGGGACAAGGCCAGGGACTGCCCAGAGACCCTAAGGTTGGCTGCACACGAGCCAGTTGTGTTGCTGGTGTGTGCCAATTTCCATCTGTGAAACGGGGGTGAGCATCGTTCCGCCACTTCCCCATCACTGGCTCTTTTAGGCGCCAAGTCTCCCTGGCCTCTGGCCCATTCAAAGCCCTGCCAGCTGGGAAAGTCACAAAGTATGAGACAACCAAGTGCCAAGTGAGGAAACTATCCCCAAAAGCAATCCAACTTTCAAGGGGTTCACTTTCTGCCAGAAACTCTTCTCCTCAACCATTTCCATCTGAGCCCAAGATCCTGCATCTTCCCAGTATGGTGTAAATTCAATTCTGGGTACTTCGTTTTAAGAAGGATATAGACAAGTTGGAGCAAGTTGAGAGAAGGATGATAATTGGTATGGAGAACAAAACCTAGGAGGAACAGTTGAAGGATCCGGACATGTTCCGCTTGGTGATGAGAAGACAGAGAGGTGACATGATGGAGCTCTTTCAATATCTCAAGGGCTTTAGAGTGAAGAGAGGGCAGGCCTGTTTTCGGCTGCCCCAGAGAGTAGGACCAGGTCTCATGGTCTGAAGTTACAGGAGGGTAGATTTTGACTGAACATTAGAACAAACCTCTTGACAGTAAAAATGGTTCTGCCATGGAATCAACTGCAAGGACGTTATCACATGGGGCCCAATCCAAACAAAATCCACACGAAATCCTGAACGATACCAGATTATTGGCCTGTGTTTTCACACGATGTCGCACAGAACCCCGACAGAAAATGGAAAGATCCGAGATCTTTTGAATTTTGGTTTCTTCAGGAAATGCAATTGCGCAATGAGGGTGATTCTGCATTTACCGCAAATGTGATCGCCAAATACGTATTGGGGAGCATTTCCCCGTCATTACCCATGGTTCCCGTGAGCATTCCTCTATCTGCGCATGTGCAAAAGGCTCATTCCTCTATCTGCGCATGTGCAAGAGGCTCATTTCTATTACATTTACGGGATATTTTCGCTTGTGTGTGGATGTTCTCTGCACTTGCTGTAAATTCGCAATTAAGGTAATGACGTTTGCGGAAACAAGTTTATTTTCGGTTTATTTTCGTAATGCCTCATTTCCTCTTTTATTTTCGCTTTCTGGCCCACGTGTGATAACGTCCCAAGAGAGGTAGTGGGGTCTCCCCCTCTGATTGGCTTCAAAAAGAAGCTGAATAGCTTACCTGCTGCGGATGCTTTAGCTGAAGATCCTGCACGAAGCAGGGGGTTGGATTAGATGGCCCCTTCCAGCTCTGTGATTCTATGAAATATCTGCCAGCAGAGTTACGCTACCCTACTCCTTTGCAATCATACATTGAATACCGCTGTTGTGCAATTTATGAGAAAACAGTGCATGTGTATACCTGGCACCTCATTGCACAATGTCCAATGAACAGAGGCACTGTTTAGTGAGCAATGCACATTGACACATTAACCTTAGGTGCATGATTGCACGTCTGATATGGTTCTTCAAGTGGAATCCTTCTCCCACAAGCATCAGCTGGACACATCTAGAATCACAGAATCATAGGACCTTATCCCACGGGGCCAAAAGCAGCAAGAATCCACTAAGAATCAGGCGCTATAGCGCTATATCTTCCCGCGTGATCCCACGACGTCGCTCAGAATCCGCTAAGAATCAGGCGCTATAGCGCTATAGTTTTCCGCGTGATCCCACGACATCGCTCAGAATCCGCTAAGAATCAGGCGCTATAGCGCTATAGTTTTCCGCGTGATCCCACGACGTCGCTCAGAATCCGCTAAGAATCAGGCGCTATAGCGCTATAGTTTTCCGCGTGATCCCACGACGTCGCTCAGAATCCAGCAAGAAACCGCTCGGAATGCAGCATCATTCGCATTCTTTTGAATGTCGGTTTCAGCGGGCATTGCAATAGCGCGAGGTGATCCATAGCGCTATTATAGCGCTAGCACCATATTTATACTAGCGCTATAGTACTGGAATGATGCTCATATCGCTTTCTTGCCACTTTTGAGAGCAGCGTGGGATAAGGTCCATAGAGTTGGAAGAGACCTCAAGGGCCAGCCAGTCCAATCCCATTCTGCCATGCAGGAAGACACAATCTAAGCACTCCCTAGAACAGATGGTCATCCACCTTCTGTTTAAAAACCTCCAAAGATGAAGACTCCGCCACATCCTGAGGCAGCAGTCAAACTGCTCTTACTGTCAGGAAGTTCTTCCTAACATTGAGGCGGAATCTCTTTTCCTGTAGTTGGAAACCATTGCTCCCTGGTCGAGTTTCTAGAGCAGGGGTAGGCAACCTTTCCTCTTTAAGGGCCGAGGGACTTCAGCTCCCAGAATCCCAGGAGCTATTGGCCAACATGGGACTATTGGCCAACATGGCTGAGGCTTCTGGGAGCTGAAGTCCCTCGGCCCTTAAAGGGGAAAGGTTGCCTACCCCTGTTCTAGAGCATCAGAAAACAAGTTTGCTCCATCCTCAATATGACATCCCGTCAAATATTTAAACAGGACTATCCTATCACCTCTTAACCTTCTCTTCTCCATGATAAACTACACTCGTCCCTCCACATTCGCTGGGGCTAGGGGCACAGGACCCCTGCAAAGGTGGAAAAACCACAAATAACAAAAACACTATGATTTTACCTGAGAGAACACCTTTCTAAGAATCTCTAGGTCCTCCTTTATAATCAGAGTGCCCTGTTTAATTCGTATTGCATTTGTAATTTTGTTTTAAGTTAAATTTTAATGTTGTTATGAATTTAATATTTTTTTTGGGGTGTGTGTGAATGTTTTTGTATTGTATGGGATTGTGCTTTTAGATTGTAAGCTGCCTTGATAGCCTCTGCTAAAGGCGGGATATAAATAAATTATTATTATTATTATTATTATTATTATTATTATTATTATTCCTCCAGTGCAACTCTGTGGTCAACCTCTGCCAGACATTGACCAGAGAATTGCGCTGGAGGAGCTATAGATGCCTAGTGGAGTGTTCTCTCTAGGAATCTCTAGGTCCTTCAGTGCGACTATTGGTTAAAGTTGACCACAGAGTTGCGCTGAAGGACCTAGATATTCCTAGAGAGAAATACTAATAAAATCAGTGAATAAACAAATCCACAAAAGTCGAATCCACAAAAACCATAAATGTGGAAAGATGACTGTATTATATATACCCAGCTCTCTAAAGTTGCTCCTCAGAGGGCTTGGTGGTTTCCAGACCTTTCATCATTTTGGTCGCACTACTCTGGAGACACTCCAACTTGTCAACATCCTTTTTGAATTGTGGTGCCTAGTACTTCACATTGCCCAAAGAAGTCCTCCTAATGCTTCCTTCTAATATTGTAAGCCGCTTGGCTTGTCTGGCAATAAGCGGGATACAAATAAACTTTTATTATTATTATTATTATTATTATTATTATTATTATTATTATTATTATTATTATTATTATTCCAGTTTGATTGAGCACGCAGACTGCAGCTCCAGAAATTTCTGGTAATAGACACTGAAGAAGGCCAACTGGTGACAAGGCATCACACAGCACGAGGGACTTTATCTCCTTTTATTATTCTACTGTGAATACATGCTTTCCAGTTTTTTGTTCTGTTCTATATATCATCAGCAAGACTCTAAGGAGAGCCTGTCCCTTCCTGTCAGGTTGCTGTGGTGTGGGGGAGGCAAGGTTGGAGTATTAGGACATTTTGAGACAGCAAAGATGGCAACATTGACCAAAATTCTACTTAGTTATGTATGGCCTTCCTATGAGGCTGAGAGAGTGTGACTTAGAATCATAGAAACATAGAATCATCGAGTTGCGAGAGACGACAAGGGCTATCCAGTCCAACCTGCTGCCATGCAGGAACACAGAATCAAAAACAGATAGATGGTCATCCAGCCTCCGTTTAAAAACCTCCAAAGAAGGAGACTCCACCACACTCTGATGCAGCATCTTCCACTGTCGAACAGCTCTTACTGTCAGGAAGTTCTTCCTAATGTTGAGGTGGAATCGCTTTTCCTGGAGCTTGCATCCATTGTCCAATTCTCTGGAGCATCAGAAACAAAGCTTGCTCCGTTCTCCATATGACATCCCTTCAAATACTTAAGCAGGGCTACCATATCCCCTTTAAACCTTCCCTTCTCCAGACTAAACATACCCAGCTCCCTAAGTCTCTCTTCATAGGGCATGGTCACTTGTCCAAGGTCACCCAGTGGCTGAGTATGGATTTGAACCCTGGTCTCCCAAAGTCCTAGTCCAACACTTAAACCACTACATCACGCTGCCTCTCACACCACCTTTTTATAAATCCCATTTTCAGCACCGGTGTGTGTGGGGGGGTGTTGCAAAGTGCTGAGCAAAGAAGCCTGCCAGCGTTTAGCAACGTCTACTGAGAGAGAAAGAGAGAGAGAGAAATGCATAGAGCCACAGCCTGGTGTCTCCCTGCCCCTACTTTTTATCTCGGGCTGCCCCTTTCCCATCTGGTTTCCATCTCAGCTCATTTCTCTTTCTGCCAGGAAAGGTTCGGTGGGCTGGTTTTTCCCAGCCATGGACAAGAGAAGCCAAGGCTGAGCTTCCACCGGCTGACAAATAAAACCATTCCTTGGCTGTTGGTCTCTGGGAGGGCCTGACGAAAAGAAGGACCAAGAGAGGGAGGGAAAGTGTTCTCCAGAAGAGATGCAGTGGCCGGAGGTGGCTTTGGTCCTGAGCATCTTGCGATGGGCGCATGCAGAAACCTACACCTCCATGCTGAGCATCCACCAGACCCAGGAGATGGAAAGAGAACTCCTGCAGAATTTGCACACTTATCTGGAAGAGGAGACCAAGCGGCTCAGTGACCTCCGGAGGTAAGGCGAAGCGATGGTGCATGGAAGCCATGGGGTCAAGGCTTGGACATCAGGCATCACAAATAGCATCATTAAAGAGGGTGTCACACCTCTGGAAGAGCCTACTTCAAAGTGTCACTATACACAGCAATGGAGCTTATCGCATTAACCTGAGCTGGCTTGAAATTTAAAACAGGTGACATACTGATTTTATTGGAAGGATTTAGCTACCGAATCTGCCACCCGGGTCCATCCCAGGTCCAGACCCGGTCACAGGGGTGCTCCGGCAGCCATTTCCTTAAGCTGGAAAACTCCCGGCTTCGAAAAGAGGTGCGCTGAGCACACCTGCGAACGGGGATGGACCTGGGATGGATCCGGGCGGCGATTTCGGCAGCTAAATCCTTCCAATAAAATCAAGATGCCACCCGTTTTAAATTTCAAGCTGGCTCAGGTAAGCCAGTTTAATAGTTAATGCAATAAGCTTGAAAAATTTAGACCATATGGGCATGCCTACCCCCTGGTATATTTAAATTTCCTTTAAATATAAGAGCTGCAATCCAGGTGCAGTATATCTCAATCTAACCTCTCTAGTTGGGTGTGTATGCGTCTGCATGGATGTGCGCACATGTGTATGTGTTGATTTCCCCTTCCAAATAAAATGTGTTTCATGGAGGATATGCCGCTGGAGTTCTCTGTCCGCCTCGGACCTTCATATAACTTGGTTCAAGATCCCGTGACTGTATAGAATTTGAGCTAGCACATATTCTCTTAAGATTCCAGGACTGTCCTCCAAGATAGGTCCCAGGGCTATGCTTAGAAGGGCTAATCACTTTCCGTAGCGGGCGAAGATGCAATGCAAAAGTCTAGTTTGAAAAGGAATGCAACAAGTAAGAGTTGATTCATTATGTATGGGTAAGACGTTGTGGTTTCTCATTACTTCCAAAGGCATTTGAGAGACAAGAATTTTCCAAGTTCTACTTACTCCCAAATGTTATATTGAGGGCTTTCTTAGAGACAGTTTGCCATCATTTCCTCCCAAGTTTTAGGGTGTATCCATCCTATATTATAGCACTATAGACACTAGGGTTGGTGTCACCCTCCACCATTGACCTCCTCCCATCTCACACCATACAGAATCCTTAGTAATGGCTTTGTACTAATGTTACTTGTATATCATAATTCCCTAATATAACTGCAATGCAGTGGCAATACAGTGGGCTCTTACTACGTTATCACACAGGGAGTCGCGGGGAGAAAGTGGAAATAAACGGGCACAAGCGGAAGTCTTTAATTTACGGGATTTGTCCCGTTCCGCCTCGTCTGATAACTAAATTCGAATTTAAAAGGGGGTTAATTTGAACAAAAACCTGATCTTTTCATTTTCGGGATTTTTGAGGATTTGAAAAGATCAGGTTTTTGTTCGAATTAACCCCCTTTTAAATTCGAATTTAGTTATCAGACGAGGCAGAACGGGACAAATCCCGTAAATTAAAGTCTTCCGCTCGTCCCATTTATTTCCACTTTCTCCCCGCAACTCCCCATGTGATAACGTCCTTAGTATCTGCTGGGCATAGGTTCCAGGACTCCTCATGGATAACAAAATCCATGGATGCTGAAGTCCCATTAAATACAATGGCACAGTAAAATAGTTTCCCTTATATAAAATGGCAAAGTCAGGGTTTGATTTGTTATTTTATTTTTGGAATCTATACATTTTAAAAATATTTTCAAACTGTGGATGCTTGAATCCATGGATAAAATATATATATATATATCTGTGAATACGGAAGGTTGATCTAAGCAACTAGCAAAATTAAACCATACCTTTACATTGAAACATCCTCCGCACAACCTAAATGGATTTACGTGTCCATAGTTTCATGTGGTTGAAGTGAAAATTTTGGTAAGATGTTATTTCTTTTAAAAGAAAATTTGAAAAGAATTGAAATTTAATTTTTAATTTTTAATTTTTAAAAAAGTCTAAAATTTAAACTTTAATTTTAAAAAAGCATGGGACCTCTCCGTTCTCCTCCTACTAAGCCTCACCCCATCTCTTGTTTCAAAGGGACACCATTTCTGCCCAAAGGCAGACATTTGGGGACCGGTCGTGCCAGCCTCCTTATAGTGTCACCTAGCGCAGCCTGCACCCCCTGCACCCCCTTAGAGATGCCCTTGCATTATAGGAGTTTGATACCACTTCAACTGTCAAGGCATCATCCTATGGAATCCTGGGATTTGTAGCTTTTAAGGTACTCCAAATTATCTGCCAGAAAGCTCTAATATTGTCATTCAGGGGAGTGGTTTCTGTTGCTGAGGATTCTAAGTACCTCACAAAACAATAAATCCCAAGATTCTTCCATAGGATGGAGCCTTGATCATTGAAGTGGAATCAAACTGCTATAACTGTGTAGTGACAGTCACACAGTTATTACAAGTCCAAAACACACTGCAGAAATAATTCCGTTTCAGAGTGCTTTAACTGCCCTGGCTCAGTGGTAGGGAATCCTGGGAATTGTAGTTTATTGTGGCACCAGAGCTCTCTGATAGAGAAGACTAAATGTCTCACAAAACTACAGTTCCCAGAATTCCCTAGCACTGAACCAGCACTTAAAGCAGTCTCAAACTGGATTATTTCTGCAGTGTGTTTGAACCATAGTTACACATTGTGCCCACCCTGTATGAGAGAAGCCATAGTCATCACTGAGACCTGTATGCATGCCTGTACCATAATCCTTCCCTACAGCCCCTTGGAGTCAGGATCTTCCCACTCCATGTCTGCAGGGATGCAGGCTGACCCACAGCAATGGGGAGGAGTAGCCCTGTAATTCTTCTGTTCCTTAGATGAATACTCCCCTGTGCCAAGACTTCCAGTAATATCCACTGCATTCCTATGCATTGGTTAAGGAAGTTTGCCACCTAATGACTGAAGATAGTACTGCACAGGGAACATTCAGATGGGGGGGGGGGGACAAATAATGCTCAGGTGTACATACAAGGGTGTCCTGAATATTGATGCCATATTTCTGAGGGATAGATTTCATGGTCCTAGCGCTATGGCTCAAATAAACAGATAAGCACACATTTCTCTCTTGTACAGATGTATAAATGGATTGAAAGCTTGATTTAATGTCAGGCAGCTTCACATGCGTTGCTTTGTGCAAGACCTGCCCGGCACTAGTGTGTGTTTTTTTTTAATGGTTGGGGATGGTGGGAGCTGTAGTCCAATATAACTGGATAGTACCAAGTTAGAGGAAAGCATATTAGGGGAATTTCTCCATTGAGACTTGAGCTAGGAGAAGGTTTTGCAGAGATGATCTGTAGGATTTCCAGGGGAAAAACAGGACAGGGCTCCTATACCTTTAATGATGTCCAAAAGTGAAAATTTCAACAGGTGACAAGCAACATTTGTCGAAATTCCTCTTATTTAAGGACTTTGCCATGCTGCAAAGATAGGGCTCCCAGAATTAAGTCTTCTCCACAAAACTTGACTTTTTGGATTGTGAAATTGGCAAAGGAACGTTGCAATTTGAAACAGAACTCTGGCAAATAATGTGCTTTTCCTTTTGTGGGTGAATTTATCGCTTGCGTCATATATAATGCAAACCACAAGCTGCTTTTTAAAAGGGAAATAAATATGGCCCTCATGCCATAAAACAACCACACACCGCCAGCCGATGCACAGATAGAAATGGGCTTTTGGATAGGAAAAAATAAAATTGTGTGTGTATGTTTTAATCTGTTGTAATCTGCCTTGATTCCCATTGGGAAAAGGGTGGAATAGAAATCTATTATTATTATTATTATTATTATTATTATTATTATTATTATTATTATTATTATCTGACCTTGTGTTTTTGGAGAAAGTTTACTAGGTGATGCTTGGAACAGACATTTGCAGGCATGTTTTGGGGGCTAAGATTTATAAACACACTGAACAACTCTAACATTGTCAAAATTTCAATCACAAATCAACCACCGATTTCACTGTGCAAAGTCTGAATATATGTTGGCATCAAAGATGGAATTCACTTCTAGAAAAGTCATCATCATGTCATCGCAGGGATTCCCAAACTTTGGCCCTCCAAGTGTTTCGGACTTCAACTCCCAGAAGCCCCAGCCAGCTTGGTGAACACTCGGGAATTCTGGGAGCTGAAGTCCGAAACATCTGGAGGACCAAGGTTTGGAAACACAGAGAGTGGATGTATTCTACTGATAGCAGCAAGGCAGAGATATACAGACCGCACATTCATCTGTGTCTTGCTTTTGCGAGTTGCACATTGTGCGTTGTGGCTGTGCATCCTATGCTTTTCATTGCAGTTCTGCATCATATGCAATGGCACTCTGTCATTGACCTGTATTGTGCAGTTTTGTTGTTTTGCATGGGGATCTATATTGTGCAGTGCTGCTGTGACATATATCCGTATGCAGATATCTATTCTACGCTAAGGGGATGAAAACCAGTGTGACGTAGGGGTTTGTGCACTGGTCTAAAACTCTGGAGTCCAGGGTTCGAATCCCAGCGCGGCCATGTAAACCCACTGGGTGATCTTGGGCAAGTCACACTCTCTCAGCCTCAGAGGATGGCCATGGCGAACCCTCTCTGAAGAAACTTGCCAAGAAACCCCAAGATGGGTTCGCCTTAGGGTCATCATAAGTCAGAAACAACTTGAAAGCACACCACAACAATAACAAAATCTGTGCTTTTCTCTTTTTTTTATTTATGTTTTAAATCTATTTTAAACTGTTTTAAGGTTGTGTTTTTAAGATACATCTTTGAGTTTTCTATACTATTGTTGTAGAATTTGAACTGTGGGTTTTTTGGCTCCACAACCCCGGGTCCTTTAGCAGAGCAAAATAGAGAATGAAGACCACTGATGAAATACAAACAGGATAAATGTATTAATGTGCGCAGTGTCCCAGGAGAAACTCGCGTTTCCAAGCCTGGGTAATGGACAAGGAAAATGGCTGTTGTTTTTATACCCAAACAGACAAAGAACTCATCTCTTACATCTTATTGGATGCTCTAAACTTTAAACATATAGAATTCTAAGCAATGAGAGTGAAGATCTATGCATACATTATAATGAAGGAAGCGGCAGTTAGGCCGCTTCTGAAAAAGCCTTCCCTGGACCCCCTGGATATGAAGAACTATAGGCCTGTTTCATTGATGCCATTCTTGAGCAAGGTGATCGAGAGGGCGGTCGCTCTTCAGCTCCAGGCAGTTTTGGATGAAGCTGATTATCTAGACCCATTTCAAACCGGCTTTAGGACAGGCTTTGGGGTTGAGACTGCCATGGTTGCCTTGACCGACGATCTGCGTCTGGGCATCGACAGGGGTAGCGTGACCCTGTTGGTGCTCTTAGACCTCTCAGCGGCTTTTGACACAATAGACCACGGCATCCTCTTGGACCGCTTGACGGGTTAGGTATCGGGGGCACTGCATTACAGTGGTTCTGGTCCTTCCTCTCGGGTAGGTCCCAGAGGGTGCTGATTGGGGACTGTAGCTCCGGTAAGAGAGACCTCACTTGTGGGGTCCCTCAGGGGGCTATTCTGTCCCCAATGTTATTTAACATCTATATGAAGCCGCTGGGTGAGATAATACGGAGTTATGGTGCTGGGTGTTATCAGTACGCTGATGACACCCAAATCTATTTCTCCATATCTCGTTCGTCGGCCTTGAATTCCAGTGGCATCTCTTCTCTCAATGAATGTCTTGGGGCGGTAATGGGCTGGATGAGGAAAAACAGATTGAAGCTGAATCCAGACAAGACGGAGGTGCTTACGGTATCGGTCCCGAAACCAGGAATTGGGTTGCAACCTCCAGTCCTGGATGGGGTCACGCTCTCCTCCAGTGACTGTGTTCACAGCTTGGGGGTGCTCCTTGACTCGTCGCTTCTGATGACGAATCAGGTTAACGCGACGGTCAGGAGCGCCTGTCATCAGCTTCGGCTGATACGCCAGCTGCGCCCGTTTCTGGAAGTAAAGGACCTTGAGACTGTGGTGCACGCGTTGGTAACCTCATGCCTCGACTTCTGTAATGCACTCTACATGGGGCTACCCTTGTGCCTGGTTCGGAAATTACAGCTGGTTCAGAATATGGCAGCCAGACTTGTTTCTGGAACATCTCGGAGGGATCACATTACTCCAGTCTTGAGGTCCCTCCACTGGCTGCCTATCAGCTTCCGGGCCAGGTACAAGGTGTTGGTTATCACCTTTAAAGCCCTAAATGGCTTGGGCCCAAGCTATCTCAGGGACCGCCTACTCCCATACAATCCTCCCCGCGCTCTCTGATCCTCCGGGAGGAATTTGCTGCAGCCTCAGAAATCGAGGCTGGCAGCTACCTCCCGGAGAGCTTTTTCAGCTGTCGCCCCCAGGCTCTGGAACGACCTGCCGGACGAGATCCGTCTATTAACATCTTTGGAGAGCTTCAAAAAGGCCATTAAGACGGATCTCTTCCGGCAGGCCTTCCCAGACTAGTTAACCCACCCCGGACATAAGGACTTGCGCTTTGGATGTCCCTACGTGGCCCCATCGTTAGATGGAAGGGATCATCGAGCCTGGCTCACTTATTCTGTGTGGACCTTAATTTTAAATTATGTTTAAAATTGTTGATTTAATACTGTTTTAAGGGTGGGTGGGTATGGTTTTGTGTATAATATGTTTTATGTGGATTATGATTTTAAATTTGTAAGCCGCCCTGATTGGGTACCCATTGGGCGGGGTAGAAATAAAATTTTATTATTATTATTATTATCTGTTTAGGGTACCATTTGTGCCTGACCCACTTCATTCCAGGAAAACGTCTTATCAGCAGAAACTGTTATTGCCAGGACCTTTTAGGGTCTCTTTGCACTGATTTATTGTTATGGCTTTATGATGCATCCTGGCACCTCTTTGTTACAGCTTCAGGGTCCCTCTAAGGCCACTGTGTAAATAAACATTTTAACCTTCCTGGACTTAAACATTCTGGCCATGTATTTCTGTGTTAAAGGTATCAGTTCTTGCAGGCCTCTAATTTCTACATACAATAGTACACATTTCTAACTGGTCGCGTGCTGGCAGATATCTGTTTTGAAAGTAAGCTTGCCTTAAAGCAGAGAGGACCATGTTTATCCGTTCTGTTTGTTGTCCGATCAAGACAGGAAGTACATGTCATAAAGATGCTTCCTCGCTGACCCATGGGAAATCACGCTGGGAACCATGGGAAATGACGGGGAAATGCTCCCCAATTTGTATTTGGTTATCATACATACGGTAAATGCGAAATGATCCTCATTGCGCAATTGCAATTCCTCAAGAAACCAAATTTGAAAAGATCTTGGTTCTTTCCACTTTCTGTCCACTTTCTGTCGGGGTTCTGTGCGACGTCGTGTGAAAACACGGGCCAATAATCCGGTATCGGTCGGGATTTCGTGTGGATTTTGTTTGGATTGGGCCCCGTGTGATAACGTCCTTAGGCATATAAAACATTGATTATCATTGATTATCAAATTATGACTACTTCATTATTAGTTTTGTTGTTGGCGTTGATGCTGCTGTGTGTCTTAAGTGGTTTCCAACTTAGGGCAATTCTGAAGCAGACCGATCATGGGGTTTTCTTGGCGAGTTTCTTCAAAAGGGGTTTGCTATTGCTATTTGCACTATCCTTTTTTTTTTTTTTAAATAAAACCCTTTGATGCTGCCTTTGCTGGCAGAAAGGCAAATTTTAATTCAAGCAAACCAACACACAAATAAATGTGTCTCCCACTCCCATCACTTTTATTTTCCAGATTCTATGAGAAGATCCGGGATCTGCACCAACGGTTGGGCACTACGGTGGGCAACCCTTTGTTGGCATATGCCCTGATCAAGAGATTACAATCCGACTGGCTGAATGTGATCTATAGCATGGAGGCGAACGAGAACAGCCAAGGTACTGGAGCGAGAGACCCTGTTTCACTTGGTGGGACACCGCAACGATGTTCTTACGAGGGGTTTTTTGGCAAGATTTTTTCAGAGGGGGTTTGCCATGGCCATCCTCTGAGGCTGAGAGAGTGCGACTTGCCCCATCTGTGTGCCTTCAAGGCCTTTCTGACTTATGCCCACCCGAAGGCGAACCTGTCATGGGGTTTTCTTGGCATGTTTCTTCAGAGGGGATTTGCCATGGCCATCCTCTGAGGCTGAGAGAGTGCGACTTGCCCCATCTGTGTGCCTTCAAGGCCTTTCTGACTTATGTCCATCTGAAGGCGAACCTGTCTTGGGGTTTTCTTGGCATGTTTCTTCAGAGGGGGGATGCCATGGCCATCCTCTGAGGCTGAGAGAGTGTGACTTGCCCCATCTGTGCACCTTGAAGCCCTTTCTGACTTATGTCCACTCGAAGGCAAACCTGTCATGGGGTTTTCTTGGCATGTTTAATAATAATAATAATAATAATAATAATAATAATTTATACCCCGCCCCTCTGTTAAAACAATCGGGGCGGCTTACAGCAATTAAAATTACAGCAATTAAAATTTCTTCAGAGGGGGTTTGCCATGGCCATCTTCTGAGGCTGAGAGAGTGTGACTTGCCCCATCTTCAAAACCTTATTGACTGATGGTGACTCAAAGGCAAACCTGTCATGGGGTTTTCTTGCCAAGATTTCTTCACAGGGGGTTTGCCATTGCCATCCTCTGAGGCTGAGAGAGTGTGACTTGCCCAGGGTCACCCACTCCCACCCACCCACCCACTCCCAGCCTCAGAGGATAGCAATGGCAACCCCCCTCAAAGAAACCTGCCAAGAAAACCCTGTGATAGAGTCGCTTTGCAGGCACACAACGACAATAACACTAGAAGCCAGATTGAACCAAAGGGCTACCAGGTCCAACAGCTTCTTTCCTACAGTGGCCCCTCCAATATTTTCAGGAGGAGCCCGAAAAGGCCATGGGTACAAGAGCACATGTAAGGTTCGTGTTGCACAACCAATGGAAGTTGAGTTCACCCTCAAATTCAAAATGACCTTAACAGAGTGGAGAGCTGGGGCAGAACTAACAAAGTGAATTTCAATAGGGAGAAATGTGATGTACTACGTGTAGGCAGAAAACAATGAAATGCATAGATAGAGGATGGGGGACACCTGGCTTAATAGCAGTACATGTGAAAGGGATCTAGGAGTTCTAGTAGACCCAAGTTGAACATGAGTCAACAGTGTGATGCAGCAGCTAAAAAGGCCAATGTGATTCTAGGCTGCATCAACAGAAGTATAGTGTCTAGATCGAGGGAAGTCATAGTGCCACTGTATTCTGCTTTGGTCTGGCCTCACCTGGAATAATCCTGTGTCCAGTTCTGGGCACCAAAATTCAAAAAGGATGTGGAGAAACTGGAGCATATCCAGAGGAGGGCAACTAAAATGGTGAAGGGTCTGGAAACCAAGCCCTATGAGGAACGACTTAGGGAGCTGGGGATGTTTAGCCTGGAGAAGAGAAGGCTAAGAGAGGATATGATGGTCCTGTTTAAATATTTGAAGGGGTGTCATATTGAGAATAGAGAAAGCTTGTTTTCTGCTGCTCCAGAGAACAGGACCTGGAACAATGGATGAAAGCTACAGTAAAAGAGCTTCTACCTCAACATTAGGAAGAACTTCCTCATGGTAAGAGCTACTCGACAGTAGAAAACATTGCCCCAGAGGCTGGTGGAGATTTTCAAACAGAGGCTGGATGGCCATCTGTCACAGGGACGGCTTTGGTTGTGTCTTCCTGCATGGCTGAATGGGGTTAGATTGGATGGCCCTTGGGGGGTCTCTTTCAATTCTATGATTCTGGGATTAATTCTAAGTTGGTCCCCGCTGTCCTGTTTTTTCCAGCATATGCAAGGCCTTTTTATGTAGACCCTTTCCAGGTTTCCAGACCGTTCCCCATTTTGGTTGCCCTCCTCTGGACATGCTCCAGCTTCTCAACATCCTTCTTGAATTGCGGTGCCCAAAACTGGACCAGGATCCAGGTGAGGCCTGACCAAAACAGACTAGAATGGCACTATTACTTCCCCTGATCTAGAGACACCATACTCCCATGGATGCAGCCAGGATCATATTGGCTCTTTTAGCTGCTGCATTCCTATGCAGACTATATTAATTCCATAGTCTAGGAGCAACCACCAAGAAGGCCCTCTCCTGTGTCCTCTGTGATGGTGGTGGGACTGAAAGAAAGCCCTTCCGTGAAGACCTTAAAACTCAGATAGGATCATATAGGGAGACACGGTCTTTCACGTTTACCCATCATGGGTGGCTTTTCAGCGCTCAAGAGAGGCTACCAGAGACTGGAGGGAAACTTACCTGCCTTTGAGGACCTGGAAGGAGCAGCCCGGGCCGTAATGCGGTTACAGGACGTCTACTCTTTGAACGTCAAGGAACTGGCCAAAGGAAGGTTTCGGAGGAATGGCAACATCCCCCTTCCAGACATATACAGCCCAGGGCAGGACTTCTCCTTGTCGGCCGATGACTGCTTCCAGATTGGCAAGGTGAGTAGGGAAACCAGAGCCTCATTCCCACTTACATTTAAACCGGTTTGCGATTCGCCTTCGCTCCGCGTCGGTGAATCGGTTCCAAAAGGTTCCCACTGTGAAAGCGGATCTTTTCATTATTCCCTTGTAATCGCTTCTTTTTTGGGGGGCACGATTGTCATTCCCACTCGTTTGCGCCACTTCCAAATGCGCGTCAATCATCTGCGCATCATCGGTGACGCAAGCGGCAATGACGGGGCCGTTCCTCTTTTTTGCAAGCCATCGTCAGCCTTGGGGAAAGTTGTGGGGAAGGGAGGGAAATCGCCCATGGGTCACACTGCAAAGCAAAGGCAGCGCTGAGAAAATGGCTGATTTCCCCAAAACTGAGTCGGGATGGTGAACACCCCTCTGCCATTCATCCCTCCTCTCCAGAATGATGGGATTCAGATCCGTCATTCCTACAGGTTGAACACGCTTCTGAATCGGTTCTTTTCAAAAGAACCGCCAGGAAACTACTGTCAGAAAAGAGCGGGGTTTTTTTTTTGCATTTGCCTCGCTTTGTCGCGACTGAAACCGAGCGCAATAGGATCGAAACCTATTGGTTTCAAATGGGGAGTGAGGCACCCATAACCTGATCAGCAATTCGACCTAAATCATAGTGGGAACGAGGCCCAGGTTACCTAGAAAAGGACTAGATTTTGGCTGGGTAGAATGTAGAATTTTCCGATTTCAGGGATTGGTCTTTCTTCTCCTGTTCTCAGGGTGAAAGGAGGAATCTCAGGAGGAGAGCATTGCCTTGGGAAAAAACCACGCATTTGTATTGTTGTGTGCCTTCAAGTTATTTCCAACATATGGCAACTGGTGTAGTGGTTTGACTCTGGAGACCACGGTTTGAATCCTGGCTTGGCCAAGGTCCCTACTGGGTGACCTTGGGCAAGTCACACTCTCTCAGCTTTGAGGAAGGCAAAGACAAACCCACCCACCCCAATATGGCGAGAAAACCCCGTGATAGGGTTACCATAAGCTGGAAACAACAATGAAGACACACAACAACAATAATGTGAACCTATCATGGGTTTTTCTTGGCAAAATTTCTTCAGGGATGGTTTTGCTATTGGCATCCTCTGGTGCTGAGAGATTGTGACTTGCAATCTCCCACTGGGTTTCCATGCACAAGTGGGGATTCGAACTCTGGTCTCCCAGGTCTTAGTCCAACACTCAAACCACTACACTATATTATGCAGTGTATTCTTGTCCCCAATGGTTTGAGTGTTGGACCACAAGACTAGGGTTCGAATCCCCACTTGACCATGGTAGCCCACAGGACAAGTCACACTCTCTCAGTCTCAGAGGAAGACAAAAGCAAACCCCCATCGGAACAAATCTTGTAAAGCAAACCCCATGACCAGCCCTTTGAAACCTTACTTTTTCCATTCATATGTTTACCAGATTTTCCCACTCCCTGCCAGCATGCTCTCTGGAGGGATTATCGTAGTCCAAAAAAAATCCCATTTTTCCCAGACTCTGGAATAAACCTTACTTTGTACAGCAAAAAGTAATCCAAATCCTATTGTTCATCCCAAATAGAGTATACCCATTAAATCAATAAGATTTCCATATGGTGGTGACGCACCTTACAGCAATTGATTCAATAGGACTAACCAGCCAGGGTTCACACCAGTATAAACTGGTGGTGCATCCAGAACGATTAAAAACACCAGAAAATCCCAGATTTTGTTCCTGTCCTTTCCAATTTTATTTTGGAGATCCATATACAGTACATTTTGTTTATCCCAAAATATTTTCTGTCAGCTCCTAGTATTACTGGAGACTTTTCATACCAGTTCCCTATCTTGGGCTATTTTAACCCAATATAACATTGGAAAGAATGGGAAAGAGCTCTCTGACAGATAAGGCTAAATACTACTAGCAGTAGTAGTCTTTATTTATATAGCGCTGTAAATTTTGCACGGTGCTTTACAGAATCAAAACAGCATGAAACCTGCCAAAGGCATACACTCTGAAATCACAAAATACAAGAATTGTAAATAAACAATTTATCCCATTAAAACAACTGGAGACAATAAAACAACCGATAAATAATAAACCCTTGTCCGAAGTACTCAAAAAAATCAAGCTGCAGCCTGGAATGCTTCTGTGAACAAACAAAAAAAGTCTTTCGTTCGGACTTAAAAAATTGACCTGGAGCGGCAAGGGAGAAGGGGCAAAATAATAATAATAATAATAATAATAATAATAATAAATTTATATCCCGCCCCTCTGCAAGCAATCGGGGTGGCTTACAGCATTAAAATTAAGCATAAGCTTATAGGATCATAGGATCATAGTTGGAAGAGACCCCAAGGGCCATCCAGTCCAACCCCATTCTGCCATGCATGAACTCACAATCACAGCATCCCTGACAGATGGCCATCCAGCCTCTGTTTTAAAACCTCCAAAGAAGGTGACTTCACTACTTTCCAAGGCATTGTATTCCACTATCAAACACCTCTTACTCTCACAAAGTTCTTCCTGATGTTGAGGTGGAATCTCTTTTCCTATAGCTTGCATTCATTGTTCTGGATCCTATTCTCTGGAGCAGCAGAAAGGTGGGTTGCAGACTGCCAGAAATAGTGTGAATTGAGTCCACTTTAACTGTCCTGATTCAGTGCTAGGGAATCATGGGAACTGTAGTTTATTGTGGCACCAGAGCTCTCTGACAGAGAAGGATCAATGTCTCAGAAAAAAATAATAATTCCCATGATTCCCTAGCACTAACCCTAACCCTAAAAGTGGACTCAATTTGCACTATTTCTGGCAGTCTGCAACCCCCCAAAACAAGCTCACCCCATCCTCAATATGACATCCCTTCAAATATTTAAACAGCTTACAATACAAAAATATCTCACTGCACTACAAACCCCAGAATTCCATAGCATTGAGCCATGGCAGTTAAAGCAGCGTCAAACTGCATTAAGTCTGCAGTGTAGATGCGACCTCAGTCATCTCAATTCTTCCAGGTGGCCTATGACATGGAGGATTACTATCATTCCATCTTGTGGATGGAGGAAGCCGCCAGGCTTTTCCGCCTCTCCTACGGAAACTGGAACACGGAGGACGAAGGCAGTCTTGAAGATGCCTTGGACCACTTGGCCTACTCCTACTTTAAGGTGAGACGGGTGGCGTAACGTTTGGGATCATCCAATAACATCAAAATCCCACCAAACAGTGATACCTTTATTGGAAGATGTGGGTCAAAAATCATGCATTCGCGATTAACATTTTCCCACGACGTTGTGTCCAAAGTGCGATTATCCCGGGAATATCCCAGGATAATCGCGCAGTTGCGCTAATGGTTTTCACATGATGTCGCGATGAAAAGCGATTAAAGTGCCATTATCCCATGAATAACCAGGCAATAAGCAGCAACAAATCATTCACGGGATTTTCCCACGAATGATGTTTTTTGCTGTTTGTTGCCTGGTTAATCCCTGGTTATTCCCAGGATAATGGCTCTTGTGTGTGAAAATGTGGATTGCGTTTTAATCTCTATTGCGCGATTTTGATGGGTTAATCACCGCTTATATTTCCAGTGGTCCCCAGTGTGATAAACGGTAAGACTTTTTTCCTCCTAAAATTGGGATTGCATTGGCATGTTTTACTTCAACACCGCCTAAATGTTTTCCTGGTGCAAAAGCATAAAGGCAGTGTCCTCTGTGGCCTCACAAAGGATGGAAACATATTGGATTGCAAAGGTAATATCCTTGTGTTGCAAACGGATGTTAAATTTCCTAGACTTTGAGAATCTCCTAAATCCCCATGGCCAGAAGGAAGAGGTGCCAGCCTGCAAGAAATACCCCTCCATTTACCATCTGAACTGAGAACATAAGTACCACGGCAAGTTAATCCAATTCTGATTGTTGGCTCCCATACATTTTCCCTTACTGGGCTTGATTCTGGATTTGCTGAAGCTGAGCCCTGCACCTCTGCTCATGTGCAGAGTGCATTCTTCCTCCATCACTGTGTAACTATGTCCCTTTTTAAGTCAGTGGAGGGATTTATCTGACTTTAAAAAAGCATTAAAGGCCAGTCTTTTCTGGCAGGTTTATCCAGATGATTTTTAAATTGTGAATTTTAAATGAACCTTTAAATGTGGGTTGTTTTAATATGTGTATATCTTGTTCTTTTAAACTGTATGTATGTCTTTTTAAATTGATGTGTATTTTAACTGATGTGGTGTGTCTTTTAATGGTTGTTGTTCCCTGCCTCGATCCATGGGGAAAAGCAGATAATAATAATAATAATAATAATAATAATGTAATTAATTAAAGGTGCAGGAGCCCCATCCTCCTTTTTTTCACCTGGCAATCCTATTTGCAAAATTCACATAGGATAGCCACTTGAAAATGAGTAGCAGCTCCCATATCTTTAATAATAATAATGTAATTAATTAAAGCTGCAGGAGCCCCATCCTGTTTTTTACCTGGCAATCACATAGGATTGCCACTTGAAAATGAGTAGCAGCTCCTATATCTTTAACAACAACAACAACAACAACAACAACAATTTAATTAATTAAAGGTGCAGGAGCCTCATCCTTTTTTTCACCTGGCAATCACATAGGATAGCTACTTGAAAATGAGAAGCAGCTCCTATATCTATTATTATTATTATTATTATTATTACTATGTATTATTATTTAATTAATTAAAGGGGCAGGAGCCCCATCCTGTTTTTCACCAGGCAATCCTATTTGCACAATGCACATAAGATAGCCACTTGAAAATGAGTAGCAGCTCCTACATCTATTATTATTATTATTATTATTATTATTTAATTAATTAAAGGTGCAGGAGCCCCATCTTGTTTTTCACCAGGCAATCCTGTTTGCACAATGCACATAAGATAGCCACTTGAAAATGAGTAGCAGCTCCTATATCTATTATTATTATTATTATTATTATTATTATTATTATTATTATTTAATTAAAGGTGCAGGAGCCCCATCCTGTTTTTCACCAGGCAATTATTATTATTATTATTATTATTAAATTAATTAAAGGTGCAGGAGCCCCATCCTCCTTTTTTTCACCTGGCAATCCTATTTGCAAAATTCACATAGGACAGCCACTTGAAAATGAGTAGCAGCTCCTATACCTATTATTATTATTATTATTATTATTATTATTATTATTATTATTATTCGTATCTGCTTCTCCCCATGGATCAAGGTGGGGAACAACAACAATTCACAGGCACACCATACCATTATTATTCCCAGAGACAGATTTGACTTGCAGTCCTCTTGTGCGTTTTCAAAAAGTTAACTACTTTTACTCTTTTTGTTCCCCCTCCTCTCTTCCTCTTTCTGTCTCACACTTGATTTTTAATTTTATTTTACAGGCAGGAAACATTTCTCATGCCTTGAGCCTCTCCCAAGAGTTCCTCCACTACGGTATGTGCTTCTGGGGGAAAAAGGAGAAGAAAAATGTCCAGATCTCTATATTGTCAGACTCTGTAGAAGCATATCCCTGCTTTTCAGTCTAAACATTGCATTTAAAGAATTAAGAGTTGCATTCCTGTAAATGCCATTATTGGTCTTCTTCATCACATCTAGCTAGGAAATAGAATAAATAGTATATTTTCCCCCATATTTGGGTAACTGGTATCGGAGATGGAAATAATCCTTGGATAATTTTTAAAAAATCGCATTTCTGTTTCGGATTAGTTTCATATGAACATGATTCCTGGTAATGACCTCACCCTCCAGTAATGTATGTTAAAATATCATCTTTCTTTTTTTGGGATTTTTTATAACAGTTTTGCCATTCTGTCTGCCTCCAAACGGTCATCCTTTTGGGTTTGGCCAGCTTCTGAAACCCACAGCTTGGAAGAGTTAAGGTTTTGGACTACACCTCCCAGAATCCCCCAGCCAGCATGGCCATTGGGGGATTCTGGGAGTTGTGACCCATAACCTAACAGTCACCCCTTAATTAAATAGCAATGTTTAGCAGACGGTTTTGTTTTGTTCTGTGCTGTTAGATGAAACATTTACTGGACCAAAAGTTCAATTAAAGACAGAGGAGCAGGCCAAGGCATTTTTAATGGTCAGTTGGCAACCCATCTTTTTTTACTCAAGTAAAGGAGTGAAAGCATAAGGGAAGATGCTCCTTTACTCTTTTGATGTAATTTATAGTTGCTATTTGCTATGACTATGCACCGCGGTGTAAAAGAAAAAAGTGTTTCATACTTGGTTGCCAACTTTTCTTTACTGACTCAGCTCTTGTGCTTTTAACAGCATCCTGAACTGGTGAAACATGGAAAGTTATAAGCAACTCAGCTCCAAATATCTATTTATCAGACAGTCGGGGAACAGAGGTGCAACGAAGTAGCCTTTTAAAAGGAATGTAAAGAAAAAGAGGAAAAGAAAAGTTTATTTATCAGTATACTGAGTAACAGTTCCCGTTTCCTTTCCAAAGTTACATTTTCCAAGCATTTAAAGAAATTTTAAAAGCTTGCTACAGTTCGGGATATTCCAAATTCTTTGCTGCCCCTGGCCCTAAAGTAATGAAAAGTAACAAGTAGTGCAAGAAATAACAGTTACTTTCTCAGGTCTGTAACAAGTAACTACAATAGGTTACTTCTCAAACACCATAACTGATGATAGGAATGAATAATTCCTTAAAAAATTAACTTTCCAATATCAGTTTTGGAGGGGAAAAAGTTCACTTACCCAGCTTGGAAGTAGCAAGTAATAGAGTTATTAATGGTAACTAGTTACTTTGTCAGGTAACAAGGGCAATAATGAAGGCACATTTCAGAAGCAATGTCACCAGGAGGAATAATGTACTCGTACTGGAGTAACAAGTAATTTATTCTAGTTACTTTCAAACTTTTATTTTTAAAGGACATTTAAAGGCATTCCTGGAGTGTTCCTTGTGTGATTCTTTTTAAGTTTCATTTTTGTTTTAAAAGAAAGGAGAATAAGAGCAACAAGAAACAAAAAGATCAAAGATATGATAGTTTCTTTTCCTGATACTATAAGTGGAATTACTTTGCAAAAGTTTTGATTATTTTGTAAAAGCAACATTGCTATCCAAGTGAGGGAATAAACCTCAACTGTCTGTTCAGGTTTGGACAATGGCTGCTTATGTCAAAGGGGCCTGTGAGTCCGCTCCGGGTTTTAGCCCGAACTATAAGGGTGCAATTCAAATAAGGGTTTTAAATAGGTTTTTATGGGTTATAGTGGGCCCTTGGTATATACTGGAATTTGGCTCCAGGACCTCTGTGGATACCAAAATCCATGGATGCTCAATTCCCATTACATACAACGTATTACAATGTATTTATATATATTGCTGTTGTATGTAATGGGAATGTATATATAAATTTAAATTTATATATAAAGGCAAAAATGAAGATTTGCTTATTGGAATTTATACTTTTTTAAAACTATGTTCTTTATTTTTTTTTAATTATTTAAAATACCATTCAATTAACATTTCAATAACATATGCTATTATTTACAATTTCTTCTTCTAACTCAATAAAATGTATATTTTTCCCAAGATTCACTTCCTATGCTGGGAATGCATTAGTGTTTTACTGAAATTTTTTTCAAACTTTCTCTACAGATACATATCCATACAATTCCCATTTTGTATCCACAGATTAATGTCATCCATCTTTCAGCGACCATACATTAAAATTGCCATTACTATTTCATTACTATTACTACCTTTATCTTTTAAATCCCCACGTTGCCATTGTATCCCAGTGTTTACTTATATATTCTTATTTCATTTTGTTCTGTTATGTAAAGCACTGTGCAAATTCTACAGCACTCTATAAATACATGATGATGATGATGATGATGATAATAATAATAATAATAATAATATATTCTATCACCTGCTCCTAACTTTGCACAAATTCCTCTAGTCTTTCATATTACATAAGACATGCCATCTTATCTCATTCTGCCTTTTCTATTAATTTTTCCAACCAATCCTGAACCTCTGGTATTGAATTCTCCTTCCATTTTCAAGCGATCAATATTCTTGCTGCTGCAATTTTTAAAAAATGTTTTTCAAGCTGTGGATGGTTGAATCTGTGGGTAACAAATTCCATGGATGTGGAAGGCAAACTTTATTTGTTTCTTGGTTCCAGCAGCCCAGATACCCCCTTACAGTTTAGACAGGTTGCATCTGCACTGCAGAAATAATGCAGTTTGACTTTAACTGTCATGGCGCAATGCAATGGAATACTGGGATTTGTGGCTTAGTGGTTTGAGTATTAGACTATATGACTCTGGAGACCAGGGTTCGATTCCCAGCTCGGCCATTAAACCCACTGGGTGACCTTGAGCAAGTCACACTCTCTCAGCCTCAGGGGAAAGCAATGGCAAACCTCCTCTGAACAAATCTGGCCAAGAAAAACCTTGATAAGTTTGTCTTAGGGCCTCCATTAGTCAGAAAACAACTTGGAGGTACACAACAACAAAAACAAGTGGCACCAGAGCCCTCTGACAGAGCAGGTTAAATATCTCACAAAACTACATATCCCAGAATTCCATAGGATTGCACCAGGGCAGTTAAGAGCCTCATTCACACTGCATAATAACCCAGTTTTCAAACTAATTCAAACTGCTTTAAAGGGCCCTTGTTCTCAATGACGGTGAATTTCTCCAGCGCGGTTTGCAGGGATGGGGCAGGCTAACCGGTTCTTCCAAATCCGAGGCATTTAGTACATCTTTGTAAATGATTCAGTTCAACGCAAGTGTGAACGCGCTGTCAATTAGATTTGGTTCCCTGTGATGCGATTATCCCTGTGACAAGATCACATGGAGAATCCATTTTGAATCGATCCAATTGTTAACGCGAACGTGATATAGGTTAAGTTGAAACGGACAGGTTCAATAGCGTGAACATCTATCCGGTGTCGAATCGCTCCATCGATTCGACGCGATCCAATGCAAAAAAATGGTTTATTATGTAGTGTGAATGAGGCCAATGCAGTCTCAAAACTGCATTATTTCTGCAGTGCAGATGCAGCCACAAAAACCCAGAGTGGACTCACATCCTTACAACACACACACCGGCGGACCTCGATGCTCCAGCTGCCCGCCACTAGGTTTAAACTGGAAGTCTCTTTTCTTGGTCAGATCCTGGCAACAAGAGGATGGCGAGGAACATCCTGAAATACGAGAAGCTTTTAATGGCGAACCCTGATGGTGGCGGCGAAGAGGTGGCTCTGCAGAGACCCAACGTGACCCACCTGGAGACCAGAGATACCTATGAACGGTTGTGCCAAAGCCTGGGATCGCAGGTGCGTAAGAGGAATTGGCCACTCCACCATTGGCCTTCTCACTAAGGAATCCGAAATCCCTCCAGGCTTGCTAGTCCAGTTGCAAAGAAAGTACATTGTGGCCCAGGAAAAGAACCCAACAAAATGGATTGTGGCAGGGTGCATCTACACTGTAGCAGTTGTGCAGTTTGACACCACTTTAATTGCCGTGGCTCCATGCTACAAAAATCCTGGGATTTGCTTTCCGAAAGTTCAGCGTACAGAAATTTTGTGTTCCATGCACTACATTATTTAAAATATTGTGTGTGTGTGTGTGTGTGTGTGTGTGTATATATATACATATTTATTTGAAATAAATATAAGCAAACAAAAACAAATTACCATTAAAAAGTCAACAACTACAACATATTTTCCCATCTAAAAACATATAAACCGAACTCATCCTTACCAATCATCTGTACAACCTTATCCTAACCATGATATGATATGATCATGTTTGTGATTGCTGATATATTTCAAATCACAAATATATATATCGTCAATTTGAAATATATTGTCAATCACAAACATGATCATATCATATCAAACAATATCGGAATAGCATGAGTAGAAATAACAAGCATCCTCCAATGGCACATTACATATTGCAGTACAGTCAAAATCCTCCCCATTTTCCCATCCGTTCCCTTCTTATACTTTTTATACCTCCTTCGCCTCAGTTCTCTCCTTCGATCCCTCTTCTCCCTTCAACTCAAACTTCCCTTATTGCTACACTCACTATATCTTCATATCTATACTTACGACTTGAAGGCACGCAACAACAACGACAGTCCAAAAAGCCAAGGCTTTTCCAAGTCTTGGAGCAAGAGTTGTATATCTCTTGTATTGAGCTTAATTGTGGTGTCCCTCAGGGTGCCATCCTGTCCCCAATGCTATTCAATATTTACATGAAGCCGCTTGGTGAGATCATTCGGAGGCATGGAGCTCGGTGTCTTCAGTACGCTGATGACACCCAGATATATCTCTCCATGACCAGATCATCGACTCAGACTTCAGATGGTGTCTCTCCTCTTGATGACTGTCTTAGAGCGGTAATGGGTTGGATGAGGAAAAACAGATTAAAGTTGAATCCAGACAAAACGGAGGTACTTGCAGTCACAGGCCCGAAACCAGATTTGGGAATACAGTCTCCAGTCCTGGATGGAGTCACACTCTCCTCTAAGGACTGTGTTCGCAGTCTGGGGGTGCTCCTAGATTCATCGCTTCACATGACTAGTCAGGTGAATGCGGTGGTCAGGAGTGCTTGTTATCAGCTTCGGCTGATACGCCAGCTGCGCCCTTATCTGGATAGAAGGGACCTGGAAGCTGTGGTACATGCCCTGGTAACCTTGCGACTAGACTACTGCAATGCACTCTACATGGGGCTACCCTTGTGCCTAACCCAGAAACTTCAACTGGTACAGAATATGGCAGCCAGGCTAATTACTGGGACATCTAGGAGGGAGCACATAACACCTGTGCTTAAATCCCTCCACTGGCTGCCAATTAGTTTCCGGGCGCAGTACAAGGTGTTGGTTTTGACCTATAAAGCCCTACATGGCTTGGGTCCATCTTATCTTAGGGACCGCCTCTCCCCATATGACCCCCCCCCACGCCCTGCGGTCCTCTGGGAGGAATCTGTTACAGCCAATAAAAACTAGGCTGTCCCAGACCTCCCAGAGGGCCTTCTCTGCAACCGCTCCCAGACTTTGGAATGGCCTGCCGGACGAGATCCGTCTTATCACCACTCTTGCTGCTTTCAAGAAAGCAGTAAAGACGGATCTCTTTCGGCAGGCCTTCCCGGAATAACGGTTGGCCCATAAAGGGGCCCCATTTGTCTGTCTCCTCGTAAAAAATTGCTTTTAATTTATTAATTTAATTAATATAGCATTTTAATTACTCTTTGGTTTAATTCTATTTTAAGGGGATGGGGCGGGGGGAGGAAGGGATTATGGGGAGAGGGAATGTTTTAACGCTGTTCTGTTTTAAATGCTGCTGTCCCCCGCCCCGATTCCCTAGCAGAGGGGCGGGCTACAAATAAAAATTTATTATTATTATTATTATTATTATTATTATTATTATTATTATTATAATATCTGGAAAGTAGGTATAACAAAAATTCTGGTCCTTTTCCAGCCAAGCCATTATGAGCTGCCCAACCTCTACTGCTCCTACGAGACGAACGGAGACCCGCTCCTCATTCTCCAGCCCTTGAAGAGGGAAATTGTCCACCTGAGACCCTACCTGGCCCTCTACCATGACTTTGTCAGCGATTCTGAAGCGGAGAAGATCAAGGCGTTGGCTGCCCCATGGGTAAGAAGGGCATGGGCATGGGTATGGGCATGGGCATGGGCATGGGAATGGGAATGGGAATGGGTAGGGAATGGTTCTTCATTGCCAGGTGCCTTGGAACCAACTCCAATTCATGGAAGCCCTTTATTGTTGTTCATGGCGGTCAAGTTGACTTTGACTTATAGCGACCCGATGAATGAGAGACCTCCAAGTCTCCCTATCTTCCAAAGCCTTGCTCAGATCTTGCACACGCAGGGCCCTGGCATCCCTGATGGAGTCCATCCACCTGGAATGGGGTCTTCCTCCATTCCTGCTCCAGTCTAACTTCCCAAGCATCATGGTCTTTTCTAGGAAGTCTTGTCTTCTCATGTTGTGTCCAAAGTATGACAGTCTCTGGACTTTATCACATGGGGGCCAGTCCCATCTTTAAAGAGATAATAAAGCGCAAATAAACCATTCCGAAAATAAAGCCAAAATAGTGTTTAATTGCGTGAATGAAAATTGCACGCAATTAGAATAAATGCATAATAACGCAAAAAACGGGCAGGGGGAATCCGCTTTTGTGTTTCGTGCAAAAGCGAAGGAATTCCGTATATGAAGTAGAAATGGTATACTCGCACATGCGCAGAGGAATGCACAGTTAGTGTGTCACAGGAACCTACAACAAAAACAATAACAACAATCCCTATATACTTCTATACCAGACACTCCATAGTACCATTAAATATTACCAGACAGGAAATTTTAGAAAGAGAAAGCAGAGAGGCTCATGTCTGCCTGGCATGTTTGTTGCCCAAGTAGTAAAAGTGGCCATACAGAACCATGGGAAAAACGGAAAAATGTGTGAAAGGAGAATTATTGCATGAATAAACCAAATTTGACTTTCACACTAGAGTAAATGTGCAATTACAGTAATATCGCAAATGCATTTTCGCTAAAATCCCAAAAGGAAAAAGATCCGGGATAATACCACTTTCTGACCACTTTAATGAAGGGTTTTGTGTGATGTCGTGTGAAATCGTTGCGCGTAATTGCGCATTTCTTTCAGGATTTGAATGGGATAAACTATAGATTCTCCGTGTGATAAAGCCCTCTGTTTAGTCATCTTGGCTTCTAAGAAGAGTGAGTTATATCTTCTCATGCAAACTTTAAAGTACAGTGGGCCCTCCACATTCACCAGGGTTAAGGACACAGGACCCCCATGAATATGGGAAAACCACAAATTTAAAAAAACCCCCACACTATTTATTTAACCTGAGAGAACACCTCTCTAGAAATTTCTAGGTCCACCAGCACAACTCTATGGTCAACATCTGCCAGACGTTGACCATAGAATCACATTGGACGACCTACAAATGCCTAGAGAAGTGTTTTCTCTAGGAACCTCTAAGTCCTCCAGTGCAACGCTATGGTTAATTTCCTGCAGAGTTGCATTGGAGGACCTACAGATTCCTAGAGAGAACATATTTAATCAAATCCGCAAATAATCAAATCCACAACATCAAAGCCACAAATGTGGAGGGCTGATTGTAGATGATGAAGACATTGAAATAGTTTAAGATTTTCCATTCCTTGGCTCAGGTCCCTGTTCAACCATGGAAATTTATTGAGTGACCTTGAGCAAGTCACACTCTCTCAGCCTTTGTTGCAAAGGAAAAAAACCTCTGTACAAATCTTGCCAAGAAGACCCCATGATAGGTTTACCTTAGGGTTGCCATAAGTCAGATACGTTTGGGGGGCACACAACAACAGTAGAGGGCATTTCAGCAAGTATTGTGTGTTACGAGAGCCAGCATTGTATAGTGGTTTGAGTGTTGGACTATGACTCTGGAGACCAGGATTCAATTCCCAGCTCAGCCATGAAACCCACTGGGTGACCTTAGGTAAGCCACACTGTCTCAGCCTCAGGGGAACGCAAGGGCAAACCTCTTCTGAAGAAATCTTGCCAAGAAAACTCTGTGATAGGGTCACCATAAGTCAGAAACGACTTGAAAGCACACAACAACATTATTGTGTGTTACCTGGTTGCATGACAAACAACACCTGCTGGAATTCCACAATTATTAAAGGAACTGGAGTCCTTTCCAGTTTCCATCTTGAAACCCTGTGATTACCTAAAAAGCACTGTTGCATTGGTGGAATCATTACTCTGGTGTTTGTTAATAATATTGCATTAGAACTTCTCACTTCCAGCTCATTTGCATTACAACTGCTCTGCCCTTGCAAACCAAATAATGTCTGTATTGATTTAGAGGTTGAGAGCCCCAACCCCTGTCTAAAACCAGCCTGTCTAATTTAAAACCATGTGAACAAGAGACATTATTTTAAAGGGTAAAACGTGTTTCAGAGAGTGATGGTGTCTCCTTCTTTGGAGGTCTTTAAACAGAGGCTGGATGGCCATCTGTCGGGGATGCTTTGATTGGGAGTTCCTGCATGGCAGAATGGGGTTGGACTGGATGGCCCTTGGGGTCTCTTCCAACTCTAGGATTCTATGAGTTTAATCGATGGTCCTATTTCAATGTCTCAGAGGCAGCAGGAGTTCTTTTGCAATTATTCCGACTCCAACTGTTGCAGCCAAGAGAGCTAAGCTTTAAGCCTGGAAACAGAATGGAGGAGAAGGAGAAAATGAAATCTCTGGATCCTTCCCACAGCCTTGGCTGAAATAATGCCTTCCCCAGCCCATGTCTGCCCCAGTTGCCTCAGCAACCACAAAACCCAAACTGGAGGAGATTAGTCACTTCATTCATCCCATGGGCAGGACATCCATTTTGTGGTTCCATGTCGATCTTCCATGGCTCTGTCTGCTGTTGGCTGCATTGTTGGACTTGGCTTTCTGACATCCTGGTGTCTCTGCCAACCGTGTCAGCTCCATGATCTCTCTCGGCACCTCGAGGGCTGGCCATACTTTTGGAAGATAACCCCCTGAATCCCTTGTCTTGAACAAGTCACCATTCCAGATTCTGGGAAAGATTGAGAATAGTGCCTTGAAGACCCATGTCTTATGAGGAGCGGCTTAGGGAGCTGGGTCTGTTCAGTCTGGAGAAGAGAAAGTTAAGAGGAGATATGAGAGCCCTGTTTACGTTTTTGATGGGGTGTCGTATTCACGGGAGCACATAGTGCTACGCTCCTGTCTTTTTTTCCGTCGTGTGATAAAGTCCTTACAGTCAGAAAGTTCCTCCTAATGTTGAGCTGGAATCTCTTTTCCTGTTGTTTGCATCCATTGTTCCTGGTCCTATTCTCTGGAGCAGCAGAAAACAAGCTTGCTCCATCCTCAATATGGACTTTATCACACAGGGGAAATCCCGTGCAGAAATGGGATTTAAAAGGTGGGGGAAACCCGCAAAAGCAGGTAGATTTTCACACATATTGCTATTAACATGTGCTTAACCCAAATGGAAAGTAGTCAAAAGCTGTTCCTTTTTACTTTCAGGATTTTCTGAAAGTAAAAAGAGGCAGCTTTTGACTACTTTCTGTTGGGGCTAAGCACACTTTAACAGTGACGTTGTCTGAAAATCTACCCACTTTTGCAGGTTTTTTTTTAATTTAAAACCCTGTTTCTGCACGGGATTTCCCTTGTGTGATAAAGTCCATATTGAGGATGGAGCAAGCTTGTTTTCTGCTGCTCCAGAGACTAGGACTTGGAACAATGGATGCAAACTACAGGAAAAGAGATTCCACCTCAACATTAGGAGAAACTTTCTCACTGTAAGGACTTTATCACACTACAAAAAAAGGACAGGAGTGTAGCGCTATGCTCCCATCAATATTGCACAATAATGGGATGGTTTCCACACGAAGTCATCATTATTGCATGATTACCCCGTGAATAAAGCGGCAAAATCATGCCACTTTTTATTCATGGGAAAACCCCGTGAATGAAAAAATGGCTGCTTTATTAATGGGATAATTGTGCGATAATGGTGACATCGTGCAGTATCATGTGAAAATCATCCCACTATTGCACGATATTGACGGGAGCATAGCACTATGCTCCTGTCTTTTTTTTTGTCATGTGATAAAGAGCTGTTCGAAAGTGGAAGACGCTCCCTCGGAGTGTGGTGGAGTCTCCTTCTTTGCAGGTCCTTCAACAGAGACTGGATGGCTATCTGTCAGTGGTGCTTTGATTGTGAGTTCTTGCATGGCACAAGGGGGGGTTGGACTGGATGGCCCTTGGGGTCTCTTCCAACTCTATGATTTTATGATTTATTTCAGCAGGAAGCGAATTCCAGAATAACAGAAAGGAAAGCATTGCATTGCATTTTTTCAAACCGATTGGCATACCAAGAATTGAACAGTGAAGAAGAAATGCTGAACCTAATTGGGAGCTGGTAGGGTTCAGCATTTTTGGATGGCTCCTTTAATGTTTTGGGTAAAACTCAACATGATTTCATCATTCCGACTCCCATGGAACGGGAAGGGGCTTCACTGCTATGGCACTCCCATCATGGAGGACCTTCCCCTTCGAGGACCAATTGGTACCAATGTTCCTATCATTGTGGTGCCAAGTAAAAACAGGGCTGTGTGTTTACACAAACCCTCACATATTATTCATGGTTTTAAATGGCTTTAAAGTGTTTTCACCATGTTTTTATCTGCATTTTTAACTTGTTTACATTATTTCTTATGGTTTTGTCCCTTTCCAGATATTCTTAATTTGTATACCATTAGTATAAACTTATACTAAGATAATATACATAATAGTATTATGACATAATATAGTATTATGACACCATAATACTAGCAGAAAACCTCAGAGACCTGGAGCACCTCCTAGGAAAGATCCAAGAAGAAAGCAAAGGCAGGCTTAATGCTGAACATCAAGAAAACAAAAATAATGACCACTGAGGAGGACCTTCACAAGTTCAACCTAGACAATGATAAATAGAGAAAGAATTCCCATCCCTGGGATCAAACATTGATAGAAATGGGGACTGCAGTCAGGAAATCAGAAGAAGACTAAGAATGAAGAGGGTGGCTATGAAAGAACTAGAAAAGATCCTAAAATGCAAAGATATACAATTTAACACATAAGTTAGAGCAGGGGTAGGCAACCTTTTCGAGCGGGGGGCTGGGTTGCTGTCCCTCAGACAATTGGGGGGCTGAAGCACCAAAAATAAATAAATAAATAAATAAATAATAAAAATAAAAAATATATGCATGCACACTCTCTCAGCCCCAGAAAAGCCATGGCAAAACCCCTGTGGAGATTTTGCCAAGAAAACTCCAAGAACAAGTAATAACAACAATAATCAATATAATCATGGCGGGGGGCGGCAGGGGCGGGGGCGGCAGGACGGGCCTGGGGGCGGTTCAAAGGCCTCGGGGGGCCACATCCGGCCCCCGGCCTTAGGTTGCCTACCCCTGAGTTAGAGTCATACAAGCCCTTGTATTCCTTATTGCCATGGATGGATGTGAGAGTTGGACAGTTTAGAAAGAGGATAGGAAGAAATCCAATGCAGCATTTGAGAGAATGTAGGTCTGGAGAAGTTGCTGAGGATCCCATGGAGAGCCAAAAGGACAAACCAAGGGGTCCTAGAGCAGATCAAGTTGGAAACCTCCCTGGAAGCCAAGATGGCCAAACTGAAGCTGTCGTACTTTGGACACATCATGAGAAGGGAGGACTCTTTGGAAAAGACAATAATTCTGGGGAAGGTGGAGGAAAGGAGGAAGAGATGAAGGCCACAGGCTAGATCAGGGACCGGCAACCTACGGCCCGGGGTCCAGTTAAGGCCCCGGGCCCTGGACTTACCGGCCCAGGCCGTAGGCTGCTGCCGCGCGCCACCACCTCCGCGCGCCGCCACCGGGCCGCATTTTTAGCCGCAACGCGTTTGTACATGCGCAGTACTCTTGCACATGCGCAAATGCATTGTGGCCGCCATTTTGACTTCCAAAATGGCGGCCGCAACATGCGCCATGGCGGCTGTGGCGGCAGCGTGCGCGGGGGGGGGTTGCGCGCAGTGGTGGAGGGTGTGCACGCGTGCATGAGCGCACGCACCGCCATCCCCCCCCTTGGCCCAGCTGAGACCTGGGCGACGGGAGACCGGCCCAGGTCTCAAAAAGGTTGCCTGTCCCTGGGCTAGATGGAGGGACTCTATTATGAAGGAGGTCCCTATGGGGATTTATTAAGGGTTTGCAGGGGAGGACAGAGGGTCTTCTTGGAGATCTCTCATCCATAGGGCTGCCATGAATCGAGATCGACTTGAGGGCAGTTAACAACAAACAAAAGTATAAACAGTAGTCTGGTTGGCTTTGTTGTACACTGCCCTATGATTTTTAGATCAAGGGTGGGCAAAGTGTGGCATGCAGGTTTCTCCTTCTTTGGAAGTCTTTAAACAGAGTCTGGATGGCCATCTGTTGGGGATGCTTTGATTTTGAGTTCCTGCATGGCAGGGGGTTGGAGTGGATGGCCCTTCATGGGGGTCTCTTCCGACTCTAGGATTCTATGATTCTATGTGGCCTCCCGAACCATTTTTGTGGCCCTCAGCTCAGCCAAAAAAGAAAAAAGAAAAAGAAAAAAAGAAAAGTTTTTGTGTTCCAAAATGCCCAGAAATATTCTCTAGGGCAGGGGTAGGCAACCTTTCCCCTTTAAGGGCCGAGGGACTTCAGCTCCCAGAATCCCAGGAGCTATTGGCTAACATGGGACTATTGGCCAACATGGCTGAGGCTTCTGGGAGCTGAAGTCCCTCGGCCCTTAAAGGGGAAAGGTTGCCTACCCCTGCTCTAGGGAGTGTGGAGGGAGGGCATATCAACTGCGTTTGGACTCCCCAGGGGTCAAAACAAAATTTGGCAAATTTTAAAAATCTTGACATTCCCTCCAGGGGCCCAGGATCAGGGCCGTGGCTTGCAGCAAGCCACTTCAAAGGGGCTGTCTGTTAGCCCCTATGCCCCCCTTTTAGGAAGGATCTAATTAGGGGAATTTATAATTAGCTCAAATCTGCAAGAGTGGGGCCCTAACAACACCCTGTGAGACCAGAGTACCGATGTGTATACCAGAGGACGAAGGGATCCCAAAATCCCACAAGGCTTCTTCAATTAAAGGTCTAAATATTTATTAAAGGGGAAAACTGCACACACACAAATATGGCACGCACACACACACACTACACACTTAGAGGCAAAGGGGTGAAAGCGGGAATAGACTGAGATGGGCCAGACTATGAGAGATACTCACTTCTGAAGGATTCTCTGGGATGCGCTATGGATGTGGATGATGGTAATGATGATACACAGCTGCCGAAATGGGGGAAGGGATGGCTATGATCAGAGCACAGACCGACATGGAGTCAGCATGCACTCCAAAGATAGCACGTGGAGTCTAAAAATCTGGAAGTTTATTGCCCATATCTTGCTTCTAGCTATAGACTTGATGGCTTGGCTCAGGGGTCCTCAAACTTTTTGAGCCGAGGGCCGGTTCACCGTCCCCCAGCTCATTGGAGGGCTGAATTAAAAAAAAAATGGTGGCAGCATTTTTGAGTTCCAAAATGGCGTCCGGAGTTGTGTGCATGTGTCCGGCAGCGCGCGCGCGCATGCACACATCTCCGGATACCATTTTGGACCACAAAACAGCACCGTAGTGCGCATGTGTGTGCAACGCCAGGTGCCATTTTGTGTTCCTAAATGGCACCTGGTGTCGCGCGCGCATGCGCACTACTCTGGCACCGTTATGTGGTCCAAAATGCCGCCCCGCGTCGCATGTGTGCGGTGGCGGCGGCAGGACCGGCCGCACGCCAGTTAGAAGGCCTCGATGGGCTGGGTTTGGCCCGCGGACCGTAGTTTGGGGACCCCTGGCTTGGCTGAAGCTTGGACAAAGGCGTTGATAGTCTTAGCCTTGTTAATCCTAGGTGTGAGAACAGTCTAAATAATGCATTTGGTTTCGATTCAATCGAGGAAGGGAGGCTGGAGAAAGAGGGTGCAGTCAAATCTGATCACTGCCCATCAAGAATGAGACTCTGGACAATGTGTCCTATTATGCTGACTTTTGGTATAATGGTTTTTTTCCCCTTTAGCAACTCCCAAACCTGTCTGGTAGGGAATTTTCCAGTTGTTTGGGCAGGCCCTTTTCCTGTGCCTACCTGACTTACCATCTAGAGGCTTATGGCTGACATCCCACAGAGGTCAGTTCATGATCATAGAGGGAACTCTACATATGTTCCAAAATTTTATTAATTTCATATTTGCTAACACCCCAGAGGGCGTTTGGGGGCAAAAAAATTACACACCCACACACACCTATACATATGTATTGGTGGTCATCCAAGATCTCCTAGAAGGCAAATGCAAGCCCTTCGTCTTTCACAGTTGCCTACTCCTACTTTAGGTAAAGGACAGGATAGAGGAGATATTTAAATAAATAGATACAACTCTCTCTTTCTCTCTGTTCCTCTCCAGTTGCAGAGATCGGTGGTTGCCTCTGGAGAAAAGCAACAGCAAGCTGACTACCGGATCAGCAAAAGGTAATTGCTGAAGACACAGATCTTTCTCTCTTTCACACTTCAGTTTCTAGGAATATAGGAAATGACCCACCACTGAGTCACAGCATTTGTCTACCGAGTTTAAAGCTGTTTGCACAGACCGGTGTCCACAACTCCATCCCCTCCAATTGTCCCAATTTGGCAGGGATGGTCCTGATTAATCCCCTGCCATCCCACTTTTTCAGCTGCTTTTAAAATGTCCCAGTTTCTTTATCCTTCCCCCATTGTCCTCAGCATACTGTATTTGCTGCAAGTGATTTCTAAGTGAAGAAGTAGTTTTGTTGTCTGTCTTCAATTTGTTTCTGACTAATGGCGACCCTAAGGCAAACTTATCCCAATATTTTCTTGACAAGAATTGTTCAGAGAGAGTTAGCTGTTGCCTTCCTCTGAGGCTGAGAGAGAATGACTTGCCCAAGTTTGCATGGCAGAGCAGGGACTTGAACCCTGGTCTCCAGAGTCATAGAAGATTGTTTTTTGTGGGTTTTTCGGGCTGTGTGGCCATGTTCTAGAAGAGTTTCTTTCTGACATTTCGCCAGCATCTGTGGCTGGCATCTTCAGAGAAAACTGGAATGGAAGAGAATAGGTCTATATATACTATGAGACACTGGGTAGGGAGGAGAGAATGCACAGGGAAGCCATCGAAATCCACAAACACTTGGATAACTTCAACAGGAAAGAAGAAACCCTTAAAGTAAACAAGATATGGCTACCAGTCCTACAAAATAAGAAAATCAGCACTCAGCAAATGCAAATGGGAAACCAACCAGGGTCAGGGGCTTTCCCAGCAGACAATAGCAGACAATCTCCTTGATTGCATATCCTCACCTGGAAGCCATGCCATTAACAACAGAACAATACCTATTCAACACAGAACAACGCACAGTTCACCTGGGAACCACTCCTCCCTACCCAGGATTTCACAGTATATATATACCCATGCTCTTCCATTCCAGCATTCTCTGAAGATGCCAGCCACAGATGCTGGCAAAATGTCAGAAAGAAACTGTTCTAGAACATGGTCACACAGCCCGAAAAACCCACAAAAAACTATGGATGCCGGCCATGAAAGCCTACGACTTCACATAGAAGATTATCACACTTGGGTCTTTAGCATTACATCTTGTAACGAATGGGAGCATATCGCATTTCAAACATTTCATTCCATGCATTCTCGCAATCATGCAAAAGTAACAACCTATGAACATGAGGAGGAGAAATGCTGTTTCCACGAAACTTATTCTCCATGTTTACTAAAATGCTATTGTTCGGTCATGCACATGCACTTTCGATACAGGAAACCCAATTCTTATTTGCTGCATTTTTTTTAATTTATTTTTTATTTTTTATTTTTTATTTTTTTGCAATAGCACAACTGTAGTGGGATGTGCTTTTGCAGTTGTTCATTTCCGGATATGGAGCTATATCAATGGCTTATTAATGGGATTTCTCTGTTAATGCAAAGTTGCGCAACAGTAGCTGGTTGCACATACGGTGAACACGGGATATTCTCCACGTCATGTGATAATCTTCAACCATACACGTGATGGCGCTGCTATTGTTCCACTTTTTAACCCAGTGTGATAATCTCCATAATCCATGGCTCCAACCAATATCCCATGCTGGCTCACTCTGTTAATTCATTGAGAGGGAGCAAAGGAGAGGAGTGGACAGAATCTTACTCTTCCCAGAAGGCTGAGGCAAAAGCAAACCGCTGCATCCACTTCTAGCTTGTGTACTCTCTTTTGCCATTTTAACCACGCTCCTTTAAAGTTTGGCACAAAACGTGGAGTGGATTTACTGACCCACTGACATGGAGGTTGTCCACCAGCCACAGCGGAGAACACCAACTTGGAGATATCTGCAGAAAAGCCTTTTCTGTCGGCTGGGAAAGGACAGGATCTTTATAGCCAACAGCTGGATTTGTCATTTCCCCCCTTCCTAGACGTTTCCTTAAGCTGAGAAAAATGACTCTGACAAGAAGGGGGCCTCTTTCAATTCCATATATAATGGATGAGATATGCGTTTGCTATGGCTGCACAGCAGTCCAGACAAATATATATAAATATATTCCAATATGATCTCACTGCTGGGTTTTGCAATCTCCATGAGAGTAATTCCCTGCTCCCTTTTTTTAAACCACTGGAATTTCATTCTTTGGCTTTTGAAGAACAGGAGGAAGAGTGAGCTCTTCTTAACTCTTGCCTCCCTTCTGGCCTTTCAGGAAAGAAACAGAGGGTTTGCAAAGCCAGATGTAAAATTTAACAGCACTCCCTGCTGATGAAGGAATTTAAGCCAATTAATCATCGGACTTTGAATGGCACTTTCTGGGGGAGATTTAAGACCCGACTCTCGCTATATCATTTTTCTGATGGAAAACAATTTAAATCAGTAGAGGGGTTTGGATTTGAGCTACAGTGAAGAGAGAAGAAAGGGCTTTACCTTTTTTTTTCTGCAGACACAAAACTTGGATCCAAATTGTGTTTCCCACCCGTACCCTCCAACTGTCCTGATCTGGCAGGAATAGCCCCAATTAATCCTCTGCCATCCCACTTCTTCCGCTGCTTTTAAAAAGTCCCAGTTTCTCTCTCCTGCTCCCATTTTCCTCCTTTGTCCATGGCTTACTTCAATTGCTGCAAGCTGAGTTCAGAATGCAAAAGTAGTTTGCATTCGATTAACTCAGCAAGAAGGAGAAGAGGGGGCTGGATCTTTCCCTTCCCAGTCAGCTCAGGCAAAAGCAAACTGCTGCAACCTCTCCTAGTTTGTCTGCTGTCCCTTATTAATAATAACTTTTTGCCCTCTTGTTCACACTCTAATGTTGTTTAGCCATGTGTGTACATGTGTACTCTGTTAATTCATTGAGAGGGAGCAGAAGAGAAGAGTGAACAGAATCTTGCTCTTCCCAGAAGGCTGAGGCAAAAGCAAACTGCTGCATCCGCTTCTAGCTTGTGTGCTCTCTTTTGCCATTTCAACCACAATCCTTTAAAGTTTGGCACAAAACGTGGAGCAGATTTACTGACCCACTGACATGGAGGTCGTCCACCAGCCACAGCAGAGAACACCAGCTTGGAGTCTCTGAAGTATTGGGGAGTATGTACCCCTCCAAACTACACTTATAGGAAGGAGGAAAAATCTTTTAGCAAAAATATTTTCACCCAAGAGTGTAGCTATGGGAGGGGCGAAATATGGGTATGCTCCCCAGTAAGGAGTTTGGACACCCCAAAGGGAATTTTCCTTCCATCCCCAAATTTTTAGCATTGCAGAGAGTGATACATTTAAAACTGGTCACAGCTAGAACTCTGATGTTTGCTATGTTTGCATTCACATGGTCACTTTTCCTGCCCTGATTGTTTGGATGCCTAAACTGTATTTCTTAAATGCTCAACTGAAGTTTTGGGTTACAGCAATGCTAGAAGTTTGGGGACTAATGGAAAATTTCATTGCGGGGACAGAATTCTAAATTGGGGTCAGTACCTGACCAAATCAGAATGGAGTAGTACTATCACTTCTCTTGATCTAGACACTGTACTTCTCTTGATGCATCCTAGAATCATGTTGATCTTTTTAGCTGCTACATCACACTGTGGACTCATGTTCAGCTTGTGGTCTACTAGGACCACAGATCCTGAAAGTAAAAAGGAGCGGCTGTTGACTACTTTCTTTTCTGGTTAACAACACTTTAACAGCGATGTGTGTGAAAATCAACCCGCTTTTGCAGGTTTTCCCCACTTTTTAAATCCCATTTCTGCACAGGATTTACCGTGTGATAAGGTCCCTAAATCCCTTTCACACCAGGTGTCCCCCATCTTATATCTGTGCATTTTATTTATTTATTTATTTATTCCCTAAGTGCAGTACCTTACATTTTTCTGTGTTGAGATTCATTTTGTTAGCTTTGGCCCAGCTTTCTAATCTAATAAGGTCATTTTGAATTTTCATCCTCTCTTCTGGGGTATTAGCTATTCCTCCTAATTTGATGTCTTCTGCAAATTTGAGAAGCCTGTCTCCTATTTCCTCATCCAAATCATTGATAAAGATGTTGAATAGCAAACTGGGCCCAGGACAGAACCCCACTGGACACCCCACTGGTCACTTCTCTCCAAGATGAAAAGGAGCCATTGTTGAGCACCCTTTGGGTTCGGTCAGTCAACCAGTTACTAATCCACCAAACAGTTGTATTGTCTAGCCCACATTTTACTATCTTGTTTGCAAGAATATCGCGGGGGACCTTGTCAAAAGCCTTACTGAAATCAAGATATGCTATGTCTACCGCATTCCCTCCATCTACCAAGCTGGATGAAGAAGAGGAGCCATTGCCGAGCACCTTTCGGGTTTGATCTGTCATCCAACTACAGATCCACCTAATATTCGCATTGTCTAGCTGACGTTTTACTCGCTTTTTTGCAAGAATACAATGGGGGAATCTTGTCGAAGGCCTTACTGAAATCAAGATACCCACCTCTCGTGATGCTCCCTCGGAGATGAGGAGTTTCCAAGTTGCTCTCCTCTGACAAACTCATCTCTCTCTCTTTCTGTTCCAGTGCCTGGTTGAAGGACACCTTGGATCCGGTGACTGTGGCATTAGATCGCCGGATCGCTGCCCTGACTGGCTTGAACATCCAGCCCCCTTACGCAGAATACCTGCAGGTGGTCAACTATGGATTGGGGGGACACTATGAGCCCCATTTTGACCATGCCACAGTGAGTAGACCTCAGGCAAAGCCTGCCCAAGGACTGAAGTCTATTGGAGGGTCCTCCTCCATGTCCTATCCGTGGGGTCAATATATTACGGGGAGACTTAAGATTGAATAAGATTGGAATATAAACCATAATTTTTAAAACAACAACAACACTGGATAGATTTCAGAATATAAAGATAGTCAGCAAGAATACCGATAGCAATAAGGTATAGGATTGGAATTCCTTAAATTGGATACACAAAAGTTGAATAATGGAAGAAACACAACTAAAAGAATAATATCAGAGAACTGCGAGACAATCTAGTTAAAAAGATTTTCAGTTTATGACAAAACAGGATAATAAAAGACAGAAGGAAACAGGAGACGGAAGAAACGGAAGTTAAACATGCAAAGATTAAGCTGGTAAAGAAAATATCGAAAGCTGTGTTTATTTGTTTGTTTAAGAATGTTTTGTTAATATTGTTGTTGTAGTATATATATATATATACAACAATATTAACAAAATATTTATATTATATATATATATATATATATATATATATATATATAATTTTAATATTTTGTAAATTTTAAAATTAATAAAAATATTTTAAAAATGCCTAGAATGTAAGCTGCTTTGGGTCCCGCATTGGGAGAAAAGTGGGATATAAATCAAAATTGTTTTGTCGTTAAAATTCACATTAAAATTGCCAATTTAACTTGTTCACTTAAAGCATATGTATCTTACCACTCTTATCACAAGTGCAATGATAAGAAGCATCCTCATTGTAAAATTAAATCAGTCTACTATACAGTGGGATTAGGAACGCAGGGCCCCCATTGAAAGTTGAAAAACTACATTTTTTTAAAAAAAATACTTTTTTAAACCTGAGAGAACACCCCTCTAGGAATTTCTAGGTCTTCCAATGCAACTCTATGGTCAACATCCACTGGAAGATGGCCATAGAGTTGTACTAGAGGACCAACAAATGCTTAGAGAAGTGTTCTCTCTAGGGACGTTACCACACTTGCAGCAAGAGAGCGGCGAGAAAGCTGGTTGGAATCATTTGGGAACCATTTTGGGCTCATGCCGGAATGTGCCCGGCAAGCGGAAAACATTACCACACTAGAATGGAATCAGTGAGGAATGTGAGATGCCGGAATGGTTCCGCTCCGGGGGCCCGGATCTCCTGTCCACACACAAGTTGAAAGATCCCTACCGCAACCCCCCGAATTCTGGGCTACAAAGCCATCCCTAATAATGATTTCCCCCCCCAACCCCTGAAGAGAGGAACATTGTTTACCCGTTCCGTTTGTTGCCCGCTCCAGGAAGTACACGTCATAAGATGCTTCCTCAAATCCTTGGGGAATACCGCGAGGAACCATGAGCCATAAAACGAGGAAATGCGGCATGACAAGGATCTCGTGTTCATACCTATGCCGAGATCAGCGTCATTCCGGCATAGTGCCGACCGCTCGAGTGTATTCCTTAAAACTCTCGGAATTCAAAAAGACTGAAATGAGGCTGAAATGACGCCGAAATGAGGTAGGGAAGGGCGGGGTTTGCTGCGACGTCGTGTGAACACACGGAAAAAAAGTCTGAAACGAGGCTGAAACGAGGCTGAAACGAGGCTGAAATGACGCTGCTTTAGGGCCAGTGTGGTAACGTCCTAGGAATCTCTAAATCCACTTGTGCAACTTTTGGAGAAAGTTGGCCATAGAGTTGCATAGGAGGATCTTCTAGAGATTCCTAAAGATAATATAGTGTAATCAAATCTGCGAATAGTCAAATCCGCAAAAATCAAAACTGCAAAAGTGGAGATAGTGAGTTCCCTTTCAAGGAACTGTGAGTGCATAGGTCCAAGTTTCCAAACTACTGGTTTTGTTGTTGCTGTTGTTACTGGCTATCTATCAAGTTGATTTTGGGTTATGGCAACCTTATGAGATATCCAGGAGTAGCTGTGTTGGCCTTATATAGCAAAGTACTGCATCATCCAAAATCCACAAAACAGGGATACCTTTATGGGGCCAACCAAAATGCACATTGTGCATTTTGGTTGGCCCCATAAAGGTATCCCTGTTTTGTGGATTTTGGATGAGGAACCCTTATGAATGAGAGATCGGCAAAAGCCTCAGTTATGAATTGCTCTGGTTGCAAATTTAGGGCAGCTGTGGGTTCCTTAACCGAAACCTATAATGCATTTCCCCCCTCTTTTCCTAACTATCTTCCATTTTCCCCAGCATTTTCATCTTTTCCCGTGAATCATGTCAAGAGATGTCCAATACATGATAGCCTCAGCTCAGTAATTTTGGCTTCCAAAGAGAGTTCAAGCCCGATTTGCTCTGAGATCCATTCATTTATCTTTTTGGAAGCCCATGGTCCTCCAGCGCCACATCTCAAATCGATTTATTCTTTTCCTGCTTTTACTTTGCTTTAGATTGCTTTGCTGTTTGCCCCACATGCTGAGATCTTTGGATATGGGAACAATACCAATATTTTTGTTTCGTCAGTAAAGCCGCCTGGCAAAGGTTGACAGAATTCCCCTGTACGTTTCTTGTTTTTCCTGGGCATTTTATTCCCCAAAGCCTCATTTCATCAAAGCCGATGCTCAAAGAATACAACCCTTCTTAATAATATCATCCTTGACTGTGAATGAGGCGACCTCCGTGCATAAATCACTCTGTTCTTTTCTTACAGTCAAGAAAAAGTCCCCTTTACAGATTGAAATCTGGAAACCGAATCGCTACATTGATGATCTATGTGAGTATTATTATTATTATTATTTAGAAATCTTTCACTGAGATCTGGAAAGATCTTTGTTTTTACTTTGTGTGTGAGCTGTGTTTTGGAAGATGCAGGACAGGTACCTTGTCATTATCTGAAGGACTATATCTCCCTTTATCATAGAATCCTAGAGTTGAAAGAGACCCCAAAGGTCATCCAGCCCAACCCCATTCTTGCAATACACAAACCAAACCCTCCTGACAGATGGCCATCCAGCCCCTGTTTAAAAATCTCCAAAGAAGGAGACACCACCACACTCCGGGGGACCCCCAGGGGCAATCCAGTCCAACCCCATTCTGCCATGCAGGAAGATACCATCAAAGCATTCCTGAAAGATGGCCATCCAGCCTCTGTTTCTCCAAAAGAGACTCCACCACTCTCCAGGACAACGTCTTCCACCATTGAACAGCTCTTACTCTCAAGAGGTTCTTCCTAATGTTGAGGTGGAATCTCTTTCCCTGTAGTTTGCATCCATTGCTCTGGATCCCTGGAGCAGCAGAAAACAAGCTTACTCCATCCTCAGTATGACATCCCTTCAAATATTTAACCAGGACTACCATGTTAACCATCTCTTCTCCAGGCTAAATATACCCAGCTCCCTAAGTCTCTCCTCATAGGATTTGGTGGTTTCCAGAACTTTCGCCATTTTGGTCACTCTCCTCTGGACATGCTCCAGCTTCTCAACATCTCTCTGTGAGCCCATTAGACCTCTAAGGTGGCTCAATATTATAGTAATAATAATAATAATAATAAATGTTATTTATATACCGCCCTCTGGCGAACCAATCCGGGCGGTGAACATACACCCATATAGAGTTCTGGGATGTATAGTCTGGGGATATATTTAGCCTTCTCTGTCAGAGAGTGCTGGTGCCACAACAAACTACAAATCCCAAAATCCCATAGCGCTAAGCCATAGCAGTTAAAGTGGTGTCAAACTGCTTTATTTCTGCAGTGTGGCAGCAGAACACAAAACAAATTTCCATGCAGAAATACACTTGCCCCTCCACATTCGCTGGGGCACAGGACCTCCGTGAATGTGGAAAAACCGCAAATCACAAAAACACTATGTTTTTATCTGAGAGAACACCTCTCTAGGAATCTCTAGGTCCTCCAGTGAAACTCTGTGGTCAACATCTGCCAGATACTGACCATCGAATTGCGCTGGAGGAGCTACAAATGCCTAGTGGCGTGTTTTCTCTAGGAATCTCTAGGTCCTTCAGTGCGACATTTGGTTAAAGTTGACCACAGAGTTGCACTGGAGGACCCAGATATTCCTAGAGAGAACCTATTAATAAAATCCGTGAATAATCAAATCCGCAAAAGTCAAAGCCGCAAATGTGGAGGGATGCGCGTATTCGTTTTCTTATGCAGCAGCTTGAAAACTATATGATTGCTTGCAAGGATAGAATTGTCAAAGATCAGCAACCCGATCATTTTGTGTGGCGTGTTCTGTAACAGGGACCAACAATCCATGCTTCTTCTTATATTTTCCTCTTCTTTTACCTAGCTGAGTTCGGTGGAAGCCGGAGGATCCACAGCCTTCATCTACGCCAACCTCAGCATCCCTGCTGTCAAGGTGAGGGGTGGTGTATTTTTTACCAATGCAGGGTGACCAGAAGTCCTCCTTTTCCAGGATGTATCCTACATTCCAACTTTCTGTCCAGGAGGAATTCCAAAATGTCCTTCATTTTGAGCATGAAAAAGGAGCATGGATTTACATTTCTATGAGTGTTTTTTAGCTTTGATTTTGTAATGTCTGATCTTTTCCTTGAAAGTCCTACATTATGCGATGCCTTGTCCTCCTTTGCAGCTGTAACATCTGGAATGCAGTCTTCCCCTTTTCCTACTGCCTTCTGCCTCACCAAGCATTATTAACTTTTCCAGGGAATCCTGTCTTCTCCTGATATGGCCAAAGGACAACGGTTTCACTTCGGTTATCTTGGCTTCTAGGGAGAGTTCAGGCTTCATTTGCTCTCGGACCCATTTATTGATCTTTTTGGCAGCCAGTAATTTCTGTAGAAGATGAGGAATGAGACGGAGAGCCATGAAAGAACTAGACAAGATCCTAAAGCAGGGGTGGGCAACCTTTTTGAGCCGGGGGCCAGGTTGCTGTCCCTCAGACAATTGGGGGGCCGAAGAACCAAAAATAAATAAATTAATAAATAATTTTTTAAAAAATATATAAAAAAATATGCATGCACACTCTCTCAGCCCCAGAAAAGCCATGGCAAAACTCCTGTGGAGATTTTGCCAAGAAAACCCCAAGAACAAGTAATAACAACAATAATCAATATCATCATGGCCGGTAGCGGCGGCAGCGGCAGGACCAGCCTGGGGCCGGTCCAAAGGCCTCGGGGGGACGCATCTGGCCCCCAGGCCTTAGGTTGCTTACCCCTGTCCTAAAGAGTAAAAATATACAACTGAGTACCAAAGTTAGAATTGTCCAGTCCATTGTATTCCCATCACCATGGATGAATAATAGAATCATAGAGTTGGAAGAGACCCCAAAGGCCATCCAGTCCAACTCCCTGCCATGCAGGAACTCCCAATCAAAGCATCACCGACAGGTGGCCATCCAGCCTCTGTTTAAAGACCTCCAAAGAAGGAGACTCTACCAAAATCTCCGAGAGATGTGAGAGCTTGAGACTGACGAAAGCAGAGAAGAAGAAAATCAACCTATTTGAGATGTGGAGTGGCTTGATCACTGGACTAGGACTCTGGAGAGCAGGGTTCGAATCCTTGCTCAGCCATGGAACCCCACTGGATGACCTTGGCAAGTCACACGCTCTCAGCCTCAGAGGATGGCAATGGCAATGGCAAACCCCCTCTGAGGAAACCTGCCCAGAAAACCTTATGATAGGTTCGGTTTGCCTTAGCGTCTCCATAAGGGCCACTCAGTTGTATATTGTTACTCTTTAGGATTTAGTCTAGTTCTTTCATCACTATCCTTCCCATTCCTAGTCTTCTACAGATATTACAGGAGTAGCCATAAAGACCAAGACATGAAGGTACACAACGACAACGACAAAATGGAGAAGAGTGCTAAGGATATGGGGTCCTTGAACAGATCAAGCCTGAAATCTCCTTGGAAGCCAAGATGATAAACCTGAGGTTGTCGTACTTTGGTCACATCATGAGAAGGAAAAACTCACTGGAAAAAAGAATAATGCTAGGAAAGGTGGAGGAATTTAGAAAGAGAGAAAGACCACACGGTAGATGGACAGAGTTGATCAGAGGGGTCACGGGTGTGAATCTACAAGAATCCACTGAGCAAACCAGTGGAGGACAGGGAGGCTTGGAGATGTCTCATCCACAGGGTTGCTATGAATCGAGTTCGACTCATGGTATTCAGCGATCTACTTCGATGCTTCAGGATCTTGTCTAGTTCCTTCATAGCTGCCCTTCCAAGTCCTAGGGCTGTAGAATTAATGAAGTTTGACACTTTGTCGCAGCTCCATGCTGTGGAATTCTGGGACTTGTACTTTGTTGTGGCACTAGAGCTCTCTGGCAGAGAAGACTAAATATCTCACAAAACTACAAATCTAAGAATTCCATAGCATTGAGCCATGGCAGTTAAAGAGGTGTCAAACTGCATTATTTCTGCAGTGCAGCTGCAGCCCTAGGGCGATTCTACACTGTTGAAATAATGCAGTTTTGACACCACTTTAAGTACTGTAGCTCTATCCTATAGAATCCTGGGATCTCTAGTGTTACAAGGCCATCACTGCCAAACAAAACTACAAATCCCAAGATTCTGTAGCATGGAGCCATAACAGTTAAAGTGATGTTAAACTAGATTATTTTTAAAGCGTAGATGCACCCCTACTTTGCCTTTTAAGGAGAACTTTTTTTTCCAGTTTGAGACATGTGCTGAACTGCAGAATTTGAGGTGAACATCGCTTTGGGAACATGCGTGTCATGCTGTTGACCTCTGATGCCCATTTATTTGTTTGTTTTAAAGAACGCAGCTCTGTTTTGGTGGAACCTCCATAGGAACGGAAATGGGGACGATGACACCCTCCATGCTGGCTGCCCAGTGCTTGCTGGAGACAAATGGGGTAAGAGGAGCAGGACATGGTCCCCTTATGTGCAGTACTAACCCAGTTGACTGTCTTCTCAATGAATGTAAGGAGTCATTGTCGGAGGAATCGCAACAATCAAGGTTTACAGGAGTAGAAGCATCAGTTAATCACACGGGACAGATTCCGTGCAAAAACTGAATTTAAACTGCGAAAAACCCACATTTCAGACAATGGATGTTATCACACATGGGCCAGAAAGCAAAAATAAAAATGGAAATGAGGCATTACGAAAATAAACCGAAAATAAACTTGTTTCCGCAAACGTCATTCCCTTAATTGTGAATTTACAGCAAATGCAAAGAACGTCCACACACAAGCGAAAATATCCCGTAAATGTAGTAGAAATGAGCCTCTTGCGCATGCGCAGATAGAGGAATGCTTGCGGGAACCATGGGTAATGACAGGGAAATGCTCCCCAATACGTATTTGACGATCACATTTGCGGTAAATGCGGAATCACCCTCATCGCGCAATTGCATTTCCTGAAGAAACCGAAATTAAAATATCTGTCGGGGTTCTGTGCGACGTCGTGTGAAAACACAGGCCAATAATCCGGTATCATTCAGGATTTCGTGTGGATTTTGTTTGGATTGGGCCCCGTGTGATAACGTCCAATGTTGGGAGTTAATCCAAACAGAAAGTCGACAAAACCCGCAAAAGTGAGTTGATTTTCACACAACATCAGGGTTGATGAGCATTAACGCGACATTAATCCAAACGGTAACTAGATGAAACCCACTCCTTTTTACTTTCAGAAAATCCCGAAAGTAAAAAGGAGCAGGCTTTGTTGACTTTCCGTTTGGGTTAATGTAGCGTTAATGCTTATTAATGCCAATGCGTCTGAAAATCAACCTGCTTTTGCGAGTTTTTTCTGGATTTTTAAATCCCGCTTCTGCACGGGATTTCTGCACTATGCTATCCGTGTGATAAACTCCATAGAATTGGAAGAGACCTCAAGGGCCCTTGAGTGCCCCCTTCTGCCATGCAGGAGTACACCATCAAAGCACTCCCGACAGATCCAGCCTCTGTTTAAAAACCTCCAAAGAAGGAGTCTCCATCACCCTCCAAGGCAGCATCTTCCACTGTCCTACAGTTCTTACCATCAGGATGTTCTTCCTAATGTCGAGGTGGGATCTCTTTTCCTGTAGCTCGCATCCATTGCTCCATTGTGTCCTTGTCTCTGGAGCAGCAGAAAACAAGCTTGCTTCATCCTCAATATGACATCCCTTCAAATATTTAAACAGGGCTATCATATCCCCTCTTAACCCTCTCTTCTCTGGGCTAAACAGACCCAGTTTCCTCGGATTCATGGTTTCCAGACCCTTCACCATTTTAGTTGCCCTCCTTTGGACATGCTCCAGTTTTTTGACATCCTTTTTGATTATTCCAGGTGAGGCCTGACCAAAGCAGAATAGAGTGGCACTATTACTTCCCTTGATCTAGACACTATACGTCTACTGATGCAGCCTAAAATCACATTGGCTTTTTTAGCTGCCACAGGGTTGCCATAAGTCAGAAACGACTTGAAGGCACTCAACACATGCAAGCTGTGAACCTAGTGGCATCTTTATATTCCATGCATGTGAAGCTAATTAGACATCAGAATTTAAAGCTGAAATCCTCTTTAACAATGGGAGGGGGGACTATAAAGCTGTGCCAGTATAATTATGCAGCATGTCTGGAGACCCCAGAGCCGTGCATTGTGCCATCCAGATGCTGTTACGTAGCCAGGTAGAAAGTACTGTGTAAGGAGGTACAAGATACCTCCTTGTGCAATGTTTGAAAAAGTACTTAGGATGGTGCAACCTCTGGTTATGGCAGTGTAAGACATTGACCTTGGATTGTAACTTAAGGGAAGGGGGTTGTTGTTTTGTTTTTGGAGTTCTGGGAATTCTGGGAATCTCAGTGTGTGTGTTGTTGTTTTTTAAAGTAACTTCCCCAAGCAGGTACACAAGCAGGGGAGATGTGTTGACCATAAAAGAAAATCCAAAGTCCATATTGTGGCCACAGAAAGGTTATCGTCGAAGAGTGAAAGGAGACAAAGGTCCAAAACACACTGCAGAAATAATCCAGACTGCTTTAACTGTCTGGGCTTAATGCTAGGGAATTCTGGGAACTGTAGTTTGATGAGGCATTTAGCCTTCTCTGTCAGAGAGCTCTGGTGCCACAACAAACTACAATGCCCAGGATTCCCTTGCACTGAACCAAGGCAGTTAAAGCAGTCTCAAACTGGATTATTTCTGCAGTATGTTTTGGACCAAAGTCCAACATGCTATACAATGGCCAATTTTTTTTTGTTTCTTAAAAATCCTAATGTGTTCCAGCCTTGTCACCAATTGGTTTTCTCAGGGGTTATTCAATTCTCAGAAATTTCTGGTTTTGCAGTCTGCACTCTCTGCCCAAGGGGACTTTCGATTATTAGAAGAAATACCTGAGAAGAAATGAGAAGAAGAACGTTTGTCTCCTTTTATTTTTCCGCTGTGAATATGCGCTTCCAGTTTATTTGTCTTTTATTATAGTCTGTTATTTTTAAGTATGTTTTAACCCATGGGTAGGCAACCTAAGGCCTGGGGGCCGGATGCGCCCCCCCGAGGCCTTTGGACTGGCCCCAGGCCGGTCCTGCCATCGCCGCCGCCGCCGCCGCCGTCCGCCATGATGATATTGATTATTGTTGTTATTACTTGTTCTTGGGGTTTTCTTGGCAAAATCTCCACAGGGGTTTTGCCATGGCTTTTCTGGGGCTGAGAGAGTGTGCATGCATATATATTTTTTATTTTTATTTTTTAATTAATATTTATTTATTGTGCTTCGGCCCCCCAATTGTCTGAGGGACAGCAACCCGGCCCCCGGCTCAAAAAGGTTGCCTACCCCTGTTTTAACCTTTGATTGTTTAATTGCATTTTAGGGGAGGTGGGCTATTGGGGGACAGGATTGTTTGTTTTATCGTGTAAGCCGCCCCGGTTGTATTATACAGAGAGACAGGATACAAATAATAATAATAATAATAATAATAATAATAATAATAATAATAATAATAATAATAATTTTAAGTTTTCTTTCTCTGCAGAAAGGTTATCACCACAATATGGATTTTTTTTCTGAGCAATGATAGAGGCATGAGTAACTTTTGCACACATGTGCAACATACGCATGGCTCTCCTATTTACTTGGTTGCCTTCTCCTCTTTCCACAGTGGCCAACAAGTGGTTCCATGAATACGGACAGGAGTTTCGGAGGCCGTGCAGCACCAACCTGGATGACTAGAAAAATCCCAAGTATCGGATTGAGATGCCAAAGAGCTAGAAAAGGTGGCACGTCGGAGCTGGTGGAGCTGGAGAACGGAGGAGAGAATGTATGAATGCCTTCTCCTTCCCATCCTGATGCAGCTGGGTCTGCAAAGACCACCTGGGGTGTTGAGCGGCGTCCAAAACACGTCTTGGCACGACTTTCTGGGGAATTTGTTTAGACTGAGGACTGTCAGGTGTGGAAGAAGAGAGGGATGTGGTCTCCTGAGCAGGAGAGAAAGGAGCAGCTGGTAGTCAGGCCAAGAAGCTTTCATCCATCTCTTATGGTTCCTGGGAGGACTACTAGAGGGATTGTGTATATAGATGTGGCAATAACCAGAATGCGGCACACATGCATACACACCCCTCGGGAAGAGAAATATAGTACCTGTTTAAGGAGAAGCAGGCCTAAATACCTCAAAAGCATTAGATCCCATCTGATCTTGGAAGCTAAGCAGGGTCAACCCTGGTTAATACTTGGATGGGAGACTGCCAACAAATCCCAGGTGCTGCAGGATCTATTTCAGAGGAAGGAATTGGCAAAACCACCTCTGAGTATTCCTTGCTTAAGGAAATCCTGTGAAATTCATTTCCTAGAAGTTGATAGGTGACTTGAAAGTGTGCATGTGCATGTACACATGCGCATGCGCGCACACACAGAGGGTTGCAGAATGACTGGGGAAAGGAGCAAGGAAGAGAAAACTAAAGAAGATAAGCAGGGATTGATCCCTTCCATAGGACACAGGACCAAGAGGGGCTGATTTCAGAGGAAATTTGGCAGAAATGAGGTTTATGATGACTTACAGGTGTTCATACAAGGAGGTTGGGTCAATGCCGCAAGGATACAGAGGGGTACAATTTCATGTATCTGTCCAAAACAATGTTGGTTGCATAGTGCTAGCAGGGCTTGGAGGGAACACATTATAAGTAATGACATGGCTTGTAACATTTAACTTTTTGAAATATCAAGGGGGTAATTCAAGGGTAGCTGCAAGGGGCAAAATGGGGGGACTGACCCCCCCCATAAGAATCCTACCTCCCCAAATGAGAATTTCCTTTGTTCTGCAAATTTCTAGCATTGAAGAGAGTGAGACACTGAAAATGGTTCATACCTACTAGAACTCAAAGTTTCATCTCAAAACTCTCAGTTGAAATTTAAGTTACTGCAGTGCTGGAAATCTATGGACCAAAGGGAAAATTCATGGTAGGGCAGAATTCATTCTCCCCCATAGATGCACTATCTGGGGCAATTCCTGTTACACCGACCCTGCAAAGTTATTAGGTTTTTGATGTCACAAGCAATGTTTCCTTGTTCCATCAAATGTTACTGGGAAGAGTAATTTTGATGACTTGGCAAGGGACATTGAGGAACACTTTTGCTTGCTATTTTTACTTTCAGGCATGTTGCTGCAATCTTCAGGGCTAGAAAAATATGTTAATAATAATAATAAGATTTATTTATATCCCGCTTATTGACAAACAATCCAAGCGGCTTACAATAAAACCCGTATAACATATCCCAAAAAAGAAAAAACAACCCACCCCCTTAAAACAGCATTAAACGGTACATAGTTAAAATAGCGATAAACATAAATTTAAAACGTAACAATATAAGACATTTTACATTTAAACATTTAAAACAAGTTGCAGTGCCCTAATCAACCTCTGCTGCGTTCCCCATCCATCAACAACTGATGGGGCCATGAGAGGAACGCAGGAGTCAAGGACCCAAGGCTGGGGTGATTAGTCTGGAAAGGCCTGCCGGAAGAGGTCCGTCTTGACAGCTTTTTTAAAGTTGTCTAGTGATGTCAACTGACGGATCTCGTCCGGCAGGTCGTTCCAGAGTTTGGGGGCGATGATAGAAAAAGCCCTCTGGGAGGTCGCCGCCAGCCTAGATTTTTGAGGCTGTAGCAATTTTCTCCCAGAGGACCAGAGGGCGCGGGGAGGATTGTATGGAAGGAGGCGATCCCTGAGATAGCTTGGACCCAAGCCATTTAGGGCTTTAAAGGTAATAACCAACACCTTGTACTGGGCCCAGAAGCTAATAGGCAGCCAGTGGAGGGACCTCAGAACTGGAGTAATGTGGTCCCTCCTAGATGTTCCAGAAATAAGCCTGGCTGCCATGTTTTGAACCAACTGAAGCTTCCGAACCAAGCACAGGGGTAGCCCCAGGTAGAGCGCATTACAGAAGTCGAGGCACGAGGTTACCAGTGCGTGCACAACAGTCTCGAGATCCCTTACTTCCAGAAAAGGGCACAGCCGGCGTATCAGCTGAAGCTGATAACAGGCGCTCCTGATTGTCGCATTAACCTGATTCGTCATCAGGAGCGACGAATCAAGGAGCACCCCCAAACTGTGAACACAGTCACTGGAGGAGAGTGTGACCCCATCCAGGACTGGAGGTTGCAACCCAATTCTTGGTTTCGGGGCCGCTACCGTGAGCACCTCCGTCTTGTCTAGATTCAGTTTCAATCTGTTTTTCCTCATCCAGCCTATTACTGCTTGAAGACTTCATTGAGAGAGGAGATGCCATTGGAATTCGAGGCCGACGAACGAGACATGGAGAAATAGACTTGGGTGTCATCAGTGTACTGATAACACCCAGCACCATAACTCCGTATAATCTCACCCAGCGGCTTCATATAGATGTTAAATAACATTAGGGACAAAATAGCCCCCTGAGGGACCCCACAAGTGAGTTCCCTCTTACTGGAGCTACTGTCCCCGAGCAGCATCCTCTGGGACCTACCCGAGAGGAAGGACTGGAACCACTGCAAAGCAGTGCCCCCGATACTTAACCCCCTCAGGCGGTCCAAGAGGATGCCGTGATCTATTGTGTAGAAAGCCATTGAGAGGTCTAGGAGCACTAACAGGGTCACACTACCCCTGTCGATGCTCAGACGCAGATCGTCGGTCAAGGCAACTATGGCAGTCTCAACCCCAAAGCTTTTCCTGAAGCCGGTTTGAAATGGGTCTAGATAATCGGCTTCGTCCAAGACCGCTTGGAGCTGAAGAGCAACTGCCCTCTCGATCACCTTGCTCAAAAATGGCACCAATGACACAGGCTTATAATTTCTCATATCCAGGGGGTCTAGGGAAGGTTTTTTCAGAAGCGGCCTAACAGCCGCTTCCTTCAAGCAAGATGGAAGATATCCCTCCCTAAAGGATGCATTGATGATATCCGTGAGGAATCTCAACAATGCATCCCCCCCTGGATGGCCAGCCATGATGGGCAAGGGTCAAGAGGGCAGGTCGTCTTCCTCAGCTTAGCAAGCAGCTTGTCCACATCCTCGGTACTCACAGATTGGAGCTGATCCAGTATAACTACATTGACGGAGTCGCTGGACACCTCGCCTATAGACTCTGTTTCAACAGTGGCATCTAAGTCGGCTCTTATCTGAGAGATTTTATCTGCAAAGTAGTTTTTAAACGCGTCACAGCAGGCTGTCACAGGGTTAAGTAAGGGGTTTGGCGCAGGAGGCACCTGCGTCATCTCCCTTACCACGCTAAACAGCTCTGCTGGATGGGACTCTGCAGACGCAATACGTGCAGAGGAGAAGACTCTCTTCGCTGCACGCATTGCCTCCCGATAGGAACAAAGAAAGGTCCTATGGCGAGTTCTGTCAGATAAGAGTCGAGTCTTCCGCCACCTGCGCTCTAGCCGTTGTCCAAACCGCTTCATCCTTCTAAGCTCTGGTGTATACCAAGGCCTACGGTTGAGAGCGGGATGGCAAGGGTGCTTGGGAGCGATCATGTCAATAGCCCTGGTAAGGTCGGTGTTCCAAGTATTAGCAAGAGCTTCAACAGGATCACTGGCATTCCTAACCATTAAACCCTCCAAGGCTTTCTGGAATCCCACTGGCTCCATTAGCCTTCGAGGGCAGACCATCCGAATAGGTCCACCACCCCCAGTGGGGCAGATAATAATAATAATAATAATAATTTTTATTTATATCCCGCCCCTCTGCCAAGCAATCGGGGCGGCGTACAACATTACAAAATTACAAACAACAAATCAAGTTCCATCTTGGCTCTAAGTTCCATCTTGACCAGGAAATGATCCGTCCATGACAATGCGGAGGTGCTTACCACCTCTGCCCACGGATATTCCTGTTCCATACTGAAGACCGCATCAAGTGTATGACCTGCACAATGTGTAGGCCCGTTGACCAATTGGGATAGGCCCATGTTTGTCATGGTCTCCATGAACTCCCGAGTCGCACCTGTTAAACTGGTCTCGAGCGGGATGTTGAAGTCCCCCAGAACTAAAAGTCTGGGAGTCTCCAACAGCAGCTCAGAGACCAGCTGTGTCAGCTCAGTCAGGGAGTCTGCTAGACAACGGGGTGGTCGGTAGACTAGCAGAATCCCCAAACTATCCCTGGTCCTCAGGCTTAGGTACATACACTCGAAGTGGACTGTGTTCCGGACAGGTATCCTGGTCAAGGTCAGATGATTTTTATGAATCAGAGCCACTCCGCCCCCCCGCCGCCCACTTCCCCTCACCTGCTCACTTACAGAGTACCCGTCTGGGAGGGCCTGCGCCCAGGTGGCTGCGCTATTCTCCCCCAGCCAGATCTCTGTGAAGCAAGCCAGGTCGGCATCCTCATCCAGGAGAAGATCCTGGATGATATGAGTCTTATTTTTAACCGACCTGGCATTACAGAGGAGCAGAGTGAGGTTCTGTGGAATGGTTGGTCTGCTCTCCAGGCCATTCTGGGAAACAGAGGGAACTGAAGGCGGGATAGCTACCAAACAGCGATCCCGCCTTCTTTTGTAACATATGTTCCCTCTGTTACAACCATACCTTCCGTTCCCCTGCGCAACTCCAATGGATGTTGTTGTTGGGGGGGTTTTGCAAATGCAAGCTGAAGCTCCCAGGAAGCTGTATTCTGTGGCGTATTCCTTTTTGGATCCTGCACTTGCTTGCAACCAAAATGTATCTCTGACCTTGGGTTCAATTGACCTGTTGCTAATGTCCAGAAAGAGATGGGAAATAGAGGCTGCAGAACAAGATTCAGATCCTGTTGTGAATAACTTCTTCCTGCATTAGGGTTTCGTCACTCATCTAAGCCATAGTGTTTCTCATAATTAATTTGAAATATTGTGGTGCTGGAGGAGAATTCTGCGGATACCCTGGGCTACCAAAATGACAAATAAATGGGTCTCAGAGCAAATCAGCCCTCACTTCTCCCTAGAAACAAAGGGCCAGAGCAGAAAGGCAGGAAAAAGCGGCTCGATCCTGCAGCTCCGCTCTGGCGCTGGGCCATTTATACGCAGGTGCAAAGATGCGCATCTTTGCACTAAGTAGAACTATCTGGCTTCTTTTTGCTCTGGAGCACAGCTTCGTTCCGATTTCCACCCATTTTGGAGGTGTGCATCATATAAACCCCCCGCCTTCTTTTTATTAAAAAAATTATTGCAAATAATTATAATAAAAAAGAAAACATTGTGATTCTATATACATCTGCATATATAGTCATTATTTATCTTATTATAAATATTAATAAAATCTTGAGATTCTCCAATTTCCACTTAAATTTAACACATATTCTTTCTTATTACCTATCCTTTCTCAATTCAATTGTCAATTTCTTTTTTAAACTTAATCTCTAACCTGGTTGAATTTTCTCTAAGATTTAATCTATTTCCATACCATTCCTTCTATAGCTATAGCTATAGCTATGTCTATATATTCCCTCATTTGTTATTTTCCGTTAGTCTTTTGTCTTCATTCCCCCTCCCCGCAATAGGATTTCCCTATCCTGTTCTCTATGGCTGTGTCAAATGGATCTTTCAATTAATGTTATATAGACCTGGCCATATAATGTTCCAATAAGTTTTTAACTGTTAACCAATTTTCTTCTGCTTTTTAAAAAATGATTTGTTTTTCAACCGACGGGTCAGCTTATCCATTTCCATCATATCTATCAACTTAAGTAATTACTCTTCTGCTGTTGGTAACTCTATCTTTCCACTTTTGGGCAAATAAAATCCTTGCTGCTGTTGTCATATAGAGTATTATCTTCCCACCTTCAGAGCGGCTGGAAGATCTCTTTCACCCCAAAGATAAATGAAGGCAGTGTACTTTGAACATACCATGAGAAGACATGACTCACCTCGGAAAAGAGAATAATGCTTGGCAGGGTGGAAGGAAGGAAAAGAGAAAGACTGCAATTCAGGTGGATCAATTCGATCAAGGAAGCCATGAGTTGCAAAACCTGAGCAGGGCTGCAGATAACAGAGTGACTTGGAAGTCTCTTATTCATAGGGTTGCCTAGGTCAAAGTCAGCTTGATAGCAAATAACAACAACAAGCTCACCTATTCTACTCTGGTTATAATAATTTTATACCACTTTAAGTGTCCTAGCTTCATTTGGCACAATGCTGAGCCTGGTAATTTGGCGAGGGAATTAGAGTTCTTTGCTGTAAGTCATGGGAATGGGAACCTCTCAGGTGTTGTTGGACTGCAAAACCCATCAACCCCAGCCAGCACAGCCAATGATGAAGAATGCTGGGAGCTGCAGTCCAACAAATTCTGAAAGGCCTACTGATTATGACCTGAAATACTAGGAATTCTAGAAGAGGAATCTAAGTCCCACACCAAACTATAAATCTCAGGATTCTGAATCATAGAATCATATAGTTGGAAGAGACCACAAGGGCCATCCAGTCCAATCCCCTGCCATGCAGGAACTCTTAATCAAAGCACACCCAGCAGATGGCCATCCAGCCACTGTTTAAAGATCTCCAAAGAAAGAGACTCCACCACTCTCTAAGGGAGAGTGTTTCACTGTCGAACACCCCTTACTCTCAGGAAATACCTCCTAATGTTGAAGAGGAATTTCTTTTCCTGCAGCTTGCATCCATTGTTCCATGTCCTATTCCAGGGGTAGGCAACCTTTTTGAGCCGGGGGCTGGGTTGCTGTCCCTCAGACAATTGGGGGGGGGGGGGCAAAGCACCATAAATAAATAATTATATATATATATATATATATATATATATATGCATGGCACACTCTCTCAGCCCCTGAAAAGCCATGGCAAAACCCCTGTGGAGATTTTGCCAAGAAAACTCCAAGAACAAGTAATAACAACAATAATCAATATCATCCTGGCGGGATGCGGTGGGAGGCAGCAGCAGGACCGGCCTGGGGCCAGTCCAAAGGCCTCAGGGGGCCGCATCCGGCCCCGGGCCTTAGGTTGCCTACCCCTGTCCTATTCTCTAGAGCATCAGAAAACAAGTTTGCTCCATCCTCAATATGACATCTCTTCAAATATTTAAACAGGGTTATACTATCCCCTCTTAACCATCTCTTCTCCAGGTTAAACATACCCAGTTCCCTAAGTCCTTCCTCATAGAGCTCCATGGTTTCCAGACCCTTCACCATTTTGGTCTCCCTCCTCTGGACACGCTCCAGTTTTTCAACCTCCTTTTTGAATTGTGGTGCCCAGAACTGAAAGATGGAGCCACAATAGTTATAATAGTATAAAACTATGTAAATTGTTTGTGATACTCAAGGCACGCAGGACTTCTGTTCCCTGAAAGTCTTATCCACACTAGCTACAGCAATAGCAAGTACATTTCTATACCGCAGTGGTGGCGCAGTGGTTAAATGCCGGTGCTGCAGCCACTCACTCACAAATCATAAGTTTGTGAGTTCAATACCAGCCAGGGGCTCTGGGTCTACTCAGCCTTGCATCCTTCCAAGGTTGGTGAAATGATTCCCCAGTTTGTTGGGGCCAATTGGCTTACACAGATTGTAAACCGCTTAGGGAGTGCTTAAGTGCACTGATAAGTGGTATAGAAATGTACTTGCCATTGCTATTGCTATTGCTGGTGTAGATAAGACTTTCAGAGAACAGAGGTCCTGTGTGCCTTGAGTACCAGAAACAATCTACGTGCTGCTCCTCCTGGCTGAATGGAGCTGTGTGTGCCCTTTTGCTCTACAATTAAAATAATTGATAAAAAATAAAAACAATTAAAAACATCAAATAAAAACAGCATAAAATTGCAAACATTAAAGACTACAATGCACATGTCATACCACAAACACCCCGTCGGAAACCTGTCCCATGATTAGGCTTTTAATACATAATCTTGGGATGGCTTTTCTATGTAGTTTTTAGTGTTTGCAATTTTTATACTGTTTTTATTTGACATTTTAAATTGTTTTTAGTGTAGAGTCTTTTAGAATGGTGTTGTTTTGTTAAATTTGGGTCCCTTTCTGGGAGAACAGCAGCATGGAAATGAAATGAAATAAGCACACAGTTATAGCGCTTTGTGATGCTACTATTGTTTTCTTATTGTATTCTTTTATTTTTATGCTTGTAACCCACTTTGATTCCCTTTGGAAATAGCAACAACAACAACAACAACAACAACGCTTTAACTGCCATGGCTCCATCCTTACAGAACCCTGGGAAATGTAGTTTTCAAGAGGGAATTAAGATGCCCTGCCAGAGGCTTCACCCCAAACTGGAAGTCCCAGGGATCCACAGGACATAGTTAAAGTGCAGTCAAAGCGATATAACTGTGTAGCCGGAAAGGGGCCTATGATGGAAAGAGCTTCACCTGTTTGCCTTCTGCCTGTGAGACAGCCTTTAAAGGCAGCCCGTCACCTTCTTCCCATGAAAAGCTGGCAACTATAACTGGCATCAAACTGGTGGTGAAGGAGGAGGAAGAGGAGAAGAAGTTGTAGTGGTCCACACACCTCCCTTGTGGCCAGATGCCAACCAAGTCAATATTTGCAAAAGTGAGATTGTGGTTAACCCGAGCAGCAATGGACATGGCTTCTCCTTTCAGACAGGACCGGCGTGAAATTGCGGATGCAGACACCTTCGTTCCATTGCAAAGAAGAACCCCTCTATTTCTTTCTCAATTTGCATCAGCCACGTTGGATCAGCCACCCTCCCCAGACATTGGGAGCAGGGAGGAGAGAAATCCTACAAGGGAGCACTTGTTTCTCACTTGAGTACCAAATCCATTATATATATATATATATATATATATATATATATATATATATATATATATTTGTATCCTCTAATTCTTTTTCCAGCAAGAAAACTGGCTGTGCTGGCTGGGGATAATGGGAGTTCTAGTCCGGCAGTTGCAATCCAACTAGGCTTTGATTTTGAGTTCCTGCATGGCAGCAGGGGGTTGGACTGGATGGCCCTTGTGGTCTCTTCCAACTCTAGGATTCCATGATTCTATGATCAAGGATCTATCCACAATTGTAGCAGCTGGATACCATTTTAACTGCCATGTTTCCATCATATGGAATAACTCGGATTTGTGGTTTGGTGAGGGAATTGGGATTCTGTATTGCATTCCCCTAAACAGCAGAATTAAAGCTCTCTTGCGGAGAATTCTCAAATCCTCCGGAAAGTACAAATCCTGTGTTTCCATAGTAGTTTGTGTCTCTTAGGATCTAGAATAAAGCCATAGTTAATTTTCACGAAAATGCTGTCCTGGTTCTTCAAGTCTCTAACCAACCATGATACTGTGAAGCCATGTTCTAGAAGAATGTATTCCTGACGTTTCGCCTGCATCTGTGGCTGGCATCTTCGGAGAATGGTGGCATGGAGGTGTGTGGGGTATACCAAGGGTCACATAGCATATATACCCCACATACCTCCATGCCAGAATTCTCTGAAGATGCCAGCCACAGATGCAGGTGAAACGTCAGGAATACATTCTTCTGGAACATGGCCTCACAACCTGAAAAACCCACAAAAACCTATGCCATGTTGTTGTTACTGTGTACCTTCGAGTCATTTCTGACTTATGGCAACCTTAAGGTGACCCTATCAAGGGTTCTTCTATAGTGCCATAAGACCGCTATAATTGTGAAGTTTAGATACACCCCTAGTTGAACCACCTGTTTCCAAGGTTTCTAGACATTCCACCAACGACTCATCATATCTCATTGATATTTAGTTATCAGCATCTGGTCTCTGAGAGCCAACGTGATGCAGTGGTTTGGTGCTGGCCTAGGATACAGGAGAACAGGATTTGAATCCCTGTTCAGCCATAGAAACCCACTGAGTGACCATGAACAAGTCATCGAACCATAGAGTTGGAAGAGACCTCAAGGGGCATCCAGTCCAACACCTTTCTGCCATGCAGGAACTCACAATCAAAGCACTAGTAAGAGATGGTCATCCAGCCTCTGTTTAAAGACCTCCAAAGATGGAGACTCCACCAAAATCGCTGAGGTAGTGTCTTCCACCGTCAAACAGCTCTCACTGCCAGGAAGTTTCTCCTAATGCTGGGGTAGAATCTCTTTTCCTGTAGCTTGTATCCATTGCTCTGTGTCCTGTTCTTTGGAGCAGCAGAAAACAAGCTGGCTCTATTCTCAACATGACATCCCTTCTCCCTTCAAATATTTAAACAGGGCTCTCATATCTCCCCTTAACCTTCTCTTCTCCAGGCTAAACCTACCCAGCTTCCTAAGTCTCTCCTCATAGAGTTCCATGGTTTCCAGACCCTTCACCATTTTAGTTGCCCTCCTTTGGACACGCTCCAGTTTTTCAACATCCTTTTTGAATTGTGGTGCCCAGAACTGGACACAGTATTCCAGGTGAGGCCTGACCAAAGCAGAATACAATGGCACTATTACTTCCCTATACTATACCTCTATTGATGCAGCCTAAAATTGCATTGGCCTTTTTAGCTGCTGCATCACACTGTTGACTCATTTTCAAATTGTGGTCTACTAGGACTCCTAGATCTCTTTCCCAGATATAAGTCTCCTTAAGCCAGGTATCCCCCATCTTATATCTATGCATTTTTTTGCCCTAAGTGCAGTACCTTACATTTCTCTGTGTTGAAATTCATTTTGTTAGCTTTGGCCCAGCTTTCTCATCTATTAAATCGTTTTGAATTTTCATCCTGTCTTCTGGGGTATGAGCTATTCCTCCTAATTTGGTGTCATCTGCAAATTTAAGGAGCATGGCCCCTATTCCTTCATCTAAGTCAGGGGTCTGCTGCCGCTGCCACTTTTTCCGGCCGCGGGAGTCCTCCGGGCCCCATTTTGGATTCCAAAATGGCACCCCGGAGGATCCCCGCGGCCATGCCGGGCCTCGGAGAGCCCTCCTGGTGGACCCTCTTGGAGGCCCGGCATGGCCAAGGGAGCCCTCCTGGTAGTGCGTGTGCGCCACCGCAGCCCAGGGGGCATCGGGGGACAGGGGGACCGGCCCCACCCCCAAAAAGGTTGCCGACCCCTGATCTAAGTCATTGATAAAGAATAGCAAACTGGGCCCAGAACAGAACCCCACTGGACACCCCACTGGTCACTTCTCTCCAGGATGAAGAAGAGGAGCAGCCATTGCTGAGCACCCTTTGGGTTAAGCTGATTAACCAACTACAAATCCACCTAACAGTAGCATTATCTAGCCTGCACACTCTCTCAACCTCAGAGGAAGGCAAAGGAAAGCCCCCTCTGAAAATTCTGCCAGGAAAACCCCATTATTATAGGTTTACCTTACGTCATAAATCAGAAATGAGTTATAGACATACAACACAACGATCTGGTAACTGGTTTGATTGTTTGTCACTAGGCCTCTGGGAGACCAGGGTTCAAATCTCCAGTCAGCCATGGGAACCCACTGGGTGACCTTGGGGAAGTCACACTGTCTCAACCTCAGAGAAAGGCAATGGCATACCACCTCTCAAGAAATCTTGCCACGAAAAACTTAGTATAAGTTTGCCATAAGTCCAAGGCAACGTGACGGCAAGTAACAACAAATACAACCAATGCTCATATAGAAGGATCTGAAGGTGTGTGTGTGTGTGTATATATATATATATATATATATATATATATATATATATATGTATATGTCATTGAATCTGAGATCTTGGAAGATACTGCCACCAAGTGGTGCCTTATATGTAAGAAAGAATAAATAATGAACAGATGACCTTGTTACACTGGAATAAATGTTAAAAACATGCTTCTCACCTTAAAGGAAAGACAATCTGGTTTACAAAGTTGGCTGCTCCAAGCAAACTTTAACCCTCTTAAAGCATATGTGGTTAACCCATCATGTCCAAATGTCACAAGAAATTACTGGCAGCACATCAGCCTTCAGGCAGACAATGTTTAAACTGATTTAACTTGAATGGGAAAATGTCTTTTCCCTCCCAAGGGTTGAGGTAAATAGCATAAAAGGGGGAAGGCTGCCAATGTTCACCAATTTCCAGCAGTTCTTAGAAAAATGTCTCAGTTCCCACTTCTAGTCCCAGTTCTAGTACAACACCATCCAAAATCCACCAAACAGTGATACTTTTATTGGGCCAACCAAAATGGACATTATATCCAGGGGCTAACCATATAGCAGATCCAATAAGATCAAAAATCTACCAGTGATACTTTTATTGGACTAAGCAAAATGCACAACATTTTGGTTGGCCCATTATAAAGGTATCACTGTTTGGTGGATTTTTTTGATGTTATTCAAAATGCACATTATACATATTGGTATACATATACAATAGACATAATGTGCATTTTGGTTGCACCAATAAAGGTATCACTGTTTGGTGGATATTGGATGATGCTGTACTTTGCTTCATGGCCAACACAGCTACCAGTTCTAGTGCCATAATCCAACTCTTCAGTCGAAACCAGTCTTCCCAATGCAATGCCCTGCAGATGCGCTAGACTACAGCTTCCATTAACCCCACATGGCAAAGGGCTGCCATGCAGTGGGGACATGGAATCTGTAGTTTGTTGTCATGTGCCTTCAGGTCAACCCTGACTTATGGTGACTTTATCCCAGGGTTTTGTTGGCAAGATTTATTCAAAGAGGAGGTTTCCTATTGCCTTCTTCCAAATAGCTAATATTTCCTAGCGGTCTCCCTTCAGAGTCTTAAGAGGCCCAAAATCAAGTAGGATTTGATGCCCTGAGGGTATTAAGGCAAGCATGGGACCTGTACTGTTCAATATGGTTGGACTCCAACACCCATCATCCCTAACCATAGGCTGTCTTACTGGGAATGATAGGAGTTGTAGTCCAACACACCCAGAAGGATCCAGTTTTGATGTCAGTGAGCTACCGACATAAAGGGCACCTTCCCTTACCTAAAAGCAAACCCTCTTTGTTTTACAAAAGCCGTTCTGCTTGCGCTTGGGACTAGTCTGTTATTCCATCACACAAAGGAATCTTGTAGCACTTTTGAAAGTAACTGAAAGAAAGGTGGTGGTAGCATGAGCTTTCATAGACTTAAGCCTATTTCCTCAGAAAATATGCATCTAAGGAAGTAGGCTCAAATGTACGAACGCTCATGCTACCAACTTCTTTCTTTCGGTTAGTCTCAAAGGTGCTACAAGATCCCTTTGCATACTGATTTTCCAGACTAACACGGCTATGTCTTTGCATTATTCTAGCAGTTACCTTCACTCCCCTAAAACATTTCTGAATTTCTTTGTGTTGTCACCAAGATCCAGAATGTGGATTCTGTGCATTGGACAAAAATCTCTAACCATAGGGGGAACTTTAACCAAGACAATCAAAAGGTCTGGAACCTAATCCCTATGAGAAATGACTTAAGGAGCCAGGCATGCTTAGCTTGGAGAAGAGAAGATTGAAGGGTGACATGACAGCCATCTTTCAATATCTCAAGGGATGTCATGTAGAAGATGAGAGCATTTGTGTTCTGCTGCTCCAAAGAATAAAGCATGAATCAATGGATTCAAACTGCAATATATTTAACTCTAAACATTAGGAAGAACCTCTTTATTTTAAGAGCTGTTCAACAGAGAAATATACTACCTCAAAGAGTGGTGGTCTCTCCTTCTTTGGAGGTTCAGTGGACATCTTTCAGAAGTGATGTGGTTGTGTATTCCTGCATGGCAAGGGGTTGGATTGGATGGTCCTTGGGGTCCCTTCGGACTCTGCAATTCGATGAACTTAGAATAACAGAATCATAAAGTTGGGAGAGACCACAAGGGCCAGCCTGTCCAACCCCCTGCCATGCAAGAACTCACAATCAAAGCACCTCCAACAGATGGCCATCCAGCCTTTGTTTAAAGACCTACAAAGGAGGAGATTCCACCAGACTCCAAAGAAGGTGTTCCACTGTTGAACAGCTTTAATGGCCAGGAAGTTCCTCCTAATGTTGAGATGGATTCTCTTTTCCTATAGCTTGCACCTGTTCCTCTGTGTCCTATTCTCTGAAGCAGCAGAAAACAAGCTTGCTCCCTCCTCAGTATGACATCCCTTCAAATACTTAAAACAGGGCTATCATATCTCCTCTTAACCGTCTCTTCTCCAGGCTAAACACACCCAGTTCCCTAAGTCATTCCTCATAGGGATTCATGGTTTCCAGACCCTTCACCATTTTAGTCGCCCTCCTCTGGACATGCTCGTTTTTCAACATCCTTTTTGAATTGTGGTGCCCAGAACTGGACACAGGATTATTCCAGGTGAGGCCTGACCAAAGCAGAATACAGTGGCACTATTACTTCCCTTGATCTAGATACTATACTTCTATTAATGCAGCCTAAAATTGCATTGGCCTTTTCAGCTGCAGCATCACACTGTTGATTCATGTTCAACTTGTGGTCCACTAGTACTCCTAGATCCCTTTCACACATAGTTGCGTTAAGCCAGGTGTCGCCCATCCTATAACTATGCATTTCATTTTTTTGGTCTAAATGCAGTACCTTACACTTCTCTGTGTTGAAGTTCATTTTGTTAGCTTTGATCCAGCTTTCTAGTCTATTAAGGTCATTTTGAATTTTCATCCTGTCTTCTGGGGTATTAGCTATTCCTCCTAATTCAGTGTCATCTGCAAATTTGAGAAGCATACCTTCTATTCCTTCATCCAAATCGTTGATAAAGATGTTGAAGAGCCCTGGGCCCAGGACAGAACCCCACTGGACACCCCACTGGTCACTTCCCTCCAGGATGAAGAAGAGGAGTCATTGCTGAGCGCCCTTTGGGTTCGGTCAGTCAGCCAGTTACTAATCCACCTAACAGTTGTATTGTCTAGCCCACATTTTAATATCTTGTTTGCAAGAATATCGTGGGGGACCTTGTGAAAAGCCTTACTGAAATCAAGATATGCTATGTCTACCGCATTCCCTTCATCTACCAAGCTGATAATTTTATAAAAAAAAGAGATCAGATTAGTCTGGCATGACTTGTTTTTGAGAAATCCATGTTGACTTTTTTGATTATGGCACTGCCTTTTAGATTTTCACTGACTCTGTTTAATGAGCTGTTCTAGAATCTTTCCTGATATTGACTTCAGGGATGTGGGATGTGAAGAGGAAGAGAGATTCTAATCAGAATCTGAAGAACTAAAGTTGCAAAGGGCCTTCTACATTAGTATTCTTATCAGTAATTAATTGGATCACCCATCTTTAGCAGGACTGTTTTTTTCACTGTTGTATAGCACCATGCACATATTGCACTGTACAGATACATAATAGTAATAATAATTTCCCAGCTTCTCAACAGCCCGCAAGGAGCACTGCACCTTCTTCTCCTTTGTTGTTGTTAGCAGCCTTTGAGTTGATCCCAACTCATGGAGATCCTATGGATGAGACATTTCCAAGATTCCCTGTCCTTCATTGCCCATGACCTCTTTAATAGAGTCCATCCATTTAGCAATGCAGCCTTCCTCTCCTTCTAGTTCCCTCTACCTTTCCTAGCATTATTGTCTTTTCCAATGAGTCCTGCCCATGATGCAGCCAAAGCACAACAGCCTCAATTTGACCATCTTGTCTTCCAGGGAGAGTTCAGGCTTGATCTATTCCAAGGAGCCATTTGTTTGTCTTTCCGGCCATCCATAGTATCCTTAGCATTCTTCTCCAGCACCTCATCTTGAATTTTTCTTCCTATCTTCTTTCTTAACTGTGCAACTCTCTCACATCCATACATGGTAACAGGGAATACAATGGCTTGGATGATTCTAACTTTTGTGCTCAGTTGTAGATCTTTACTCTTGAGAATCTTTTCTAGCTCTTTCCTTTCTGCTCTTCCCATTTCTAGCCTGCTTCTGATTTCTTGACTGCATTCCTCATTCTGATCAATGTTTGATCCAAAGTAAGGGACCTCTTTTACTATTTCAATTTCCTCATTGTCTAGGTTGAATTGGTGTAGATCAGGGGTCCCCAAACTATGGCCCACGGGCCAGACCTGGCCCATCAAGGCTTTCCTACCGGCCCGTGGATGGTCCTCCCGCCACCGCCGCCACTCGCGCCCGCCACCGGGCACCATTTTGTCTTCCAAAATGGTGTCTGGAGTCGTGTGAATGCGCCCAGCATCGCATACGCATGTGCACTACTCCAGGTGCCATTTTAGAAAACAAAATGGTGCCCTGCATCGCGTGCGCACTACTCCAGTGCCATTTTGGAAAACAAAATGGCACCCGAGTCATGTGCATGAATGCGCACACCTCCGGCCCCCTGGAGATCTGGGGGCCAGCGAACTGGCCCCCAGATCAAAAAGTTTGGGGACCCCTGGTGTAGATCCTCCGTGGCCGTTATTTTTCCTTTTTTTATGTTAGCTGTAAGCCTGCCTTTGCACTTTCTTCCTTGATCTTCTTTAGGAGTTGTTTGAGGTTTGTGATGTGCCTCTTTCCCCCCCCTTCCAGCCGTGGTCCACCAGGGTATAAAACCCCAGGCATAAAACACAGCCACACCAAAGCAGGTAGTGAAATATTTATTTTCATAAAACAGGGGTCGGGTGATCATCCTCAGCAAGGGGGTAACTTTAAAAAAAAATCCCTGCCAATAGTAAAGAATGTGGTGGTGGGACAGTACAATATTGTTAAAGGAGGAGAGCACTCCTTTTAGCAGGATCAGGTTGAGAAGGCAGGGCTATCGGGTAAAAAGGGAGAGAGATATGATGGAAAGGATCAATTTCGGTTGACTGGATGGGATAGAGGGAAATCTTGGTTACCAAGGCCCCGAACATAGCAAACCCCCACACAGATCAAGGACAGACAGACAAACAGATGGGGGTCTCATAAATATCATTTTACTGTCCGCTTTGGCCTCAAGTCCAATAGTTTACTTCCAATGAAAGCAGATCTATGGCTGCATCTGCATTGCAGAATTAGTACAATTTGACACCGCTTTAATGGTCATGGCTCAATGCTAGGCTTTGTAGTTTAGTCAGAGCTTTCTGACAGGGAAGGCTAAATACCTCACAAAACTACAAATCCCAGAATTCCATAGCATTGAATTGTGTCAAATGGCATTATTTCTGCAGTGCAGATGCAGCCTAGGTCTCTTTCACACAACACCATAATAAAAGTTTCATGCCAGTTTCATGCCAGTGTCCATCTGACAGTATCCTAGGAATTTTACTTTTGGTGAGACATTAGAAGACTTTGACTGGGAACTGTAAGGTCACAAAGCTACAAATTCCAAAATTCCGTAAGATGGAACCACAGCAATTACTGGGTTCTTCCACACTATATATTTATAGCACTATGATTGCATTTGAACTGTCATGGTTTCATCCTATGGGATTTTAGGATTAGAATTCTCAGGGAGTGACATGTACCATTTCCCCAAACTACTAATCCCACTCTTCAACAGGAACCTGCCATGGCAGTTAGATAAAGCCAAGTGATGTTGTGTGAAAGGGCCCAAGGTAAGGCATCAAAGTGCTGGAATTACACAGTGCAAAAGAGACTCCATTGAACCAACAGTTGAATGGCAAGTCAATCCTGATGTAAAATCCCATTGATCCAATGGCTGTACTCTACCTGGGACTAGCAAGTGGATTTAGGGCTCTGGTCCATGTTCTCTCTGCCACGCTACCATATTTCAGTGGTGTCTGTGGGATGTGAAGAGGAAGAGAGGTTGCAAAAGTTTAAGACAGTTTCACTACATACAGATACAGGGACGTGGCAAGAGAAAAAAGAAATAGGGATTTGATTTTCAAATCAAAAACTGAACTCAAGTTTAAAGAAAATCATCAACCAGGAGCAAAAAAAATTAGCAAAACATTGGCATTGTTAAAAGGCCCATGGGCTACCAATTTGGACTGGGGCAATCCCATTCAACCAGCAGATGTCGTGGAAAAAGAGAAATAAGTCAGCACTCTGTATACATGGCTTCCACCATCCACAGCTTGAAAATATTCCTCCAAAAATAAATTCCAAAAAGCAAACCTTGCTTTTGCCATTTTACATAAGAGATACCATTTTACAATGCCACTGTACATAATGGGATTTGAGCATCCAAGCATTTTGGTATCCAAGGAGGGTCCTGGAACCCAACCCCAGCGGATACTAAGGGCCCACCATACATCTTTTCCATGGCCCACAGAAGCATCACCAACCCAGACTTTGGACACCAGCCTCCAAAGGTGATTATATCCATAAGTCTTGGTCTAGCTCTATAGATACACATCAGCCTCCAGTGAGCATCCCTCTTGGTTGGGAGAGATGGGGTCTGCAGTCCCATCCACCTGGAATGCATCAAGTTGGGGTTGAGCTCAGCAAGCAAGGAAAAAAGAGGCAGGAAGGAAGCACTTGGGGTAGGAAGGAAATAGAGAAGGAAGCTCTCTTCTCAGGAGGAGGCCAGGACATTTTCAAGCTGTTGTTACCAAAGGGGCCCTAAACTTAGAGGAAACTCCTCAGTATGGAGCACCCATCCACCCTGCAGCTTGGCACTTCTCTTGATGCCACCACCTACAGCTGCAACAGAAATAGAGAAGGCCACAAACATGTGTACACAGCAGGAAACTGGATTGGACCACATGTGGAATGTGCTACTGCCCAGCCAGAGCACCATCTCCAAAGGAGTATTTTTTAAAGCCACAAATACCTGTCACCTTGCATAATAAAAAGAGAAGGTAGATGTAGTCCAAAATGTCTGGAGGGGCAAAGATTTCCCTCACTTCTGAAGTACAAAGGGTATTTTGGGAAAAATACAAAGCTCCCTTCTAACAGTCCCCCCCCCCCCCACACACACCAACTACCTACAGGAAAGGGCTGCTGATAAGACATCTGGAGTTATGGCTAGAAAGTCACTGATGCAACAGGTGCATGAGTGGTTCCACTCTGCCAACCTTTGGTGCTACAGGAGTTTTTCCAAGTCACCCCCGCGAAGAGAAAGTGGCACTTCACACATAAAAACACACACACAGCTGGCCGAGGCGTTCCAATTTTTCTAGTTCTGAAGCATCCAATCCCCTGGGAAATCCTCTTGCAAATAGATTGTACAAGACCTGTTCATTTCAGCAGCATTTCCAAAAGTATTTTACAGTGGATTGGGCTCCTGGAATGCATGGCCTTGCTCCCTCATTAATTCTGTTTTCCCCGCTTGGGGGGGAAATCCCAACTCTATCTTCTTTCTCTTTCCCAGGCATTTTTAAAAGGCAAACTAGAGAAAGATTTGACTTGCATTGCAGCCTCCTAGTAAACTGTTCCTCTATGGTCATAAATGCAATGTCCTTTTTCTATTATTTATTTATTGATTACCTCCAAGAGCAAAGGACACCAAATTCCCCCACAAATGCACCTTCCTCCCACTTGTTATGCAAAAACTGCTTTAATGGGCAGTTGTCCTCTAAGGCTGGATGGGAAATGAAACTAGAGTCAACACACAAAAGCCATGCCTGATCTCCAGATTTCATTGTTTTTGTCCCTCTCCATTCCAGATATCAGGCACTGAAAAAGACCAAAATGGTGCTTGAGCTGTGGGCTGCCACATACAAAAGGGAAAACACAACCAGTGGAAGTTGGTGGGTCCCATGTCACTGGGGAAGCAAATCTGGTCCATCTTCCTGACTAACGTATTTCAACATGAATTTAATTACCATCCAATTTGTCTTGGTTTCCCAGTCATTTTGAAGTTGTCAATGGCCAGAGAACTACTGCATATCCTCGGCAACCCAGCTTTAAAGTATTTTGGTCAAAATGCTTCAGAGGTTTATTTTCCTTCTGTGGCATCGATAAATGTAGGCCTGTAAATCTGCATGACCTGCCATGCCAATGCGATATAACCAAATGTCCAGAGTTTTATTAAACAGGTCCACAAGGTACCTGGATTAATAAGGTAAGCCTATAAGATAAGCTGCCCTCTATGGCAGACTTGCTTTCCTACTTATGGGAGGAAGGAGGAGAATTAATTAAATCTAGATTAATTCTAGATTAACTCCATTTTGTCTTACCTCAATACAAGGCCTTGGTGGAACAAAATCTAGTTATTAAACAACAGAATCACAAAATGTCTGCTATAATAATGGAACAAAAGTATCAGGTATAAATGTGTAACAGATTAAGTATTGGTAGTTTTTTTGTGGTTTTTTTCGGGCTGTGTGGCCATGTTCTAGAAGAGTTTCTTTCTGACGTTTCGCCAGCATCTGTGGCTAGCATCTTCAGTTTTCTCTGAAGATGCTAGCCACAGATGCTGGCGAAACGTCAGAAAGAAACTCTTCTAGAACATGGCCACACAGCCCGAAAAAAACCACAAAAAAACTATGGATGCCAGCCATGAAAGCCTACGACTTCAGATTAAGTATTACTGATATTTACTCTTCAGTATCCAACATAGAACAACACAGTCCGAAAGTTGCTGTTCATCATATAACTAAAGTTAATAAATATCTATTGAGTACTCTACTATGAACATAAAGATGCCTTTAATTTAAATAATCAAATTCATAAAAAGTCCTAGAAAAATTGCTAAAACATAAATAAAACTGTAGGTGGCTGCAGTAGTAACCAGTCCAAAAGACTTCAAAGTAGCAAGTCTTCTTAACAGGACAATGAGAAAGGATACAGCATAACAGATGAAAGTCAGTGTTGCACAGTTGGACTGAGACTCTGGAGACCAGGGTTCAGCCATGAAACCCACTGGGTGACCGTGGGCAAGTCACATTCTCTCAGCCTAAGGGAAGGCAATGGCAAACCCCCTCTGAAAAAAACTTGCCATGTAAACCCCATTATAGGTTCACCTTAGGGTCCCCATAAGTTGGGAGCTACATGAAGGCACACAATAACAAAACAGCATAACAGGTCTTCTTAACTGGGCAATAAATAGATTTCAGCACTATGAGTCTTCTTAACTGAGCAACAGTATGGAGTATATTGTTCTATGTTAAATACTGAACAGTAAATACCAACAATACTTTCTTTTATCGTTCATACGTTTATACATGTTACTTTTGTTCCTGAAACAAAAGGCCAAACTGACCTCAACTAGAGTCCTCCAGATGTGTTAAGACCTTAGCTCCCATCGCTCTCAGCCAACCCCCAGCCAATGGGGGTTGTTGCTCCAAAACACTTGGAGCCAAATGGATTGTTTGGTGAGGGTCCCAACACAATGGCAATGGGATTGGATTGACTGGTTGGCACTCCACAATGGCAGCATTCAAAACATGGCGGCCTCAAGTAAAAAATGGCAGAGGTGGGTGGGCTTCTGACAGCTTCTTCCAGGGAAGAAATCTTTTTAATGTTTTCTGATTTATACAACTGGGTGAACCAGCTTTACATGCCCAAGAGTCCCTCACAATCCCCTGCAATTCCACACACAAAGCCATTCAGATCTGTAATCAGACTTCCTCAGGACAAATGGGAAACAGAAAGAAAAATCAACATCCAGGGGAAAGGAAGAGATACAGGCAGACAAGGGCAGGAGGCGGACGAGATCTAGCCATTCACTGGCTGACTTCTTCCTCAGATGGAGTCTTGTGCCCACCAGTGTGTATTGGGAAATCAAACTGGGGTTTGATGAAGAGGATACAGAATACGCCACGGTGGCCTCTGGTGCAGTTTTATTTACAACAGGAAGTTAGTGCTGGTGGATTTCCAGGTTATTAACAAGCAGGAAAAACACTGTCAAGAGAAGGGAGGAGAAAAAAAGAGGGTGTCTGATAATCTTTCAAGAGAATTTGATTGTTGCTATTATTTTTAATATAAGATCATCATTATCATCACCACTACTACTACTACTACTACTAACATCATCATCGTCATGACCACCGTCAGTTTCATACTCCATCAAGTGTTACTAACTGGAATTTTGAACCATTATGATTCAGATTCTATCTAAGAATTTAGAAAGCAGTAAGCTATTGTTGCATAATAGAAGGCTCAAATAAAGGCACCAGATCCTGTCTGATCTTGGACACGAAGCAGGATCAACCCTGGTTAGTGTTTGGATGGGAGACTGCCAAGGAATCCCAGATGCTGTAGGCTATATTTCAGAGGAAGGAACTGTCAAAACCACCTCTGATCCAAGGCAGCTCACAGATAAAACCTTTAAAATTGCAGAGATTATTAAAACAATAACAGAGATTGTGGACCTAATGTACTGCAACCCACTTAAGGGATGCCAGCCATGATTTTAGTTGTTTTAACTTTTTTAGATTATTCAATTATTTAGTTTGGAATGTTTCAATCGTTTCAATTATATGCCATTATCATTGGTTGTTTATTTATTGGATTTATATTCCGTCTTTCTCCCAAAATGGGATTAAAGGAGACTCATTTTAATAATAATAATAATAATAATAATAATAATAAATTTATTTATATATCGCCCGGTGGCGGACCATAGAATCATAGAGTTGGAAGAGACCACAAGGGCCATCCAGTCCAACCCCCTGCCATGCAGGAACTCCCAATCAAAGCATCCCTGACAGATGGCCATCCAGCCTCTGCTTGAAGACCTCCAAGGAAGGAGACTCCACTACTCTCCGAGGGAGTGTGTTCCACTCTCGAACCGCCCTTACTGTCAGGAAGTTCCTCCTAATGTTGAGGTGGAATCTCTTTTCTTGCAGCTTGCATCCATTGTTTCGGGTCCTAGTCTCTGGAGCAGCAGAAAACAAGCTTGTTCCCTCCTCGATATGACATCCCTTCAAATATTTAAACATGGCCAATCTAGGCGGTTTACAATCTAGGCGGTTTACTATTTTAAATTGCTTAAATAGATTTCAATATAAGCTGCCCAGGGATCTTACATTCCGGGGTGACAGATAAATATTTTAAATAAATAAAAAATAAAGAAACCTTAGCTTATGATCTACCACCTGCACCTCCCCAGGGTAGAACCCATGAATTAGCAACATCTAAGACTTTCCTAACCAATTTAGTGGTGTTTACACACAAGACAGTAGCAAACCAGGACCAGAAAAATGGAAGGAAACATTGCAAGATTCCACCTAGGAGCTTTTGGTTAGCAAGAACCCCAATAGCCCCACTTTCATGTCCTTCAATGTGTTTTCAGGGTTACACATTGGCCTCCGTCTCAGTTGCCAGGAACCTTCAAGATCTTCTGAATGATCATTTGTCCCTACATCCCTTTATCGGGGCAACTGCACAGGCATGTAACTCCCATCTTTTGAACACCTGTAGGATCCATAGGTTTTTGACTGCTGAGACTGACCATCTGCTTGTCCAGGACTTAGTTATTTCACACCTGGACTACTGTAATATTTATTTATCTACTATTTTGAGTATTTATACTCCGCTCTTGACCCACATAGGCTCTCAGAGTGGCTAATGGCCTATTGGTGCCTTCCTGCTCTTATTCCGCTGGTTTTTATCCACAACTGTGCTATTCAGGTTGTTTTAAATTTCTCTAAATACTCACATACCTCTTCCCCTTATAAATCCCTCCACTGGCTACCAATTTGAGCCAGTACTCATTACAAGTTTTTGGCTCTAGTATTTAAGGCCCTATGCTTTAACCTCCCCCAATATCTGACACCTTGGCTAGTGTGGTATGTCCCATCCAGAAATTTAAGATCTACAGGCAAATGATTACTGGCAGTTCTGCCAATGCGTACAGCTCTGTTAAGGCTGTGAGCCTTTCAGGATCTGGCTCTACATTTGTGGAACAGTCTTCCTTTGTACCTCTGGCTGTAGGAGGATCTCATCCTTTTTTATAAAGGGTTGAAGAGCTCATTCTTCAATTTGTCAGATTAAACTGCTGAGTGTGCCTAAAATGGCCGAGATGGGTAGTGACTGGTGGGATGGTGAGGATTTTGTTTTTATAGTGTTGTGTTTTATTGTCTCATTCTTGATTATATATGTCTGATGTTCTGCCTGTTGGGTGTTATAAATGTTGTTGTTGTTGTTGTTTGTAATTATTATTAAGAGGTCTGCAACAGCTTGGAGGTGTAGATGAGGGAAAGGAAATGAAATAAAAGCACTGTGACACTCTCTTGGATCTTGGCCACACAATCTTTCTGCCTTTGGCCACCCTACTGAGGTCCCACTTCAGTATTACACAAGGGTAACTCAAGGTCTTCAAAGCCAGTTATCCAACAAAACTTACCACTGAAATCCACCAATGGGTTCTGTAAACCTGTGACGGATCAAGAATGTTGCAACAGCTTCAGCAACCTGAAAGAGACAGAAGAGCAGCTGGTGATGAAGCAGAACCTGTTGCTCCAATCCACAGTTGAATCTCTTGCTGGAGTTCAAAAAAGTTACTTTTGACAATGACAACTCTCTGAACCTCTGCAGCTAGCAAGGCCAGATGAACCACTCACTTTGTCCGGTGCATCCTCATGAACTGCATGGCCGCATTGTGGAAGGACTTGCATCTGGAATTTCCCTGCAAGTGGCAAAGAGGGGGATGTCATGATTCCCATGATATTTTGCTCTACCTTTGGGTTGGACTTTGTGCTCACAGACCCATTAAAGACAGAGAGCAGATGCAGGGACCCTTATGTGCAATGATATGGGTAATCTGCCAAGACACTACAGAAATGCCACCCAATTTGCTACTATAATTTGTTTGAACTGTAATCACTGAATGTTTGTATTTCCTATTGTAATAGCCCAACTTTGGATATGAGTTTTTTGTTGCTTTAATTAATGTTTATTGTTGGAGGGGCAGTCCACAGTCTTTAATATAAGTTCATCATCATTCTTGATTCATTGTATGTATAAGCTTTGCATTCACAGTAATTTCTGAAGCAGACTGTGTGTTTGTTCAAATGGACAAGTGTCCATAATGAGTATTTGTACCTTTACTATCAGCAATACTATTTGTACTACTACTGCCAGTATTATACATACTGTTTATAGTGTGTTATAGTATGTTCTGCCTTTATCATAGCTACCCTTCCCAATCCTGGACTTCTGAATTTTTGACTGCAGTCTCCATTATTCATAGGAACTTGGGTTCCTTTTGAAGTCTTTTGAAAGCCAAGGTTCTCAGGAAATTGAATTCAGCATCCAATATACACTAAGTATTTTTTTCTACACTTCTGCAGAATTATATCATTCATGCAAGCACACAGATGTACATCTCTATGGCTAAACAGTCTACAGTTAATAACCAACAGGCTGGTTGGCTCAAGGTCATTATTAAAAGCTCCCAAGGGTGCAAAAATCCATCATGAAATGTTGCTTACCTTGCATCTGGCCGATGGTTAGATCTTTATCCAGTCTGTCAACACCTAAACATTATTTGGGAGATGAGGTGAGTTGAGAGAAAGAAAAGGGACAATTGGTGGAGAAAGAGATGGTTAATGGGGAAAAATTCAGTCTTAATTTGTTGCCCTTCTGGGCTTCTTCAAAAATCATGTAGAAATTGAAGCAACTTTTATCAGTTAAAAAAAATATCACTGGAATATATATGATCTTCTTCTTCTTCCTACTCCTATTATAAGATGATTAAAAAAGAATAGTACAACACTGAATAAAAACAGATTTCAGCCTGTGACATTCGGAAGGTAGGCTAAGATCTTCCTCTCGTGACAGGCATTTCAATTTTAACATATTGCTCTTATTAGTAGCTTTATTATTGGCTTTTCATCACCATAATCTATCATCACTACTCAGGCCTTTCCTGAGTAGATAACTGGCCACAGAAAATAGTTATGCCTGACCCTAATTTCCACTACAGCTATTTTAATTTATTTGTCATTTATTGTAGTCTGTTATTTTTAAGTATGTTTTTAAACTTTGATTGTATATTAGGGGTGTATGAGGTTTTTGGGGGACAGGATTGTTTGTTTTATTGTATAAGCCGCCCCGGTTGTATTTTACAGAGAGGCAGGATACAAAAAACAACAACAACTGTGTGTATCATTGTTTTTGTTATTTTTTTGATTGATTGATTGATTGATTGGGGGTTTATGACAGTAACATATACAGGAAACCACTGCTTATCTGACAGGTAGGGACTGGAGCACTGTCAAAAAGTGGAATCAGTTGAAAAGTTTGTGTATTTTTTAGCTTGTAAATGCAAGACTGGACACTAGATGGTGTCAATAGACTGAGAAAGAATGAAAAAGCACCAATATGCCAAGTCAACTGAGAGGTAGGGAAAAATAGTATGTGGTTGAAAGAGCAGACCAGGGGTCAAAAGTGTGGTACATAGCTATAATTTAGATCTATCAAAACAGCAGAAAGTCCAAAAACAAGCCTTTGAAAAGAGAGTGATGCCTGTGCTCAGAGCATTTGCAAGTTGGGTGGTATATAAAACAATTTTTTAAAAAATCTCATTCCCAAATAAAAGATGATGCACACACACCACCCACTTTAACTTTGCCTTCAAGACAGTAAATAGGAGCACACTGTCCTAATCAAAGGAAATGGTTCCACCACTCTGTTCTGCTTTGGTCAGAACGTCACTGGAATCCTATGTCCAGTTCAGGACACTACAGTTAGATTTTTTTTAAAAATGGAAACATGTCCAGAGAAGGATGACCAAGATGATCAAAGGTATGGAAACAAATCCTTCTGAGGAACAACTTAGGGAGCTAGTAGCTTGGAGAAGACATGATAGCCTGCTTTAAATATCTGAAGGATGTCACAGAGAACATGGGGTCAGCTTGTTTTCCGCTACTCCAGAGGCTAGGGCATGAACCAACGGATTCAATAGTCAAGAAAAGAAATGCCACTTAAATATTAGGAAGAAATTGTTCTCAGAGCTGTTCAACAGTAGAATGGATGGCCTCAGGGGGTGGTGCACTATCCATTTTTGAATAGAGGTTGGATGGGCATCTTTCAAGAGTTGTGTACAGCTGCATGACAGGGGGTTGGATGAAATGGCCCTATCTCCCCATCCAATGCTAAGATTCTATGATTTGAAGTGCATGGAACTTGTAGACAATATATATAAATAAAGCAACCTACCAGCTAAGAGCAGCAGCTTGGGAACAGAGCAGTTGAGGAAGAGGTTGGAGAGACCCCGGAACCAGCCATCCCAATACTTCTCTGTCTTGGCCAGTTCAATCCGCCATGTGTATGACACATCCTTCTTGATCTGAAAGGGGACAGAAGAGGCGTGTTTTAACCCTTCCAAAACAGGGTGGTACCAAGAAGCATTGTCACCAGGATGCAGCAGTCACTGGTACCCATAGAAACAGTTTCCTGGATATCAAGAAAGAAAAGACAGTGAGTATCCCAAGTGGTTCCTTATGGTCTAGTTGTTGTTGTTGTTGTCAAGTTGACCTTGACTCATGGTGACCCTCTGGATGCAACATCTCCAAGACTCTCTATCCTCTACCTTTCTGTTAAGGTCTTGGGGGCTCAGACCTGTGACTTCCCTGATTAAGTCTAGCCATTTGGCATTTGGTCTTCCTCTCTTTCTGCTGCCTTCCACATTTCCCAGTATCATTGCCTTTTCTAATAAGCCATGCCTTCTCATGGTGTGTCCAAAGTACAACCACCTCAGTTTAGTCATCCTGGCTTCCAAGGAGTGTTTGGGCTTTATCTGTTCAAAAATCCATCTGTTTGTCTTTCTGCCATCCATGGGATCCTCAGCACTCTTCTCCAGCACCACATCTCAAATGAATTGATTTTCCTCCTATCTTCTTTCTTTACTGTCCAGCTCTCACATCCATATATGGCAATGGGGAATACAATGGCTTGGATGATCCTAACTTTAGTATTCAGGGTTTGCATTTTAGAATCTTGTCTAGTTCTTTCATAGCTTTTCTTCCCATTCCTTGTCTTCTGAATTATTCACTGCAATCTCCACTCTGGTCAATGTTCAATCCCAGGTAGGGGAATTCTTTGACTAATTCTCTTTTATTGTTGTTTTTGCTGTGTACCGTGAAGTTGTTTCCAACTTATGGCAACCCTAAGGCCAAATCACAGGGTCTTCCTGGCAAGATTTGTTCAGAGGAGGTTTGTCCTTGCCTTTCCCTGAGGCCTGGGAGGGTAGAACCACTGAATCAGTGGGATTTATGTAAGCATTGATTTACAAATCAGCAGTTCATTCAATGCACCTACTGTATCTGAGACTAACAAATTTTATTTAGACCACATAGTCCATTAGAGCTTAGCAAAAGTACTTTTTAGACTATAACTCCAAGAATGCCCCAATGAGCATGTTTACATTCACTAAGCTCATTTTCTCCCCTCACCATGCCCCTTAAGCCCAATGAAAATCATCCAAGACATGAATGATGTACATTCTCAGTGAAGGCTACAAACCTCTGCATCATCGTCTTTCTTCCCTTTGTTCACCGATTCTCCATTTTCTCCTTCCTCCTCCTCCTCTTCCTCCTCCTCTATAATCCCCTCCACAATGGTTTTAGGACCTCCAGGGCTTGCAGCTCCTTCACATCTGATTTAATTAAAACAAAACAAAACGACACAAAACAGTACTAGGCAACCAATTTCTTTTTCATTTCAAATGTTCTACATTAGCCTTTACAATTATCAGATAGGGGACTGCTAGATCATCAAAAGGCTGCTAGATTCACATTCACATAATAAAATAAATAAAAGTTGCGTTTGTAAAGTTTAAAAGACACAACCTACTGTTTCACTTGGCCAACCATGGACACTCGGGCAGATTCAAGATTTCGTATCTGTCCACTTTTCACACTAGAAAAAAGGAGAGAAAGAAAGAGCACACATTTTAGAAAAGTGTTTACTACTAGCAGCGAACTGCTAGTAGTAAACTGCTAGTGGTAGTTAGTTATTTAGTACAGTAGGGTTATGTATTACATGAGGGATCTATTACGGGACCATTGCATAATATGATTTTTGTATATAATCTAAAATGCTATTTCTCTTACCTGAAATGAATGGGAAAGGGTTCTCTCCAGGCATTTTCTAGGTCTTCTAGTGTGATTCTATAGTATGCTTCTGTCAGAGTATAACCATAGAGTTGTGTGGGAAGACCTAAAAATGCCTAGAGAAATGTTTTCTCTAGACATTTCTAGGTCTTCCAGCATGACTGTGGTCAACTTCCAGTGGAATCATACCACGGAATCACCCTGGAAGACCTAGAAAATGCCTAGAGAGAACATATTTTTTCTCACGTGGATAAGTGCACTCATGTTATATGAACTCACATAATACAACATCGTACTGTACATTGATATCCCACCTTCCTTTCATAATATAATTCAAAATAACATATAGGGGTGGGGGAGATTTTCCTGGTTTATCTCTCATCTGGATCCAAACCCACTAAGTCTCAGCAAGGGGATTATGCTATATAACCATGATGGGGAACCTATGGCATGTATGCCAGAGATGGCACGCAAAGCCATTTTCCCTGGTACGTGGATGGCGGGGAGGAGGAGGAAGAGGCACATACCTGCTCCTCCTCCTTCCAGACCCTCCCTGGCCTTCAGCTGCCTCTCCAGAAGCAGCTGAAAGCTGGGGACAGCACAAGTGGAGGAGGAGGAGGAACAGGCACATGGCTGTTCCTTTTCTTCCCCCCTTACCTCCCTGGGCCTTCAGCTGTTTCTGGAGAGGCAGATAAAAAGGCCCAGGAGAGAAGGGGAAAGAAGTCCTGCCCTGGAAATCCTGCCCCCAGAGGGCAGAAGTCCCACCCCAGGCACCAGGTAACACCCAGTAGAAGGCCTTTTCGTTTGGGCACTCTGCCCTAAAAGGTTTGCCATCACTGCTATAAAACGTTAGCAACACGGCTGTTTGTGACATGCCATGTACATTTACAAAGCTGCTAAGTTACCTCCACTCAATGGCAGTCTCAAGAGATTTGAATGTTTTGGGGCGACTCCGAAGGAAATTCTGCATGCTGTTCAGTGCATCCATGGCTGTTCCTATAAAGAAAACAAGAAAAGAGGGAAGTTCAGGCATTAAGAAAAACAGTATTTCTCGAAGGCCTCCATAGTTTACTGAAAAAGATAATAATGTTCATTAAACTGGAAGGCAGTAGGGAAAGTCACTTCCTGCTTTTAAAAAGGCCTCTCTTGGGTCTAGAACAGCTCAGAGAGACACCCCCCCAAATGGCAATTCCCCCCATGCCTTCTATGGTGTAACGGGGCATTTGGGGGCCAAACAATTTGTAAAATGAAGGACGTAGCCCTTCAAAATCTGCTATGGGCTAACGCAGTCTCCCAACCACCTGAGTTAAGCTGTCGTAACATGTATGTGGCTCAACTAACATTAGGGGAGGGCAAAACAAAATAATGACTGTAGAATTATGTCAAGACTTACCTTCCACCACATCAATCATACACAGACCCAACAAACTGGGTACCAAGTTGGAGGCTGCTGTGTGCACTGCAATGGCGCCTCCCATGCTGTGCCCAATCAACATGATGGGAGGACAAAGGTCTCCATACATGGCTTCTACCACGTTTCCGACGTCTCTACAGACAAACAAAAAAGACACCAAAAAATTGAGCTCTACTATGTGTTTAGGTCAGAGCTTGGTGAAAATTCTTTTTTTGGACTTATTTCAAAGTACATGGGCCAATGCATGTACAGGATAAATCTCCCATATCCAGAATGCTTGGGACCAGAAGTGTTTTGAATTTTTTGGGATTTCTGAATGCTATTTGGCATTTTTTCCTGCTCCTGAGAATAGGACTTAACCCAACTTATTCAAAATACTAGGAAAAACATTTCAGATGGTAAGAGCTGTTCGAATGGACTAACCTGGTAGGTGGTGGATTCCAATTGTCTGGAGTTTTTCAAACAGAGGTTGGGTGGCCATCTCTCAGGGATGTTTTAGCTGTGAATTTCTGCATGACAAGGGGTTGGACTACATGGCCATTTATTGTTGTTGTGTGCCTTCAAGTCATTTCTGACTTATGGCAACCTTAAGGCAAATCTATCATGGGGTTTTCTTGGCAAGATTTGTTCAGAAGTGGTTTGCCATTGCTTCCCCTGAGGCTGAGAGTATGTGACCTGCCCAAGATCAACTAGTGGGTTTCATGGCTGAGCTGGGAATCGAGCCCTGGTCTTTGGAGGTAGTCTAGCAATCAAACCACTATGCATTGCTGGCCGTCTACAACTACATCATCCTATGATGTATTCATTTATTGGATTTCTATCTCACTTTTCTCCCAAAACAGGGACTCAAAGATAACTCACAACAAGGTAAAAACCGATAGATATAAAAGCACAAAAAGTTATGTTAAATCAGAATGAAACTAGAGTAATAAAGCATAAATAAACTACAAAACAATGTGAAAGCATATGAGTAAAAAAGGGAGAGTGTCTACACCCATTGTCAGCAGACAGTCAACTGGCAAAAGCGTTTTTCCTTTTTCTTTCTCCTTGAGGTTATCTGCTTTTTGGAATACACTGGCAGAAACAGCAACAATTTTCTGGCAAGTCTACATATTATTTGTTTTAATTCAATACTGCCTGTTTATGAACTGTGTGACCATAGAAAATGCTTTGAAAGGCTAGCTAGAGCTGGCTTTGACTTCAATAACATTTTCAATAACTAATGCTGAGATTTCCTTGAAAAAGGTCAGGAAGAAGAGAATGTAAAGTTGAGAAAGTGTAGGTATGTTTGTTTGTATGATGATTGAATAAAATATTTTTTTTAAAGAAAAAGGTCAGTTTGGATCAGGGATGAATTGCAAACTGAAACAAAATACATGGTTCTGCAATTACCATTTTGGCAAAACTCTAGATCCCAGCCCCCCTGTGGGTGTATCAGGGAAACCTTTGCATTTGGGATCACCGCAAGATCCTGGCACACACAAGAGAGAAGCATATTGCAAGATACTGGGGTGTATCCAAGGCAAAGAGTGAGCAGGGAGATCACAGATGGACTCCCAGGAAGGAGCCAGATGCATCTCTGCCTTGAATGAAGGACTCTGTCACCTTCGTGACTCAACTATGCGGAAAGCAGGGATGACCGTTCTCAACTGAAGATGCATTTTACAGGGGCAGTACATAAATTGGGACACTCTGTTGTCTTCAGGACTCTGTCCATGGCTAGCCTAGGCCCAAAAATAAGCAATAACAACAAAATCAAAACCACACATGACCAGAGGTATACTGACAGTTGTGATTTTGGGATCCTTTTTTTAAAAAGGGGATTGGCAGGAGTATGTCCTGTTTCAGGGCAGAAGTACTGTCTCTGTGTTCCTTCAAACACTGTTTTTTAAATCTCAGGTAAAAACTTTATTTTTTCAACTCTTCAGAATTTTGTTTCAATTTTACTTTTACAATTTTGTATATTATAGGTAATCAGACAACTTATTCTCTAATTGAATAGTACTGATAGTGTTTTGATATGAATCCCTTTTTGCTTATATCTCTATATATTAAGCAGTACACCTTTAGAAGGCTGTCTATTTTTTTGTTTTACACTTTTACAGTACCACATATATTAATGGCACTATATGTGATATTGTAGAAAAGTAAAACATACAATGGCACACTATATAGTGCTATTAATATATATGGTACTGTTGAAAACTAAAACACACAATTGCATGCCATTTAGTGCCATTAATGTACAGGCTGAGTCTACTTTATCCAGAATTCTATCCCCCCAAAAGCTCTTTTGGCACAGGCAAATATTTCACTCCATGCATTAGGATTACTCATGAATCATAGAGCCACAGAATCACAGAGCTGGAAAAGACCCCAAGGGCCATCCAGTCCATCCCCTGCCATGCAGGAAGACACCATCAAAGCACTCCAACCTCTCTGAAGGAGGAGACTCCACCACGCTCCGAGGCAGTGTTTTCCACTGTTGAACAGCTCTTACCGTCAGGAAGTTCTTAATAAGGTTTAGCTGGAATCTTTTTTCCTGTAGCTTGAATCCATTGCTCCAGGTCCTATTCTCAGCAGAAAACAAGCGTGCTCCATCCTCTATATGACACTCCTTCAAATATTTAAACAGGGCTATCATGTCACAGCTTAGCCTTTTCTTCTCCAGGCTAAATGTACCCAGCTCCCTAAGTCTCTCCTCATAGGGCATGGTTTCCAGACCAGAGTGCCAGAGAACCAGTCTGGAGTCATGTGACTCACCAATGATGTCCTGGATCTCAACAAATCCTGTTGAGATCCAGCAGATTAAAGGGCTGGGTTTGTGTATAAGAGCCTTACTACTGGAAAGACCAAGCTCTACAAAGCAGTATTATAGAAATTACGTACTTGGACATGGTTTCTGCAGAGAGATCCTCTGGATTCCTCACTTTTGTCTCACCTGCAAAGAAAAGCCAATAAAATCACACAAACACAGAAGGTTGGCTTGCACACAGAGCCACTGCAGGACATCTGCAGGACATCACTGGTTAGCCCAAATTTCACAATTAGTAGCGAAGTCACTTCTAGTTCATATTGTTTTAATAAATAAAAGACTTTACTTGGACATAAAATGAGCTGTGGGGAATGTAACGAAAATATTCCTACACCACCAGAGGGTATATGGGGACTCAGGGGCTGCATACAGCCTGCAAGCCACATATTGCTTACTGCTGCATTGGATATATTCCCCTACTATCTGCTCACTCTCAGAGGCAATTTTTCCCTTCTCTGATTACCTGAATGCTTTTGGCAGAACAGGGGGAGGGCAATTTTTGTTTCCATGACCCTTCCTACAACCTGCAATACTGCATCCTAGAAGCAATGTGACATCACTTCCAGCTGCTATTTTTGACATTAAAAAAATTGTGGTTTTTTTTGGTAATTCTAGAAAGTCTCTGGGGGTTGGTGAGTAAAAAATGTTGCATTTGTGGGTGATTCTGGCATGTTTTAGGCCTGGTAACTGGCTTAGCAATTTTAAATATTTAATGTTGGGCAGTTCAGAAGAGCTTTGGGGATGTCAATGTGGCTTCTGGGACTGCATGCGGTCCACAGACCACACTGTCCTTACTCCTGCACTAGAAATGCTGGGGCTGACCTTAGGACCTGCTGTGAGGGGTTTTCCCATGAAGGCATCTCATACGCACAGGCCTTGGGATTATGAGAGATGGTCCAACACATCTGGAGGGCTTCCAGACAGATGGTGCTGCAGAGCCATGGTTCTCAACCTTTGCTTTTCCAGATATTTTGAACTTCAGCATGCAAAAATCCCAGGCAGCATGGTGAATGATCCAGAATCATGGGAGCTGAAATCCATCCTCACCTGGAGGGTCAAAACCTGAGAACCCCCACTCCTCTCATGATTAAAATCTTCTATTTCTAGAAACAAATCCACCCAGTTGAATACTGCTGTGACTCGATTTCCTGTTGTCTCATTTTTTGACCATTTTTAACAGGCTTGTTTTACAGTCAAAATTTCTCAGCCTCAGAGGAAGGCCATGGCAAACCCTCTGTGAACAAACTTTGCTCAGAAAATCCTGTGATAGGTTCATCTTACAGTGGCCATAAGTGGGAGGAAACGTGAGGGCATGTGGTAACAATTGCTTTACTGCATTTTGCATGCATTTCCATTTGTCTTTGATAGCCTTATAGCTATGCAGCAGGGCAAGATATTTTTAAGGCTAAAATAATTCCACCACACCAGGGGGATGTTATATGACTTGAGACAAATCTCTTAATGAACGGTTCAGAGCAAACTGCAGCAGGTATCAAAATCAGGAACAAAAGCAGGAAGAGAGAACAGAGAGAGAAAAGTCACCCGCAATAAAGAAAAGAGCTGGATTTTTTGCTTTGAAAATAAAAATTCATAAAGAATCACTTACCATGTCCTCTCAGATCCAAAGCAACGATCCTACACTGGATCCGATTAATAATGGCAGACTGGAAAAAGACAAAAAAATAAAATAAAAATAAAAATACAGAGAGGCATCAGTCATGAATACATGGCCACCCACAGCAGTGGAAAAGGCCAATGGATAGAATGTGGACAAGCCAATGTTTCTGTTTCCCCTTTGGACTACAACTTCCAAAATACCTCAGCTAGCATCACTAGGGATGTGGAACAGTTCTGGAAATTGCAGTGCCCCCCGCCAAAAAATGGAAAATTTCCAAGCTCTCTCTAGAGGGTTTTTTTTTTTTTTTTGGTTCTGCTGAAGGAAGTAGGCTCAAACAAAGGGCTAAAGCTTCAAACCTTGTAGGAAAACAGCCACAAAGAATACGAATGAAGAGAGAGGCTGCATCCACACTGCAAAAATAATGCAGCTCAACACCACTTTAATTGCCATGGCTCCATCCTCTACAATCCTGAGATTTCTAATGTGTTATAGCATCAGAGCTCTCCAACAGAGAAGGCTAAATGTCTTCTAAAACTACAGTTCCCAGAATTCCATAGCACTGAGCCATGGCAGTTAAAGTGGTGTCAAACTGTGTGGATGCAGCCAGAAAGGAATGGAAACAGGTCTGGTCAATGCTGAGATTCCTCCAATCTTTTTTGTATTCAGATGAAGGTAAGGGCAGGTCTGACTGAAATGGACTCCACCAAAGAGGGAAAAAGCCACGTGGCAATTCACATTCTGAGGCTTCAGAAAATGATTTCCCTCTCTCTTTCTTTAAATGCTTACAAGCTGCCTTTTGCATCAGAAGATCTCAGAGCAGCATACAGACAGAATCAATTTAATACAGTACAGAAACATTTAATAATTTAAAACAGTAACAAATAACCTAGAACAAAGCATGCTAATAATCAGCTCTCTATATCCATGAATTCTTTATCCACAGATGCAGCCATCAACGGTTTAAAAATATTCAAATAAATATAAATTTCCAAAGGCAAATCTTGATTTTGCCATTTTATATAAGGGACACCATTTCATTGTATTTAATGGGACCGGCATCCATGAATTTTGGTATCTACAGGTGGGGTTTTCCCCTCCGGAATCAAACACCAGCAGATACCAAAGGCCCATTCTAGCTATTATACTCCATATTAGGTGGGATTTATTTATCAGCTGTGTTTACATCCCATCTTCCCTTACCTGAGCTCAAGATAGTATATGTGGTCCTCCTCACCACCACCATCTGTAACCTCACCACAACCACTTTATGAGGTAGGACAGGCTGACAAAGATTGGGAATGGTCTAAGGTCACCCAGAGATTTTCTTGGCTCAGTGGGGACTTCAGTCTGGACCAGCCAAGCCACAGGCAAATACAGTAGACCCTCTGCATCCACGCATTCAACCATACATGGCTTGAAAATATATTTTTAAATCCAAAAACTAAACTTTGATTTTACCATTTTATATAAGGGACACCATTTTACTACCGCATTGCATATAATGCCACTTGAGTTTCCACGGATTTTTGTATCCAGAGGGTCCTGGAACCAAACCACAGTAGATACCAAGGGCCCACTGTACCTTAACCCTGACACACACTGGCTCTCTTGTACTGCAGCTTAGCTACTGTGCAAATGTTTTCCTGTTTCTGCCCACTATGAAAGCTATAAAAAGGCAGTGAAACTCAATTACAGACTAATGGAAAGTTTACACAGGACCCACCCCATATGTACATGCAGACACAGACCTCCCCTACCCTTTGCTCAGATCCAGCTAACCTTATCTTCATAATCAGATGGTCTGGGAACTTTAGAAAAACAGGGTTCACAGAATCCAACAGTCAAGAAACAACACAACCTATAGAGGCCTTTGTGTTCATGTTGAGATTCACTGAGGTTAAGGGTAAAGGACCCCCGTGAATGTGGAAAAACCACAAATAAAAAACCCCACTATTCTTTTTACCTAAGAGAACATCTCTCTAGGAATCTCCAGGCCCTCCAGTGCAACTCTATTACCAACATCTGCCAGAAGTTGATCACAGAATCTTGCTGGAGGACCTACAAATGCCTAGAGAAGTGTTTTCTCTAGGAACTTCTAGGTCTTCCAGCACAACTCTATGGTCAACTTCTGGCAGAGTTGCACTGGAGGACCTAGAGATGTGAAGTCGAAGGCTGTCATGGCCAGCATCCATAGTTTTTTGTGGGTTTTTTTGGGGGGTGTGAGGCTGTGTTCTAGAATAATGTATTCCTGACATTTCACCTGCATCTGTGGCTGGCATCTTCAGAGAATGAAATTCTTCTAGACCAGGGGTAGGCAACCTTTCCCCTTTAAGGGCCGAGGGACTTCAGCTCCCAGAATCCCAGGAGCTATTGGCCAACATGGGACTATTGGCCAACATGGCTGAGGCTTCTGGGAGTTGAAGTCCTTCGGCCCTTAAAGGGGAAAGGTTGCCTACCCCTGTTCTAGAACATGGCCTCACAGCCCAAAAAACCCACAAAAGACCTAGAGATGGCTAGAGAGGACATATAAATCAAACCTCCAAATAATCAAAGCTGCAAATGTGAAGGCCCAATTCTACTTTCTACAGTAAAAGGTGGCCTACAAACAGACATCAATTAAGCCAGGGGTAGGCAACCTTTCCCCTTTAAGGACCGAGGGACTTCAGCTCCCAGAAGCCTCAGCCATGTTGGCCAATAGTCCCATGTTGGCCAATAGCTCCTGGGATTCTGGGAGTTGAAGTCCCTCGGCCCTTAAAGGGGAAAGGTTGCCTACCCCTGAATTAAGCAGTCTCTTCCCTTGTTAGCATGACTAGCTAATCTGTGCCTTCAAGTTGCCTCTCAACCTGGGGTAACACAATGAATTTCAGACATTTTTCATAAGCAAGTAATACTCTGAGGTGGTTTTGCTACGTCCTTCCTCTAAAATAGAGCCCACAGCAGCTGGTATTCTTTGGTGGTATCCCATCCAAGTACTAACCAGGGCTGACCCTACTTAGCTTCCAAGATCAGACGGGATATGGCACCTTTGGGTTATTTAAATTACGGTACTTTAAATGCTTGGTTTTTAGTAACAGCATGTAAATGGAACTATAACTTCAGGGACACAAATTTTTCATTAGCTTTAATCATACTAAAAGAACTGCATCACATCACAGAGAACTGTTATGTGTAAGCAGAGGTGTGCTATGGATTAACAGCTCCAAAAATTCACAAGTTCCTAAATCAGCAACTTATTCTAGGCTAGGCAGAAAAATATATGTAGTTATTTCCTAAAAGGGGGGGGGAGGGGAAGGGGATTTAATAGCTGTGTTAACACACTTTGTCTCACAGAGACAGATGCTTCTGAAAAGAAACCTAAGTCTAAGAAACCTAAGAAAACATGTTTGTACTTTGTTCTTTGTTCCTACCACCTTTCAGCATTTACATAAAAATGCTGATTTTGGCAGTGATGAAGCTGTTATTTGTGTTAAAAAGAAATGAGCAGCTAAAAGCTATATATGGTGACTTGTTGATTTGACAGCCAAAAGCTAGCAATTGTGGAGGCAATTATCAGGGCTCCAACTATAAGGCACTCAATGAAAAGGGGGAGAAAAGGGTCCTGAAGAAGTCGGGGCTGATTTATAAGCAAAAAGGGAAGCATGAGTCCTTTGCTGGCCAAAGAAATGGTGCACCTTTTGTTTCATTCAAAGTTTCTGTTGCCAGGATGGTGTTGTGACTGCAGCAGGAATCCAACAAGAGAAGGGACCAGAACTGGGTCAGAGGACTCAATGCAAGACATTTGCAGCACAATCCTGTGAAGATCTATTCAGAATTAAATGGTGGGTTTCTATATTCAAAGTGTGCAATCTACTCTACCACACCCAGCATATTTCCAACAGCTTTGAAAATAAGACTGGTGTTATGGCAAAGTCACCGAGTATGTGATGAATGTGTTACATATGTGACGGAAGTAGTCAAGCAAAACATGAATATAATTCTGAAAGGCTGAAGTGCCTTCAGTCACAAAAAAATCTAAGTACCTGCTTTATGCAGCGCTAGAATATAAAAGTAGGGTGCACCTCCCTTATCCAGAATTCTAAAATCCGAAATATTCCAAAAACTATGGGTTTTTGGGTGGCTGAGATAGTGACACCTTTGCTTTCTGATGGTTCAATGTGCACAAACTTTGTTTCACAAAAATATTGTATAAAATTAATTTCAGGCTATGTGTATAAGGTGCAGATGAAACATAAACAACATTTTGTATTTAGAGTTTGGTCCCATCTTGAAGATATCTCATTATGTACATATATGCAAATGCAGATATTCCAAAATAGAAGAAAAAATTGAATTCTAAAATGTTTCTGGTCCCAAGAGTTTCAGATAAGGGAGACTCAACTTCTAAGCAGAGACTCTGGAGACCAGCTTGGCCATGAAACCTACTAAGTGACCTTGGGCCTCTCAGCCTCAGAGGATGGCAATGGCAACCCCCCCCCCAAAAAAAAAGAAACTTGCCAAGAAAACTCCATGATGTGTTCGCCTTAGGGTCAGAGTAAGTAAAAAACTACTCGAAAGCAAGCAAAGCAAAGCAAAGCAAAGCAGCTTCATTTATCTACCGCTTCATATCGCGCTATGGGATGTCTAAGCGGTTTACAACTGTAAGCTCATTGCCCCCCAACAGCTGGGTACTCATTTTAGCGACCTCAGAAGGATGCAGGCCTGAATCAAGCCTGAGCCCTGGCTAGTATTGAACTCACAACCTTGTGGTCTATGAGTGAGTGGCTGCAGGACAGGCATTTAACCACTGCGCCACCAGGGCTCCTTACTGCGCCACCAATGCTGTTAAGGATTGTTGGGTACTTCCATTTAATAACATCTAGAAAATTAAATAATCTGCTTTACAGCCTTGCAAAAATATGGCCACTCTTTCTCTGCCTGACCCTCACTTTTGGTCTTCCCAGAATCCCTCACCACTGGCCATGGTAGCAAAAAGGGCTTGCAGATATTTAGGATTATAGAAACATAAGAGTTGGAAGTGACTCCAAAGCCCATAAAGTCCAACCCCCCACTCAATGCAGGGACTCCAACTAGAGCATTGCCAGCAGGGAGATGTCCAACCTCTTTTTGAAGGTGTTCAGAGAAGGAGACCCACCACCTTTCTAGGCAATTGGTTCCATTACCAAAACTGCTCTCACTCTCAAGCAGTTCCTTCTAATATTCAATGGAAATCTACTCTTCTGTTACTCCAAACTCTTAGACCTGGTCCTATCCTCTGAGGCAGCAGAAAACAAGCCTCCACTCTCCTCCCAAGTCAGGTCACAATTTGAGTTAAAACAAAATACAGTTAAAATAATGGAGAGTAAACAGAAAAGTTTAAAAGCAATTGAACAATCATATTAAAACATTTAAATCTGTTTTTAAAAGGCAGTTAAGTCATCGTAACAGTTGTACAAATACAAATGTAAGACAGACCCATTAAGGACTTCCTGCAACACAGTTCAAGGTCTGAGTAAACAGAAAAGGTCTTCATTACCCCCAGTGCAAAGAAAGTTGAGAGAGGGTCCAATTAGCTTCCTGTGGGAGGGAATTCCGCAGGCTTGGGAGCAGCCACCGAGAAGTCTCTTCCCATGTTGACTCCACATTCAACACCTGATTCAATGGTTCTACTCTAGTTGGATCTAACCAACAGGGTTCCACTCACTGTTTTCCAGCAGTGGTACAGAATTTTCCACCATTCTATAAAAAGTCAGAATATCTCTCCTAGGCTTGTCACTGGAAGCCAGAGCTTTAAACTAAAACATACTGGTATTTTATTTCATTTATTTCCTACCTTTTTGCTTCTGGCCCCACCTGCCGAATGTGGCTCCAGAGAACTTCTGTGAAACTGAATTCAGCCCCATGCCAAAAGAGATTCCCCACCCTACCTTTATATTCTAGCGTTGTATAAGGCAGGAAGAAAATGTGGAAGGAAACAGCTTACTTACAGTGAACACAGCCCAGGAGAGAGCAGAATGTCCTCCACCATGCAGTAGCAGCAAGACAGGGCCCTCGGATCCACTCTTGTAAATTCGAAAAGTGTATGAACAGTTAAGAATGTCATAACCTTTTTTTGTGCTAAGTCTGGAGTTTAGATGTAAATGATACCATCTTTTCTACCTGACAAATACACTCTGTTACCAAATGTTGCTGTTTATTCAATCTACATAATGTCTTTTTCACACTGTAAGTAAAAATTCTGGCTCAATATTTTGAAAGAGGCGAGACACTGAATGCCACCCAATGCAGTTTAAATCACTGAAATCTTTCACAATCACTACCACCCTGTTAGACGGATTGCTGCAATCCACATTTTGGAAGCCAGAAGGAAGAGAATATGATTTAACTGGTGGCTACATCTAAAACAGAGCTTCCTGCAAACAGATTGTCCGTAAGTAACACTCTCCTCTTCCAAATAGGCAGTGGCTATCTGGTCACTTCTTGTTTAGAAATAAGACCTGTCTTGTACTGGAATAGGTGAGGATGTGTGTGCATAAAGATCCTCAAAACAGCAAAACGACCAATAGCAGTCTGAGATGACAACAGTGATAATTTTGTTGTTATGTGCCTTCAAGTTGTTTCTGACTTATGGCTACCTAAAGGGAAATCTATCATGGAGTTTTCTGTGCAAGATTTCTTCAGAGGACAGTTATCTTTGCCTTCCTGTGAGGCTGAGATAGTGTGACTTGCTCAAGGGTTTCAATGGCCAAGTGGGGACTCAAATCCTGGTCTTCAGAGTCATAGTTCAACGCTCAAAACACTCCACCATGCTGGCTCTCAATAACAACAACAACAACAACTACTACTACTACTACTACTGTTGTTGTTATTTCTGTTCATTAATATCCTGCCCTTTCCCCAGTATTAAGATTCAAGGCACCTTACAGAATATTAAAACCAAAACAAATTAAAAACAAACAAAACCATCAGTAAATATATAATTTTAAAAAGCAATTGAGAATTCTTGAGAATTAAAACCACTTAAAATTTTATTGACAGGCTAATTAAAAAATGACAACAAAACAAATATTAAAAGCCCATTCTAGTCAGTTCTTGAAAGGAGCTGTTCATTTCTGGGTTGTTGTTTTTTTAAAATGACTCTAATATATTGAGCAGGGGTATAAAAACAGAGTGGTACAGCCTTCTGGGGTTTCGCAGGGGACCTATATGGCCCCAGCAATCCCTAACAGTTACCTCCCCCGGGTTTCAAGATTCATCATTGCTCACATCTTGTTGCAAGAATAATTAAAGAAGGGGGAAAGGATATATCCTTGCCAGAATCGGTCTCCACAACCACGTCTTCCATAGATTCAAAATACTGGCTCCATGGGACTGGAGAGTAGTCCCGCTTCCTTCCAGGTCTGAGGGATGAAAAAAGAAAAAGAAAAAAGAATTGGTATTTAAATGTTATACTTGTGGTTGGCAATAAATTTTAAAAAACACACACATTTTGCAGCAGGCAAGATAGTTCTTGAGGACAGAAGATGGAACACCAGACTTGTTCCTGTTAGGTTTCCAAAGACAAAAGGTAAACTATCCAGGTCTACTTCTGCCCATTACAGGTACCAGGTTAGATTTTTGTAGACATTTTCCTAGTTTTATTTTTTTAACTATTATTTATTTATTAAAGTCACTATATCACACCCTATGTCAAAAAGAGCTCAGGCTACTCTGTGTGTGTGTGTGTATGTGTATAAAGAACTCAAGCTCAAGAACATCTGGTGGGGTGCACCATTCTCACCACAGGAGTGCTGAAACATCTTAACTTGGCAAGGCATAGATGATAATGTCTGGGCCAGGTGGGTTTCACTGGGGAGACCATGCCATAGCCCATGGTCTTCTCCCTTGTTTTCTCATTTCCCCCCTCTTTTACATGACATAACTCACTGGAAAAAGACAATAATGTTCAGTAAAGTGGAAGGTGGTAGGAAAAGAGGAAGACTACATTACAGGTGGACTCATTCAACCATGGAAGCCATGTCTGTCTTGAGTTTGCAAGACCTGAGCAGGTCCAGCTGATGATCAGGGATCCTGGAGGCCTCTCATTCAGAGGATCACCATAAGTCAAAGGCTACTGCCACACTGCAGAATTAATGCAGTTTAACACTGCTTTAATGGCCATGGCTCCATCCTATGGAATCCTAGGATCTGTAGTTTGTTGTAGCACCAGAACTGTCTGACGGAGAAAGCTAAATATCTCACAAAACTACAAATCCCAGAATTCCATAGCATTGAGCCATAGCAGTGAAAGCTGTGTCAAACTGCATTAATTCCTCAGTGTGGTTGTAGCCACAATCTACTTGCCAGCGAACAATAGCAACTACTCTGAGGATGGTTTCAGATGTTGATCTCAGGTTATAGGTAGGTTCATGACTTAAAACAGCCCTTGTAAAATAACTTTCCATTAGATTCAGAACCTAAGCTTTCATCCAGGAGCAGTAACTATTACCCATCAAAATAAAAACAAGAAACACTAGGAAGAAAAACATTATTTATCTATTTTCTAAAAACTTTGCTCTGCTAAAGGGATCTTCATTCAAGGCTTCGGCTAAACATCTGTGTGCATTTAGTAAACATACCCTTGTGTTTAGTAAACATACATACCCTTGTGTTTTTGGCAGACTCCAGCCCAAGCATTCAGATATGTTAGATCCAACACCAAGAAAGCCTATTTATTTAAGCAATATCATGTACATTTCCATACCACTTATCAATAAACTAAGCACTCTCTAAGTGGTTTACAGTTTGTAAGCTAATTTAATTAATTTATATCTTGCCTTTCTCTCAAGATGGAACCAAAAGTGGCTTACAACCTAAGTTTAGAAAACAGCTGAAACAGTATGTTGTACAAAAAATCCCATTAACCAATCCAATTAAATCATTAATTGAAAACAATTAAAATACACCCAATGTATATTACATATTTAAAATATGAACACCTTTCTGCCACAGCCAGTGAAAGACTGAAGGTCAGTTTAAATAGGACTGCATCCGCAATGTAGAAATAATCCCAGTTTGACCCTGCTTTAACTGTCATGGCTCAGTTCTAAGGAATGTGGGAACTGTAGTTTTTGTAAGATATTTAGCCTTTATCAGAGAGCTCTGGTGCCCCAAGAAACTACAGTTCCTAGGATTCCATAACACTGAGCCATGGCAGTTAAAGTGAGGTCAAAATGGATTATTTCTGCAGTGCAGATGCAGCCTAAGAAGGTCTTTGCACGCCATCAAAAAGTATCTTTAGGTACTCTTACTATACTCACACTGCAGGGTTGTACATTTATGGTGACCTTCTCCAACTCAATGCCTTCCAGATGTGCTGGACTACAACTTCCACCCTCACTGGCTACCTTGGTTGGTCATGGATGACACGCATCATTGTTCAACACATCTGGAGGATGTTGGGTTGAGAAAGGCTGACATAATGCATTGTGCTCAGTTGAATGTCCTTTCCTCAACTGTTCTGAATTCCTCAATTGTTATGAGCAAAACTGACCAGTTTGTTCACACCAAATGCCTTAAATCTTCTGCGCAATAACCTGCCAAAATCCGGATACCAAAATCCGTGGATGCTCAAATCCTATTAAATATAATGGCGTAGTGAAATTGTATCTCTTATATAAAATGACAAAATCAAGGATTGCTTCTGGAAATTTATATTTTTGGAATTTTTTCAAGCCATGGATGGTTGAATCTGTGGATAAAGAATCTGTGGATATGGAGGGCTGACTATATTTTAAGCTTTTGCTTATTAGACTTGGGCCATCATCCTGTACGGCTCAGCATAAAGTTCATCATTCTGTATGCAGAGCAGGCACTATAGCTGGGCATTCACCACCCCCAAATGTACTACAGAGTCACTGCAGCTCCCACCAAGCAACAAGGTGGAGCTCCCACCAAGCAACCAGGTGGAGACAGGATAAGTGTCTGTCTATGGGGTCGTCCGCACAGGCCAAATAAAGTGGCTTCAAACCATTCTGAAGCCTAGCTGTTAAGACTACGCATGAGGCGAAACCAGGTGGAAAGCAAAACGAAGCCGCCCCTTAGGGCTACAAATCAGAGCAAAAAGAAGCTCTGAAACTCTGACTTAACACAGAAAATGCACATCATTGCACTGGCATACAAACAGCCCAACTCCACTGTGGGAATGCGGCAAAGCAAAAATGTAAAAGTATGTCAAGCAGGGTAGAGTGCCAATAATGCAACAAACCACAGTCCAACAGGTGGGCATGGGGTGAAGAGGGCATATATAGGGGGCCTCCATGATTGTGCTTTGCCGATCTATCACTGGGCACACCGATGCACTGTACATCGCACATGCGACTGTGGGGCCGGCCATACTGGCATGTGTCCAAAGGCATGGCATCTGGACAGGAAGAGGGAGGTAATTGGTGGTCGCAGGTGTTGTGTTTGTGCAATGGTGTGCGTGCATGGTGGGGAGGTGACTAAAAAAAATAATCACACAGTGTGGCTTAACAGCATGTGATGAGGACAGCTCATGGGTGTTTGGCCCGCCTTGGGAGTAGACCATGCAGACAGCAGGTTTTCAACCTGTTTTCAGAAAACCCAGGATCGCTACGCTTTTTCCTGCTGGTCTGCTCCAGTCCTATGTCCTCATAGTCAGACATGAAATGATGGCATCATTCTCTGAGGTCCTCTGGAGGTCTCAGTCATCATTTCACAATTGGCTATGAGTACACAGCCAGACGCTTTCCTGATCCATCCCCTGCTCTCTACCAGGCACAGAATGGCTGGGAAGTGGATGGGCTGCAACAGCCCAATGGTAAATTAAGGGATGCTTTTGGTTGATGCAGAAAGAGGAGAGGAATACCGCTCTCTGCAAAGATGAAGAAAAGACATAGGCAAGTGTGAGGCTAACGTATGCCTGTATATGTCACTAACAGTTTAAAGATATAGAGCTGAACACTAAAGTTAGAATTATACAAGCCATCGTATTCCCTATTCCTATGTACAGATGTGTGAGCTGGACAGCGAAGAAAGCAGTTAGGAATAAAATTAATCCATTTGTGATATGGTGCTGGAGAAGAGGGCTGAGGATATTGTGGAGAGCCAAAAAACAAACAAACGGATCCTAGAACAAATCAAGCCAAAACTCTCACTGGAAGCCAAGAGGACTAAACTGAGGCTGTCGTACTTTGGCCACATAATGAGAAGACATGACTGGTTAGAAAATGATGCTGGGGAAGGTGGAGGGCAATAGAAAGAGAGGAAGCCCACATGCCAGATGGATAGACTCAATCAGGGGGACCATGGGCCTCAGCTTGCAGGACATGAACAGGGAGGTAGAGGATGGAGGGGGGGGATTGGAGATGTCTTATCCACAGGGTTACCATGTGTCGAGGTCGACTAGAAGGCAGCTAACAACAAACAACAACAATGTCACTAACAGGATGTTAACTTCTGTGCCAGTTCTAAGTTGGTGTTCTAAACTGTCTTCCACCCCCATTTCATCCAGCGTGGTTAGATGGTTCAACCAGCACTGTCAACACAATTTAACCATCTAGGCATCTTGTGGCATACCAGGCTACCTACCCAGATGAATATTTCCCTTCAAAAGACTCAATGCCAAGGCTTCACTTGCCCAAAATACACCCTCTCCACAGAATCATAGAGTTGGAAAAAATCCCCAAAGTCACCCAGTCCTACCCTATTCTGCCATGCAAGAATACAGTCGTTTGTACCAACAGATTCAAATGACAGGAAATATGACTCTGGCTAAACATTAGGAAGAAGTTCCTGATGGTCTAACAATGGAATGGACTCATTTGGAAGGTGGTTCAATCTCCTTGATCAGAGGGGTTTTTTTTAAGAAGAGGCTGGATGGGAACATTTCATGATGCCTTACTTGCAGATTCCTGTACCGGCAGGCAGCTAGACTTCATAACTCTTGCTGACTTCCGGATCTACTGATTTATAATTCTAGGCAACATAGTGAGTTTATGGCAAAGATGAGATTTGTACTGGTAAATCTCAACAACTTTTTCTTAACTAACCTGGTCTAGCTCTGAAATGTCACAAATGTAGAAGGTCCAGGTGGAGATAGGATAAGTGTCTGTCTATGGGGTCGTCCGCACAAACAGCTGAATCAACTATCAAACAGCTGAATGCTACAGGGTGGGATAATATACACCAATTTCACCTGTCAGAAAAAAAGGATATCCTGCTAACAATCATCCACCATACCTGGCTTAGAAGGATGATGAGGGTTGCAATCCAGCAGTATCCAGAAGTCCATAAGCCAGCCCACTGTTGTAAAAGCACCTCAAACTCCCCCGGCAACACAACACCCATTATTCTTTACGCTGACTGAGCAGGCATAGAAGAATCGCCTGCATCAATCTGAGGAGAGACTTAGGGAGCTGGGAATGTTTATCCTGGAGAAGAGACAGTTAAGAGGGGATAGGATAGCCCTGTTTTAAGCATTTGAAGGGATCTCATACTGAGAATGGAGCAAGCTTGTTTTCTGCTGCTCCAGAGAATAGGACTTGGAACAACAGATAAAAGCTCCAGGAAAAGAGATTCCACCTCAACATTAGGAGGCACTTCCTGACAGTGAGAGCTGTTCGAAAGTGGAATACACTCCTTCCTCGGAGATTGTGGTGGAGTCTCCTTCTTTGGAGGTCTTTAAACAGAGGCTGGATGGCCATCTGTCAGGGATGCTTTGATTGTGAGCTCCTGCATGGCAGGGGGGGGTTGAACTGGATGATCCTTGATGCCTCTTCTAACTCTATCATTCTAATTTCGCTCGGCAAAAAAGTCTCCCTGCTCTGTACTGTAAGTCTCACCAACCCGTCTTTCTTTCAGTTAGTCTCAAAGGTGCTCCAAAATCTCTCTAAATACTTCTCTCATCAACCCTGGCAAGTTTAGCCAAGGGAGAAAGACCATGGGAGTTGCAATCTAGCAATAACTGGAAGGTCACAACTTGCCCATGTTGCCTTAAACTTTCTGAATCTTTAGGCTCAGCCATGGAAATCCACTGGGTGACCCTGGGCAAGTCACACTCTCTCAGCCCTAGAGGATGGCAATGGCAAACCCTCTCTGATGAAACTTGCCAAGAAAACCCCTTAGGGTCGCCATTAAGTCAGGAATGCCTTGAAGGAACACAACAACAACAACAACAACAGGGTGCAGGCAGGACTGAACTTGAACTCCCTCCTGAATGGTTTTACGCAAAGGACTCTCTTTGCAATGGATTCACCAGGGGTCAAAAATATTCCATTTACAAAAGAAGGACACCAACATTTATATAACACTGCTTTATAGCATTCAAAGCATCCAGGTTAGACTGGATGGCCCTTGTGGTCTCTTCCAACTCTATGATTCTATGGGGGGGGTTTGCAGACTGCCAGAAATAGTGCAAATTGAGTCCACTTTAAGGCTTACGGTTAGTGCTAGGGAATCATGGGAATGGTGTTTTTTTTCTGAGACATTGAGCCTTCTCTGTCAGAGAACTCTGGTGCCACAATAGAATACAGTTCCCATGATTCCCTAACCCTAACCCTAACCCTAACCCTTAAAGTGGACTCAATTTGCACTATTTCTGGCAGTCTGCAACCCTCCTATGTTTCTCTCAGCACCCCTTACAAACACTCAGAGTTCAGATTTTTTATGATAGTCACATCTGATCTTTGGAATGCCCTTCTGGCTAGGATTTGCCAAACCCTGAAACTCGGTCTGTCAAAACCTGTTTCTTTAGAAAGGGTTTCAGCTGAAAATTTCTTTCTTCCTCTTAACAAGGAACATGTTGAAGCTGCTTCTTTCCCCCTGGGCCTTCACTTCAACTTGGAGAGTTTTAGGAATTGTTCTCTCTGCTGATTTATAATTTTTGTTTGCTTCTTTTGGTTGGCATTTTCTACTGGCTGCTTGACGTATGATATAATAAATCCGTTAATATAGCCTGCCTTCCATATCCACAGATTTTTTTATCCATGGATTCAAGCATCCACGGCTTGAAAATATTCACATAATATATAAATTCTGAAAAGCAAACCTTGGTTTTGCCATTTTATATAGATAACACAATTTTATTAGGCAATGTATTTAATGGGACTTGAGCATCCATGGATTTTGGTATCCACAGGGGGTCCTGGAACCAAACTCAGCTAATACCAAGGGTCTACTGCAGGGGTAGGCAACCTTTCTCCTTTAAGGGCCGAGGGACTTCAGCTCCCAGAAGCCTCAGCTATGTTGGCCAATAGTCCCATGTTGGCCAATAGCTCCTGGGATTCTGGGAGCTGAAGTCCCTCGGCCCTTAAAGGGGAAAGGTTGCCTACCCCTGGTCTACTGTATTTACTGGCGAACTATTTTATGCCTATTTTATTGGTGAGTGTTTTCCTTGACTTTCTCTTTGGGAAAGGAAAGAGTGGAAGAAATATATATATATATATATATATATATATATGCACACAGTATGAATGAATACATAAAACACAGCACATTGTAGTTGTAGATCTGTACATTAACATGTGTATCATGGTTTACACCATATAAGATTTTAATTAATTATATTATATTAAGAAAATAAATAAACAAATATTCGAGCAAAACCAAAGCATTGACTGAATGGCATCTCTATCCCTTCTTTGCAAGCAACCTTTTCTTTTGAAACTAGTACCCCTCCTCCATACACACATAGAGGCTTTGGCCCATCTTGAATCCTAACCTTCTTTCATAACAATCCGCAAAATTAATTTTTAATTAAAAAAAATTAAATTCAATTACTTTCCACAACACTTCCTTGAAAACAAAACCTTGATTGAATGGAATCTCCACCCCCTTCTTTGCAAAACATTCTGAATTTCTGACAATTCCAAATTCTAAGTTTATGAAATCATTCCAAGTTGCAAATATAATTCTGAATTTCTGAAAATACTCCCCGCTATTCACCCACAGAGGTTTTGACCCAGCTTTAACCCCACCCTCCCTTCACAATAACACCTCAAATTAATTGATTAATCAATTCCCAAACTTAATAAAATCCCCCCTCAATTCAGTTGTCTCCACAGAATCCCCTTTGAAGCTAAAAATAAATATTATTATTATTATTATTATTATTATTATAATAATAAAACACTGACGAAAATAGCCCCCCCCCCGCATATACACATAGAGGCTTTGACCCAGCTTGAACCCCAGCCTTCCTTCATCATGGTCCCCCAAATTCATTTTAAACTTTTTAAAAAGCCTAAATTCGGGTAATAAATTTTATTTAGAACTTGTAAAAACTACAGAAGCCATGATTCCATAGGATGGAGCTGCAACATTTTAAAGCAGTGTCAAACTGCATTATTCCTTGAGTGTAGATGCACCCAGAGACGCTTTGGCCCAGATTGAACCCCACCCTTCCTTCATCATGATCCCCAATTTAATAAAAAAAAACAACACCACCTAAATTCAGTTACTCCCCACAACATCCATTAGAGTCCAAATATTGACTGAAGGGCATCTCTCCATCCTTTCTTTGCAAATAATTCTGAATTTCTGAAAATGACCCTTCTTCCACCATTCACCCACAGAGACTTTGATCCACCTAGAACCCCACTTTTCCTCTCACAAGGATCCCCAAACTTTAATAAAAATGCCCTCTAAATGCATTTACTCCCCACAGAACCCACTTTGGAAACCCCCCCAAAAGGATTTAATGGGCTCTCCATCCCTTCTATGCGAATAAAACCAGAAAACCCCTGAGGCAGCAGCCCAAAGGCCTACCGCATATCCCATTATCCTGGGTCCCAAAGCCCCCGCCCTCCATTTTGACACCCCCAACAGCCCCCCCACTTTGCCAGAGGCCACGCCTCCTTCCCTTTCCCCTGAAAAGACTCGACCGCCTTCTTCCCCGTGACGTCATCCCTCTCCCCGTGACGTCATCCCTCCATCTCCCCAACTCATGACGTCATACCCCCCTCAGACTCCCCCTCCCCCTCCCCTGCTTTCCTACCCCATTCGCATCTTCGGGGGGCCCTGTCCGCTGCCCCCCGCAGGGCCCTGGGGCCGAGGAGGCAGGCGGCCCAGCTGCAGCTGCTTCTCCAAGGCGGACATGGCGAGAGAAGCGGGGACCGGCGAGGAGGGAAAGGGGCGGGGAGGATGCGACGGCCCCGCCTGCCGTCCCGCCCTCAGTCGCGGCGGACTACCGCTCCCGGCAGCCCCTGCGCGCCCGCCCACAGGGTTCCGCCCCATTCCCCGCCCCGGGGCCTCATGGGGAATGGAGTTCGTTCAATCGTGAGGGGAGTACTGAAAGGAATGGCGGAGCCTGCCTGGCTGTGGCGTATTAGGGAAGCTCGCGGAGAGCATCATGGGAAAGAGTGTCCGGGGAGTGGAGGCGACGTGAGCGACGTGGTGACGTAGACATAGAGATAGAGAGATTTAGAGTCACAAAGGGAGGAGAATTGAGAGATATAGCCGTGTTCTTATTCAGTATGTAGAGAGATCTTGTACCATCTTTGAGACTAAGAGAGAAGTTGGACACATCAGCTTTCAAAGACTTAAGGATGAAGCAGACACATCTGATAGTCCTGATGAGGAATCTGTACTCAGGACAAGAGGCTGCTGTCAGGACAGAAGATGGAGAAACAGAATGGTTCCCAATTGGGAAAGGAGTCAGACAAGGCTGCATCCTATCACTTTACCTATTCAAGTTATATGCAGAACATATTGTAAGGAAAGCAGGCTTGGACATGGAAGAGGGAGGAGTGAAAATAGGAGGAAGGAATATTAACAATCCAAGATATGCAGATGACCCCATAATACTAGCAGAAAACCTCACAAACCTGGAACAACTACTGCAGAAGATCCAAGAAGAAAGTGGAAAGGCAGGCTTAATGCTGGACATAAAGAAAACAAAAATAATGACCACCGAGGACCTTCACAAGTTCAACCTTAACAATGAAGAAATAGAAATAGCAAAAGAGTTCTTATATCTGGGATCAAACATTGATAAAAATGGGGACTGCAGTCAGGAAATCAGAAGAAAAACTAAGAATGGGGAGGTTGGCTATGAAAGAACTAGGAAAGATCCTAAAATGCAAAGACATATAACTCATCACAAAAGTTAGAATCACGAAAGCCATTGTATTCCCTATTCCCATGAATGGATGTGAGAGCTGGACAGTTAAGAAAGAAGATAGGAAGAAAACCAATGCATTTGAGAGAATGTGGGGCTGGAGAAGAGTGTTGAGGATCCCAGGGACAGCCAAAAGAACAAACAAATGGGTCCTAGAGCAGATCAAGCCGGAAACCTCCCTGGAAGAAGCCAAGATGACCAAACTGAGGCTGTCGTACTTTGGACACATCATGAGAAGAGAAGAGAGGACTCTTTGGAAAAGACAATAATGCTGAGGGAAGTAGGAAGAGGAGAAGGCCACATGTCAAATGAATGGATTCTGTTATTAAGGAGGTCATGGGTATGGGTTTGCAGGACCTAAGCAGTATGATGCGACAGCTAAAAAGGTCAATGCAATTTTAGGCTGCATCAATAGAAGTATAGTATCTAGATCAAGGGAAGTAATACTGCTACTGCATTCTGGGCCCCACAATTCAAAAAGGATGTTGAGAAACTGGAGCGTGTCCTGTGGAGGGCGACCAAAATGGTGAAGGGTCTGGAAACCATGAAGCCCTATGAGGAACGACTTAGGGAACTGGGTATGTTTAGCCTGGAGAAGACGCAGTTAAAAGGGGATATGATAGCCCTCTTTAAATATTTGAAGGGGTGTCATATTGAGGATAGACCTAGCTTGTTTTCTGCTGCTCCAGAGAATAGGACGCAATGGAGCAATGAATGCAAGCTACAGGAAAAGAGATTCCACCTCAACATTAGGAAGAACTTCCTAACAGTAAGAGCTATTCAACAGTGGAAGACAATCCCTCGGGGATTTTGGTGGAGTCTCCTTCTTTGGAGGTCTTTAAACAGAGGCTGGATGGCCCTCCCTCCATCCACCATCATCAGGAGGGAGAGGAGGCTGGCCAACTCCATCAGGCTTAGCCTGAAAAATATTGTATTTAGTCTTTTAAGGGGGGGGGTATTGTATTACTGTTATTGTTGTAATGTATGTTTTTAATTTGTATCATGTTTGTAAGCTGCCTTGATTGCTGCCTTATTATTAATTACCTGTCGGGGATGCTTTAATTTTGAGTTCCTGCATGGCAGAATGGGGGTTAGACTGGATGGCCATTGAGGTATCTTCCAACTTATGGATTCTATGATCTTCCTTCCCCCCCCCCCCCCCCCCGGTTTGGTTTATAACACCTTGCCTGATGAAGAAGCCAGTGGAGCTTTGAACTCTTGCAACAAGTATATTGTGCATTTTCGTTGGTCAATAAAGGTATCACTGTTTGGTGGATTTTTGATTGGACTTGCTAAATGGCCAACACAGCTGGATGTTTTCTAACAACAATGTTCAGCTGTAAGCCTCCGCTTGCTGCTGTTGCTGCCTTGACTCTTTTTCTTCCTTGGGTTTTTCACTCTCTTCAACTTCCTGATATGTCTCTTTCCTTTTCCTAGCTCTATGGGGCTGACTGGAGCCCCTCAGAGCGGGCAACGAGGCAAAATGGCGGCGTTGACGTTGGCGGCCGGGCTTTCCTCCCGCCGGTTTCCCAGGGGGCATTGCGGCGGCGGCGGCGGCCGTGGTTGCTAAGCAACAGGGAGCAGGCCAGGCCTACTCGAGGCCTAGTTAGGAGGATGAAGCAGAAGAAGAAGGCGAAGGGCTTTTTCCCTCCTCGCCCTGCCGGGCCCGGTCGCAAAAGGAAGGGTGAGAACCAAGAAGGGGCGCTTTTTAAGAAATAAACAATGGTCCAAAACACTCTGGAGAAATAACCCGGTTTGAGCCCGCTTTAACTGCCGTGGCTCAATGTTATGGGATTCTGGGAATTGGAGTTTGTTGGGCAACAATAAACTCCAATTCCCAGAATCCCATAGCATTGAGCCATGGCAGTTAAAGCAAGTTCAAACCGGGTTATTTCCCCAGTGTGGATGCACCAGTGGTCCCGTCCTGTACACACTGCAGAAATAACCCACTTCGAGACCACTTTGTCCTGGCTCAGTGCTAGGAAGTCCTGGGAACTGTAGTTTGTTGTGGCACCAGAGGTCTTTGACAGAGAAGCCTAAATGTCTCACAAAACTACAGTTCCCAGAGTTCCCTAGCACTAAGCCCCAGGGCAGTTAAAGCAGTCTCAGACTGGATTGTTTCTGAAGTGTCTTTTGGTCCAAAGGAGCCTTTCTTTCTTTCTTTACAACGTTTTAGTTCCCAGTTTGGGAAATTGTCCTTTGGGGGACTACAACTCCCAGTATCCTCCATCCTAGACGTATTCGCCGTGGGTAGGTTGAGGATTCTGGGAGTTGTAGTTCAAATGGTAACTTTGCCTCTCAGTTGTGAAATAAAGTGAAGGGGTGGCAAGTATGGATCCTTGGAGATTTGGGCTGCATCCACACAGCAGAAATAATGCAGTTTGACCGCATTAACTGCCATGGCTCCAGCCTATGGAATCCCAGGATTTGTATTATTATCATTATTATTATTTTCTTATATCCCGCCTTTCTCCCAATAAAGGGACCCAAGGCGGTGAATAGCAGATTTAAAACAATACAATTTCAAAGTAGTACAACATTAAAATGTATAAATATAAACTTTAAAAAACAGTTAAACCATTTTAAAAGTTAAAACAGTTTATGAGTTAAAATTGAATGTTACAATACAAACCTTAAAATTTAAATAGCACAACATTCCCAGACTTTTTTTTAAATATAATTTTTATTTTTAAAAAAAACATTAAAAATCCACTTAAAATATATTCTTAGTCATCTTTACAGTACGTTTGCCCATAGTTCAAACTTCTCAATAGTTCTTTGAAAGTAAGTACATTTTTTTTCACATTTTGCATACATCATTTCTGTATCTATTACTTCTGTCATCATCTCAGATCCAGTTCGTTTACACAATCTTAATAACTACTTTGCTGCTTTATTCCCATTTTCTATTTATATATTCTTCCACTGGAGCCCACTCTTCCTCAACTAATTCCACATTCTCATTATTCAATAACCTTGTCAATTTATCCATTTCCTTCATCTCTAACAATTTCAATAACCATTCATCTACCGTTGGAGTTGTCTCCTGTTTCCATTAGAAGGCTATTAGTCCCAGACTTTTGTAGCTTGTTGTGGCACCAGGACTGTCTGACAGAGAAGGCTAAATGTTTCACAAAACTACAAATCCCAGGATTCCACAGCATTGAGCCAGGGCAGTTAAAGTGGTGTCAAGATGGATTATTTCTGCAGTGTGGATGTAGTCGTGGTTAAAAAGATTACTTTCCCAAGCTGTGTTGTCTCTCCTCAAAACACTGTTATTGCGTGCCTTCAAGTCGTTTCTGCCTTATGGCAACCCTGTCATGGGGCTTTCTTGGATGAATTCTTCAGAGGAGGTTTGCCATTGCCTCCCTTGAAAGCTGAGAGTGTGTGACTTGCCCAAGGTCATCCAATGGGTTTCCTCATCTGGATGGGGATTCAGACCCTGGTTTCCCAGCATTCCTAGTCCAACACTGAAACCATGGCCTCACGTTGGCACTCTTTAAAAATATAACTGAAAGGCAGGATATTATATAAACCTTCTGAGTAATCAGTGATTCCCAAATTTTGGTCCTCCAGGTGTTTTGGACTTCAGCTCGCAGAAGCCTCAGCCACCTTGGCCAACAGTCAGGAATTCTGGGAGCTGAAGTCCAAAACACCTGGACAAGTAAAGTTTGGGAACCACTGGAGTAGATGAATCACTCAGACTGTCCTAATAACCATGCTGTGTTCTACCACTTCTTCACAGATCTCAGCGACATCACCCCATCTACAAGCTTGCCGCCTCTTGTGGAAGGACAGTTGCGCTGCTTTCTAAAGCTGACCATTAGCAAAATCTTATGGATGGTTTCCAAACCAGCAGCCTCCTTCCTCATCCGGGTGAGATGGTGGGGAGAAACCTCGGATGGGACCATTTTCGTTCCCCGCGATCCCTCGCAGACTGAGCCAAAAATGCTTAAAACCACCACTCGCTACCCAGTTCGCTGTGGACCAAAACAATTTACCTCCTACCTAACAGGTACTGGCTCCATCCTTGATGCTTAAGTGTGTACTTTGTTGTTCTCATCATCATCATCACCATCATGTATTTATATAGTGCTGTTACTGAAAATAGCACTTTACAAGTAAAAGAACAGCAAAACAGGTCACTGCACTCTGGCTTACAGTATAAGAATGACACAAAACGGAATGGGAATAGCAGTGGGGAAGGGGAATAAGTCCAGTAGGTAACTGCCTTTTCTCTCCCTCTGAGGCCACTGAAGTACAGTGGGCCCTCCTTATCCAAGGATTCTCTATCCATGGATTAAACCATCCACAGCTTGAAAGTATTAATATATATATATATATATATATATTCCAAAAAGCAAACCTTGATTTTGCCATTCTATATAAGGGGCACCATTTTACTATGCCATTGTCTTTAATGGGACTTTAGCATCCACAGATTCTGTTATCCACAGGGGGTCTTGGAACCAAAACCCAGCAGATATCAAGGGCCACCTGTACAGGTTGAGTATCCCTTATTCAGAATTTAGACATCCAAAATATTCCAAAATTGTCCACATTGGTGGCTGAGATAGTGAGACGCTTGCTTTTGATGGTTTAATGTACACAAACTTTGTTTCATGCAGAAACTTATAAAATATATTGTGTATAAAATTACTTTCAGGCTGGTTATATAAAGTGTATATGAAACATAAATTAATTTCATGTTTGGAATTGGGTCCCATCTCCAAGATACCTTATTATGTATATGCAAATATTCCAAAATCTGAAAAAACTCTGTAATCCAAAACACTTCCGGTCCCAGGCATTTCAGATAAGGGAGACTCAACCTAGTAGTAGTTGAAATGGAAGGAGTGTCTTTCATCAGCTTCTGGGCCTAGGCATGATAGAGCTGCTCCTGTCCCTTCTCTGAGGCCATAGCAGTGGTAGTTGTGATGAGGAGGGGGCTTTTATTTGTTATTGGCCAGGGCAGTTGGGTTGGACCTTTCTTCTGCTTCTGAGTGTAGACATGATGTTGATATAGGACTAGAATACACTTCTAAAGGGAGGGGGGGGGGGAATGGAAAGAAAAGGCCAAGAATGCATTGGCCAAATGCAATAAGAAGGAACTTGATAGAGGTGTTTTACCACTAGTTTGCCCAATTTTGTGTATTCTAGTTGATAGTACCTCTCCAGTACTGGCGGGAGCAATGTTTCCCAGCCTTGCTACTGGAATCTTCTCCATAGAATGCTTATGTTGTGTGAACCCTTTCTCTCATCACATTTGGTAGATCGATTTTTAGGTACTTAGATTTAGACAAGGGTGTAGCTACAAGGGAGAGGGGCGAAACAAGGGCATTGCTCCTCAAACAAGGATTCTCCCTCCCATGAAATGTTCCTGATTATTATTATTAATGTTTATTTATATAGTGCCGTAAAGTTTACATGGCACTTGACAGACATCATCAGTTCACCATTAAAACCTGCCAATGGCGTACAATGTAAAAATCATAAAGTAAAAAGTATACAATAATTAAGCAAATTATACAATTAAAATTCAAAACTGTAAAAACAGGTAATACATATGACAAATCTAAATTATAAAACAATATTAGAATTAAGTTCCAAATGCTTCAGAGAACAAGAAAGTATTTAATTCGGATTTAAGGCTAGCAAGAAAAGATTTCTCGCCCAGTAGAGTGGAAGATACTTGGTCATTTGCTGTGTTTGCATTCCCATGGTCACCTTGTCCCTTTTCTTTGGATGACTAAGGGCCTTTGCAGACTGCTAGAAATAGTGCAAATTGAGTCCACTTTAACTGCCCTGGCTCAGTGCTAGGGAATCATGGGAACTGTATTTTTTTCTGAGACATTGAGCCTTCTCTGTGAGAGAGCTCTGGTGCCACAATAAACTACAGTTCCCATGATTCCCTAGCACTGAGTCAGGGCAGTTAAAGCAGACTCAATTTGCACTATTTCTGGCAGTCTGTAAAGGCCCTAAATTATGCTTCCAAATGCTCAGCTGAAGTTTTAGGTTACTGCAATTAGAAATGTGGGGACTGAAAGAAATTTTCAGAGGGGCTGGACTGGATTTTTATTTGGGAGACAGTGCCCTTATTTTGCCCCTCTATAGCTTACACTCTTTGATTTAGACCTCACAAACAATGGAATTAGATTCAGAGAACCATAGAGATGGAAGAGAATACAAGGGCTATATAGTCCAGCCTCCAGCCATGCTGGAATACACAACTAATCATTCCTGAAAGATGACCATCCAACCTCTGCTTAAATACATCAAAAGGAAAATTCTCCCATTTTTTGAGGCAATCTATTCCACTGTTGAAGAGCTCTTACAGTCAGGAAATTCTTCTTAATGTTTTGGTGAAATCTTTTTTCATGTTATTTGAACCCACTGGTTTGTATTCTAACTGCACTTAGGGTTATTTATGTAATTATTAGAAACATTCCTGGGAGAACATCTGCTTTCACAGCATTTTATAGGTTACACATTAATGGCCTGGTAGTTTTGATGGATGCAGTTCATAGATTTATTGGGATATTCCTTCTTATTGCTCCTTTTGCTTCCAACTCATTCCAGGCCTTTCCATCATACCTTGCTCCATGTCTCTACATCAGTTTTTTACTACATTGTGGTGGGTAGTGATTATTAAGACAGGATAGAAGAGAGGAATTAGCTTTTGTACGTAGAATGATTTGATGAACACAACAGTTTTTGTGTTTTAAGGTGAAAATGTGTATTTTATTTGTGTTTTGTTTGTCAGACTACCGTTGTCTAACTTGGCCATTTTTTATTGTTTCCTGTAGATATGGGTGCTCTTATCCTGGAAGTAATAACCAAATCAGATCACCTTCCAGTTGGCCGGGTTCAGATCAGTGGGCTGGCACAACTCTCTCCTAGCCACCCAATCAGTGGATTTTTCACCATTGTTTCACCAACATCTCAAAAGATGGGAGAGCTTCAGGTATCTCCAAAAACTTTCGGTGCTTAATGCTTTTTCTTGATGGCATGCACATGCTGCAATCTCAGTACATATATTGGTGGGTGTGGAACATCCAAATTTTATCCCAGATCTATCTTCCAAGGCTCTGGGTGAATTTAGCCTGGAAAAGAAAAAGCTGAGAAGCGATATGATGGTCAAATTTAAATACCTGAAGGGATGTCATGTAGAAGATAGAGCAAGCTTGTTTTCTGCTGTTCCAGAAGACACAGACTGACAAGTTTAAATTACAAGGAATTTCAAGAAAAACATTAGAAAGAATTCATTGACTGTAAGAGTTTTTTGACAGTAGAATAGGCTGCCTCACAAGGGTAGTGAGTTCTCCTCCTTTGGAAGTGTCTAAACAGAAGTTGGATGGATGTCTCTTAGGAGTGCTTAGGGTGTCTATTCCTGTATGGTGGAGGTGAAACTAGATGGCCCTTGAGGTCCCTTCCAGTTTTGTGATTCTGTTCAGAGTGAAAAAAAAACCAAGTTTGGATCATCCTGGGATCAGGAGCCTAGTTGGTTCACTGTGATGGTTGAGGAGCAGACACAATGGGGAATGATTTGGAGAATGTCTGGAGATGAGGAGGGGGCAACCAGTCACAGAGGACCTCTGGCCAGCCCCCTGGTCTTCAGAGGAAGAGCAGCCAGTAAAAGAAAGGAAAGGGGCTGATTAAAATTTTAAGACTAATGAGAAGCCCTCCTGCTTTGGCAGGGGCCAATTTGCCCTTATTTCATCACAGTGGACTGCATTTTAGCCTGAAACGAGAGTCCCAGAAATGGCTAGTAGTCCAGTTCTGGTTTTAACTTTGTATTTTCATTAGCATTTTATGAGGTGTTTTGGTGAATGGAGGTATTTTGGGACACTCTTGGTGGCATTTGGGAATTGCCTGAAAAATGCAGAATTGGGAGCTTGGGAGACACAAAAATGATGCTGCATATGGCCCATGGGCCATACTGTCCCCACCCCTGCAATATACAGTATTGAAGAGCTAATCACTCTGTTTTTATTCTAGATTTCCCAGAATTCAAATTCTAGTCTTAGATTTTAGTCAGTTGCATTGTGATTTGTGACCTAATTCATAGGGATGAGTTTCTTTCAGCATGTTGGTCATTAATTAGCTGCTTCAGTGTGTAGAGAGACCTTGTAGCACCTTTGAGACTAACAGCCTTTACAGACTGCCAGAAATAATGCATCTTGAGGCCACTTTAACTGTCCTGGCTCAGTACTAAGGAATCATAGGAACTGTAGTTTATTGTGGCACCAGATCTCTCTGACAGAGAAGGCTCAATGTCTCAGAAAAAAATACAATTCCCATGATTCCCTAGCACTGAGCCAGGACAGTTAAAGCTCAAGATGCATTATTTCTGGCAGTCTGTAAAGGCCCTAACTGAAAGAAAGAAGCTGGCAACATGAGCTTTCATAGACTTAAGTCTACCTCCTCAGATGCATTTGGAAGTACAGTTGCCCCTCCATTTTCTTGGGGGATCTGTTCTGCAAAAACAGAAAACTGCAAATATTCAAGTCCCATAGGCTTGAATGGGGGGGGGGTGCCTGCAGGCGCACCCTCCATTTTATCTCCCTCCATTTCCCGCCTGCGAACTGGCAAGGGACGCAGACTTGAAGTCCTTGAAAATGGAGGGGCAACTGTAGACGTAATTATACGAAAGCTCATGCTGCCAACTTCTCTCTTTAGTGAGTCTCAAAGGTGCTACAAGGTCTCTACATACTGATTCTACAGACTAACAGAGCTATATCTTGAATTCAGTTAGCTTCTTCAGTTTGATTATAACCCTTGACTTGAAGTTTCTGTCTATGAGAGAACTTTCCCTTGAGACTGAAGAAATTGTGTTATTAATAAACTTGCTATTATCTTAGGAAGACTTACTCCAAATAATTTTTTGAAAGATCGTGCCATTTTTGAGGATTGGATTTCACAGGCTTTTGGCCTCAGGTTAAAAATCTGACTCTGCTGACGGTTGTTAAAACTCTAGAAAATCAGATCTTCGCTTGTAATCTCTAGTTAAAAGCGTTTAGTGTAGAGAACTTTAGTAGACATATGCTGCATTATGGCCTCAGATGTGAACTACAAATCCCCTGTACAAATACCTGAGCCATGTTCATAGGCCTCAAGGAAGCAAGCACGCTGCTGTCTCTTTATCTCTCCCTGCCTACAATATGGGGATAATAGTATTGACCTATCTTGCCAGGTTGCTGTAAGGATCCCTGGAAGAGCATATCCTGGGAGTTTAAAGGCTCATATAAAATGCTATATGTATGTTAAGTATTATTACAAGTCCTTTCACGTGCTCTCTTTTTAGGTATCACTAATTCTGGAACCTCTGTCTGAAACCTATGATAGCAGCAGCTCCATTCCAAACACAGACATGAGCTTCAGTGTTGGTTTGCCAGCTCCAGAAGCCCAAGAAGCACCTGAATCTAGCCAGTTTCTTCCCCCACCGCCCCACCAGAGACCACCTAATGTGAAAGCCATTGGGAGAGAATCTGTGAGCAGTAGTCGAGCTTCTACACCAAGGTGAGTTTTTTTGTTTCTCCTTCCAGCTTACTGAATTGTTAAAAATCTGAGGCTAAAATCTGACATCCTCATGTGCACTTCCATGTTATTCCACTGCCTGGCAGCTGTCAAGCCCTGGGAGGGGGCCCTTTGCCTGTCACTGAATGGTGGGGAAGGTAGGGAGCAGTAGGTGGTTGAGTTGATGGAGAAGCAGGTGGTCTCAGTTGGTCAAAGAGGGAAGAGGGAGAAATTAGGGTGCCCTCTGAAATGGAAGGCACCTCCCATTTTCCTTCTTCCAGAGGCCCAGAGCAGCCTCCCCCCCCCTCAATCGTGACATGCCTCCCCTTCCCTGTGGTAAGAAGGAACAGAAGTAGTCCTTTCTAGACTTGACAGCTGCTAGGCTTGGGAGATTTTTGAATGGAGTGCAAGGGTAAGAGAATAACTATCTATGCCCCATTGAAAATGGGATGCATGCACATGCATGTATAAGCTGCATTTATTATATATGCATATAGGTCACTCACAGGATGTCAACTGTCACCTAAAATACCAGGGCCCTAGAGAGCACCCACAATCAATATTTTTTATAGGGGCAATTTTATTACGTCAAGTGAAGCTGCTGAGAGGGCTTTGGGCAACTAAAAGCAATGGTCAAACCTGTGTATATCAGTTCCAAGAGACAGAACTGCAGAATTCAAGATCCAAATGTAGTTTTATTTATAATAGCAAAAGTGGAAATCAGCTTTCATACATAAACACACACATACAAGAACTAGCTATATAAAAGATGGTAGCAGATAGTGATTTTTTGGATTGCAAAGTGTGATCCTGCACCTGATTCCAGAAGCAGTGGTTCCAACCGGGGTTCTGTGAAGTGAAATGGCTCAGCAGCTGTCCTTATAAGGGATGGCTAGTTTCCTGCACTGGGGTGCCCTCTCGGCTACCTGAATAAAACATCCCTTTAATATCAAACTGATATTTAAAAGAGGGGGTGCAGGGGGAGGCTCGACCTTGGGATAACACAACCACAGTCTTTTTTATCATGAAGACATTCAGAAGAGCATTTGTATAGGAAGTTGGTCTGAGGTGGACAGCTTGTAGCATCAGTTATACATGGGTGAAGCAGATCAATCTCCTTAATGAGAAGGGTCTCTAGGAAGTGGAAGCAGGATACATACCTGAATAGAGTTTAGGAAAGTGCCTGAGCAAAGTCTGAGTGACCAAATAGTCCTACGCTGGTTTCTGTCTTGTAGGTCAGGATGTCCTTAGGTACTTCACTCTGCAGTGCTTTATGCTTTGACCACAAGGGTGCATTTTCTGTTCCTTGTACCCATTGGTGCTTATATTATTGTGACATGTACTATGGGAAGATTCCTGGTGCCTGTTGTATTTTGGTACTAGTGGTCTAAAGTGATACCCAGATAAACCTGGTAGTATTCCAATGCCAGAAAAATAATGGCTCCTAGTTTCAGGCTTGTAATTTTATCTTGCCATTGTCATCATTCTCAATTACTGCTACCAAATGTTTTACATCTGGCTCTTTCGGGAACTGCCTTGGGTCCCACTTTGGGAGAAAGACGGCAGACAAATGAAATAAACAAATCAATAATATTAATAAATAAATATAAATAAATAATAAATCCAAGCTTTGAATTAAACTTTCTTCTGGTGCTTCTGTTTTGAAATAGGGGAAAGGACCACTTGTATTTTCAGGAGAACTCTGAGAACCTTGGACCGCAACACCACCTCATCTCAGGGCAGAATGATCCCTTGAAAGCCAACAATCCCAAGCAGTATGTACAATTTCCTAACAGCTTCAATCATGAGGCTCAACTGAAGTTAGCTGGGAGAAGCCATAACCCAGTCCGTGTTCTTTCTTCCAGCAACACATCCACAAAGGATCTCATTTCAGGTATGCATATCAGCAGTTGGATTTCATTGATGCATGTCATTATTTAAAAATTGGTGTCAATTTCTCTTTCTTCTATAAGAGGGGTTGGAAATTACCCAGGGTCAGGGAACTGTAAACACCCCTCACCAGACCTTGGTGGGCTCCACCCTGAACCTCCCAATTAAAAAAAAACTATTTCAAAAATATTTTTACTTATGATACATCCCTTTCAGGGGGTTCACCATGAGGGCCCCCCCCCCAGCTCTTTTAGAGCCAGGAGAGGCCTTTCTTTGGAGCAGGAAGGAAAGCAGTTTATCTCCTGGTTTTAAAAAGGGCCTGCCCTAGAACTAAAATAGTCAACAGGGCTAAAACAAACTGGCAAAATTGCCTCCAGGTACTGTAGAGGACATGGGGGCATTTTGAACCAAAAAAAATTGAGGAAGAAGGAGGCCATGAGGGTTTCAGAAATGTCCTGGTTTGTAGCAATGATCAATGAATATGTTGGTTCTAAACTAGTGTTTATAGGTTTTTCTTTGTGTTTGGAGCTCACCCCTTTCCTTCCCTTCCTTTCCTGCCTCCAGCCCTTTTGGATCAAGGCAGCAGACTCCGAGAGGCCATGGTTGTGTCTGCAATGAAATCCAGTCCGGACTCTGGTATCGAACTGCATGAGGCTCATCCTTCCCTAAAGCAAGATATCACCAGACTAGTTGGAAAGTGAGTTTAGTAGTAGTTGTATCATAAATAATTGTTGCATCATGAAAATAATGGTATTTGTTGAGTTTTCCAAAACAGTGTTGATCAAACCATTTCTCCCCCCCCCCCCCCGAGTAACTAGTATCACCAATTCTGTAAAAAGATAATACATGAAAACAAGGTCCATGTTGGCTAAAATCAAAGCCTATCTAGTCCAACATTTAGTTCACACAGTGGCCAGTCAGTTGCCTATGAGAAGCCTATCAGCAGATTGTGATTGCCACTCTACATCCATCTTATTCATCCTAGTAACTGAGGCCTGCTGGTTCTTATACAGAGCTGATATATGGCCATCCTTAATAATAACCATTGATGGCACCATTCTCCATTAATTTATCCATTTGTCTTTTAAAGTTGCCTAGGTTAGCAGCTATAACTATATCTTGTGACACAGAATTCTACAGTTTAACAATGAAAAAGTGTGTCATCCTTGATACAGCTCTACATCAGCAAGAATGTACAGTGCAAATGTTTGTATACAATTCCTAGTCATGCCACATTTCACATATTTGTATATGTAAGATTTAACGTGGTATTCATATGTAAAGACATGTTCCTATACTATTTGCTGGAGATATTTAACAACAGTCAGTAATCCTAGAATCATAGAGTTGGAAGAGACCACAAGGGCCATCCAGTCCAACCCCATTCTGCCATGCAGGAACTCCCAATCAAAGCATCCCCGACAGATGGCCATCCAGCCTCTGCTTAAAGACCTCCAAGAAAGGAGACTCCACTACTCTCCGAGGGAGTGTGTTCCACTGTCAAACCGCCCTTACTGTCAGGAAGTTCCTCCTAATGTTGAGGTGGAATCTCTTTTCCTGCAGCTTGCATCCATTGTTTCGGGTCCTAGTCTCTGGAGCAGCAGAAAACAAGCTTGTTCCCTCCTCAGTATGACATCCCTTCAAATATTTAAGCACGGCTATCATATCTCTCAGCCTTCTCTTCTCCAGGCTAAACATCCCCAGCTCCCTAAGTCGTTCCTCATAAGGCTTAGTTTCCAGACCCTTCACCATTTTAGTTGCCCTCCTTTGGACACGCTCCAGTTTCTCCCCATCCTTTTTGAATTGTGGTGCCCAGAACTGGACACAGTATTCCAGGTGAGGCCTGACCAAAGCAGAGTAGAGTGGCACTATTACTTCTCTTGATCTAGACACTATACTTCTACTGATGCAGCCTAAAATTGCATTGGCCTTTTTAGCTGCTGCATCGCACTGTTGACTCATGTTCAACTTATGGTCCACCTGGATTCCTAGATCCCTTTCACACGTAGTCTCATTCAACCAGGTGTCCCCCATCGTATATCTGTACTTTTCGTTTTTCCGCTCTAAGTGCAGTACCTTACATTTCTCTGTGTTGAATTTCATTTGTTAGCTTTGGCCCAGCTTTCTAGTCTGTTCAAGTCATTTTGAATTTTGATCCTGTCCTCTGGGGTATTAGCTACTCTGCAAATTTGATAACTATGCCCCCAATACCGTCATCCAAGTCATTAATAAAGATATTGAATAGTACTGGGCCCAGGACAGAGCCCTGTGGCACCCCACTGGTCACTTCTTTCCAGGTTGAAAAGGAGCCATTTTTGAGTACCCTTTGTGTTCGGCCAGTCAAACAATTACAAATCCATGTAGCAGTTACTTTGTCTAGCCCACATTTTACCAGCTTGTTTGCAAGAATGTCATGGGGAACCTTGTCAAAGGCATTACTGAAATCAAGATATACTATATCCACAGCATTCCCTTCATCTACCAAGCTGGTAATTTTATCAAAAAAAGAGATCAGATTTGTCTGGCATGACTCGTTTCTCTGAAACCCATGTTGACTTTTTGTGATTATGAAATTACCTTCCAGATATTCACAGACTCTCTGTTTAATGATCTGCTCTAGAATCTTTCCGGGTATTGATGTCAGACTAACTGGACGATAATTGTTGGGATCCTCTTTTTTCCCCTTTTTGAAGATGGGGACAACATTTGCCCTCCTCCAGTCCACTGGGACTTCTCCTGTTTTCCAGGAGTTCTCAAAGAATATTGCCAGTGGTTCCGATATTACGTTTGCCAGTTCTTTTAATACCCTTGGATGTAATTCATCTGGTCCTGGAGACTTATATTCATCTAGATTAACCATTTATTTGGTTTTGTACAGCGCCGTGTACATCTACGGCGCTTAATCAATAAAGCTAATAATAATAACAGATGTTTCTATACTATCTCTTTACTTATTCTGTGCTGAAATTCTCCTATTCTGTCCTCTGCTCCATTATCCTCAGGTTGAGCCCCCTTTGCCTTTTCTGAGAAGACTGAAGCAAAGAAGGTGTTGAGTAATTCTGCCTTTTCTCTGTCCCCTGTTAACTTTTTGCCATCTTCTCCACACAGTGGCCCTACCATTTCTTTCTTTTTCCTTTTGCTACTGACATACCCCCAAAAGCCCTTTTTATTGTTCTTAACCGCTCCAGCAAGCCTGATTTCATTCTGCGCTTTAGCTTTTCTGACTTTAACCCTACACGTGCTGGCTATTTGTTTGAATTCCTCTTTGGTGATTTCCCCATTTTTCCATTTCTTATACATGTTCTGTTTAAAACATAGTTCAGTTGCAAGTTCCTTAGTCATCCATCCTGGTTTCTTGAGACACCTCCCATTCTTCCTCCTCGTTGGCACGGTTTGAAATTGTGCCTTCAGTATCTCCCTTTTGAGAAACTCCCATCCGTCTTGAACTCCCTTCTCTTTTAGTATTCCTGTCCATGGGATCACCCCCAGTATTTCTCTTAAGTTTAGTAAAATCAGCTTTCCTAAAGTCTAGAATGCGTGTCTGACTATGCCTGGCTTCTCCTTTCCACTGTATCCTCATCGCTTCTCAGCATTTTGTCTAAGATCAAGTGTGTAGTAAGCCTCCTTGGGTCCCTTGACAGGAGAAAAGCAGGATATAAATCAAATCAATAAATGATAAGCATTATTTATTTGTTTCTCTAGGCCTAAATCTAACTGCTAGTTCTAACTAGATGAGATCAACTGTATCAGTTGCTACACAATAAGACAGCACTTAAGTAAACCCCATTGGCTCAGTTTGGATGTAGGAGATTTAGACTGTATTTTTAAATTTCTTACTCAGACCATAAGGCACTAGACTAGAGCCTTGATTTGCCTTATGGACTTAAACTACTGTATGTTGGATTTTTGCTAGAGAATTCGAACCTAATTATATAAGCTGGTAAACAAATTCATCTTTTTGCCTCCACGTATTTAGCATCATGACTTCTCTGTGGTCCACCTACCTAAATAAAAGTATGTAGATCTTGGTAGTATATTTATTGTCCTTTTATCTCTAAAAAATTCTGAGAGCCTATTTGTTTAAAAGATATACAGTATATTATATCTTCATCATCTTAGATTTCATGACAGTGTACAACATGTAACCAATGTGAACAGCATAAAGAAAATGGTGAATTAGCCTATAAAAGAACATAAAACTGGTTCCTTTAAATCAGTAAAATTTGTTATAAGGCCTGGATTTATTATTTTTCCCCAGGTTGTGAAAGACAGCAGTGTTGATACCAAGGAAACCTGTTTGGTTCCAGCACTTTATCTCTGTTTAACGCATTTTCCCCACCCACCCTGGTTTATCTTGTCTAGGAATTTTAAAAACCTGAATCTTGGCCTTGTATCTGCTGTTGAAGATCCTCTCCAGCAACCACCTGACTACTCAGAATTTGATCTGCATGCTGAAAACAGAGCAATCCAGCTATTGTTGGGCAGGTAAGGTACAAAATGTTGCTACTACAACCATTTTCAACATGGGAACTCTTGTAACTATTCAGCTCTCCCTGAATACAACTTATTTTAGGGACCCATTTGTTTTAAGTCAGAAAGTGATCTTTTACTGTTTTTCAAGTAAGCTCAGTTGTAGCTGCATTTAGAGGATAGCATTTTGTTCAGATTTACATCTTTTCTCTCGCTCCTCCTCTTCAGCCCCTAGAAATGATCTTGGTCCTATATATGTTTAATGAAAGATAATTTTCTACAGAGTTCAACAAGGCTTGAAGATTTTTCATTTCTGTTTATATGCCACCTTTCAATTATACAATTTCCAAAGCAGTATATAGCAAAAGAAAAAACAGGAAGTACGAACTCTGAAGTCCACAGTGGCAGCAAATTATTTCAGAGTTACGGAGTCAGGAAGAGCAAGGCTGCATCTGCTGTACAGAATTAATGCAATTTGTCACTGCTTTAACTGCCAGGGCTTCATGCTATGGAATAGTGGGATTTGTAGAGAGTTCTAGTGCCACAACAAACTGCAAATCCTAAAGAGCTCTGGTGCCACAATTTAGACAGGGAAGGCTAAATATCTCACAAAACTACAAATCCCAGAATTCCATAACATTGAGCCATGACAGTTAAAGCAGTGCCAAACTGCATTATTTCTGCAGTGCAAATTCAGCCTAAGTTAAATGTAAATCTAGATTGAGAAAGAAGTCTGCAGGGTAAGGCTATCAAAGGCTACTAGTCAGGATGGCTATATGTTAAGCTGCAGTGTTAGAGACAGTGCTCAGTGCCAGTTCCTAGGGATTGTGAGACAGGTTGAAGCTGCACCCATGTTCTGATCAGGTCCTTAAAATCTGTTCTCTGTGGGAAGAGGGTGCTGGATTAGAGAAGTCTTGTATGAGATCCATACAGCAGCTCTTCTCTTCCTATGTTTATATGAGGTGATATACTTGCTAGTAGGCTACCCAACTGAGAAGCAGTCAAGCAAGCATTCATAGGATTGGAGGTCTAATATGAAGCTAGTTTTTGGTCCTGCTGTGCACAATAGTCTCATCTTCCCTTCTTTTTCTCCATTTCATATGTGGTCAGTTGTGATGTAAGTTTTCAAACCCTGAAAACTCTCTGCAATCTTGCTGTATCCTGCTAATGTAGCTTGTAAGCTCTTTGGACATAGATCTCTTTTTAATAATAATAATAAATAATAATAATTTTTGTTTATATCCCGCCCCTCTGCAACGCAATCGGGGCAGCGTACAGCAAATTAAAACACCACAGTAAGTTAAAATCAGTCCAAATCCCATACCATATTCCCACACCCACCCACCCCTTAAAAATAAATTAAACTAGTACAGATTAAAATAACAATAGTTAAAATATGCAATGCAAAGGAGATACAACAATTTACATTACTAGTATGCAGAGCGATGTTAAACAAGGCAGTAGAAGGGCGATGGTCAATGGTTTACATTCACTACACATAAGGCTGGTGTGAGATTTAATAAAAATAAAGAGCAGAGTTAGGTATTACTGTCTGGATGTACATGCAAAGCCATGTGTGCACCTGTGTGTTTCTGTCTGCGGATGTACCACACATATGGAAGTTTGTGCCTGTATAATATGTGCATATAACTTTTTTATTTCTTTGTCCATAGTTCTGATTTATCTCCTGTGCGTCTTTTGGATGGTACACACTCACCTCTGGAATCACTCTCTCTTGGGAGTGAAGCTTACGACAGCGAGCTGAATGACCCCCACTATGACCAGAGTCTGCTGGAGAATTTGTTCTACACAGCTCAGGTACATTTTTAGTGGATCGAATCTAAACTACCATGAATCAAACAAATTATCTGAAGGGCCAGTTTACGTAAGTCACTTGTGTTGAGGGAAATATCTATAATTGCCCCTCCATTCTCACGGACTTCTAGTCCACGGTTTTACATATTCACAAAGGGGCGACCTCCGTTTAAATCAATGGGGCGTGCTCCCATGGGCATGCCCCATTCAAGATATGGGGCTTGAATATTTGTGAATCTGTTTTCACAGCGGGGGTCCAGAATGGATGCCCCGCGAAAACAGAAAGCCAAATGTAGTTCTGAAGCAAAAAGAAAAAGTGAGTGAGAGACTTGTCTTTTAAGAGAGCAAAAAGTGTTCGGTTTTCTCAAGCTGTCATGAGACCTCTTCATTGGTATGGATTATAGAATCAAAAATAGCAGGTTATTCAAGTGTTTACCAACAGTTTCCATTTTGTGAGATCTGTACTAGGCTGAATGGCTTTAATTAGGGGTAGACCACTGCTAGAGATGGTAGGAACATATCAACTCCCAAGGAATCATGGAGGGCTATACACTCCATTTTTGCTCCCTCTTCAATTTGCAGGGAGGAGTAAGGAAAAGCTTTTTTTGCCTGCAGATGGCACTTAGCACTTGGTAAAGCCTCCTAGAGTGCACAGTGGGCCATTTTGCTGCACTTTTAGGGGTCCCTTCTCCGCTATTAGGCCCAAACAGTTATCTTTAAAAGAAAGTAACCAGACAGTCACTCCTTGTTTGGAAAAAGGCTCAGATGGGTCTAAAAATAGTGAAGGCCTGAAAATGACCCATAGTGCACCCACAGAGGTTTGGAAGTCTGCAAAAAATACACTTTTTCTACTCTAATATATATGAATAGTTACCTGTAATTGTTTGTAATAGAACACTGCCATATATGGTCATTTAATTGCCTTATTTCCAAGAAATCCTTTTTAAAAATAATGTATTTTAAAGTTTGGTTACAAAGAAAGGGAAAATGAGGAAGATGGGAGTACATAGGATATGTACATGGGCTAGGCATACAGTATATGTACTGTATATGTGGTGTACATAAATACAAGCTGACCATATTTCCAAAAAACACATTTTCTTGAAGATGGTGTCTGTAAAATTAATGAGTAGCTGACACAGTGAGATCTTCTGGCCATTGAATGATACGGGGGGAAATTATCTCTCCAGCCTTGGACTATATGTCTTTTGGTAACAGTGAGAGAATGCAAAAGTGAGAATGTTGAGTGATTTTTGTTGTTTTCCATCTCTCTCTTTCCTTAGAAATCAGACAGCAGTTTCAGTGACTTTCTCAGTGAAGAGGAGGATGCTGTTTCTTCAGGAAAACAAAATCAATCCCAGAACAGCAAACCTCAGAAGTCACCAAAGTCTAGCCCCTCAGGTCCAAAAGGGAAGGCTCTAGAGACAAAATCCAGGTAAAACAGTTGCTCTGGGCTCTCTTAACACAGCACTACAAAACATCTTACAATGTGTTTCTATTTGAGGGCCTGTTTTAACAGAAAGTTATTTTAACCTATAAATCTCTTAAGAGTCCCTGCTTGGCCTCTAGGCTTCTTCAGATGGCCACTCTCCCTTCTTCAGGATAGAAGCACTCAGTTGTCTCCCCTGAGGCTAATTTATTAGCAGGAAGGGCTTTAGGCTAAAATAAGGTTGGTATTTTTGGTCTCACACTTTTGTCTTTGGTCCCACCTGCTGCTGGAATTCTTTCCCCAAGTATTTCTTTGAAGTCCAGCCCTCAGTGGAAAGATGTTCACCTCTCTTGTTTTAATCTCTTCTGTTTTTTTCTTTCTTTCCAGCAATTCTCCTAGTAGACTACTTCCTCTCCGTGAGACTTACATAGAGTCAACAGAGGAAACACAAACTGTCAAGCTGAGTCTCGACAGGCTGGCAGTGTTGAGTCGAATCCATTTAGCAAGAATGGTAGTTGAGAGTTTAAAGATCCCTCTTGAAGAGACCACTCAGAGCACCCCAGGCAAGAAAAGTTCTGCTGGGAAACCTCCTAGGCCAACCTTGGCAAAAAAGAGGTAAGGATTCTCTTGCATCTTTCTCACTGATGAGACCTGCTGGCTCATTCGCTTGACCTGATCTCACTCAGTAAGAGTTGTTGCAGTTGTTCTTTTCACCAGAGGTTCTCAGTTTTCATAATTGATGTGATGAGTTAAATAAAATATCTCTTGCTTTAAAGCGGAAGTCTGAGGAACTGCTTTGGAGTGGTTCTTTTAGTCCCATGCTAACACTTCTCTGCAATCTTGTTAACATCAGGAACCATGGGCAGGGCTTTGCTAGGAACTTATTTATTTAAAACACGTATATGATGCCCTCTAAAGATCTCAGGGCAGTGTACAATAAAACAACCAGTTTAAAACAGTGTAAACAGTAAAAATGATCTTAGAAGGCTAACAATTTAAAACAGATTAAAATACTTTTAAAACAGTTTGAAAATATGTGTGTTTGTGAATCTGTGTAAAACCAAGTAGGCTTTTGTAAATTACCATGTTTTCACTTGGTGCCAGAATGACAGCAACATGCAGTGCCACAGGAGAAAAAGCCCTCTGCCGCATCCTCTTAACAATATATTGCCCTGACTGATGGGACATAGTCAGAGTAAGATCCCTGCACTCCCCATGTGTGGAAATAAGGAGAAATAAAGCTAGGAACATTCAGCTGGTGCTTTCATAGTTTGCCAATTCTTGAGACTGGGTCTTGGCCAGCAACAGAAGCACCAGCAGAGCATGCTTTTCTTCCCCACTCACTTTCCTAGTTCTGGGGAGGCAAACAGGCCATGAATGGCTTTACAGAATGCTGCCATTTCCTGTGCTGTATCTGTTACAATTAACATTATTGTTACAACAAACTGAACTTACATACAGCTGTTTTATTTATATCATTGGCCCTTGCAAAGGCTGCATGAAGACAGTGGACCATCCAGTACAGTGCTGGCTCAGAACTGGCCCAATAATTAGTATTTGCTGCTACAAAAGTTATGTCTGAGACCAGTTTTGCAGTCATGCTTTCATTGATAGTTTCAGTAAGACAATTTGGGAGAAAATGGCTACTAATCTTTTTGCTACTAATTTTTAATTCATATATCTTGTTTTAATTCATGTATGAGCCACCATAGATCCCATTTGAGAAGAAAAGTGGGATAATATATTGATTTTTTGCCGGAAAAATGGTGAATGCTTTTTTAAGGTGCCCATGAACTGCCTCCCCAAGCTCAGTGTTGTTATACTGACTGGCAGTGGCTCTCTAAATTTTCAGACCAGGTTCCTTCCCAATCCTAACTGCAGATGCCTGTGACAACCTGGGACTCATACTGTGCACAAGACAGAGTTCTCTACCACTGAGCTGTGGCTCATTGTTTATGCTGAGATTCTAGGCCAGGGATAGGGAACTGTGGTGCACCTAGGGGACAGTTTTCTGTTCCTGTACCCTCCAAGAGGTTCTGTTATTGTGTGCCTTCCAGTTATTTCTGACCTATGGCAACCCTAAGGCGAACCTATCACAGGGTTTTCTTGGCAAGATTTGTTTAGAAAGGGTTTGCCTTTGCCTTTCTTTGAGGCTGAGAGAATGTGTCGTGCCCAAGGTCACCCAGTGAATTTCCATGGTCAAGCAGGGATTTGAACTTTGGCCTCCCAGTTTCCTAGTCCATCACTCAAACCACTACACCTTGCTGGCTCTCAGAGCCTCACAGACTACCAAACATGCTAAAAACCAGGTGGGGCAGAGGACCAAAGTGGAAGTGGCCAGATGTCTGCTTGTGGTTTTGAAAAAGGACTCTGCAGCCTTGGTGAATTGTCACTTTTGGGTGCTTTCAGGAGAGAGAATTCTCTCCTTTTTGGCCCAAAAAGGGGTGGTTCAAAGACTCTGAAGGACACCTGAAACAGCTGGGTGTGTTCGCACATGCCCACCTCTCCTCTGGCTGTTAATGTCTATTTCAGTCAGTTCACTGATGACTGTCGTAGATTTGTGTAGTATCTTTTTCCCCTTCCTTTCCCCAGGACGTTCTTTGTGGAGTATCACTTTCCAGTAGGCACTTCAAAGACAGGAACAGGACAGAGTGCCATAACAACCGAAATAGTTCGGGTAGCTTCCAGTAAGGTCTCAGGAGAAGGTAAGACTGGGTAGGAGAAAGCTGCTTTTCCTGAACATTATTCCTTCTTCCCTTCTCCAGTTCTTCCTCCATTCCTTGTCATGGGAGTTACCAGCAGTGATGAGAATGAACAACACTGACTTTGGATTTGATCACTTTCACAAATACTCAAGCTGTGCATTTTTAAACAATGTACTAATTTTCTGTCCATGGATGCTAAATAATTTAGAGACCGATTATGACTATGCAGTTAGGTAATGTTCATCCTCTCAGAATTTCCTAATCCATCACAGATATCTCAGTGAAGAATCCAAAGCAGGTCTTCAGTGCAAATCCAGTAGTACTAAACTCATAAAACCTTTTAAAGAGATCTTATTTATGTATGTCAAAGAGAACTGGATATTTTAATAATTCTCACCTTTCACTTTTTATACCACTATATAATCAAACTTCTAGTTCAGTTGTTGCTGGCTGTCTTCTGTATATTTGTTCCTTGTTTTATTATTTATGTATGAACAAGATATTTTAAATGTGTTTGTTTTTAAATGTTTAATAAAATTTTAAAAAAATAAAAAAGAGAACTGGATATTTTAAGAAGCCATATTTGTTAAATTGACAAATAGCATTGTTCAGGAGACATGGCATTTATCTGCACCCATCACAGCAATGCTCTGCAGGGCTAAAGACTCAGAAGGTAGAAGGATTATCTAATGAGAAAGTTCTCAGGTATTTCTCCATCTATAGTCTATTTCCTTCAAGAAAATATAGGCTATTTCCTTCAAATAGCCTCTAGATCAGGGGTAGGCAACCTTTTTGAGCCGGGAGCCGGGTTGCTGTCCCTCAGACAATTGGGGGGGCGAAGCACTATAAATAAATAAATAAATAAATAAATAAATAAATTTTTTAAAAAAATTTAAAATATGCATGCACACTCTCTCAGCCCCAGAAAAGCCATGGCAAAACCCCTGTGGAAATTTTGCCAAGAAAACCCCAAGAACAAGTAATAACAACAATAATCAATATCATCATGGCGGGGGGCGGCGGCGACAGAGGCCTTAGGGGCCGCATCTGGCCCCCAGACCTTAGGTTGCTTACCCCTGCTCTAGATGGAGAAAGAAGTTGTATGAAATATTTCCTTATACTAGGACAGTTGTTATTTCTAAGTCTGAAGCAAAGGAATTTATAAATGAAATGGGAGAGGGGGAGGGGAAAGACAGCTTGTGTTACAGAGGCTGCATCTGCACTGTAGAAATAATGCAGTTTGACACCGCGTTAATTGCCATGGCTCTATCCTGTGGAATCCTGGCATTTGTAGTTTGTTGTGGCACCAGAGCTCTCTGACAGAGAAAATTAAATATCTCTCTAAACTACAAATCCCAGAATTTTATAGCATTGAGCCGTGGAGTTAAAATGGTGTCGAACTGGATCATTTCTGCTGTAAAGATGCAGCCTAGGATATATTTTGGGTACTAGGAAATGAAGTGAAAGATTTGTGCCATAGCTAGTAATTTAAAAAAAAAGAAATTAAAATAATGAATAATGTCACTGGGGCTGCAATCCTTTACTGGGGGGAACTTAAATTTATATCATTAGGAATATTCTGAGTAGAGGTGTGTACGATTATACTATGAATGGAAGAAGGCTTAATAGTTTAAGATAAGGGTGAGCAAATTGAAATCCTCCAGATGTTGCTGGACTCCTAAATCTTGCTGTATTCCCTGTGAGCAGCAAAATGCTTACAAAAGAAGTAGTTCTTCTGAAGAACAGAAGCAGACTTTCAGATCTAGGTCTTATTTGAATGGGGGGGCCTCAGCTCTATTCTCCTATTAGGTGGTGGTGCAGTTGTCCTCACTTTCTTCTATTGGCTTCTTTTGTTTGCCCATAGGGGGAACAGAAAGCTGGACCACAGAAAGGCCTTTGGTTTGATCCATTATAGTTCTCTTGATTGGGTCTGTCATTTTGTAGTTTTCTTCATGCACCCTCAGAAACCTTCCACTCTTTCTCCTTCTTTATGTCCTTGAAATGTTGGGCAAAGATTTTTGTTTGTTTCCTATCATATCTGGTATCTCATCACAACCAAACTTCATTTACAGTGGTGAAATTTCAACAGAGGTACGTGTTCCCTGTTCACTTCAGTGGTTCCATGATAACTTACTGGTGGAACTCTGACCTTGAGTTTAACATCTTTGTGAAAAAAGGCACAGAAAGAAAGGTAATTATTACTTTAAAATTTATTTTTCTGGGTTTTGTAGATACTCTAGACTGATTTCAGTCTGGCTTTAGGCTTGGTTGTGGGATGAAAACGCTTTTATAAACTTCATTGGTTACTTGTACTGGGAATTGAGGAGTATGTCTATGCTGGTTCTGTTGGACATCTTAGTGCCTTTTGTATCATTGACTGTGCCATCATTCTTAGCTGTATAACTGAGTTGGGACGGGTATAACATTTTGGAGTAGTTCAAGACTTGCTTGGAGACCTAGGTTCAAAACATGCTATCATAGCAGCTTTCTGAACAGTTGGACCAATTGAAACATCTTGTATCAGCTCACCCAATTACTGTTGGGGCTACTACTGCCTTGAAGCAATGCAATACAGATTATGTAGTGTGGAAAAGGAAAATGCACAAAGGCTTTCTGCACCCTTGTTATGAGCTTGGCATCCTGAGTCACTCGGGTCCCAACCATACCAGATCTCAGGACTGCAAAATGAAACACAGCCGCTGATGCTACCACTAATGCTAGTTAACACTTTAATGATTATACACAGCTGCTATAGGGCTGCAGAAATAAATAAATGGCAAAAGAGTCCTCACATGTCCCTTCAGCTGATAGATGCAGTCCTTCCTTCACAGCTGATCATATGTTTCAGTCCCCAGAATGCGTAGAATGCACTGTACCACCGAGGCCTTCAAGTTCAAGTTGTGTTGTGAGATAGGGAAAACATTCAGTTAAGTCCCAGCTTTGGAGAAAAGGTAAAGTATAAATAAATACAATGCAGCCCTTATCTCTATGAATGTGGTAAGCTGACATAGCCAGGCAGCTGCAAGAGTGTTTTTACATGAAGCTGCACTTGTTGGTACCACTTATTCTGTGTTAGTGGTCCACATGATTAACCAAAAACTAAGAGACTTGCTATCCAAAGCTATACAGGCTTCCTTGCACTCCAAATGCTGTATAGGACAAGACGTAAGAGCATCCTTTAAATCTGTCCTCCTTCCAGCCCCAAATCTATATTTCTGCTGTGTTCTTTATTTCAGCCACTGCTGGTTGGTTCAGCAGCTTTATCCCTGCGTGATGTAATTCAGTCTGAGCAACTGATGGTCAGTTGTGAATTGCATGTGAAAGAAGGGGGTGGTCCAGCCCAGCTAGGGCCTTTAAAGGTACACAACTTGTTTCTGTGTTGTTCTAAGTGTTATTGCTCCTCTTAATTCATTTCTTGGGTGTCATGTGTTTAATTTTTAAAATTTTAAAGATTAAGTCTGCCAAATTGATCTAGCCACTCAGAATTAACATTAATGGGGTGCTGGGGACACTTCAAGATACATTTGTCCGGTCTGGGTTGGGGAGCTGCAGAGGTAAGAATGCAGTATTTTGCTTCCTCAGGCTTTCCTGAAATCAGGTGTCACACCGTGCTGTGCATGGCAAAATCAAGGAAGTCCCTTTGGGTTTGAGCTGTCCATTGAGGGGGGATTGAGATGTTTCTTATGTTTGTACTGCCCCTGGGGGTGACATTTTCTGGGTGATTTCCATTCCTTCCCTTTTTGAGGGGGGAAAGGTTGTGAGGGATCTGGCAAGGGGTTCAAGGGCCACAAAAACTCCTGCAGGCCACATGCGGCCCTTGGTTCACAGTTGCTTCTCTCCTGTTCTAGGAATCTACCTTGGCATTTTTCTGGAACTCCTACTAGATCAGCCTTTACAGCAGGTATTATTATGCTTGCAGGTGTCATTGAGCCTATAGACACTTCCCTGTACCTGCAATGTGCCCTGTGCTTTTTATTTTAGATTATTTTATAAATTACAAAAAAAAATGAATTTAAAAATTGAGTGGCTAGGAATGCTTCAGGATTCTGTCTTTACTGCTCAGATTGCCTCTGTGCATGTGCATCCAGAAATATGCTTGGAAGTAAAGATGGTGAGCACCTGGAGGTTCAATTTAAAGCCCTCATAATTGCCTGTGAAGGAAGGAAAGAAGGGACGGACGGACGGACAGGGGGAAGGACGGATGGAACTTGTTGCTATTCTTGGTGTGGGGGTGTAAGCTTGATAGGGGTATCATAGAATCATAGAGTTGGAAGAGACCACAAGGGCCATCCAGTCCAATCCCCCTGCCATGCAGGAACTCAAAATCAAAGCATACCGGGTAGATGGCCATCCAGCCTCGGTTTAAAGGCCTCCAAAGAAGGAGACTCCACCGAGGGAGAGTGTTGCACTGTCGAACAGCCCTTACTGTGAGAAAATGCCTCCTAATGTTGAGGTGGAATCTTTTCCTGCAGCTTGCATCCATTGCTCCGGGTCCTGTTCTCTGGAGCAGCTGAAAACAAATCAACTCCCTCCTTAGTATGACACCCATTCAAATACTTAAACAGGGCTATCATATCACCCTGTTTCATCTCCTCTCCAGGCTAAACATACCCAGTTCCCTAAGTCGTTCCTCAAAGGGCATGGTTTCCAGACCCTTCACCATTTTAGTCACCCTTCTTTGGACACACTCCAGTTTCTCAACATCCTTTTTGAATTGTGGTGCCCAGAACTGGACACAGGATTATTCCAGGTGAGGCCTGTCCAGCTTGGTGCAGGTGGAATGACTCAGGGAGGACTTTGAAGTGATCCAACAGTGAGAAAAGAAAGTGGGAAGGCTAGAGTAGACTGGAGCAAACCAGTAGGGTGCTGGAAGAAAATGAAGGGGACTAGTGACATGGGAAATGTTGATGAGGGACACAAAGTAGGGGAGAGAAGAGGAAGAGGCAGCAACAGTTGCTATTCTTGGTGTGGGGCTAGGCTGATCCTGAATGAAAGCAAGAACTGTAGTTTCCAAAGAATGGTTTATGTTTGGATCCTTGGACCCCCACCTGGGTCGTCGTTCAAGAACTTAAGCAAGTGATTTGCCTTTTGACTTAATCAGTTTGACTTTCTGTAAAATAGGTATTTCATGGTTGGGTGTGTCCCCTGCAGCATTCATTTAATGAATGGATGCCCATGGCAGCAGCCATTTTGTGATGGTCTCCATGCCAATTCCTCAAAAATCCCATTGTATCTACCAACCCAAAAAAGCTTGAAGATAACCTCCTCTACAGCTTTAGTATTTGCTCTTTTCCAGGGAGAGCTGTTTAACTTTTTTTAAATCTGGAGCATCATGGGCAAAGGCCCTGTTGAATGGTGGCACATCAGAAGGCCCCACCAGCATAGTAAAGCATGATTGCTACTCCTTGCTATGACACACGGCACATTTCCAAAGCTGAACCTTCCACTTATTCCTTAAGGTCCTGGATGCCTCATTGTGCAAATATTAAAGGAGTCAAACTGCTTGTGCTATGGTCATTTGCAGGAGCAGATAATAATAATAATAATAATAATAATAATAATAATAATAATAATAATAATAATAATTTATTTTTACCCCGCCCCTCTCTCGAGCAATTGGGGCGGCTTACAAGAATTAAAATCCATACAAATCTAAAAATAAACATCCCCCACCCTTCCCCCCATTAAAATAGTATTAAACTACAGATCCAATTAAAACCTTAACATAACATATCAAAAATACAATAACACAACAATACAATAAATTTTTTTAAAAAATGATGCAATAGGATCCTACCCGTGTTTTCCAGGACAACTTCATCAAAGTATGTGTGGAGGGTGATCTTCCAGGTTCTGTATCTGCATAGATAGACTTTGGGGCCTCTTTTACATGGCTTATGGGATGCATTCAACTTAAAATAAACCTGATACTCTTCTGTGCCTGTACAATAGAAGAGGTGGACAGTAAAAGGCAAGGTGTCATTTACAGAAGCTTGTCCAACCTTTAGGGAATCTTGTTATTGAGGAGGCTTTGCCAAACTTGCAAAGGGAACTGTGGTTCTCTGGAACACAGTTTGAAATTCACCTTTATAGAAGATTACATTCATAACAGAGAGCAAATAAAATGATCTGTGTAAGAAAGTGTCTTCAAGTTGCCTGTTGATTTGTGGTGACCCCAGGAATTTCCTAGGGTTTTCTTAGGCAAGGAATCCTCAGAGGAGAGCTGTCTTGGATACTTTTTTGGAAGAAAGGTAGCATAAAACTGAAATTAATAATAATAATAATTTTGCCAGTTCCCTTATCTGAAATATAGTCTACAGTATCTGGTATTTTTTGGCATTCTCCTGTCCTTCGTCTACTTCCTCAGATGTATGGAGTGAACTAATGTCCAGGAAGGACTTTTATAATCAGACTGTTTGAATAGCCATAGAAATGCAGAAGTTTTGGGTACAGTGATGAGATGACAAGTTCAGTTTTAACTATGGTCATTGAGGGACAAAGACAGGAGGACAGATGTTGTCTAAGGTCAGGGTAGATAATATTTCTAATTTTATATGGCAGGTGTCATTGGAACTTGCAGCTGACAACAAAGACTTCTCCATCACCAGTACCAAGACAGTGAATGTGGTATCGCAAGCTCCAGTTTACACTATTAGGAGCCCTGGAGCCAAGCTCCAAGATGTTGACAAGATCCCCAGCCCTGCTGAAAACTCTCAGCTCTTGAAACAAAGTAGTTGTCAGTTCCCAAAGAGAACTCAAGAGCCCTTGCTTGCAACATCCGAAAAGCCCATTGTTGATGTGAATCAGCAATCAGGACCAAGGCCTGTGTCCCGTAACCTCCGGGCCCAGATAAGTGCCTCAGAAGAGGAAGGCTTACTGCTGCATGTCCTCTTAATGGTCCCAGAAGGGCAGATCTTTATTCCTCGAGATGCTGGACTCCTTGGATCTTGCAATGTGTATTTGAACTGCAAACTTTTCAACACAGAAGAAGCAACAAGGTCAGCAGTCATATGGGGAACAACCCAACCCATCTTCCATTTTTCTCAGGCAAGTTACAACTTTCCTATCTGATGCTGTTGAGACTCATAGATAAAGTGTGGCAAGAAATCTGGTTATGTTAGTCCTTACAGTTTAGCTGCAGCTCCTTAAAATAAAATACAAATCAGTACTTGTTATTTCCCTTCTGTTTAATACAAGGTAGCCAGTTTCTGGGGTCATCAGTTCTCCAGGCGTTTGTCAATGACAAAAACGTAATTTGCTGATGAAATCATATCCCTTCATGCCTATCCAGCTGATGTAAGGTCATCACCACCTGGCATTATAGGGCTTCTCAGTCATGGGGCACATGCCTAGGTCATTGTTTGCAAAGTTCAGAGTAATGTAACATTGATGAGTGGAAGGTATCTCCAGCAGCGTCATGGGACCGCATATACAGTTACTCAGTTTTAGTTTAGTTACTCAGTTTTTGAAACCTGTTTTCTTTTGATCATAAGAACTCCCAGCAAACTTTTTACTGTATTCGACCATGATTAAAAGTTAAAAAGAGTCTTCTAGCAATGTAAATACAGTGGGCACTTGGTATCTGCTGAGGTTTGGTTCCAGGACACAAACACAAACACACCATGGATACCAAAATCCATGGAAGCTCAAGTCCCATTAAATACAGTGGCATGGTAAAGTAGTGTTCCTTATTTAAAATGGCAAAATCAGGGTTTGCTTTTCAGACTTTATATATTTTTTAATATTTTCAAGCCGTGGATGGTTGAATCTGTGGATAAAGAATCCATGCATAGGGAGGGCTGACTGTTTTAACAGATTTATTATATCGTGAGCTTTTGGTGGACTACAGCTATAAATTTGGTAAGCCTAAATCCAGTTGCTAATTCCAGCTAGAGTAGCTGCATTGACTCAGTGGGGTTTATATAAATGTTGACTATTCACCAGTGGATTCCATGAGTCTTCTCCAGTTGAGATTAGCAGTTGGATTTTGACAGTGGTCTTTAGGGTCATAGGATTTTTAGACTGTTGCAACAAGAGCCAAAACATGGCTCCTGCATAGATATTAATTATAAATTGGTAAACTTGTTTTAAAAATATTTTAAAGAATTGTTTCAGTCTGTTTATAAATGTTCTCAGTCTGTCTTATTTGTATATTTGATGTTTTAAATATTTATCTCAAGAACCCTGTGGGTTGAGAAATGACAGATAAACGTTTTATATAAATTTAAAATAAATTAATTTTTGAAAATAAAATATATAATTAAGAGTAAAGTAAAATTGCTGTGTTGGCTGTATCTATTCCAAAGACATCCAGTTAACCGTGGATTTGCTTTTTTACCTGCTGACATATTTGTTTTTGTAAGTGAAAAGGCTGAAACAAAAATCTTACAGTAATATACAGGCAACTGTGCTGATCTTCTGATCAAATCTCTAGGTAATGCCTATTTCCTTGACCTCTAAACATCTGGAGAGGCTGAAGAACAATGTGATGGTCATTGAGGCCTGGAATAAAGTGCACAGCCCTGGAGGAGACAGACTGCTAGGACTGGTGAAGCTGCCATTGCATCAGTTCTACGTTTCATTCAAGTAAAGAGTATTCCTTTGGGGTTTTTTTATCTGTGGTATATTCACTTGGCATATCTTCTTCTGTCAATACTCAAGGAAAACATCAATCCCCCATCATCAGATTGGCCATGATCCTTCACTGCACATGCAGACCATAGAGCTCCACACATTCAGCTACCTGCCTCTTCCACTACACCTAGCAGCTATCAAACCCAGCAATTGGAGATATGGCAACCCTTTTCTTGGTCAGGAGTTGCCTCCCTGCTCATCCCCAGCCATTAAACAGGTGAAATTGCCCCCCTTGACAGCTACCTTCGTGGGAAAGGTTTTGAATGATGTGTGAGGAACTAATGAATAGCTCATTAGGCAATATGCAAGACAAGGTATACATATTCTTGAACTCCACTCTGAGCCTGGTAGTCTAGATTTCACTGGTGGCTAGGAGTGTGTGAGCACAGCTAAACTAGTGTGCCACTTGTGCCTGTTCCTGTGTGGAGCTGCTTTTGAAATAGGGTTCAGAAACTTCAGCTGGTCCAAAGAGCTACAGCCAGATTATTAATCAGGGCTGGCTACAGGAACCATGCAGCTCCCTTGTTGCAACAGCTTCACTGGCTGCCAGTTTGATTCCAGGAAGAATTCAGAGTGCTGAATATGACCTACAAAGCCCTATATGGCTCAGCTCCAGGTTATCTGAAAGACTGTATCTCCCTTTATGAGCATGCCCATAGTGTTGAGATGTTCTGGGGCGGTCCTTCTCTCTGTCCCACCACCCTCACAGGTACATCTGGAGGGAACACAAGAGGCAGCCTCTCTAGTGGCTGCTCCAAAGCTCTGAAACTATTCAGACTTCCTAGCAAAGTTAGATTGGTGCCCTCTACAGTGTCATTTCAAAGGCAGGTGAACAACTTTTGTTTTGACAGGCCTTTGATGGCTGATGCTTGAGGAAGAGCCTTTCAAATACTGTGGTATTTTCATTTGCTGTTTTTCATTAAGCTGACTGAGTCCTAAACTGGGGTAAAAAGATATGCTTGCTTGGTACATAGAATCATAGAGTTGGAAGAGACCGTATGGGTCATCCAGTCCAACTCCCTGCCATGCAGGAAATCAAAATCAAAGCATCCCCAACAGAGGGCCATCCATCCTCTATTTAAAGACCTCCAAAGAAGGAGACTCCACCACACTCCAAGGGAGTGTGTTCCACTGTCGAACAGCTCTCACTGTCAGGAAGTTCCTCCTAATGTTGAGGTGGAACCTCTTTTCCTGTAGCTTGCATCTGTTGTTCCAGGCCCTGCTCTCTGGAGCAGCAGAAAACAAGCTAGCTCCCTCCTCAGTATGACACCTCTTCAGGTATTTAAACAGGGCTATCATACCACCTCTTAACCGTCTCTTCTCCGGGCTAAACATACCCAATTCCCTAAGTCGTTCCTCATAGGACATGGTTTCCAGACCCTTCACCATTTTAGTCACCCTCCTCTGGACACACTCCAGTTTTTCAACATCCTTTTTGAATTGTGGTGCCCAGAACTGGACACAGTATTCCAGGTGTGATCTGAATAAAGCAGAATACAGTGGCACTATTATAATAATAATAATAAAATTTATTTATATACCACCCAATGGTTGCCCAATCCGGGCGGTTTACAGCATAAAACAATTATAGTAAAAGCTTATCCCCCCCCCCTTAAAACAGTATTAAACAACGACATAGTTAAAATCCTAATAACAATTAAATGGGGGAAAAATCATAACATAACAATTAAATTAATATACCCAGAACACATTGCCCCATTATTACTCTGCGGGGGAACCAAGGTACAAAATAGTGTCACTAAAGGAGGAGGGAACTTTTATCTATTACTTCCCTTGATCTAGATACTATACTTCTATTGAAACAGCCTAAAATCACATTGGCCTTTTTAGGTGCCGCATCACACTGTTGCTCATGTTCAACTTGTGGTCTACTAGAACTCCTAGATCCCTTTCTCATGTAGTCTTGTTAAGCCAGGCGTCCCCCATCTTATATCTATGTATTTCATTATTATTATTATTATTTGCCCTAAGTGCAGTACTTTACATTTCTCCATGTTGAAATTCATTTTGTTAGTTTTGGCCCAGCTTTCTAATCTATTAAGATCATTTTGAATTTTCATCCTGTTCTCTGGGGTATTAGCTATTCCTCCTAATATTGGTGTCATCTCCAAATTTGAGAAGCATGCCCCCTATTCTTTCATCGGTTATTTATTTATTTCCTGCTTTTACCAGGACAAGGCTCAAGGCAGCTTACAAATTAATAGAATGATGATGATGATGATGATGATAAGATGTAACCCTAATTTATACATGGATATGTCGCTAACAGGAGCCTAGCCATTGTTTTCCCCACTGGGGAGGTTATTTATATTTATTTATGTTTATCAAGAATATTGGTAGCAGCTCAGCTTAGACCAGGGGTAGGCAACCTTTCCCCTTTAAGGGCTGAGGGACTTCAGCTCCCAGAAGCCTCTGCCATGTTGGCCAATAGTCCCATGTTGGCCAATAGCTCCTGGGATTCTGGGACTGAAGTCCCTCGGCCCTAAAAGGGGAAAGGTTGCCTACCTTTGGCTTAGACTGTAGTATATCATTGTTCATCAAGGCTGGATGGCCATCTGTCAGGGATGCTTTGATTGGGAGTTCCTGCATGGCAGGGGGTTGGACTGGATGGCCCTTGTGGTCTCTTCCAACTCTATGATTCTATGAAGACTCCATAGTGTAAACACTACATAGTTTACTTATATGATTGGACAGGGGCTTGTTATTTATTTTTTAATAGCACTATTTCTACATTGTTTATCATAATGCAGTGTCAAATTCAGACCAATAAAGAGCATTTTGAAAATGGAAAGTGCAGAATTAAAAAGCTAAACCAGAAAAGGCCTGGGTAAATAAGCCCACCTTCAGGAAAATAAGACAGATGATACCTACTGAGTAGTAACAGTGGAGAAGATGTTCCCGATGCAGATATTTAGATAGAAATGAATACACCTTTTTCACCCTGGTAAGTTACCAACAGGAGATCCAATTGATATAGAAACATTAGTTCTTATAGATGAGATTCCTATGGTAATTCCAACATTAAAGTTTAATAAAAGTTTAGAATCAAATCGATTTGCACCGAGTTTTATGTTTCCAAAATACGCTTGATTGGACAAATTATTAAATAAAATTTGTAACGCAGAGTTATTTGTTAAAGAGCTTGATAAAGACAGAACCAATCACAGATGGCTGATTATGTCTGATTATCACATCGAACTATGCTTATTAGATAAACAGATATAGGATATGCTTATAAGATACAAGAAGTAGAGTATTTATCTCAGTATTGACTAGTACATATTACACTGGGCTAATTCTAATGGTAGTCAATCAAGTGTAGACCCCCTATGTTGGACAGAACTTCTTAGTCCAAACTAACATTTTGTCTCATTAATTTCAGTGGGTCTGCTCAGGGTAGGATTAATACTGCAATCAGACCTCTTTATGAAAATAAATGCATGCCTGTATTATTTGAAGGAAGTGAAGAAATGTAATACGTAAAATGGATTAAGAGTTAGACCTGTGAGGTTTTAATATCCATGTTCACTGTTAATGTTAAGACAACATTTTATGGTTAAACTCCCATATTTATCTATTTTATCAATTGTGTAATAATTGTGTAATAGAAAATGATTTTTTTTAAAAATAGTAAGGCTTATCCCCAGTGTCTCAACAACCACTCTCATTCAATTTTTCTCCTTCTCTTCAGTTCCATGTGCATGGGATTTTCCTTCTCTTCAAAACAGGGTGCATGGTTCTTGACACTGTGAATTTAGTATATATTAAAATGCCAGTGTCATCCTGTCTCTCTCCCCTCCTTCTCCAGAGATCCCAAAATTTCCAGCCTTCTGCTTCAGGCTCAGTATCCAGTCCTGGCTGTGGATGGCCCGATGCCTTTGGTTGATGTCTTTTCTGGCAAGAAAAATGGGAGCCTAAAGGTGATCCTGGCAATGGGTTCTGCTGATCAGATTGCAGCACTGCAGAGGCTCAAGAACGAAGAAGGAATAGAGCCTCCTGTTGTGCTACGACCACCGCATTCCCTGGATCCTCTTGCTGCACCTCTTCCAAAGGTATTTCCAGATAAATTACTTTGCACCTGTATTATGTTTGTAATTCTTCACGGATTTTCTTCTCAAAGGAAGCAATGAGTAATTACGGCAGTTTTCCACTATAAGAAAATTGCACTTTTTGAAGACTCTTCACAATCTGGAACAAATTCTGCACAAGACAACTATATGTGGATTTTGTACAGAATAGATTTCAAACTACAGCATTTTCTGTGCAAGAAATAATATTTCTTCATGGGCAGTGTTGTTTTCTGTGCAAAATAACTGTGTGTGAATTTTGTGTCAAATAACTGCAGAGATTCTCATTAGTTCATTCTCATTCGTCTCATTAAGGCTTCTGGACACCAGGGAAACATGTTTGTCAACCATTTTGCAAGTACTGTATTTTCAAGTATTCGCTCCATTTCTAGACTGGAGAGAAGTATTTGGTGTGACTACCCTCCAAATTCTAGAATTCTCTTTCCCTAGGGAGACAGAGCTTTTCTCTGGTGTCAGAGGACTTAGCATTTGGGATAAATCTGATGGGAGGAAAGTGAAGCATTTATGATTGTTGCTATGTATATATAATATTTCTGTTAATTAGATTGGTTGATGTTTGACATAATGTTTTACTGCTAATTGTCCAGAACCTCTGAAATTGGACAGTCTGACTGCTCTTGGGGAAAGCCAATATGATGTAGTATTTTTGATTGTTGGACCTGGAGTCTGGGAGACCAGGGGTTGAATCCCCACCATAAGCCATGGAAACCCAGTTGGTGACTGTGTGCAAGTCACCCTCTCTTGGCCTCAGATGAAGGGAGTGGCAAACGGCCTCTGACTCAGTCTTGCCAAGAAAGCCCTAAAATAGAAAAACCAGAAGTTGGAATTGACCTAAAGGCAAACAACAGTATAAAATTACTTTTGATGACTTTCCTCCCTAGGCGGTTGTCCTTTTTCACAGGGATTCCATTTTGTCTTATTTAGTGGTCAGACCAGGAAAAGGAAGGCTTGATGGAACATGTCTTTGAGATCCACATTGAGTGCATTAAAGGGCTCACTCCTCTCCAGTCCACAGTCTGGGGAGAGGCTGACTGCTATGTGCAGTACCACTTTCCAGTTCAGGAATCAGAATCTGACATACTACGTGGGACAGAATTCGGTGAATGCGGTAAGCTTAGTTTGTGAAAATACTGTTTGCCATCCATTCATTCCTGAATGCTCTTTGCAGCTTCTTCACTGAACCTAAGTGCTTTGATGATGGGCAAATGTGTCACTGAACTTCAGAAATAAAATTAGAGTAACACATTAATCAAGAATAGCAACAACTGTGGCTTATTAAAGTCATCTTCTCACCAACAATAACTGCTCCCATACTGGTTACATTTCATTTCACTTCCATTTGCCCTTTGATAATCAAAATTTTAGTTTTTTTGCTGAAGGATACTAAAATCAGTGGTCTTGATGGCTACTAAGAAATATTTCCTTAACAGGCATGTCAAGCTGTGTGCATAGGGACTAATATGAATGACCAACACCAGAATAATGTGATTATGGAATCTGATGGCCCATGTTGTGTGTGCTGACAAAACTCATCAAATTTTTATTTGATGTGAAACGTCAGAAAGAAACTCTTCTAGAACATGGCCACACAGCCCGAAAAACCCACAAAAAACTAAAAAATCATCAAATTTTCTTTAAGCGTTTTACTGAGAAAAAGATTCTTGGAGAATTCTTCCAAGCTTATTGATATACCAGTGTTTGATCAATGTTCCATGTGATGTGAACACTTTATCACTTGCCTTTTGAATTTTTAATTATTTTTCTTTCATAGGCCTTGCCTTAAAAGCTTTCCGTTCATCCACTACCTTGTGCATGCCCGACCCCAACTTCAGTGATGAACGTCATCACTCATTATTGGTCCCTGCTGACATCCCTGTCCAGCGGCTGCTGCTCGATGCTTTCTCTGCACGGGGCTTGCCAGCAGGAGGAGGAGGAGGAGGAGGAGGAATTCAATTTGAAGTCTGGTGCAGGTATGTTGTTGTTGCTGATCTTTGCTTTCATGTCATTTCTGATTTATGGCAACCCAAAAGTGAATCTACCATGGGGTTTTCTTTCTTCCTTTTTTCCTTTATCCTTACTTATATCCTACCTTTCTCCCAATATAAGGATTCAAGGCGGCTAACAACAAATTAAAAAAATATACAATTTAAAAACAATACAAAAGTGTTAATAAAAGTATAAATACAATTTTTAAAAAAAATTAAACAAAAAAGTTAAAACAATTATACATTCAAAATATTAAAATGTATTAAACTATATACAAACCTTGTATATAATATAGAAACCTTACACAACATTTGAAACTCCAAACTGTCAGTTTAAAAAGCCTGATGGCACAAAAATGTTTTAACCTGCCTTTGAAAGGACAGCAGGAATGGGGACATTCTGGTTTCTCAAAGGAGGGAGTTCCAGAGCCTAGGAGCAGCCACCGAAAAGGCCCTCTCTCTTGTTCCCAGCAAACGAGCCAGAGAAGGACAGAAAGAAAGATCCAATCTCAACACTCTAGTGGGGTCATAAAGAGAGATACGGTTCTTCATTTATACATTTCTTGGCAAGATATGTTCAGAGAGGGTTTGCTATGGCCTTCCTCTGAGGCTGAGAGATTGTGATTTGCTCAAGTTCACCCATCAGGATTCCATGCCCAAGGAGGGATTTGAACCCTGCTTTTCCAGAGTCCCAGTCCAACACTCAAATCACTACACCACGTTGGCTCTCCTGCAGGTATACACCACATTGCAATTTGCCATCCTAACAATGCACTCTGCTTACAGTGTTTACAGCTGTAGTAAGAGCACATTTTCTGGATGGTCCATTGAAAAAAATCCATGGATATAAAAGCAAAAAGCAAAGCAGCTTCATTTATATACCACTTCATATCGCGCTATGGGATGTCTAAGCGGTTTACAGTTGTAAGCTCATTGCCCCCCAACAGCTGGGTACTCATTTTAGCGACCTCGGAAGGATGCAGGCCTGAGTCGAGCCTCAGCCCTGGCTGGTATTGAACTCGCAACCTTGTGGTTTATGAGTGAGTGGCTGCAGTACAGGCATTGAACCTCTGTGCCACCAAGGGTTACCGTATGTCCCTTGTGCTAGCCCACATTGCAGGAGTTCTAAGCCTAACATTCTTTTCAGTTATAATTGACTACACTCCTGCTCCATATTGGGATTCAAACTCTGGGCTGAATCCTTCTCCTTGGAAAGTGCGGTCTGTAAAGTCCTAAATGGTCTGAGGTTTGGCTATTTCAAATATGGCACTTTCCCCATAAGCTCTCCCTGAACTTCTTGCTCTTCATCACAGAGGTTCCCTGGGTCCACCCACCATCCAAGGGTAAGTGTGCAATAATTGGAGAGATGATCCTTTCCTTTTGTGACACTATTTAATATGGAATCCCCTCCTTTGGCAAATGAAGTTCATGAACACGAGCCCTGCTAGTGCCAAGCAAAGACTTATGCTATGGCATAAGGAGTGTAGGTAGCTGCCTTTTACTCATAACCTTGGTTCGTCTAGCCAAGTATTGTGAACTCTGACCAGCACCAACACCCTGACAGGGATTCAGATTGTGTCTTAATACTTGGTGAAGCCTGGTATTACCTCCATGTGATTTCCGATCCAAGCACTGATGAGGCATGACCATGCTTAGTTTTCAAATTAGATGGGATCGAGTATACTAAGGGTTGGGTGGTGACATTGCAGCTGGTCTTAGAACTGATTCTAGTTTTCAATAATAATAATAATAATAATAATAATAATAATTATTATTATTATTATTTATACTCCACCCCTCTGAGAACAATCGGGGCGGCTAACAATATAAAAACCAAGTACATTCAACCCCAGTACCCTCCCCGCTTCAAAACAGTATTAAACCAATACAAGATAAAAACCACACAAATTAAAACAATCATTAAAACGACATTATACAAATATTACTAAAAACAGCGGTTTTATTTAAGCTGGGAAAGAAACTGCTGGAGGAGCTCTCTCTAAAAATACTCAAATAGTTTTGGAAATCCCTTTAAAGTTTCCCTTTAGCAGATGGTGGTTAGAATCCTCCTGAGCCATCACTTGTCAGAATAGACTGGTTTATGTGAACAAATAGTCTAACTGGCTATAAGACAGGTTTTTCTTTTCTTTTAATTAATTATTCTCCCTTTCTCCCAACTTGAGACCTAAGGTGGCTGACAATCTTGAGTTAAAACAAAATACAGTTAAAACAATGGACAGTTGAAAAAAAGTAAAACGATAAAAACTTTCATATTAAAAGCATTAACTTAAAACATTTTCAAAGGCAGTTAAAATATTATGGTAAAGAAACACATACAGTACACCTGAATTAAAAGATCTTTTGTACTAGCTTGTTAGCACTCAAATGCCTGGGTAATCAGAAAAATCTTCACCTGCTGTAGGAAGAAGAGCTGAGAGGGAGTCAACTTAGCCTTCCATGAGAGAGAATGTCACAGTCTGTGAACAGCCACCAAGAAAGCCATCTCCTGTGTTCTCATCACTGGAGGTGGCAGGAAGGGGAGCAAGCCCTTAGACAACAGTCCATGCCTGCAGTCAGCTTTGTGCACACTTAGCAAAGTGTTCTTTACTTTAAGAAGGTCTTTTTCCAATACAACCCAGTTTATGTTCAGAGCACAGCTGAACAGTTTGCTTCCCACTGACCCTTTGGTCCCCTCTCTTGCCCAGGTATTACTACCCTAATGTCCGAGACCAGATGGTTGCCAGAGGGACATTGCCACTATCGCGCCTGTGTGCCATGGTGACCATGCAGCACCGGGAGGCCGTGGGGATCCAGACCTTCAGTTTACCCTTGATCCCCAGAACTGAAAACTCAGGAGAACACCATGCCCAATCCTCAGGTAACAGAAGATGTTGGAGGCCATTTCTAACATGCATGGAGCAATTTCAGTCAAGCCCAGGGTTGACTGAACAGAAAGCCCATATATGTATTTCTTTTTTCCCCACTCCATTTCTTTCTCCAGGTTTCCTTGATGTGAGCATCAGGTACAGACGCTCCCTGAAAGTAGCCAAAGGCATCCTGGCGGCTCAGACTGTTTCTATTTCTGTTCAGATACACTCTGCAGCTGGTTTGCAGGCAGCAGCCAGGTAAGAAGGAACCAAATGCTAAAATGGACATTTTACCTATTTGTCACCATCTAGTGGTCAGGAAAGGTCTAATTTTTTTCCTGATGCAAACAGAGCTTATTGTCAGAGAGGCTATGCAGTGCACTTAGGCTCCACAAGATAAAGGCAAGACTTGGTGGTAAGGAGGCCTCATTGGCCTTCTAAGGGCTTGGAGGGAGCACATATACCTACTCCCAAAAATAAAAATTAACCAAAAGGGAGCTTGGAGGGAAATGTTATCACTTTTGGGTCTGCCCTAGGCAGGTTTTAGTTCAGGAAGGGCATTTTTTATCAACAAGAATTAACTGCAAAGGCAATTTCCTGGTTACTTCTTGTTATGAAAAAAAAAAAAGCATCTCCTGAGCCTAAAACTGCCAAGGAGGCATTTTTTAAAAAAGGTAAGAGGTTGCATCCCATAGTGCGATATGAAGCGGTATATAAATGAAGCTGCTTTGCTTTGCTTTGCTTTGCAGCTATCACCAAATAGCCCTGGGGCCACACGTGGCCCATGAGCCACCTTCACTACCTCTGGGCTATAGCAAAGTGACACTTTAATCCTTAACCTTCACAGAAAGTATCACTGTTCAGCATTGCCAGGGTCAGCTTAATGACTCCAGCTTTTTGCACTTATACATTACATTATGAAAGGTTAGATAGATAATTAAAAAGAACTCTAGGAAGTAACATTCAGTTAACAGGAAGAGCTTGGAGCTGTTACTAGGTCATGGCAGCATTAGGTCAGTGGACCTTGGCAGGGTGGTTGATAGGTTGACTTGGAGGTCTGTCATTCATGGGGTCACCATAAGTTGAAGTTGACTTGACAGCAGTTAACAGCAACAACAATGTGCATCTTCTCCCTACATAAAGGATCCCAGGTTCGTTCCCTGCCATGTCCAGCCAGAATGACCAAATGGGACCTGATAAGAGAGCTCCTTACTAATGCCGGGGAAACTCTCTGAAGATGCCAGCCACAGATGCAGGCGAAATGTCAAAAATACATTCTTCTAGAACGTGGCCTCACAACCCAAAAACCCCACAAAAACCTATGGATGCTGGCCATGAAAGCCTCGACTTCATGCTGGGGAAACTGCTTTCACTCAGAATAGACAGTGTTCAGATTAATTGTGTGACCAAATAGATAGAATTTTATTTTCCTGTTTCCTGTTTATGATAACATAAAGCCAACATAAATGCACATACTACTGGACATTTGTTTGTAACTGCTGCTTATGGGTGCCACTGGCATGTTTTCTTTCCTTTGTTAAGAGCTTTGGCCGAAAAGAACCCTTTGCTCCAATACAGTGCTGAGGTTGGTGTGAATGCCTATATATCAATCCACATCCCCTTCCTGCCCGAGGCAGAGAGACGCAACACGCGTGCTGTGGCTCGTACTTTCTGCCCTGAGTTTGAACACTACGTGGAGTTCCCATGCAATCTTGTGGTCCAGGCAAGCAGCGGAGAAGCATCGTGTCTGGGGGAGCTCTTACAGCGATCAGAAATTGTCTTTTCTGTCTTCCACCAGAACCTGAACTCAGGTAGGAAGGATGAGCAGGAGTGGGTCCAAGTTGTGCCAGTCAAGTAAACTTACATTACATGCATGGTACTGTCACACTGGGCTGAATGAAGATTGAGAAAGACAGAAAAGCCCAACAATGTGAAAGAAGTTTGAACATACTCTCAACTGTGGCAAGAACAGTTTTCACCATGTGGTTCTGATCTCATAAAATCATCCCAAAGTGAGGCCCTTTAACCTAGAATTGTTTTTCTTATTCACCTTTTATGTCATGGACCATTTCAGTACATTCTGCTTGGATGAATCCATGGTTGATATTCGACACTGGCTACTTAGTTAAGTATACTTAACTGAGTGTACAAAACTGAGTTAGGGGCCAGTGTGGTATAGTGGTGTGAGCATTTGACTCTGGAGGCAAGTGTTCAAACCCTAACTGAGCCACGAAAATCCACTGAGTTACCTTAGGCAAGTTACACTCTCTCAGCCTCAGAGGATGGCAATGGCAAACCCCCTCTGAAGAAACTTGCCAAGAAAACCCCATGATAGGTTTGCCTTAGGGTCAGTATAAATTGGAAACTACTGAATGCACACAACAACAACAAACAACTGAATAATATCTCCTCGCCCAACCGCCAATCAGACAGAAACATTATTCGTCCATATTCCAATCACCTGCAAAATGGACCTCCTCCTCATGATTAGATTTACTCACACACAACTGTTTTGTATTCATGATCAGTACTTAATCACAGTAGTGATACTATTGCAACATGACACCTCCCCCACATTTAGTTTACCAGGCATTAGTTGCATGGGGAGAAGGACGTCCTTTACACAAGTGATCGGCGCATTGGTGAATGATGTTTCCATCAGAGTTAGTGAGGTTGGGGCAGGAGGGATTACATAGGGCCTGAACAGACTGCCAGAAATAATCCAGCCTGAGACCACTTTAACTGTCCTAGCTCAGTGCTAGGGAATCATGGGAATTGTATTTTTTTCTGAGACATTGAGCTCTGATGCCACAATAAACGAAAGTTCCCATGATTCCTTAACATTGAGCCAGGGCAGTTGAAGTGGTCTCAAGCTGGATTATTTCTAGCAGTCTGTACAGGCCCTTAGTTAAGAATACTTAATTGCTTACATAAGTCTACTTAAATAAGTACTTGATACAGAATACTAACCCATATTTTTATTTAACGCAGGAATGGGGAACCTTAAATCTAAGGACCAAATCCTGTCCGTTTGTGATCACCATCCAGTGCCCTTGGGGGCCCTAGGTGGCCACACACTCTCTTTATGAAACATTGGTTGATGGTTTTTTAGCTTAGATAGTGATGTTCCAAATTCTAAAAAGTTGAAATGCATCTTCTAAGGCAGGGGTCAGCAACCTTTTTGGGGGTGGGGCTGGTCCCCCAATGCCCCCCGGATGTCAGGTTCAGCAAAATCAGAACTCTGTGGAATCAGTAAATCAGCCAATTGCAGTATTAGGAATTTATTGAACACACAAAGTCAGCATTTCACTACACTGCGTTTAAGCCAGAACTGTCCCCGCCCCCACCTTACAACACCTAATTAAACCCACCAGAATCTTCACTCCACCCACCGGTCTCTTGGCGCGCAAACCTATCTCCACCTACAATTCCCACAGTTTCATTTACCCAGCTCCTTCGCCCCCACCTTTGCTCATCCCCCACCAATGGCTCCAAGGCGTACCATTCTCCCTTCCAGTTCTCTACATTCCAAAGAACCTCTTATCAAAACAACCTAGCAGCTGCACATATCCCAACCCCCCAGACCTTCCAACACTATTCCATCAACCCTTCTTCATTATCCATCATCCCCAACACTATTATGGCAGAACCTGAGGCCAGGTTCTGACACCGGGGTGTGGTGGCGCGTGCACGCGCACTACCAGAAGGGCTCCCTGACCGCGCCGGGCCTCCGAGAGGCCCAGCACGGCCGCGGGGGGGGTCCCCCAGGAGGGCTCCCTCAGCTGCGCCGGCATGGCTGTGGGGGGCCTCCAGAGTGCCATTTTGGATTCCAAAATGTTTCCTGGAGTTTCGCGCGACGGGAAAGGTCGCACAAGACTCCGGGGCCACGAAAGGTGGCAGCGGCGGCAGGACTGGGCAGGGCAGGGGCCGGTCCGAAGGCCTCTGCGGGCCGCACCCAGCCCGCAAGCCTCAGGTTGCCGACCCCTGTTCTAAGGCTTAGGTCCTGGCAATTAAGGCTTAAAACTAAAATATGCCAGTATTTCTGGTCTTACCCTTTTACCTTCTGTTTTTAATGCTTATGTCATGTTCTTTGTTTGATCTTTTAGCTTTGCCTACAACAAAAGATTCAGCTTTGAGAGATTACCTTCTGGGAACTGCCAGGGTGGCAACCAAAGATCTGTTAATCAAGAGATCAGGTAAAAGATTCAGTTGTTTTTGTCACATTCTAACAACTTTGCTTTATGATATAGAAGTACCCAGAGAATTTTTAAAAAACAACTTTATATCAGTGAAAGATAATCTGTGTGTGTGTGTGTGTGTTCGTGTGTGTGTTCTATGTTGAAGGTATTAGAGGCTGGTACCCAGTCACTCTTCCAGAGGATGTGGTGCCTTTAGATTGTAAAAACATCATGGAAACCATAGTTGGAGGCCTGGAGATCTCTGTTACCTTTGCTCACCCTGGGGACCGAGAACGCGTTCTGGATGTTGCAAAGCTTTTAGGCTGGAATTGGGAGGAAGGCCCCAATGAGAAACTACAGGAAGACAGTGAGGGTGAATACCAGTCTTCTGCAAACCCTGCCACACTGACTGTTTCTATCCCGAGGCTGTGGCTGCCACTGCAGTGTCTACTACTTGCTGGACAGACCCACTTAAATAAAAGCATCTACTGCTACCTTCGCTATAAGCTGTATGATCAAGAAGCCACATGGACGTCACTGAGGAGGCCAAAATTAGCTGAAGACCAGAAATATGTGACAGTGACCTTTAAGAAAAGCCAACAAATGGATCTTCAACAGAGCCATGCATTATGGTGGTACTTCAGGGAGGAGAGGCTGGAGCTGCAGGTGTGGCGAGCCTTTGGGAATGAAAGCCACGTGGAGAGACCACTGGACACTGACCGCCTGATTGGGTCGGCCTATGTAGATCTTTCAGCGCTTGGAGAGAGCTCAAGAAAGAAGAGAACAGTTAGTGGTATGTTTCCCAGTTGTTTAAAAAGCAGTACGTAGAGAGCAGCCTTGGGGCCCAATGGGAATGCAGTTCTTCACTCTCCAGTCTTTGCATTTTCCCCTCTAGTGACTAATCTATTAATGGTCATGAATCTCCTGGGCATATTTATATAGTGCGTATTTATAATGTGAAATAAGTTGCCACAAGATGTAGCTATGACTAGGTCTGCAGATTCCTTTTTTTTTTTTATGATTTGAGCAAGTTTTTTGAGGGATAGGTCTATCCATCCAGAGTTGCCCATTGCTCTAATTCGGGGACAGGGGGTGATGCTATGAAAAATATAGGGAGCAGCCATAACTCAAAGATACAAGTTCTTCATTCAGAGGTATATGCTTCTGATTACTCAATACTGGGATGTCTCAGTTGGAATAAGGCTTTCACAGGACTGGGAGACATGTTTATGTGTAGGCAGTAGAAACAAAACCAATCCTCATACTTTCATAAGATTCTGCAGCTTTTTTCCAAAGGTACCTAGTTTCACTGTGCTTTCTGAATCTTGCTTGTCCGATTATTACAGGTGTCTTCCCCTTGTTCCGGCGCAATGCTTCAAACCTGTGGGGAGCGGCTATACGTGTTCACATTGCTGTGGCTTCCACTAGCCCCCATGGGTTTGAACCTGCTGAAGAGGGAAGCCATGGCAGCAGCAGTGAAGGTGAAGAGAAAAAGGAGGCATGTGGGCAAAAGGTTGAGATCCCCCTGGAACCAAATCCTGCAGCTGCAGACATTCTTACTGAGCTATCATCTGAAGCATCGCCTCCTGCCGTGGACCATGAGAAGACATTTTCTGCTAGTATCCTCGTGGAAAGAGCCATGCACTTAAGTTTAAAAGGTCAGTAAAATGCTGGGGTTGCTACATTACCAAAAAGTAGCAGGAACCCCACAGGCTGCTTTTGCTTTCATATGGTACGCTAACCAAAATAGATTGTTTTGCTTAATTTTGGCCAGTCTGTACTTCTAGAGTGCTTCAGTCAAGTTCCATCTGAAATTAGCCTGTTTCATCCAATTGTTTTTGTTGTTGTGTCCCTTCAAGTAGTTTCCAACTTATGGCAACCCTTAGACAAATGTATCACTTGGCAAGATTTGTTCAGAAGAGGTTCAGCTTTACTTTCCTCTGAGGCAGAGAGATTGTGACTTGCCAAAGTCACCCAGTGCACATTTCCATGGATAAACAGGGATTTCAGTCCTGGTCTTCTAGAGTCCAGCACTCAAACTACTTCACCATACAGGCTCTCAGGGTTTATTCAGAGGTTTAACATTGCCTTTCTCTGAGTATGACTTCCTGTCAGTTCATCCAGTGGGTTTTGTTTTAATTCATATTGTGAGACACTTTATGTCTCATATTGGGAGAAAGGTGAGAAATAAAATAAATAAGTTGCTAATGTGCACATTGGAACACAAGTCTAACTGACTACAGTAGAGCAAGGTCTGTGTCTGGATAAGCCCAGACCAGATCTTCCATGTTGTTGTTTTTAATCATATCTACACATGACAAAAAAGACACACAGGCAGTCATGTGTGTGTTGTACAGTGGGCCCTTGTTATCCACTGGGGTTTAGTTCCAGGACCACACATAGATACCAAAATCCATGGATGCTCAAGTCCCATTAAATACAGTGGCAGAGTAAAATGGTGTCTCTTATATAAAATGGCAACATGAAGGTTGCACATTTCAGTGCAGCAAGTCTAAAATGTGAGCCCAAAGCTCTCTGCCCAATGGAAGTCATGCCATCAAAGCTGTCTTTGTTCCCACAACCTTGATTCAGACAGCATTGTGTGCTCTGAGCCGCCTCCAACTCCAAGTGACCACAGGATTTGTGTTCCATATTGTTTCAGTCTCCGAAATGACATTGAGGCCCTTTTCCAAAAGGTGACCCTGTTGTTCTCTGTGGATGCACAAGAGCATCTTTGTGTGGCACAGCATACAAACTAGGTTAAGCTAATTAACTGATTAGCTAATCTCTTTTCTCACAGACTTCTTCCCATGTTTTTGAGATAAACAGCCTTGCTTTGAAACAGGGCATAAAAGAACATTTTCAAAGCTTTCAAAGTCCTTTTCCCAAAAAAACATTAGGTCCGCTCTGACAGTACTTCTGTGAGCGCTTCTGAAATCTTCAACAAATATTATTTTTTCAAAGGGTTTCTCCAAACACTGAGCTAGACCAAATATTTTTGTCAGTGGTTAAGAAAAACAGGATTGGGGACAGAGGGAGATTTCATAGAGCTATTTTAGGGGAGCTTATTTATTAGTTAAAATATTTGTATTTTACCCTTTGTCTAAAGATCTCAGGGCAGCATGTAATAAAAATAGCCTGACTAATTTAAACGGTGTAAACACAGAATGATTTTAAAAGGCTACAAACATATTAAGCAGTTTACCATAGTTACTTGACATCTTGTAATTCCTTTCGTATTAACTGAGAGAAAGGAAGAAGTTGGTAGCGTATGTTTATATAGATTTAAGTCTACTTAGATGCATGAGACTTAAGCTTATGCTACCAACTTCTTTCTTTCACTTAGGGCCTTTGCAGACTGCTAGAAATAGTGCAAATTGAGTCCACTTTAAGGGTTAGGGTTAGGGAATCATGGGAACTGTATTTTATTGTGGCACCAGAGCTCTCTGACAGAGAAGACTCAATGTCTCAGAAAAAAAACAGCTCCCATGATTCCCTAGCACTAACCCTAATCCTTAAAGTGGACTCAATTTGCACTATTTCTGGCAGTCTGCAAAGGCCCTTAGTCTCAATGGTACTACAGTATCCCTTTGCATACTGATCCAGACTAACACAACTATGTCTTTGAATTCTACCACCATAGTTACTAGAGTTACTAGTCATTTGGGGATTTATTTATTTATTTTGCATGGGGGTAGAGCCCTCCAAGGTCTCCTGGAAGAACTAATGCACTCCCCAGATTTTCACAGTTGTACACTCTTGCCATAGTACTGTATTGTTTTTCATTCTCTTCCAAACTAGACTAGAGTTGTCAGGGATGATGGGAGTTGTAGCTCTTCCCCTCTGGCTCTAACTCTCCACCTTGTTATGCAGCAGAGCTGACCAGCTTTGATCAGTGGTTGATGCTTCTTTCCCAAGCAGCAGAGTTTCAGAGAATAGGCTGAAGACCCTGACAAACTCTCCAAGCCTTCTCACTCTTCTTCCTGAGATGTCTCCAAACTTCTCCAGGATTCTTCTGGTTCTTGTATCTTCCCTCAAGACACCAGACAACTCAGTAGTCTTATATAAAAGATCTACTTTATTCTACTATATATAAATACTATATGCCCTACAAATCACAATATCTCCAACACTACTCCACAATACACCAAACTACTCCACAATGTACATTAGCAAACATTGCAATTTATAGCCATTGTTAGACACCACCCACCAGTCAGTTTCCACCCAGTGGGTGTGTACATACATCTTGATTGGTCCACATAGATCATCCCATACCTAAGACCAACCCAAGTGTTTCATCACTTTACCTTGACCACTTAATGAGTCTCAGGTGTTTGCAATCTATCACAGGTGTTCTCAATGTACCTTCTATAACTTTGTCCTTGGCTCTCAAGGCTTCTTAATTATATTATCTTTTTCACCTGTTTATCTTCCTGATTGCTCCTTGCTTAGTCACTTTGACATTCACATACATATTTTTATTTCTATTACTGTATATCCCATGTTGCTTTTTCCTTAACAATCCCCTCCGAAATAAAATATTGTATGTGTCTTACAATGTCATTCCAACCATTTGTGTCAGTCTTTCATGTTTTTCCGCCGTCAATGCTTTTGTGAACAAATCTGCTATGTTGTGTTGTGTTTCTATATATCTCAATTCTATTTTACCCTTCTGAACCATGTCTCGCACATTTTGATATCTTACTCCAACATATTTTGTTCTGTTCTTCAAACTTTCAGCTTCAGCCATTGCTATGCATGACTGTGAATCTTCCAGAATTTCTACTGGTATCTTGTAACTTTCATTTAAATCATTCAACAATTGCTCAACCCACTGTACCTCATTCACTATCTCATTTAAAGCTGCGAATTCTGCTTCCGTCGTACTTATCGCTACATTTGTTTGTTTCCTACTTCTCCAGACTATTGGACTTTCACTGTACTTGATTATTATTCCTGTAACTGACTTCTTGTCTCCTAATTCTGATGCAAAAGAACTGTCTACATAACAATCTAAATCTGAATTACTGTTTCTAATTACCAATTTCTTATCTAAAGTTCCTTTCAAATATCTTAATAAGTGTTTTACTGCTGTCCAGTCTTCAATTTTTGGATCATTAACTCTTCTGGACAATACATTTACAGCATATGAAATGTCTGGTCTGGTGTGGCAAGATATGAATTGTAAAGATCCTATTATGCTCCTGTATAAAGTCTTGTCTTCAAAATCTCTAGTTGTTTTTTCAGATACAAAACCAGTTGTCATTGGAGTTCTTACTATTTTAGCATTTTGTAATCCACACTTTTCAATCAAATTTTCAATTTTCTTTCTCTGGCTTAACAAACAATGTCCTTTTTCTGTCCATTCAACACTAATACCTAAATAAGACTTCAGTAAACCTAGATCTTTTAAAACAAACTTTTCAGACAATTCTTTTTTTACTGATTCAATCTCCTGTCTTGACTTTGCTGCCACGCACAAATCGTCTACATAGATCACTAACACTATGTCTCCTTTTGTATAGACACAAGCATCTGCAATGCTCCTTTTGTAACCTAGTTTAGCTAGCTCTTCATTAATGCACAAATTCCATGCTCTGGCACTTTGTTTTAACCCATATAATGCTTTTTTCAATTTATAAACTTTCTGACTACTATTTTCTTCAAAACCTTGTGGCTGCTCCATAAAGATCTCTTCATCTAAACTAGCATTTAAGTAGGCTGTTTCAAAATCAAAATGTTCTACAACTAAATTCCTTTTTGCTGCTACAGGTAGAACCATTCTCAGACTTTCTGGCTTTGCAGTTGGAGAATATGTCTTATCATAGTTCTCATACTGCTGTTGTGCAAAACCCTTAGCTACTAACCTAGCTTTATATTTAATACTTCCATCTGGCATTTCTTTCTTTTTGTACACCCACTTACAACCAATTACTTTCTTGTCCTTGGGTCTGTCAACAACTTCAAAAACATCTTTATTTACCAGACAACCAAACTCATCATCCATTGCATCAATCCATCTTTCCTGTTCTTCTCTAGACAAACTTTCCAACTCTTCAAAACTTTCAGGCTCTTCCACTGCTAAACAAGCTCTTGCATTTGTCACAACAAACCTATCTGGTGGCTTCCTAACTCTGTGACTACGTCTGGGAATAAACTCTGCTGATCTGCCTCTTTCATCCTCACTTTCTGTGCTGGGAGTTATAGTTCTATGACTAAATCTCTTGTCTTCAGTCATTCTAGTAGTAATAGGTCTAGATTGTGTATCATTATCAGAAGAACTATCACTGCTGCTAGTGGATGCTTCTGGCTTAACTGAAACCCCTCCGTTTCCTGAAGTTGGTTCAGTTTGTGTTTCTGGCTCATTTGAACTTCCTAACCTCAAGAAAACTTCCTTATTGGCATGCAATTTGTCCCAACCGGCATGTCTCTCGAAATTTGCAGACCTGGAATACTGCACTTCTCTTCCACCTAAATGAAACTTATAGCTATTTCCTGAATACCCCAAAAACCTAAGTCTTTTACTTTTGGGTTCTCCCTTTTTCCTGAAACAAGCTGGTATGAAAACATGAGCAAATTGTCCAAAGACTCTCAAATATTTGTAATTTGGCACTCTCCCATACAATACCCTGTAGGGAATGTCCAATTTCTGAATGATACAGCCTGTTACTAATATGTACTGCTGTCAAAGTTGCTTCTGCCCAGAAACTATCTTTTACCTCTGCATCTGCCATCAAACAAGCAGTTATCCTTTTTATATCTTGTATTCTTTTCTCCGCTAAACCATCTTCGTTAGGACAAGCGGGATTAGTAGTTTCATGCCTTATTCCTACCTTTTGAAACCAATTAAACAATTGATTACTTAGAAACTCTCCTCCCCGGTCAGTAACAATGGTGCCTACTCTAATATCAAATTGTCTTTCCACCATTCTCACCCATGCTTTTAAACTTTGCCCAGCGTCAGATTTGTTTTTCAATATTCTTACAAATGCAAACCTTGTATACCTATCAACAATTACCAGAAAATATTTGCTTCCCCCTAAAGATAAACAATTAGCTTGGGCAACATCTGCATGTACAAACTGAAATGGTCTTTGAGCAATTCTTTTGGTTTTTTTGGCTACTGGAAAAGCTCTGACCTTTACCTGATTACATACAGTACAATCTAAGTGATTTTTGCATTCAGCAACTTTTAAATCTGGACACATACTGATTAACTTCTTTAAACATTTGAAACTAGCATGACCAAATTTTCTATGAAGTTCATGTATACAGTCTTTGTGAATTGGATTATTGTCTATGTTATTAGCATTTTCAACACTGTAGCAATCAATATTGTCCTCCAAATAGTAAAGTTTATCCTTTTTCAAGCCTATGCCTCACAATTCCCCATTCAGTTTTATCTTACACATGTTCTTTTCAAAAATAACTGTGTAATCTCTGTCTGTTAACCTGCTCACTGATAACAAATTATTTTCTAACTCCTTTACATGTAACACATCATTAAAGTTTTCCTTTAGCCCTGGAATGAAAACTGTACCCATTTGATTTACAGTACTGAGCTCTTTCCCATCAGCTAAAACTACAGCATTTACATTAGCTGATTTTCTATTACTTATCAAATTAATATTGTTACACATTGAAGATGATGCTCCTGAGTCAATCAACCATTTACAATTAGTATTTTGTTTTTCCTTAATCATGGTTGCAAACCCCTTTTTGTTACCACTGTCCTTCAAAAATGGAGGTTTGGACTGCTTTTGATACTGCCGCGGCTGCCATCTGCTCTCTCCTTGCTTGCTTCTCTCAGCAGCAAATTGTTTACAATGTCTCTGCAGATGACCAGTCTTTTTACAATAAAAACACCTCCGTTGCTCCCTTGTAGAAGCTGCTTCTTCCTGCTTTCGTAGATCAGGCGTTGTTTGTTGTTTTGGCACAGTCCTTAAACTTGCTGAGTCACCCTGCTCAGACTTTCTTCTCAAGTTTTCTTCCAATATTCTGGCAACAATTAAGTCTCTGTTCAGCTCAGCTTCTGGCAAATTTTGCAAGCTATTTGTAATGTTGTCCCAAGAAGAGTCTAGCGATTCCAGCAAAATATAACACTGCTGCTCTTTGCTAATTTCCACTCCTCTCAGTTCAGCTTGCACAAATAAATCTTGCATTGTTTTTAAGTGTTCTATCACACACTGTCCTTTAGTCATCTTTTGTCTGTAAATTCTTTTAGACCAAAGCATTTTTGCAAACGCAGTTGAAGGAGTGTGTAATCTCTGCAAGGTATCCCACACATCCTTGGCGGACACTTTATCTCTTACGTCGTTAATCAAGTCTTCTTCTAGCATGAGATAAAGACATGCTTTTGCTTTAGCGTCTCTTTCTCGAGTGGCTGCATTAGCATCAGCTGCCAGCCCTGTTTCAACTGTCGACCACAGAGACTCCTTTATTAGTAGAGATTGGGCATATATCGTCCAGGTAGAGTAGTTGTTTCTATTTAATTTACTAAACTTTAGTATCTCCATCTTAATTTGTGCAGTGACTCAATTTGACACAGTCCCTCTGAGTATGCACAGCAGACAAAATACAAAATGATTTACTCACAAGGCTCCACAAAACTTTCTTCCACACTCTGGAATTTTCAGCTTCTGTGGATGCTGGTTGCTCTAGTATCTGGGCCCATAACCCTTGTCAGGGATGATGGGAGTTGTAGCTCTTCGCCTCTGGCTCTAACTCACCACCTTGTTATGCAGCAGAGCTGACCAGCTTTGATCAGTGGTTGATGCTTCTTTCCCAAGCAGCAGAGTTTCAGAGAATAGGCTGAAGACCCTGACAAACTCTCCAAGCCTTCTCACTCTTCTTCCTGAGATGTCTCCAAACTTCTCCAGGATTCCTCTGGCTCTTGTATCTTCCCTCAAGACACCAGACAACTCAGTAGTCTTATATAAAAGATCTACTTTATTCTACTATATACATAAATACTATATGCCCTACAAATCACAATCTCTACACTTCACAATATCTCCAAAACTACACCAAACTACTCCACAATGTACATTAGCAAACATTGCAATTTATAGCCATTGTTAGACACCACCCACCAGTCAGTTTCCACCCAGTGGGTGTGTACATACATCTTGATTGGTCCACATAGATCATCCCATACCTAAGACCAACCCAAGTGTTTCATCACTTTACCTTGACCACTTAATGAGTCTCAGGTGTTTGCAATCTATCACAGGTGTTCTCAATATACCTTCTATAACTTTGTCCTTGGCTCTCAAGGCTTCTTAATTATATTATCTTTTTCACCTGTGTATCTTCCTGATTGCTCCTGCTTAGTCACTTTGACATTCACATACATATTTTTATTTCTATTACTGTATATCCCATGTTGCTTTTTCCTTAACAAGAGTATCCAGTCAAAACTGGAAGTGCCTATGTCTGCTTCTTTTTGCATATTTCCACAGTTTTCAAGAGTCATCCTGGAGGTGGCTCACAGGCAGAGTGATCAGTAGCTCTTTGTGTTTTCTATGCATTTGTCTCCTTTTCTTCTGGGATTGTATACTGGTGTGTGGACAGGCCTTCAGTGTCCTGAGCTGCATAGTGGCTAATATGAAGGCAAGGACTCTGCCTCCACAGAGCAGAGCATTTATTCTCTGGGTTGATGAGAAGGGGAATCTATGCAAATCACTGCCCAGAAATAGGCAGGGAAAACACATGCCTTCAGGGTCAGAGCTGACTGGTGCTATGGATGCGGCCATCTTGACTCATCATTTCTTTCCCTGCATCAAGGAGGGCCACAGCCATCTTGCCATTCTCCTCCCATAGCACCCAGTCCCATAGTAGCTGCTTGACTGAAAAGGGATTCTGTTCCTTTGAATCTCTTACAGATAAGTAACATGCACTTCCCAACTGACTTCATTCCTTGTTGACTCTTTTGTTTTTCAGGAAGCCCTCTCACTGAACGTGGAGTGACTTCACCCAGCAGCTACGTGTCGTTTGTTGCTGCCGATGCTGATAACCCTATTACCACAGATATCATTGAAAATACAGAATCACCTGTTTGGGGGTTCCAACAGCAGACCAGGTACGTAACCAACCTTTTAAGGGATAGGACTCCGATAACTGGTACCTAGTCATGGTGTAGTTAGTTTCTTGTAATGGAACATTGCAGGGGAGAGTAGTAGTATTCCAGTCAGAGCAATTATTAGACCCTCACCAAAGATGGAATAACATCATCACCCAAGCATCTGCACCCTGCCTGTCCCTTTTCTGCTCCTGAGTGGTACTCAAAGTTTGCAATAGAGAGGCAACTGCCAAGAACCAGAGCACTTTACCTTTCTGTCTTTTGTCTCTCTCACACAAACATACACCACTTCCCTCTACATCTGTCTCCTCCCTACTCTCTATTCTGCAGCAAAAACATTTATTTAATAATTAAATAAAAAACATTATAGTCTCTTGAAGCCACCTTGAGTCCCACCTTTGGATGAAATTTGGACTATAGCTAAACTAGTATGGCACTAATACAACACAATATTTATCGATCACCTAACCACTAATGTAGAATAGATGAAAACTTTTTTTAAAAAAACCAAATTGAATTTTAAAAGCACACTCATAATTAAAACAGTCCTCTTCATCATGCAGACAACAAAAGCTATCTTTAGTTACAGGGACCCAGAACACCTCTTGAGACAGGGCTTTCTCAGTAACAGCACCACGTTTGTGAAAATCTCTCCCAAGAGAAGTCAGACTGGATCCATCCATACTGAGTATATACTCAATGTATCATGGAAACTGAGTTGTTGGACAAACATGGTGGATTTTTACTTTTAAAAAACCCCACCCTAGATGGATTGGCAAGACACAGACTTTGAGTTAGACATGCAGTTCTGACCTATCTCTGTTTTTATCCACACAAGCCAAGCACACTTGCAGAAGTTTATTTGCCAGAAAGTGTTTTTGAGAACCCTAGTTGGGTGGGTGAGGACTCAAAATCCCTCTGTTTCCCCCCCTGATGCTTATGATTGTGAACAGTTGTTGAATATCTACTGTAATAAACAGTCTGTGCTGTGGGTTTCAGCCCTTCTGTGGCTCTTGTTGACAACCTGAGCACAATTCCCCAATCTAGACATGAAGCATAAAAATAACCCTTAAATAGAAATCTGTTGATCCCTGTTATTGCTCCCCCTCAGAGGTCAGAAACACTCTTTATTTAACCACAGCAATGGCTGTTTAGGCTGCTGGGCAATGGCTGTTTTAGTACTGCAGAGAAAATTTATAGATACATGGATAATATTGAGATCAGCTTTTTCTGTTGGACACTGCAGAAATGTACCAACAACAACCTATAGATAGTTCTGGGCTATCACATTATGTCCTCTGTTGTCACCACCCAGTACCCATCAAGGTGACCGATATAATCTCCACTTCTAAATATCCTTACCTAGAATAGAGGACTAAGGTAGTGTGTGCCAGAAGATGCAGAACCCAGACTTGGCCGCTGAATAAACAAAGATGAGAGGTGACTACATGATCAGGATTTGTAGGAAAATAAAATATATTTGGGGGAGAGCATTAAGCTAATAGGATGCAAAAAATTAAAATAGCCCTGTTGTTGTTATTGTTGTTGTTATTATCTTTATTTATATTCCACCTTTTGCCAAGGTGGCTTACACATTTAAAAGATTACAATTAAAAGTATAGAAAAAATCAACATTAAAACAAATTAAACTATTAGCCATGTTAAAAACAAGTCATTTCTGACTTATGGCAACCCTATGGTGACCCTATAATGGGGTTTTCTTGGCAGGATTTGTCCAGGGGAGGTTTGCCACTGCCTTCCCCTGAGGCTGAGAGTTTGTGACTCATTCAAGGTCATCCAGTGGGTTTCATGACCAAGTTGGGAACTGAACTCTGGTCTCCAAGGTTGCAGTCCAGCACTCAAACCACTACCCCATGGTGGCTCTCAATCTTTAAAAAAGACTTTAAAACTTAAACAATACAGTATTTAAAAAACACAGCTCTTACAGCCATTTGTTTAAAAGCTTTCCATTTTAAAAGCCTGTCTGACTAAAAAGTGTTTGCCTGCTGATAGAAGGACAGCAAGGAAGAGGCCATTTTAGCCTCCCTAGGGAGAGGGTTCCAGAATCTAGAAGCAGCCACTGAGAAGACCCCTCTCATGTTCCCTCCAACTGTAGCTGTGAATAAATACTGACCATGCTCAGTAGCCACAGAATGTAGACTGCCAGTTGGACATTGACTGGCCATTCTGGCTGGGGGATTCTCAGAGTTGGAGTCCAAAAAGGTTATATGTTTCACCACCACCACCACCACCAGGTGTGTAGCTGCAAAAGAGGCAAAATGGGGCCACTGACCCCTATAACAATTCTCCTCCCCCCATGGAATTTTTCTTCGGTCTACAAATTTCTAGCATTACAAAGAGAGAGAAACAGAAAATAGTTTACATTTTTTGTTTGCTATGTTCTCCTTCCCTTGGTCACTTTGGCTGGCCCTTCCCTTTGGTTGCCTACGGATGTTTTAAGTTACTGCAATGATAGAAATTTGGGGACTAAAGGAAAAATTCATTTGCAGGGGCAGAATTCTTAGGGGGGGGACGACAATGTCCTCCTTTTGTTCCCCTGTAGCTATACTTCTATGGCCTAAATAAATTAAAGTCACCAAGTCCCATCTGATCTTGGAAACTAAACAGAGTCAGCCCCAGTTAATATTTGGATGGGAGACCACCAGCCAATTCCAGGTGCTGCAGGGTATATTTCAGAGGAAGGAACTGGCAAAACCACCTCTGAGTTTTTTGTGGGTTTTTCTTTCTGACATTTCGCCAAGTCTGGGCTGGCATCGGTGGCTGGCATCTTCTTCTAGAACATGGCCACACCGCCCAAAAAACCCACAAAAAACTATGGATGCTGGCCATGAAAGTCTACAACTCCACCTCTGAGTATTCCTTGCCTAAGAAAACCCTATGAAATTAATGGGATTGCCATAAGTCAACAGACTTGAAGGCATTGACACATATATAACACAGTGCTTGTGCCTGGCACTTCACAGAGTTAACAACATGATAGGCTCCTGCCCCAAATAGGTAACAGTAAATTTCACCATAAAGCTGGATTTAGAGACAATAGAAGAAAGGGAAGCAGACAGAGACAAGAAATAAGATCCAGCTTGGCTTTGTTGGCTTAGTTTCTGTCCAGGTTAAGGATGAAGTAGTGATAAGTAAACACCAGATGTATGGGAATGTTCGGAGCACTTATCAAGGAAACATCCTGGTATTTCTCATAGCCCTATACATAAAAATTGCCTACCTGCTTTCCCATTTGACATGTCCTTGCAATTGCAATAATGTTTTGTCTTCCTCTTTTATGATTTCCTTCTTTTATTCTTTACAGGCTCTCCAATGAGCTTCTTTTGGATCCACAGCAAACTCTTGTCTTTAAAGTCTGGCATAAAGCAGGTATCTTCTAAACATGGTGACCAAAGCCCAACAGCTTTTTTTAAAAAAAACCTCTTCCAAACTTTTTTAGGAAGGAAAGAAAAAAAAAGAATTAAGTCACATAATGCAAGACACAACAGCTTTTCATGTCATACTGCCCAATGCCCACTCCTTAAAGCTGCAAATTTGTAGCCCTGCTTTATGGAAAGGCTCCTGTAGGTCCCAAGGTTGGGCTGATAAACTAAAGTCTCCAATTGAAGTCTAATGTCTTATCTTTCTTAAAATGGCTGAGTTCTTTTCATTTTACGCAATTAGTTTGTGTTTGGCTTTTTAATCCCCCTCCTGCTAAATAAACTAAAGGAGTGAAGTCGTAGGCTTTCATGGCTGGCATCCATAGGTTTTTGTGGGTTTTTCGGGCTGTGTGGCCATGTTCTAGAAGAGTTTCTTTCTGATGTTTTGCCAGCATCTGTGGCTGGCATCTTCAGAGAAGATCCTGAAAAACCCACAAAAAACTAAAGGAGTCTTTAAAAGATGGAGTTTCCTGTCAAAATGAAGAAATGGTTTTCCCTCCCTACTTTTTCTTTATATCTTGTTTGTTGAGCTTTGTATGCAGGACTTTTTAAAAAATCTGCTTAGGAAACAGCCAACAAGAAGTTCCATCCTTTTCTCATGGCCTTCAACTGTAAGAGCTGTTTGACAGTGGAAGACACTCCCTTGAAGAGTGGGGGAGTCCCCTTCTTTGGAGGTTTTTAAACAGAGGCTGGATGGCCATCTGTTGGGGGTGCTTTGATGGTATCTTCCTGCATGGCATACTTGATGGCCCGTGTGGTCTCTTCCAACTCTATGATTCTATGAACTTGATGACTTTAATGGGTATACTTAACAGCCCCTTTCTCACCCACTGCATCTGTTCCTGCCCAATAATTCCTGCTCATTCTGCAACAATTTCAGATTCTGCTGTACCTCAACCATCTGTTTACCCTGAGAAAAGAATTTGAATGTTCTGTGCACTTCACTTTAAAAATGTAAAATTTAGTTTGCAGGAGTTAGTCCAAACAAAGATTACTTTTGTGTTTTCTAAAAGAAAAGATCTGTTTCTTGTTTGCCCCATTTTCCAGTCAGGGGAGGAAAACAGAAATATTGTTTCAAAGGGAAATTGCACTCATTCTCCAGTCTTTTCAGTGTCCTTGAATTCTCTAGCACAATAAAACAGAAACATGTGGTGACAGAAATACAGTCGATCCTCCGTTCTCATGGGGGATCCGTTCCAGACACACACATCCCATGAGAACGGAAAATCACATATATTCAAGCCCCATAGGCTTGAATGGAGGCACACGCCCATGGGGGCACGCACTCCATTTTGTTCCCCCTCCATTCGCTGCCTGCAGATAGGCAAGGAACGCAGATCCCAAGTCCGCAAGAACGGAGGGGTGACTGTAGTACGGGAGTCCTCATTGTGGGACCACACTCAGTTTCTGAATCTGTTCATTTCAGTCTCCACATGGGGGCACTCGTGAATGTTATGAAAAGTCTTATCTGTGAGTTTCAGTCCGATAATTCTGCCAAAGAGAACAATGACAAATATACCTGTGAAAGAGCCATGCAGAAGGTGGAGAGAGCAACAGAAGTTATAGCCGACAGTGAATGTTTTCTGATTCTACCTTGGGATTTGGGTGTAATTTTTCTTTCTTCCTCCGAAAAACCATGGAACCTCCAGTTTGACTACTTCTCCCATCTGCCAGCACAACCAGCATAAAGTCCCATAACATTTCACCCTGGGATTGGGGACAGGTTGCCTTCCACTAAGAAGGAACACCTGGAAGTATTTTCACTTCAGACACTTTCCCATAGTGCACCACATGACATGGTAGATTGTACCATGGGCCCTTCCCATATCTGGGGATCCGTTCTGGACACCCACCCACCCCACATAAGGGAAAAAACGCGTATGCTGAAGGCCCACTGAAAATAGTGGGGGCGCGCACCATAGGCATGCATGCCATTTTGTCCCCTTGGGCTTGCCATATGCATAACCTGAAAGCTGCATACGGCATGCCCACGTATGGGGTGGGTGCACTGTATAGGCTGATTCTTTGGTGTGCATAGTTTAGTCTGAGGGCAAGAAAGTTGCCATCAATTTGTTGATTTTTATATTGTATATCCTGGTTTTCTGATGAACATTTCGGACTGGTATACAAAGAATGAGCGCTAGTGTGGCTTAGTGGTTTGAGCATTGGATTACAACTCAGAGACCAGGGTTTGAATCCCCGCTCAGCCATGAAGACCTTGGGCAAGTCACACAGCCTCAGAAACCCCCATGATAGGTTGCCTTAGGGTTGCCATAAATCGGCGACGATTTGAAGACACACAAGAAAGCAAATACAAAGGATGAAATAAAATTCTAACAGTTAAAACTAGATAAAGTCAGACAATGTTAAGTAATAAAGCCTAAACTGATAGGGCCACACCAGAAAAGTCCCTGCATCTTGCCCTGACTTTTGCATGAGGTAGAGCCCTCAGCAAGTCCTCCTGTTGATCACAGGCAGAGAAGGATTCACAAGATGAAACATTCCCAGAGATAATTTGACCCCAGGCCCACTTAACAATGGTAGGTGAAACCAGACTTGCCCAGAACCATGTAGAAGCCCAAGCCATAGATACCAATACTGGGATTGTATTTTATGCCCAAATCAATATTTTCCTGGATTCTAATACCAAAGGCTCCATGACAGTGGGTAACTTCAATTTCACAGAAATTCTAAGGAGCTTCATTCCAGTCGGAATTAAAGCCAAAAGGATGAGAGGAAGGTGGGACAGAGGCTATATAGTATCTGAGAAATAATTTGTGGAAGTGAGAGGAGATGTAATCACAGGTTTGTGAAAAGTCTCTCAGTGGAAGGAAGAAAAGTTAACAAATGGATGAAATGAGCATGACTGTCTAGGAAACTCTGGAAAGCCAGAATAGACCCTCAAAAGAGCTTGATTCTGCTTGAGGTTCTCCATCTCTGATTTATAAGTTTAAAAGTTAAAACCATCCTTTACTCCATTCTGATCAAGCTGTCCTCTTTTGACTTGGCCTGCACCATCAGTCCTTAGAACTTAAGACATGTTCCTAGAGCCAGGGGTTGCACTGTGATATTACTACATGGTTGTGAATTTCAACAGACATATCCTGATGGACGTGTGATTTTGCACTCCACTCTCCCTGCAGATGTTGAACGAGTGATAGGATTTGCTTCAGTGGATCTCTCCCCACTTCTCTCTGGCTTCCAGTTGGTCTGCGGTTGGTACAACATTACGGACTTCAGCGGACAATGCCAGGGGCAGATCAAAGTAGCTGTCTCTCCCCTTGAAAGTATAACCCATCTCAAAAAAGAAAGACAGGAAAGAAGCTGGATAAAAGCTTCAGGATCATCAGTATGTATATTTCACATTTTCCCCCTAGTTGTGTTTCTAGTTGCTGGCTTGACAAAATGACTCTTAAGTATTTATTGCCCAGTGGCTGCCTAGGCCTATAGAGACCTGTCAAAAGCTGCAACTGGATTCTCATCCCTGTTTTCTCACATTGGGTTGATTGCAAAGCTTTGAAAAATTACTACTTTGGACTACAGCTCTCCAAATCTGGCTATGAGGTTACAGGAGTTACACTTCCAAAAATAACTTTTCCCATCTGGACTTGACTGAACATGCTATGGGTGAACCCTATGAATTTATGAAGTTCCCTTAGATGTAATTTGGATTGAGGCCAGCTACCTGGGATCCTTTGATAAGTATGCCATGTACTGAACCTTGACCCATTTCCACATACAGCTCATTCTTTTCTGCTCACTTGTGGCCCAGTCCTATGAGCTCAAGCCTGAAGTGACCTTGTCTTCTTGACGAAATGGTTATGGTTTAATTTCACAGAGTCCTTGTCAATCTGAGGATACTGTAAACTGTTTTAAATATTTGAATGCAAGTGTCTATTTAAAAGATTTTAAAGTTTTGTACCATATAATTGTTTTAACTGCATTTTGTTTTAATCTTATACTGTAAGCCACCTTGGCTCTCATATTGGGAGAAAGGTGTGATATAATTTAATTTTTTTTAAAAAATCCTCACACTGTTTGGGGAAATCCCCACTGATATAGTTGAAATAAAACTGCCTTAAACTGTCAATAAAAATTGGACCAGTTAACCATCTCTTCCCCCATTTAGACCTTGCTTGTGCTAGAGTGACTTTAGGCTAAATTTATGAGGAAAGCACATTCTGTTTGATAAAAGCAAAAGTGCTTTGATTTGTCTAGAGGGGCAGGAAATCCCATCCCAATAAAATAAACTGTCATTGTACATAGAAATAAAATTTGAAAGAGCTGCCACAGAATTAATGGGTTAGACAGGATCATTACTGACAAACCAGAAATGACACTACATCCCTTCCTGATCCTCTTCAGGTCAATTTTCAGCATTTTTTCTCTCCAATGGTTTAAGGGGAAGAGAGCCATATCACCACATTCATGGGCAATTTTAATAATCTGTCTTTAATTTCAGGATTTGTCTAAAACTCAACCCACAGAAAAAGAATTAAATATTGGGGAGTCTTAAGAGGTTTGGGGTTGTTGTGGGGGTTTGGAAGGCCATAAAAATGGGAGAAAGGCCCACGTATGGCCCATAGCCCTCATCCCTCTTTTAAAATATTACAGAACTCTTTGTTCATAGTCTCTTCCATCTTGTATTTTTTCCTTTTTCAGAAAGAAAACAAATGAATTAATTCATTGTTACCAGACGGCTATGGAAGTTTCCAGAGCTGTCATAACTCAGAAAATGTTTGTTCTGTTTTGTTTTCATTTTGGTAGCTTCCTTCTTTATTGTAATTGTAGATTCCAACAAGAACTTTTGCCTTCCAGGTAAGGGATATGTATGCTTCATTTCCTGCCTTCTCCACCAGAAGTGCCACAGAACTTTTCAACACCTCATTGCGAGGCCCTGAGCCCACCAATTGTGAAGGGTAAGAAGAAGGGGCAGAGGTGGTGATCTTCAAGTTCTCTTATTTGAATTCTCCATAGTGGTAGAATTCAAAGATATAGCCTTGTTAAGCTGTAGAATCAGTATGTAGAGAGATCTTGTAGCACCTTTGAGACTCACTGGAAGAAAGAAGTTGGCAGCATGAACTTTCGTAGACTTCAGTCTACTTCCTCAGATGCATATAGTGGAGTGGAAACCAGGGACAGACATAAATATGCCATCGGTATGTGAGAACTGAATTCAAATTCAAAATCCCTTGTATATGGAAATGAAATAGCAAGTCCTGTTTTAGCTATGGTTGTTAGTGAACAGAGACATTGTGAACTGGCCAATGTGTATGGAAATGAAGAGGCAAGACCAGTTTGGCTTTGGAAACTAGCCTGTAGATGAGCTCATTCTGCCAACTTCTTTATTTCGGTTAGTCTCAAAGGTGCTACAAGATCTCTCTACAAATTGAATTCTCCAGTTTGAATGGTCTGAAATAGGAGAACTGGAGAAAGTAGCCTATGTTTAGCTGAAACCATGACCTAAACTGAATTGCTAATTCCAACTGCAGTAGCTGCATTGAATCAGTTACTGTGTGGTAAATCAACACTTCTACAAGTCTCTTTGGTCCAGCAGACCTATTCTAGTTCAAACTGGCCCATCTGGTCCACCCCAGTGGACATCTAGGTCCAGATGTCCATGCTTTTTCAGAGTGAGCATCCCCAAAGACAAGCAGGAATCCATAGTATGGAAGCAGTGAGTTCAAGGCTGTGATTTAGTCTATGGCTGCTGCCACACTGCAGAATTAATGCAGTTTGACACTGCTTTTAACTGATGACTCCATCCTATGGAGTCCTGGGATTTGTAGTCTGTTGCGGCATCCAGCCCTCTGACAGAGAAGGCTAAATACCTCAGAAAACTGCAAATCCCAAGATTCCAAAGTCATGGCAGTTAAAGCAGTATCAAACTACATTAATTCTGCAGTGTATATGCATCCTCTGTGTTTGTTCCCTCAAAGATGGGAAGGGCAATGTCAATGTTTCTTGTGCAAGAGTGAGGGAAAGAGAAGCCCTGGGCCTTAAACAGCTGCCGGTCTGTCTTTTACCAGGATTGGATCCCCTGGGTCCTGGGTGCCTCGTCATGAAGAACATGTGGAGAACATCCGCCGATTCCACGAGTCACTGCAGCAAGCAGAAGGGAATGTGCACCAAGCTGAAAGGCTGGATTCCCTGTCCCATTCCTCACGGTCCTCCCTCCTCAGAACTCTCAGGTAAAGCCATGTTAGGGACTAGAAAGCAGAATGGAAGTGGAAATAGCAATTGAACAATGAGAAGGCTCGTTCGGTCATATCACTTGCATTGGTTCTGCTCTTTAGCAAGTTTTAATCACTGGTTTCTTAATCAAAGAATGGTGAGTTACTTGGTAGCAAACCAAACTTTATGAGGTGGAGTGAAACACATAACCTGTACAAAAATCTGTGTAAGAATACTTGTGAATTTACCTTCAAGACTGCTGTTGACTTTGCCTTTGTGTTAATAATGATTCTACTCTTCACTTTATTCCTTCTGTTAGCCCCATTCCTCTTCCTGTGCTATTTTATTTCTCATTTCCTCTTCTACTGTATGGTTCACAGTACTTTGTATATATTTGCTATCTGTCACAAGTAAAATTTGGATTTAAAAATAGTTGAGAAATGCGTCTTGAAAAGAACAGAGAATCTTGTTTTAGCTGTTCCCATGCTGCAGCCTTATCCCAATCCAATGTCTTTTGAATATGTTGAACTATCGTCGTCTCCAGCCAGCATGGCCAGTGGTCAGTTCTCTAGGCCCTCAGAGTTGCCTGGAAATTGGACCTACAAACCTGGAAGCTATTCCTTCTGAATTCATATCATTTTGATTGACTCAAGGCCTTTGCAGACTGCCAGAAATAGTGCACATTAAATTGAGGCACTGCCCTGGCTCAGTGCTTAGGGAATCATGGGAACTGTAATTTATTGTGGCACCAGAGCTCTCTGACAGAGAAGGCTCAATGTCTCAGAAAAAAATACAATTCCCATGACTCCCTAGCACTGAGCCAGGGCAGTGCCTCAATTTAATGTGCACTATTTCTGGCAGTCTGCAAAGGCCCATAATCCAGTGTCCTGCTCTGAATACTTATCTCTTTTATGTCATTAAAGCAAAGCAGCTTCATTTATATACTGCTTCATATCATGCTATGGGATGTCTAAGCGGTTTACAACTGTGAGCTGATTGCCCCCCACAGCTGGGTACTCATTTTAGGGACCTTGGAAGGATGCAGGCCTGAGTCTAGCCTGAGCCCTGGCTAGTATTGAACTCGCAACCTTGTGGTCTATGAATGAGTGGCTGCAGGACAGGCATTGAACCACTGTGCCACCAGGTTTGACAGGACAGAAATGATGGGAAATATTAGGGATGGACAGATGGCTGGTGCAAATGCTAAAGAAGGATAGTCAAGAGATTAGTGTAGTTGCAAGCAAGGTATATTTGATTGTATTGGATGCACTGATATATTACCCATGGTGATGGTTGCTGTATTTGTTCTGAGAGGCCCTTCATGGCAGATAACAATTGTAGATTTTAAAAATATTAAAATACTTTTTATTAAAAACTGCTGACTAATATTAAGATATACAAGTGCAGAAATAACTGCGTTGACCAAATTCCAAACTCAATCTTGTGGTAAAAAAGAAAAACTTGGAAGTGAATGAGATTGTATTATTTAAGTAAATTTGCAGTTTTTTCATTCCCGGCAAGAAAGGGTCAAAATATCAACCATTGCTAGACATAGTGCATTTCAGGACTTTTGTGAAAGGTTTTGTGCACGAAAATATTGTTGTGGCTCCAAACAAAATTGTGCACAAAAGAAAAAAGAAAACCTAATGAAATTTTCAGAGAAACGTCAAATAATGTGAAGATTTGTTATTAAAAATGTACAAAAAATCCATTTGAACTCTCACCCATCAGGAAGAATGGTGTGAGAGTAATCACAGGCAAGAAGGAACAGAGTTCCATCTCTGAGTATGAGGAATATTTACATCTGTTTATCCATTGCCCTACGTGATGATAGAAATCTACTTTGTGCTTGTTTTGTCCTTCAGAAAAAACCTGAGTGAGCTGGATGAGATTCAGAGGTACTTCAGCCAAAAGCTAACCAGGCCCTTCCCTGACTTGGGTCTTCTGCATAGACCTACGGATGATCTCAGCAGTACTTGCAAAAACTCTGCCACCAGGGTGGCAGATCCAGAAGGATGCCAGCTGTTGAAGAAATCTAATCATCTAGTTTCTCAAGTTAGCAGCCTGATCGTTGGTGAGTCGTGAACTGTTCAGAGGAAAAGGGGGTGCCTTCTGTCAGACATATTACTCTAGCATTCTTCAGTAAGGTTTTGGAGGATGAAAACAGTTAACAGCTTGGCAGGTAGAGAGAAGATGGCTCCAGTCACCAGGAGATGCAGAAGATCTTAGGTTCCACTGCTGGCATCTCCCCACCCAGCCCCTAGTTAGCATTAAAAAAAAAATGAGGGCTGAGGAGTTGTTCTGGTCCCCCCAGGGCACTGCATGCAATCCATGAGCTGCACTTTGACCATCCTAATGTAAAACATGGCTCAGGTCTAGGCTATTTGGTAGACTATGGGCCTTTGCAGACTGCTAGAAATAGTGCAAATTGAGGCCACTTTAACTGCCCTGGCTCAGTGCTAGGGAATCATGGGAATTGTATTTTTTTTTTCTGAGACATTGTGCCTTCTCTGTCAGAGAGCTCTGGTGCCACAATAAACTACAGTTCCCATGATTCCCTAGCACTGAGTCAGGGCAGTTAAAGTGGACTCAATTTGCACTATTTCTGGCAGTCTGCAAAGGCCCTATATCTTGTTGTATGAGCCTGACCAGGCCCTGAAATCCTCGGGAGAGTCAACTTTTGCTGGAAATTGACCACACAGTTGTGCTGGAGGACCTAGAGATCCCTAGAGAGGTGCTGTGTCAGATAAAAAAAAAAAACCTAATGTTTTTTCATTTGTGTTTTTTCCACTTTCCCAGGGGTCCTGCACCTCTAACCTCAGCAAATGTGGAGGGTCCATTGTACTTGTTAGTACAGTGGTATTGCTGGCCTACACAAGCATGCTGAAATCTCGTCTTCTTCATACATCTGCTTTATCATTTTGGATAATGCATCAAAACTATTTTTTCTTTTTTATTAAAACAACCCCACAAACATACATACAAACAAACACACACTCGTTTTATATATCTCAAAAACATACAAGGAATAATTCATCTGACTAACAAAAAAATCTAAAACTAAAAAATACAAAAGCAGGGAAACAAATAGGTTTCCAGCACAACTCAACATGATTCTTTTACATTACTTACCTAACTCCCCTTATTCAAAAGTCAATACTCTTAAAAGCACATTATCTTACTACAAATAAAAGTCCTTACTAAGGAAATAAAAATATAAAACATTTTTAACAAATCCTCTACCTAGATATCACACCTTCTAAAAACCTAAAAGCATAACACGACTCCCTTATTTTTCATATATTCAATCAAATGAAAATTATTTTTCTTCATCAGATTTGCAGAACAACATGCTGAAAAATGCCAGAGAATCTTCAGGTGCTCACGAAGATGGAAGTAGTTATTTGCATGCTCATGAGCCACTTTCTGGTATTCTGAACCAGAGAGAGGAAACTGCCAGGAACAAAGTGCTGAAAGGTCCCGCAGGAAACAAACCCTCAAGTGCCTGTGTAGACAAAGAGCCTTTGTTCCCTCCTGGAAAATCCCCTTGTGAAAGAGACACGCTTTATGAATTCCTTGGTCAAGCCACCTCCCAGAGTGACCTTCCGTTACCTGCAAACCCTAACCAGAGAGAGGAAGATGCCACTCAGTCCCACAGTGAGGAAGAGTATGAAGAGGACATCATAGAACCAAGGATGCTAAATGAAGTCACCACTGTGACAGACAAAACCAGCCCCTGGTCTAGCCTTGTCTCCGAACCAGAACAGGAGCCTGGGCAAGAGGCAATCCCCATTGGGGTCACTGAGCACTTCCTTAAAGAAGATAGTACTAGAAGCAGTTCCATGTCCAACATAACCCAAGATGAGCCCCAGAGCATGCCCAACACAGCTAGATCCAGTAACAGCCCCTTTAGAGAAGATGGTGGTGATGAATATGTAGAAGGACAAGACCTTGAACATGGTACAGAAGAACTGTTCAAACCTGTAGCCCTCTCACCTGTACACCAGCTAAAGGATGAATCTGCAGAAAACCAAAGGACAGATCAGGAAGGAACACGGGATATCCCAGGAAAGGGGACTGATGAAAGAGCATGCATTTCATGTCATGAGGGTGAAAATCCTTCAACAGCTGCAGCCACTACTGAGACAGAAAGCGAGCATTTACATGGCAGTTCCCAAGATGATGAAGAAGTTTGTTCAAGTGAACAGGGCCATCAACGTGAAGACTCAGCTGGAGAGTCTGATAAGGATCCTAAATCCAGCGTAGTATTGTATCCTTTTTTAGTCTAATCAGCTGAGCATCAGCTCTTGCCTTTGAACAAATAAGGAGATACTTCTGTGAGGACTCTGCTTTTTCAATTGATCTTATCTTGCTGTGGCCAGGGGAAGCCGATAGATCCTCACACAGTGTGATGTGATAGCCACTAGCAAAAATGGCTTTAAGAGAGGACTGGTGTCCTAGCCAAAGTAACCAGAAGTGTTACTCTCATTCAGAAACAGTAAATAGGTAGTTTTGAGTAAGCATGATGTTGTGATTTGAGTGCTGGACTAGACTCTGCAGCCTGAATCCTGTTGGTATTCCCAACTAGAGCAGAACCATCGAATCTTGAATTTACTTGTGTGTTGACTCACCTTCTAACAATTTCTTCACTGAATCTATTTCAGTTGTTATTAATCAACAGGATTCAGGCCTGGGAGACCAGTGCTCAAATTCCTGCTCAGCCATGGAAATTTACTGGGTGACTTGGACAACTTACACTCTTGCAGCCTCAGAGGAAGATAATGGCAAACTTCCTCTGAAGAAATCTGAATAAATCTTGCCAAGAACACCCTAAGATAGAATCTCCATAAGTCAGAGTCAACTTGAAGGCACATAACAACATCAAATCTAGATAGACAAATTGCTTTCCTCCCCCCATTTTTAATTTTTATTAATGTGTTTTCCATTTAACATACATGCATCCATTTATGCAATAAGTAAGTCATATATATGCAAAGCTTGAAAATGTTAGTTTACTGGATTACAACTCCCAAAATCCAGCAATGCTAGCTGGGGATTCAGGAAGTTCTGGTCCAATAAAATATTCCCAATCTCTGAAAAAGTCCCTTGTTAGAAGGGCAGTCCATAGAGCTGGGTAGCACTGCTGTTCCAAACTCCTGGTTAAGCTTGTGTTTTTGTGTCTCTGGCTAACCTTGGTGTGTTTTATCAGATAGGCTATCTGTGCAATCACTCAAAAACAATTTTCAGTACATATTTGTTGTAGGTGGCAACACCTGCCTATCCAATTACCACTTTTTATGAAGTATTGCCTTTGTGTTCTTTGGAAGGAGGCATTACTTAACATAAACCGATTCCCACTTTATGCAAGTTGCATTTTCATGCTTTGTTGAAGCAGAGTTGTGTTTCCTCAGTTGCAGGTACATGCAGGTAATAAAACTTCCACATAGCCACATGGTTAGAGGTTATAACTGGATCAAGACACTTAAATCCCTAGTGAATCCTTTCAGTGTTCAAGCACTAAAGAGCCCATAAAGATCACAGTAAGCTAACATCAAAATCTGGACTTTTGCTGCTACCTTGATTCCCCCACCTACTAAAATGGGAAAATTAGCAGCCATAGGTTAAAGCCAGTTTGATGGCACATAACAGCGACTTAACAATAATGGAGAGGAATACCAGTGCTGGGGAGGGACCCACATTGTTAGAAATGCCATAGCGGTTTGGGACCTGTTTCGCCAACACTCAGAGTGCCTGGAAGAATGTAGTATTTGCCAGCCTTAATGGAGTTAAGGGAAAGCCCTATTCTGGGTTTAAAACTTTCTTGACAGGAAAGGTTGTGTACAGAGACAAGAAACATTCTTCTCTTGAGGGTTGACAGTTATGCTGCCTCTCTGCTCTGCCTTAGGAGTAATTGAATTCACATCCAGTTTTGTCGGAAGAGACCAACAAAAACAAGACCAGGACTGTGACCCATACAGAGACTTAACCAGAAGCCTCTTTTTTTAGCTGTAGATTGACAGAAGCTTAATTTGTTTGCTCTTGGGATTACCACTGTGTAGTCTTGTCCAATAGAACATCCTTTGGTCTGCCTTAGAATAGAATAGATTGGACCCTTAAACATACAGTGGTAAAATTAGCCACGCTCCACTCCAGAAAGGATAAAAGAGTTGGTTTCCTTGAGAATTCAAGTGTTTGGTGAGCTTTTTGTAACCACAGGTCCAGTATAGCAACCACACTCTCCATCCTTTTCCAGTTGAACTTGCACTGTACATTAGCAAGAATAGTAACCTGCCTTGTTGGAGTCTCTTCCTTAAGTCTGTCCTTCAGATCAGACCCTGTTGTCATCCCCAACTTCTTCCTCCCACCTCAACATTTGGAAGCCTCCATGAGACTACTCAGTGTTTCTTCTTCTCCTCCACTGGCTGCTTCTGGTAAAGTAAGTATAGCAGTTTTTTGTGCTTTCTTCCCAGGCTTTCCTTCAAGAGTGAGCAAAGATGGAAGACCACCTTCCCCCCTCCCAAAGTAAAAATGGCTAAACTTGGTGTGCCAAGGAGGATGTCCAAAGCCTGTGAACAGGCCTTACCTCAAAGTTGTGCACATTTATCAATTCCACCAGCACACACCAGCTAAGCCTGCAATTTAATATCAGGCACAGGATTCCCTGAGAATTGTTTTGTGGTTTTTTTAATGTGGGCTCGAATATTTGGGAATCGTTGATGGCGTGTAGAGAGAAGATCTGTTGTCTTTTGTTCCCAGAGTTGCCACAAATAGCTTTTTACCCTTTCCTGGAAGCGAAAAGCCACCCGTGGTATAGTGGTTTCGGGACTGGCCTAAGGCTGTGGGAGAGCAGGTTTGAAATCCTTGCTCAGCCATGGAAACCCATTGGCAAAGGCAAACCTCCTCTGAAGAAATCTGGCCAAGAAAACCCTTGGAGGAGGTCACTCTAAGTCTGGGTCTGCTTAAAAGCATATAGAAAAAAAATTAACAGAAATTAGAAGTCTAATACAAGAGAAACAGACCTGTGCAAATAGGACTGTGAATATCTTTTGACTGTTGTAACTCACTCAAACCTTTGTGCACAATGACAATAGATGTGAGCTTCCTTCAGGCATTTGACTTCCCACTGTGGGAAAATAAGACAGTGGACTAAATATCCCAGGGGGTTCTTTGCCTGCACAATTTTCATTACATTTGCAAAGGGGTCTATAATCCCTGCCCCCCCCCCTGCCCCCTGCAAAAAGATGAAGGACCACTGATATCCAGCAATGAACTTGCTGTTTTCAATTGGCTTGACATGCATCATTCATTCTTGGTCCAGAGTTGGGGAGGGAGGAATACCCGGATTCATGAATCAGTTTTGGCTTGTTTATGGGGCCTGAATCACCCCTCTGGATGAGGCTGGCAACAGAGCACTGCTGTAAACAGATTTCAGACAACTTGCTCATTTGTACAGTGCCACGCTTGAGACAACCATCATCCCAGCCATCTTGCTTTTTGCATATTCATGAAGGCAGGACTGGCTTTGCAGGTTGATTCTAGAGGTGAGCACTCTGTGGATAAGGGAGTAATGGTGAGTGCATTGGAGGCAGAGACTAGAAGTTTGTATGTTGCTTTTCAGTTTAAGTAATTGGCAGGATATATGGGACTAAGAAATGAACATACAGGGGATAACTGGGCAAGAAGTCTGGGAAGACTGTTAAGCAGAGAGCATTAAAATCTTGGAAGGAACCAATGTTGGTAAATAATACAGCAGAAGACATTTAGATGTTAATTTCTAAGTGCATGTAGGAACTTCTTTTCGACTTGTTTCTTTGAAAGGGAATGTTGGTTTCTTGAGGAGAACTTTCCTCAGAGTGTCAAGCGTTTGGTTTTCTGCTCAATGTTTTTTATAGTCGGTCTCAGAATGTTGTTTACATTGGCCCCAGAAATCCAGGAACTTGGTGTAGGTTTCACTGGGCAAATGACTTACTGGCTGCTACTCCTGATAGAAACAAGACTAATGGGGGTTCATATCCCTACCCTTTGGCCTGTGTGGAGAGACAATCTATAAAGAACATTTGCAAAAAGAAGGAACGTTTTGAAAGGACAGAATTTGATGACCATGACATAATGAGCAAGGTCAGATATTAAATGAAGTGAGATTTTCCATACAAACATTACTTGATTTTGTAATGACAGGAATGATCCCAAAGACATAGATAAGACTTGGAAAGTAAGTGTTTTAAATTATTGAATTTCATCAGGTAAGAGACCTGATGGATTTCATCCAACTCCCTGAATGATTCCTGAATGGCTCCTTCTACCTGCAGTTGGATTATAACTCTAGTTTTCCAGTTTGTAGAGAATCATACTAATAGCTGAGACAGGTACAAAGGCTTGAGTAAAAGATTGTTAAACATAGTGCATTTTTAAACATGGGTCTACATTACTGACAGCCTAAATCACCTTAAATTGAGCTCAGAAGCAAATTGGAAACCAGTGTAGTTCTTGCAGGACTTGTGATATAGGGTTTTTAAAATGGTGCTGTGTCTGTGTCATGTTCCCAGATACCACCAGATGTTGGTGAGTATCAAATCATCCAGTGCAAAATGTTCTGGCAAATCCACACGACTGCTTTGGGCCACGCTTGGGGGGAAATGGCTCATTTTACTGGACGTTTTAGTTTCCAGTAAGCCAGAGCTTAGCTCAAATGCATTAATAATTTAAAACATCTTTAACCTCCTGTTAAAGGTGCCCCCCATTCTACCAGTGTTGTCCTGTGCATGCTACAACGTGGAAATGTCACATGTGTTGTTGTTGTGTGCCTTCAAGTAGTTTCCGACATATGGCAACCCTAAGGTGAACCCATCATGGGTTTTTTTGAGAGATTTGTTCAGAGTGGGTTTGCTTTTGCCTTCCCCTGAGGCTGAGAGCATGTGACCTGCCTAAGGTCACCTAGCGGGTTTCATGGCAGAGCTGGGAATCAAACCCTGGTTTCCAGAGGTGTAGTCCAACACTCAAACCACTGTCTCTCAGGAATGTCACATAGGTCCTTTATATTAACTTTGAGAAGATAGCTGGGTTAAGATGAATCCCTTTTCTACTCTTTGCCTGTCTCACTTAATCTTCCTGGGTCCCTTAGAATCCTGACTTTTCAGGAGTTACAGACTCATAAGCAATGTTGTTTTCTATTTCTGGTACGCTACCCAGAAAATCCTTGGCGTGCCTCCCTGCAAAGAGGTCCCATGACCCCAGACAGTTTGGAAGCCACCCGTCTAAATCTGTGTATCCTGTACTGTTGCATTTGGCTGAAACCCCTATGAAGGATGAGCAAGGCATGGCAGGTGTTAAACTGGTGCTTGCCCTCGTGTCCTAAGCTGAACCTGGCCAAGGCCTTTCCCTGGTGAGGAATGGAAAGAGGCATGGCATTGACTCCAAGTGGTGCTCTGGAAACTATGCAGGGGCAACAGTCAAGGAATTTGCAGATTGAAAACGGGGCAGGTGTTTTCTGAAGATGCTAAGAAGGGTCCATAGCCTGGTGCTGGGAATTCTTCCGGACTTGGACAGTCTACATTTGCTTTGTACAAACACAGAATGCCTCCATATTTCAGATGTGAAAGTAACTGGGACCATTCTCGATTGAAATGAGTGGAGTATTTGCAGCAGCAGCAGCAGAGGTATAGTAGTGGGCCCTCCATGTTTGCTAGGGTTAGGGACACAGGAACCCTGTGAAAGTGGGGAAAAACTCACAAATAAAAAACCCTCTCTTTCTTTTTCACCTGAGAGAATGCCTCTCTAGGAATTTCTAGGTCCTCCAACAATTCTGTGGTCAAGATCTGTCAGGTGTTTACCATGGAATTGCACTGGAGGACCTACAAATGTGTAGAGAAATGTTCTCTCTAGGAATCTCTAGGTCCTCCAGTGTGACTTTTGGCAGAAGTTGACAACAGAGGACCTAGATATTTCTAGAGAGAACATATTAATCAAATCCACAAAAGTCAAAGCCACAAATGTGAAGAGCCAACTGTAAAGCCTACAGAATACGGTGAGCATCCTGCATAATTCTTATCCTGTAGGAAAGTCAAAGCATTGTAGAGATCCATGTGGTCAATTGCATGGGGGGAAGGGGGTCATCTCTCTCCTAAAGGCAGCAGTGTACTCCTGGCGTGACCAGAAGTGATGCAATGCCACTTCCTATGTCATGCCTGTCTTGAATAGATATCCCAGCCATCAAAAGACAGCCCACCCTGCTTCCCTGATTCTGCTGCAGTTATTGTTTATTTGTGTTATTATTTTAAGTGTGTTTTAAATTGTCATTGTTTAATAGTATTTTAAGGGGTGGGTGGGATTGTGGGATATGAAATGTATATTTTAATGTTGTAAGCTGCCCCGCTTGCGTTATGCAGAGGGGCGGGATAAAAATAAATAAAGAAATAAATATTATGATGTTTATGGGCTGGGGTAGTGGGAGGGTCAAAGGGAACCAGTCTGCCACTTTGATGTTTGGGGGCATATATGGAAAACCAGTATAAGACACCAGTATGGAAATACCAGGATCTCCTGGAGGCCTTTTTGGGGATTCAAAGCAGGGGCTGCCCCACAGGCTGCTCATTCCCCACCCGGGTACAGATCTTGCTCATCCATTTGCCTCGCCTTTGCTCTGATCTTAACTCGATGAATGTGTGTATGGTATAGTTCTCTGCTTTCAAACTGTCTGTTCTCCTCTATACCCCTTGAAAACTGCCTTCCCCCCCCCCCCCCCCCAGTCAAGGCATTTGTGCAGCGAAGTGGCAATGCTTCTCAGGCCCACAGGACTGCTTCAAACTGCAACCTCAGAGTACAAGGCAGCTGCTTAGGCTGGCATCCAGCCGAGTGACATTTCTTCAAATGACCCAGAAAAAGGAGGCATCGCACTTGAATCACAAGCTAGATCCTGTCCGCCCCACTTAAGCTTATTGTGCAGCCAGCCTTGGTGTTGAAAGAGGAGACACATGGAACAGTTGAGAGGTGGAGGAAAGGTGGGAGACGCCAGCAGCAAAGGAAGTTTTAGGGAAACCCTGTGCATGCAGGTCTCACTGTGTGTATCCTCATCATTTGCTGACTAAAGCTGTACAGAGGTCAACAATATGAGGACCCAGCCGGCTTTAGCTGGTTGCGCTATCCGTCCCTTGAATGTTTTCAGCTGTTCCTACAACTCTTGTCCAGAATGACAGCATGGAAAAAGAACACGCTGCCTCTTTACCTGTCCCTTAGAAAACTTAAGAGCAGGGTCAGCACCAAAGTGCCTCTAAGTTCACTCTACTAATGCTTGTAAGAACTATACAGCTGTCATTTTGAATTTGCAAGGCATTCTTTTTGGCTCGGGGCAGGTTGCGGTGTTTGGAACCAACTGCTAAGTTCCCTGAACACAGGCACTGAAAGAGCAGTTGCTTGAACTACTTGAAGTCCCCACAATAATCTGTAAAGACCCACAAGCAAAAAGTCCATGGAACCTTGTGAGGGTGAAAGGATGGCATTCTTGTGAAATGCACCGGAAGCAATGAAGCTGAGACATGGGGCCAGGCTGGCAACTCCCAGATCTGTCACACTGATGTCTTAAAAGAAAAATGAAAATTGCTTTTTCAAGATGTCTTGTCAAGTTGTGAACTGTACAATTTTATAACCTGCAAAGGAGGTCTAAATATACACATGGCGTATATTTGAATACCTCACACTTTGGTATGTGGGGCGACTGGCTGTCTCAAGACATTGAAGAAGAGAAGAGATTATTCCAGAGCAGGGCTTTATAGCCCAGAGCTGGGGGTACATCTACACTTTAGAAGTAATGCAGTTTGACACCACTTTAACAGCCATGGCTCCATCCTATAGAATCCTGGGATTTGTCATTCTGTAAGGCACCAGAAGCAGAGAAGGCTAAAGACCTGGTAAAGCTGCAAATCCCAGGATTCCATAGGATGGAGCTACAGCACTTGAAGTGGTGTCAAAATGCATTATTTGTACAGTGTAGATCCATCCTGAGTCTGCCTTCTATCTCCTATTCTGTTTTGGGTTGTAAACCATCATTTGATGATACATGGCAAGTCCATAATGCAGCCAAAGCCATCTGCATGTTTTAAAAGTCAAGATTTTTCATCAGGACAACCCAGGTCTGTGTCAAGAACAATGCAATTTTAAGCAAATGTTGACTTTAAGACAGAGATATAGTGGTGGAAGCTTTTAAAGCTGCTAGAGCACCTTTCCATTCTGATGGTTTTAATTTTTCATTTGAGACCCTTATTCCATTTAAACCAAATACTCCCTAAGTCTGGCTTCAGTTCTTGTCAGACAGTAGCATAAAAGCATGTGTTGGTTTTCCAGGGAACAAAATGCAGCCAAAGCATCTTTTGTAGAGTGGTGTGGAGATCAGTTTTATCTTGGGAGTCTTTATGGTAGCAGCATCTTGAAAATACATTGAAGCAGAAGGACATTATTTTTCTAGAGACACCCTTAAAGAGATTTTCAAAAAGGACAACCATGCGGTGCACGATTTGTGCAGTGCTGATCTTTAGGTCCTAAGAGACAGTTTCATTGTTGTTAATTGCCTTCAAGTTAACTTTGACTAATGGTGACCATGAATGAGAAACCTCCAAGTTACCCTGATATCAACCATTCTGCTTGGGTCTTGTAGACTCAGGGCCGTGGTTTTCTTAATTGAATCCATCCATTTAGAATGGGGTCTTCCTCTTTCCCTACTGCAGGGGTAGGCAACCTATCCCCTTTAAGGGCCGAGGGACTTCAGCTCCCAGAAGCCTCAGCCATGTTGGCCAATAGTCCCATGTTGGCCAATAGCTCCTGGGATTCTGGGAGATGAAGTCCCTCGGCCCTTAAAGGGGAAAGGTTGCCTACCCCTGCACTGCCTTCTACCTTACCAAGCATTATTGCCTTATCTAGGGAGTCATGTCTGCTCATGGTGCGGTCCAAGTATGCCAGCCTCTATTTAATCATCTTGGCTCCTAGGGAGAGTACAGGTCTGATTTGCTGTCTTCTTCCTGTCAGCTTTCTTCACTGTCCAGCTTTCGCACCCATATACAGTAATGGGAAATACAACTGCATGGACCATCAGAACTTTAGTATTCAGTGATATATCTTCACATATCAGAATCTTGTCTAGTTCCTTCATAGCTGTCCTTCCAAGTCCTGGTCTTCTTCTGATTTCTTGACTCCAATCTCTACTCTGATTAATGACTGAGCCACGGTATGGAAAATCTTGAACTATTTCAATGTCATCATCTGTTTTAGGATTATGTAAGTCAGCTGTGGTCATTATTTTTGTTTCCTTCATGCTCAACTGTAAACTTGTTTTTGTACTTTCTTCAATAGCAATAGTCTTTGCTGTTTTCTGCTGGTAGTATGGTGTCATCTGCAAATCTTAAATTGTTTATGTTGATGCAGTGTTATTCTCTTTCAGTCTGGATGTGGCAGTGATGGAGGTGGGGATGCTGCTGTGGGAATCCCTTACCGAAGGCAGAATCGTCACAGGCTAAACTTGATGCCGGCTGAGCTCCCGGAAAAGGAAACTAAAAGGATAGCAAGAATATTTTCTGCACAGTTCTCCAAAAAAACATAGCAGTGGAGAGAGACCCAGCAGTGCTGCTCAGGCTCTGAAACTGTCAGCAGATTCAGCAGCTGGGACTTGCTACAAACCCTGACTGATTTGAGCTGTGGTCAGGAGTCCAGCACCTGCAAGCCCAAACCAGAAGTGATGTTCACAGCCACACAAGCCCTCTTTCATTTGGAAGGGAGTTCTGAGCCCGGTGTAAGAGAGGGAGACGTGCCATTCACTGTGCATGAAAGATGCAACAGGGCTTCTTTTCCTGATGCACAAGCAAGGTCTGACCATCTGTCTCTCTTAGATGGCAATTCAGATATAGGCTAGATCAGGGGTAGGCAACCTTTTTTCTCCTTTAAGGGCTGAGGGACTTCAGCTCCCAGAAGCGTCAGCCATGTTGGCCAATAGTCCCATGTTGGCCAATAGCTCCTGGGATTCTGGGAGCTGAAGTCCCTCGGCCCTTAAAGGGGAAAGGTTGCCTACCCCTGGGCTAGATGATTTGGTTAGAGGTGGCATCAGCAAAAATACACAGGCACCTGTCTTGAGTTTAGTTCTGGACTTAGTGTGAAGTTATGTTCCTTCTTCCAGTCTTCTTTTACCTCCGTAACAACAATCTCCTCTTCTTAAACTGGCTTTTTGCATTACTCTGTCAGAATGGTAGCTGACCCCATGCCACACTTTCCCACATTTCCAAGTACAGTATCATTAAAAGCCTTGGTCCACTCGAGGAGTCTTCTAGGCAGTGGTAACCCAGTTTTCCACGGGAAAAGAGCAGTTGTTACATCAACTTAACCAGACCATCATTGCAACTTGAGCACCAGCACAACTGTAGTACCACCTTTTCCAAACACCCATCTCCTCCCTTCCTTCTTACTTCAGCGCACTGGACAGAAAAAAAATCTTCAGAATTTTCCTAAGAATGAAGAGAGGAGATAGGTGTTTGGAAAAGGTAGGTACTACAGCTGTCTGGTGCTCATTTTGCAATGGTGGGATGGTAAGTTGATGTACCGTAACAACTGCTCCTTTCCACAGTGAAAATCTCCCCACTATCTCCTGCTCCCATTTCTAACCTGGGACACTCATGGCCCTCCAGATCCCCCCCCCCCACAACTCCCATAATCCCTCACCACTGTATTTGTTGTCTGAGACTGTTGGGACCCATAGGCCAAAAAATATCTGGAGGGCCACAGTTGCATGCCCCCCCCCACCTCTAGACATCAAGTGTGGGAACTGTATGGCCTTCCAAATGGTGGATGTAATTCCCAGCATTCCTCACCAGACTGTGCTCACTAGGGCTGCTGGGAGTTGCAGTCCAACAACCTCTGGGGGCCACATGATGTATGCAGTGCCAGTTTGGCTTGCTTCTTTTTTCCTCCCTTTTAAAATAAATTATTTATGGTGGGCCTTCAGTTATTGGCAGGCTTCCCATCCATGAATCTGAGCATCCATGGATCACCACACCCCACATTATCCGATGGCAATGTGGGTGGGTCCACATCACCGTCCATTGGATAATATAGAACTTGAGCTTCCACATTTTTCCCATCTGTGAGGGGCCCTGTAACCAAACTTCCACAGATGGGAAGGGCTCATTATTTTAACCATACAGAAAATCTTTCAGATTTTCTTTTCTTTGCAGTATGCTTGCAGTCTTTTGTAACACAACCCGAGGTTTCAATCCTGATGGGTTGAGGCTGGGGGTAGTGTGTAGGAATTGGTTTTGCATTTCTCATTTTCTCAAAACAACCGTCTTCTCTTTAAACACGGGCCTGATGTTAGGTACCTTGACAACATGTGAGGTGACAAAGTGAAGAGGCTGACTTTAGACCGGAGCTATGTAGCAACAGAGATGAATATGCCCCATTTTATGTGAACAGGGTTGCTCCATTCCATCCCCTGTTCTGTGATTGTGGAGTTTCACTCAGCATTGCATACAAAAGGCTGCCCCGTCTTCACCATTTGCATCTGGACTTCACAGTGACGTACGTTGCATTGTTGGATGGAAAAAGTGAATATCTTGATAAAAATGTTTGCTTTTTGTAAGATTTTGTGAATATAAATTATTCTATTTTAAGGCCGTTTTTTAAAAGCACATCAAGCCTTGGAAAGCTGTGGTCACCAATGAAACCATATCAATTTATTTATATACGTTTCCCCTTTTTACTTTTGTGATTCTCTCTTTTTTTACAATAAAATTACATTTATATTTTTGTGAACTCAAGTGTATTTCTCATGATATCTCATGCAGTGGTCACTTATATAATGCTAAACCTTCTTCCAGTAGGCACAAGAAATGGCCCTGGAGTAGATATCCCCCTTACAGGTGTGTGGTGTAGTGGTTTGAGTATTGGACTGGAGCTCCAGGAGACCTAGGTTCAAATCCTCACTCAGTCATGGAAATCCACTGGGTGAACCTGGGCAGGTTACTCTCTCAGCATTAGAGGAAAGCAATGGCAAAACTCCCTCTGAAAAATCTTGTCAAACCCAGTTTCTTTAGAGCCAGCATGGTCTGAGTATTGGAGAAGGACTCCAGGATGTTAGAGTTTGAATCCTCTCTCAGCCATGGAAATTCACTAGGTGACTTTGGACAAGTCACATTTTCTCAGCCTTAGAAGAAGGCAATGGTAAACCCCCTCTAAATAAACCTCACCAAGAAAATCTTGGGAGCCAGCATGGCATATTGGTTTGAGCCAACTGCAGCACAGAATAAGGAAAGAGGTAGTACAAGAATACCTGGTTAATCTAAATGAATTCAGATTTGCAGGGCTAGATGAACTATATCCAAGGGTATTAAAAGAACTGGCAAATGTAATCTCAGAGCTACTAACAACAATCTTTGAGAATTCCTGGAGAACAGGAGAGGTCCCAGCAGACAGGGCGGTTCGAGAGTGGAACACACTCCCTCGGAGAGTAGTGGAGTCTCCTTCCTTGGAGGTCTTTAAGCAGAGGCTGGATGGCCATCTGTCAGGGATGCTTTGATTGGGAGTTCCTGCATGGCAAGGGGTTGGACTGGATGGCCCTTGGGGTCTCTTCCAACTCTATGATTCTATGATTCTATGACAAGTACCAAACAAGTACTGCCTGGTTAACTTGACATCAAAAGCAGGAAAGATTCTTGAACAGATCATTAAACAGAGTTTGTAGGCATTTAGAAAGGATTGACACAATCGCAAAAAGTCAACATGGGTTTCTCAAAAATAAATCATGCCAGACTAATCTGATCTCTTTTTTATATATATAAAATTACCAACTTGGTTGATGAAAGGAATGTTGTGGATATAGCATATCTTGATTTCAGTAAGGCCTTTGACAAGGTTCCCCATGACATTCTCGCAAACAAACTGGTAAAATGAAGGGGTACGCAATGCAACTATTGGATGGACTTGTAATAGTTGACCAGCCAAATGCTAATGGTGCTCAGCAATGGCTCCTCTTCTTCATCCTGGAGAGAAGTGACCAGTGGGGAGTCCAATGGGGTTCTGTCCTGGGCCCAGGGCTCTTCAACATCTTTATCAATGATTTGGATGAAGGAATAGAGGACATGCTTCTCAAATTTGCAGATGACTCCAAATTAGGAGGAATAGATAATACCCCAGAAGACAGGATGAAAATTCAAAATGACCTTAATAGATTAGAAAGCTGGGCCAAAGCTAACAAAATGAATTTGAACACAGAGAAATGTAAGGTACTACGCTTAGGGCAAAAAAATGCATAGATATAAGATGGGGGACACCTGGCTTAAGGAGACTCCGTGTGAAAGGGATCTAGGAGGAGTCCTAGAAGACCACAAGTTGAACATGAGTCAACAGTGTGAAGCAGCTAAAAAAGGCAATGTGATTCTAGGCTGCATCAACAGAAGTACAGTGACTAGATCAAGGGAAATAATAGTGCCACTGTATTCTGCTTTGGTCAGGCCTCCCCTGGAATACTGTGTCCAGTTCTGGGCACCACAATTCAAAAAGGATGTTGAGAAGTTGGAGCGTGTCCAAAGGAGGATGACCAAAATGGTGAAGGATCTGGAAACCATGCCTTATGAGGAACAACTTTGAGAGCTGGGTATGTTTATCCTGGAGAAAAGAAGGTTAAGGGGAGGCGTGGTAGCCCTGATAAAATATCTGAAGGGATATCATGTTAAGAATGGATCAAGCTTGTTTTTTGCTGCTCCAGAGGCTGAAACATGGAACAATGGATGCAAGCTACAGGAAAAGAGATTCCACCTCAACATTAGGAGGAATGTCCTGACAGAGCTGTTGGACAGTGGAAGACACTCCCTTGGAGATTTTGGTGGAGTCTCCTTCTTTGGAGGTCTTTAAACAGAGGCTGGATGACCATCTGTCAGGGGTGCTTTGATTGTGTACTCCTGCATGGCCCTGAAGGGACCCTTCCAACTCTAGGATTCTATTATTCTACCAGGATTATTACACCATCTGAATAACCCCCAAGTCAGCTGCCCTTGCCCCTGGCCTGGATAGATGCTTGCCTTGATCCATCGAGATAAGTCCCTTTTGTTCCTCTCTTAACCTTGCCGGACTGTGTTTCTTGACCTAGAACGGCCCAGAGCTCTGTGACGAATCGTACACACTCTCTCAACAAGTCTTAATTTTCAAGATTCCTGGGTGCTCACATTGCTAGGCTCTCTGTGGGTCTCTCTCTGTCAGAAACAAGCACATCCAGAGTCTCAGCAGCTGCTGTAACATTTGGCAGCATTTTCCTGCTGCCCTCGGCTCCCTTCTCTCCCTTCCAAGTTGCAACCACATTGTCCGAGTTCTTTGTGTCTCATTCTCTTCCTTCGGCTCAAACAATGGAGCAGTCTTTTCATTTGACCCCCAACTGGATTTTGGCAGCTGCCTTATCAAATAGCTTGGAGTCCCATAAACAAGTGACGCACCGCTCCTGAACTTGATGTCCTGAAAACCCAAGAAGGATTTGGCAGAACCTGCCTCACTCCTTCAGACCACACTTTCAATTGCAAGACCCCGATTCAAAGAACAACCTTGCCACGTTGTTCCTGGGGGGTTAAAAGGAACAGATAAGTCCTTTCCACTTAAAAACTCCAGTGACAATGTATTTTACAGCTCCCTTCTGTTCCATTTTTATCATCATCAGCGGTTGCAAACTGGCAGGACAAACTATAAATGTATTTCCACATTTCCTTGTACAGATGCACAAAGGTATCTGTACAGTTTTTGCAAACTGCAAGATCTATAATGGAATGGAGAAAAAATAAATTATGATCTACTGGTCGGAGCTGTGGGATTATGGGAATTGTAATCCAACATATCTGTACAGAGACGGGCAAAGGCTGGGAAAGATGACTTCTTGAGCTGCAATTGACTTGGGGATACTGGGAGTTGTATTCCAGGAAAAACACTAGACAGATGCTCTAAGGCTTAATTGCAGGGCTGCAACCCAAAGGGGAAATTTACCATTTGGGATTTGTTGCTTGGATTGTTCATTTACTACAGTCAGCTCTCCATATCACAGATTCTCTATCCACAGATTCAGGCATCCATGGCTTGAAAATGTTTAAAAATATATATATACATTCAAAAAAATGCAAACCTTACTTTTGCCATTTTCTATAAAGGACACCATTTTACTGGGCCATTGTTTTTAATGGAACCTGAGGATCCAAGGATTTTAATATCCAGAGAGGGTCCCAGAACCAAGCCCCAGCAGATACCAAGGGCCTTCTGTACTTAGAACTCACCCTTCAGCTTCCCAGGGCAGCTTAACAATCATCAGTTTGCCAGTTCCGTGCCCTCAAGCTTACAGTTTAATTGGAGAGAATTAAATAGGAGGAAAATTAAGACTGGCAGATGCTAGCTGCTCTTCTCTCCCTCAGAGGCCAGAGCAATGGCAGTTGGAACTTGAAGGGATTCTCACCAGCTCTTGAGCCAAGGCATGATGGAGCTGCATATGGCTGCTCTTCTCTCCCTAAAAGACCAGAGCAATGGCAATTGGTACAAGGTAGGAGGGACTCTCACCAGCTGTTGAGTGAAGGCATGATGGAGCTGCATATGGCTGCTCTTCTCTCCCTAAAAGACCAGAGCAATGGCAATTGGTACAAGGCAGCAGGGACTCTCACCAGCTGTTGAGCCAAGGCATGATGGAGCTGCATATGGCTGCTCTTCTCTCCCTAAAAGACCAGAGCAATGGCAATTGGTACAAGGCAGCAGGGACTCTCACCAGCTGTTGAGCCAAGGCATGATGGAGCTGCATATGGCTGCTCTTCTCTCCCTAAAAGACCAGAGCAATGGCAATTGGTACAAGGCAGGAGGGACTCTCACCAGCTGTTGAGTGAAGGCATGATGGAGCTGCATATGGCTGCTCTTCTCTCCCTAAAAGACCAGAGCAATGGCAATTGGTACAAGGCAGCAGGGACTCTCACCAGCTGTTGAGCCAAGGCATGATGGAGCTGTATATGGCTGCTCTTCTCTCCCTAAAAGACCAGAGCAATGGCAATTGGTACCAGGCAGCAGGGACTCTCACCAGCTGTTGAGCCAAGGCATGATGGAGCTGCATATGGCTGCTCTTCTCTCCCTAAAAGACCAGAGCAATGGCAATTGGTACAAGGCAGGAGGGACTCTCACCAGCTGTTGAGCCAAGGCATGATGGAGCTGCATATGGCTGCTCTTCTCTCCCTAAAAGACCAGAGCAATGGCAATTGGTACAAGGTAGGAGGGACTCTCACCAGCTGTTGAGTGAAGGCATGATGGAGCTGCATATGGCTGCTCTTCTCTCCCTAAAAGACCAGAGCAATGGCAATTGGTACAAGGCAGCAGGGACTCTCACCAGCTGTTGAGCCAAGGCATGATGGAGCTGCATATGGCTGCTCTTCTCTCCCTAAAAGACCAGAGCAATGGCAATTGGTACCAGGCAGCAGGGACTCTCATCAGCTGTTGAGCCAAGGCATGATGGAGCTGCATATGGCTGCTCTTCTCTCCCTAAAAGACCAGAGCAATGGCAATTGGTACCAGGCAGCAGGGACTCTCATCAGCTGTTGAGCCAAGGCATGATGGAGCTGCATATGGCTGCTCTTCTCTCCCTAAAAGACCAGAGCAATGGCAATTGGTACCAGGCAGGAGGGACTCTCACCAGCTCTTGAGCCAAGGCATGATGGAGCTATATATGGCTGCTCTTCTCTCCCTAAAAGACCAGAGCAATGGCAGTTGGTACCAGGCAGGAGGGACTCTCACCAGCTCTTGAGCCAAGGCATGATGGAGCTATATATGGCTGCTCTTCTCTCCCTAAAAGACCAGAGCAATGGCAGTTGGTACCAGGCAGGAGGGACTCTCACCAGCTCTTGAGCCAAGGCATGATGGAGCTATATATGGCTGCTCTTCTCTCCCTAAAAGACCAGAGCAATGGCAGTTGGTACCAGGCAGGAGGGACTCTCACCAGCTCTTGAGCCAAGGCATGATGGAGCTATATATGGCTGCTCTTCTCTCCCTAAAAGACCAGAGCAATGGCAGTTGGTACCAGGCAGGAGGGACTCTCACCAGCTCTTGAGCCAAGGCATGATGGGGCTGTATATGGCTGCTCTTCTCTCCCTAAAAGACCAGAGCAATGACACTTGGTACAAGGCAGCAGGGACTCTCACCAGCTGTTGAGCCAAGGCATGATGGAGCTATATATGGCTGCTCTTCTCTCCCTAAAAGACCAGAGCAATGGCAATTGCTACCAGGCAGGAAGGACTCTCACCAGCTCTTGAGCCAAGGCATGATGGAGCTATATATGGCTGCTCTTCTCTCCCTAAAAGACCAGAGCAATGGCAATTGCTACCAGGCAGGAAGGACTCTCACCAGCTCTTGAGCCAAGGCATGATGGAGCTATATATGGCTGCTCTTCTCTCCCTAAAAGACCAGAGCAATGGCAGTTGGTACCAGGCAGGAGGGACTCTCACCAGCTCTTGAGCCAAGGCATGATGGGGCTGTATATGGCTGCTCTTCTCTCCCTAAAAGACCAGAGCAATGACACTTGGTACAAGGCAGCAGGGACTCTCACCAGCTGTTGAGCCAAGGCATGATGGAGCTATATATGGCTGCTCTTCTCTCCCTAAAAGACCAGAGCAATGGCAATTGCTACCAGGCAGGAAGGACTCTCACCAGCTCTTGAGCCAAGGCATGATGGAGCTATATATGGCTGCTCTTCTCTCCCTAAAAGACCAGAGCAATGGCAATTGCTACCAGGCAGGAAGGACTCTCACCAGCTCTTGAGCCAAGGCATGATGGAGCTATATATGGCTGCTCTTCTCTCCCTAAAAGACCAGAGCAATGGCAATTGCTACCAGGCAGGAAGGACTCTCACCAGCTCTTGAGCCAAGGCATGATGGAGCTATATATGGCTGCTCTTCTCTCCCTAAAAGACCAGAGCAATGGCAATTGCTACCAGGCAGGAGGGACTCTCACCAGCTGTTGAGCCAAGGCATGATGGAGCTGTGTGTGTGGCTGCTCTTCTCTCCCTAAAAGACCAGAGCAATGGCAATTGGTACAAGGCAGGAAGGACTCTCTCCAGCTGTTGAGCAGTGGTAGTCGGTGTATGGCAGCAGGGCTTCTTGCCAACTGTTGGGCCAAGGCATAATGGAGCTTGCTTGGCTGCTCTTCTCAAGAGGCCAGAGAAATGGCAGTTGGTATGGAGAGAGGGCTTCTCACCAGCCACCATTGAGCCAAGGCATGATGGAGCTGTGCCTGGCTCCTCTTCTCTTCCTCAAAAACAAGAGCAAAAGCACTTGGCACATGGCAGTTGGGGCGAAGCATGATGGAGCTGTGTATGGCTGCTCTTCTTTTCCTCAGAGGCCAGAGCAATAACATTTGGTACATGGCAGAAGGCACTCTCACCAGCCATTGAGCCAAGGCGTGATGCGACTGTGTATGGCTGCTCTTCTCTCCCTCAGAGGCCAAAGCAATGGCTGCTGGAATGTAAATAGGGCCTCTCACCAGCTGCTGGGCCCAAGGCATAATGGAGCTGTACCTGGCTGCTCTTCTCTCAACAACCAGAGCAATAACAATAGGAATATGGAGGAAGTGCTCTCACCAGCTTCTGCGGCCAACACTCAGTGTTGGTCCAGGTCTCAGCAATGAAGCTGAGCAATCTGGCCATGAAGCAAATGTACACCTCACCATTTACACCAGCTTTGGGAAAAATTATCTACGGAGGGCACTGGAGGTACATAATCTTTCCTTTCAATCCACAGCTGCCAATCCATAGACCATAGCAAAGCACATGGCACAGCATAAAAGCTATTTTATTTTATTTTATTTTATTTTATTTTATTTATAAGCTGCCTGGAAAGAGACCCAAGGCAGCTCACAGATAATAGATTTAAAACTTTACAATAAAAAATTAAAAACAGTTTTGAGTGTTAAGCTGGAAACCAAGGTTCGATTCCCAGCTCGGCCATGAAACCCACTGGGTGACCTTGGTCAGGTCACACCCTCTCAGCCTCAGAGGAATGGAATGACAAACCTCCTCAGAACAAATCTTGCCAAGAAAGCCCTGTGATAGGTTCACCTTAGGGCCTTCAGAAGTCTGAAACAACTTGAAAGCACACAACAATAACAACAAACAACAACAACATCAACAAATCATGCTAAAACATTAAAATTGTCATGATCTCCAAACTTTGTTCCTCCAGGTGTTCTGGACTTCAGCTCCCAGAAGCCTCAGCCAGCTTGGCCAACAGTCAGGAATCCTGGGAGCTGAAGTCCAAAACATCTGGAAGACGAAAGTTTGGGAATCGCTGTGCATTTTACAGCATATAAAATCTCTCTCTTTCTCACACACACACAACCCACAAAAGTTAAAAGCATAAATAAAGCACACATCCCATATTGTCAGGGGGAGGCCTTCAGTCAGCAACTTCTCCCCTTAATCTCAGAGTGCATCTTCCTTTCTCCATTCGCAGAAGCCATTTCTCTAAATAGCCAAAGCAGCAGCTGAGTGCTTGAACCCTTGTTAGAATCTAGGCTCCCTTAATGTGTCAAAGGTCTATTTTTAAAACACCAACTGATGATGACCAGACCGTCAGGTCTTTGGTTTACGAGGAAAGGCAGGTTATAAAAGGGAATGTTAAGAGTCTTTGGAGTCAGCAAATTATGTAGGTGAGATGTCCAGTGTGACGTCTGCAGAGTCAAAGAAACCAAGTCTGGGAATTAGGAAACTCAGCCTCCATTCGCTTAGAACATCTTCTCCATCCTCAGAAATTAACATCACATTTCCTTCGCAATAGCATGGCTTTCTCCCCGGCTGGTGCTCTTCCAGATGTGTTGGCCATCAGCATCCGCGGACTACTACTTTGAGTACTGCTGGCCTTTAAAGAGATTTTACAAAGTCTGAATAGCCCTGATACTGGACAGATTAAGGACGTTATCACACGGGGCCCAATCCAAACAAAATCCACACGAAATCCCGACCGATACCGGATTATTGGCCCGTGTTTTCACACGACGTCGCACAGAACCCCGACAGAAAGAGGACAGAAAGTGGAAAGAACCAAGATCTTTTGAAATTCGGTTTCTTGAGGAATTGCAATTGCGCGATGAGGATCATTTTGCATTTACCGTACGTATGATAACCAAATACGTATTGGGGAGCATTTCCCCCTCATTTCCCATGGTTCCCACAAGCATTCCTCTATCTGCGCATGTACAAGAGGCTCATTTCTACTATATTTATGGGATATTTTCGCTTGTGTGTGGACGTTCAATGCACTTACTGTAAATTCGCAATTAAGGTAATGACGTTTGCGGAAACAAGGTTCATTTCCCGTTTATTTTTGGGATGCCTCATTTCCACTTTATTTTTGCTTTCTGGGCCACGTGTGATAACGTCCTAAGAATGTAAAATAGCAACAGCTGCAACTTTGCTGTATCAGGCTGGGCAAAGTTCACAAGCAAAGCAGCAACATGAGAAGTGGTAAGTATGGCCTGCAAGTTACCTGTTGATTTATGGTGATCTCCTGTATCTCATGGGGTTTCCTTGCTGTTGTTATTAGCTGCTTTAAGTGTCGATCTCAACTCATGGCAACGCTGTGGATGAGATGTCTCCAAGACTCTCTGTCCTCCACTGCTCTGCTCAGATCCTGGAAATTCATGCTTGTGACCTCCTTAATAAAGTCCACCCATCTGGCATGCAGTCTTCCACTTTTTCTACTTCCCTCCACCTTTCCCAGCATTCTTGTCTTTTCCAAGAAGTCCTGCCTTCTCATGACATGGCCAAAGTGGCTTCCAGGCAGAGTTCAGGCTTGATCTGTTTGTTGTCTTTTTGGCTGTCCAAGGTATCCTCCACACTATAAACCAGTTATTCCCAAACCCTGGCCTTCCAGATGTTTTGGACTTCAACTCCCAGAATCCCATACCATTGGCCAAGATGGCTGAGGCTTCTGGGAGGTGAAGTCCAAAACACCTGGAGGACCAGAGCTTGGGAATCACTGCTCTAAACAATTTAAAGTAATAGGATTTGGGGTAGAATCAGAATCATAGAGTTGGAAGAGACTCCAAGGGCCATCCAGTCCATCCCCCTTCTGCCATGCAGGAACTCAAAATCAAAGCATCCCCGACAGATGGCCATCCAGCCTCTGTTTAAAAGGCCTCCAAAGAAGGAGGAGGTACTTTTGAAACAGCTTTAAAACAATTTGAAATATTGTGAAAAGGGGGGTTTCAGGTTTTTCAATTGTATAAAACAAAGACAGCTGCAACTTGTACTGCCCCTTTGTTTCAGTAACAACAAAAATCCACCAAACAACGATACCTTTATTGGGACAACGAAAATGCACACTATACATGTTGCAAACTTTCAAAGCTTCACTGGCCTCATCATCAGGCAAGGTGTAGCTTATGGCATGCAACATATATATTATGCATTTTGGTTGGCCCAATAAAGATATCACTGTTCAGTGGATTTTTGTTGTTATTAGAATTGCTATATGGCCAACATGGCTATCCCTGGATGTTTTTTGGATTTCAAGATGCCCTTTATTTGTTGTTGTTTTCACTTCACAGACCACTGAACAAAAACAGGGTTGGAGGAGGCTTGAATCTGGAAGGATTTAATTCACACACACACACACACACACACTTTCAAGGAGTCCCAAAGCAGACTTGAGCATGTCACTTATTCCTAGCCTCAGCTTCCCATCTGTAAAATGGGAACAGAGGCCATTGTACCCAGGACCATTGTTCACAGTAAGTATATCAATCATTTTGTAAACTAGGTGGAAAAATCAAGAATGATAGTTGTGGATTCCTGCAAGGCACAGGGTTGGACTACATGGCCCTTGGAGGGTTGGACTACATGGCCCTTGGGGGTCTCTTCTACATAACTCTGATTCAGTGATCCTAAATAGCGTACATCTGCATTATAAGGAGGAAAACCTGGGTATACCCTGTGGATATTGCCAGATGTAAGTATCCTGGCACTATTTTAAGCCATCAGGGCAGGGAGTGGAGTATCTTTGTGTGTTCTTGCACTCGCTGAACCTGTAACTGATCTCTGTTTTCATCCGTACGCATTCAGCCGAAATGCCATCCTGGGAGAGCTTATAAGCGAGGATCCAGACAAGATGTTGAGTGAAGTGGCTTAGAGATCCAACAGAGGATAGAGGTAGAATCAACCACTGCTGCTCCCTCTGATTTTTTTAGCATCTTACTGATAATACTTTGGATACTACCTTTCAGCAGGAATACTCTCAAAGCAGTGAATTTGAAGAGAGCCTGGCCAGGACCAAGTAAGGAATATTTATTTTCTTTCCTGCTGGTGGGTTCAAAGGCTGAATTGCAAGATCTTCAGACTTAGAAGGTGGGAAGAATTTTGCGACAGAGGCTGCCTTATACCCCATGTCCTGTCTCCATTTATCCCATGGTTTTTGATAATATCCAGGGTTGCAAACAGTGCCTTCACCAACCCTGTTTGTTGTTGTTGTTGAGTGCTTTCAAGTCATTTCTGACTTATGGCGATCCTAAGGTGAACCAATCATGAGATTTCCTTGGCAAGTTTCTTAATCAGAGGGGGTTTGCCATTGCCATCCTTTGAGGCTGAGAGAGTGTGACTTGCCAAGGGTCACCTACCTGGAGGGATTGCCAGAGACTGGACCTCTTACCTACAATGCAGGTCTTTTGCTTTAGAACAGTGGTTCCCAAACTTTGGTCTTCCAGATGTTTTGGATTCCAGAATTCCTGATTGTTGGCCATGCTGGTTGGGGCTTCTGGGAGCTGAAGTCTAAAAAAATCTGGGGGACCAAAGTTTGGGAATCACTGCTTTAGGGCAACAGCCAGAGCTTAGAAGTAACTAGTTACAAGTAGTTATAGTTGCTTTTAATATAATGAGAATGTAACACAGATACAGTGCAAAAGTAATGTAGTGAAAGAAGAGTAAAGCTTTATTAGCATAAACAGTAACGAGAGCCATGAGTATTTTTCAAGTTTTGTTCAATACAGATGTTAGGGTTTTTTTTTCCTTTTTTTAAAAAAAAGGTTAACAGAAAGCAGTAGAAAAGTATTGGACAATGCAACGAGTTCTATCAATGCTAAAAAAAAATCTCATTTAAAAAAAGGAGCAGAAACCAACGTTGTGCAGTGAATTTATGAGTCTTACAATTTGCTGGATAGAGATTTTCCATTTGCTGGATAGAGATAGAAGCCAGTTGCACAGGCTTCAGGTTGCTGTGCAACTGGTGCAGCTGAAGTGCAGGCTGGGAATCATATGGGGTTAGAATACTAAAGAATACTGGGAGCTGTAGTCCAGCAACATCTAGAGGACTGCAGGATTCCCACCCCTGATTCTGGCCTTTGTAAGACTCTTAAATAAGTCAATGTACATATTATGTTTGTTGTTGAGAGCCTTCAAGGCGTTTCCAATGCATGGCAACCCTAAGACCCTATTATGGGGTTTTCTAGGGCTGAGAATGTGTGACTTGTACAAGGTCACCCACTGGGCTTTCATGGCCAAACAGGGAATCCAACCCCGATCTCCAAAGTAACAATAACTCAAATATAGTTAAAACATACCCAAGATCAACATTAAACATTAAAACATACCATTAAACATTGTTAAGTGGTTTAAAAACACTGTACAATGAAAACAGTACATCAGCTCTTAAAGCATATTATTATTACTATTATTATTATACTGTTGTTGTTGCTATTATTACTATTAAGTAGTAGTAGTAGTTATTGTTATTGTTGTTACAGTGGGCCCTTAGTATCCGCTGGGGTTTGGTTCCAGGAACCCCCATGGATACCAAAATCCCTGGATGCTCAAATCCATTATATACAATGACGTTAACAAAATTGTGTCCCTTATATAAAATGGCAAAATCAGGGTTTGCTTCTTGGAATTTATAAATTTTAAAAATATTTTCAAGCCATGGATGCATGAATCCATAGATAAAGAATCCATGGATATGCAGCGCTGACTGTATTATTATTATTATTTCTCTCCCAAAGGTATTGCTAGGGCAAAGCGATTTCTCAATATAGCAGCCAGAGGGTGAATGCAACTTTGACCTAAACTCTTCAGTTCTTGAGACCACAATGGTTGGCCTAAAACCCACGGACATCCCCCCCTCGGCAACGGTCAAGTTTCTCAGCGCTGGGACAGCGGCATGCATTGCTGACCTCTGCACCTTCCCCTTGGACACAGCTAAAGTCCGGCTCCAGGTAAGGTTTCCTCTAGAGATGTGCGGTCATTGCCTTTCTTGTGATAAGACTTGAGGGGAGGAGGAGTTGGGGGCAAACTGAAACTGGGCAGAACTTGGAAAAGTTCCTTTTGGAAATGTTATTTTTCCAAGTAGCTCTGCTGGTTGGGAAGTTCTGCAAGTTGAGGTCCAAGAAGTGACATTCTTCTAGTGCTGAAACTGGTTAGGATGATGGGGAAAGATCCATTTTAGAATGAGGCAAAAGAGATATATATGTACTGTATATACTAAGTCTGTAAATTTAGGTTAAAAAATTGACCCCAAAAGCCCGAGTCGACTTATTCATGGGTCAATGTACCGTAGGTACTGTACTTTAAATCATATATACACACACACCACCCCCCTGATGAAAGGCAAGAGTTTAATCTGTCCTGTAAGCACTGATTCCTTTCTGCTCTCTCATCCATCCAGCCTTTAGTAGGAGCACAAAAAGTTATGCCTACTGGAATTTTTGTAAGTTCTTTAGCATTGTTTTCCTTTGTTTCATCCTTTACAACCTTCAGTACATGCCCCTAAGTTTTACCCTCAACTTATCCATCCATAATTTTGGCCCCCAAACCTGCCCTCGACTTATACATGAGGCCGACTAATAGTTGAGTATATACAGTATATGTATACACTCGTCCCTCCACATTTGTGGCTTTAACTTTTGCAGATTTGATTATTCACGGATTTTATTAATATGTTCTCTCAAGGAATATCTAGGTCCTCCAGCACAACTCTATGGTCAACTTTAACCAAAATTTGCACTGAAAGACCTAGAGATTCCTAGAGAGAAGACTCCACTAGGCACTAGCTTCTCCAGCACAATTCAGGGTCAATGTCTGGCAGATGTTGACCACAGAGTTGCACTGGAGGACCAAGAGATTCCTGGAGAGGTGTTCTCTCAGGTAAAAACATAGTGGTTTTGTTATCTAATGTATGAAGTTTTAATGTTGTTTTAGCTAATTATCTGGAATATTTTTATGTTTAATGTATAAAATTCAGATGTTAATTATTTAATTATTTGATGGAGCATTTTATAACATTGAAATTTTGTTATTGGTTTTAAGCATAAATGATGCGTATGGCCTTTGGCTTAAGCATTAATAAAAAAAAATCAATCAAGGTAAAAACATAGTGTTTTTGTTATTTGTGGTTTTTCACATTCACTGGAGTCCTGTGCCCCTAACCTCAGTGAATGTGGAGGGATAAGTGTATTTATATGTACAGTTGACCCTCCACATTTGCAGCTTTGACTTTTGCAGATTTGATTATTTGCAGTTTTGAGTAATATGTTCTCTCTAGGAATCACTTACTTGTCCAGCGCAACTCTGCCAGAAGTTGACCTGGAGGACCTACATCTTCCTGGAGAAAACACTTCACTAGGCATTTGTAGGTTCTCCATCATGATTCTAGGGTCAGCTTTGGGCAGATGTTCACCATAGTGTTGATCTGGAGGACCTGGAGACTCCTACAGAGGTGTTCTCCTAGGTAAAAAAGAATAGTGTTTTTTTATTTGTGGTTTTTCAACATTCATTGGGGTCCTTCACCCCCTAACCTCAGCGAATGTGGAGGGACCACTGTATATGTACAATATACGTACAGGTTGAATCTCTCTTATCCAAAATGCTTGGGAACAGAACTGTTTTTTATTTTTTTGGGGGGGGGAATGGAGTTTGGAATACCTGTATTTGCATTTAAATAGTGAGATATTTTGGAGATGGGACCCAGTTCTAAACACAAATTCATTTATGTTTCATATACACCTTATACACATAGCCTAAAGGTAATTTTATACAATATTTTTTTTAAAAAAAGATGTGCACGAAACAAAGTCTGTGTACGTTGAACCATCAGAAAGAAAGGTGTCAATATCTTAGCCACCCATGAATTATTTTTTTTCATGGAATGTTTGGGGGAAAATCCAAAATATTTTTGGAATATTTCAGATTTTGGAATTCCAGATAAAGAAGACTCAACCTGTGTCTGTATATGTAAATTAGACATGAATTATGAATGCCCTAAGAACTTCCAATTTCTCCTGACAATCTCCATTTCTCTTGAAGATTCAAGGAGAATCGAAATCTTCCAGAGCGGTCAAGAATGTCAAGTACAAGGGGGTCTTTGGCACCATCACCACCATGGTGAAGATGGAAGGACCCAAGAGCCTCTACAATGGCTTAGTGGCCGGCCTTCAGCGCCAGATGAGTTTTGCATCCATCCGCATTGGACTCTATGACTCCGTGAAACAGTTCTACACTCCCAAGGGATCAGACAGTAAGTTGGCAACTACCAGAACCCATAAACTCTGGTTGGTATTGCATTAACAAATACAGGGAGCTTCCAAACTATTTCCTAAGCACTAAGGAAGCCCTGGATAGTACTGGGATGGGAGACCATCAATGAATGCCAGATGTTACAGGCTCTGTTTCAGAGGAAGGAACTGGCAAAACCAACACATGAGTATTCCTTAACTAAGGGCCTTTACAGACTGCCAGAAATAATGCAGCTTGAGGCCACTTTAACTGTCCTGGCTCAGTGCTAGGGAATCATGGGAACTGTAGTTTATTGTGGCACCAGAGCTCCCTGACAGAGAAGAAGGCTCAATGTCTCAGAAAAAACTACAATTCCCTTGATTCTCTAGCATTGAGCCAGGATAGCTAAAGTGGTTCAAGCTGCATTATTTCTGACAGTGTGTAAAGGTCCTAAGAAAATTAACTGTGAAATTCATGGGGTCACCATAACTTTACAGGTGACCTGAAGGCACATACAACAACAAAGGTCCAAAACACTGCAAAAATAATCTGGTTTGAAACTGCTTTAACTACCTGGCTCAGTGGTAGGAAATCCTGGAAATTACAGTTTATTGTGACACCATAGCTCTCTAACAGAGGTGGCTTAAATGTCTCACAAAATGACAGTTCCCAGAATTCCTTAGCATTGAGCCAGGGCAGTTAAAGTGGACTCAAACTGGATAATTTTTGCAGTGTGTTTTGGACCAAAGTAAAATTATAAGTACAGTGGGCCCTTGGTATCCTCTGGGATTTGGTTCTAAAACTCCCCATGGATACCAAAATGCATGGATGCTCAAGTCTCATTAAATACAGTGGCATAGTAAAATAGTGTCTCTTATATAAAATGGCAAAATCAAGGTTTGCTTTTTGTAATTAATATATTTGGTTTGACTATTTTCATACCTTGAATCCATGGATAAAGAATCTATGGATACGGAAGGCTGACTAACAATTCCATACTTTGTTTCTGGTAATGAGGTAATAGCAGATTTACATTTCAAAAGTAATGTAATAGGCAAGAATGAAATCACTTTACTGATGTAATGAGTAAAGCTTTCTACTTTGTTTTTAAAAACCTATAGTTCCTAAAGCCAAAGAGGCATTTTGATCAGAATATTAAATTTTTAAATATTAAATTTTTATGCCATTCTCTTATCAGCTCTAAGATTTTTTAAAAAGCAATGGAAAAGTTATGAGGAACAAAATGGACCACACACTGAGCTAATTCTTTGTTGCTGTTGGGTGCCTTCAAGTCATTTCTGACTTATGGCAACCCTGTCATGGGGTATTCTTGGCAAGATGTATTCAGAGGGGGGATGCCTGCGCGTCCCTCTGAGGCTGAGAGAGTGTGACTTTTCAACCAAGCAAGAATTTGAATCCTGGTCTCCAGTACTCAAACCGCTATGTCACACTGGCTTTCTCTATGCACACTTACTTGGGTATAAGACTGACTTCTGCCCAGGTGTCACTGGTGACCAACACATGATATATACCTTTTCTCTCCCTCTTCCTCTCTCTCCCACCCATCGCCCTTCACAGATGCGAGTATCTTCACCCGGCTGCTTGCTGGGTGCACCACCGGAGCCATGGCGGTAACATGCGCCCAACCCACAGATGTGGTGAAAGTGCGCTTCCAAGCACACATCCGTCTGATAGGTGGACCCAAGAAGTACAATGGGACCGTGGATGCCTACCGGACCATTGCCAGGGAGGAAGGAGTCCGAGGGCTCTGGAAAGGTAATGGACCCTTCGCTCAAGTTCCACCAGCCTTCACCAGGCACATTTGGTGGCTGCTCCCAGGCTCTGGAATGCCCTTCCTAAAGATGGTATTTTGCTGGCCGTGTTGTAAAATTCAGAGATATAGCAATCTTAGTCTGGAATATCAGTATGCAAAGGGATCCTGTAGCATCTTTGAAACTTAACTGTGTAGAGAAAGTGGTAGAGACCAGGGTTCAAAACACCATAGTCCAGTTTGACACCACTTTGACTGCCATGGCTCCATGCTATGGAAATCTGAGATTTGTAGTTCTGTGAGACATTTAGCCTTCTCTGTCAGAGAGCTTTGGTGCCACAATAAACTGCAATTCCCAGGATTCCCTAGCACTGATCCGGGGCAGTTAAAGCAGTCTCAAACTGGATTATTTCTGCTGTGTGTTTTGGACCCAAGTTTTCAAAAGCTTGTACTACAGCTTCTTCATCAGTTAGTCTCAAAAGATCATAAGTATATATATATATATATATATATATATATATATATATGATGTTTTTTATTTTTTATAAAATCTGTTCAGCATATACATGAATAAAATAATTACAACAATAACAAACACAGTGATGATGTTGGTAGCGGGAATAGAGGTGGTGGTGGTGGTGGTGATGATGATGATCATCATCATCATCATCATCATCTCACTTTTCCCAAAAAATTGAGACTCAAAATAGCTTGGGAAAAGGTAGGATATACATGAATAAAATAATAACAATAAACATAGCAATGTCATTGGTAGTGGGTGTAGAGATGATGGTGATGACAATGATGATGCATCTTCTCTGTGGAAAGTCCACAGTCTCCATAATTAACCTTTTTGCTTTGTCTCCTGCAGGGACTCTGCCCAACATCACCCGCAACGCCATTGTCAACTGTGGGGAGATGGTCACCTATGACCTCATAAAGGAGACCCTCCTAAAGTACCAGCTCATGACAGGTGAGGAGGCCACTCTGTTCCCAAATGGCAGCATGAAATCTCAGCCTAGGGTTGCCAGTTCAGGATTTTCCCAGGTCCTGAGGTTCTCAGGTGGAAACCTGAGACCTAGGGATGGCCCCTGGTAATAATATTAAGTATTATGCATTAAGTACCAACTACAGTTGCTGAGTGTTGGACTACAATTCAAGAGACTAGGGTTCGATCCCCAGCTTGGCCATGAAACCCACTGGGTGACCTTGGGCAAGTCACATGCTCTCAGCTTCAGGGGAAGGCAAAGCATGGCAAATCTCCTCTGAACATCTTGCCAAGAAAACCCCATGATATGTTCGCCTTAGGGTCACTATAAGTCATAAACTTATAATAAATATGATGATGGTGATGATGATGACGATGATTAGACTTGAAGGCACAACCCATAAAGGAACTTCCCTGCTTTCATACTCACAAATATGCTATGTAGGGTTGCCAAGATAGGAATTTTTCAAGCCCTGAATTTTCAGGGCCAAATCATGAAACCAAGGGACAACTGCTTCTGATGTCAATGGGCACAAGATGTTAAGCAATCAGAACATGCTGCTCAGAGCATGTAATTCAGACAATAAATTGTAAGTCTAGCAAATGAGATAATACTGTACTTTTCTGGTTGAAACTTAAGTTTTCCAAACTCTGTACTGAACGGGGGGGGGGGGGGGAGACCCACACTTTTCTCATCTGTTTTCAACATATTTTTAAATACTCCTTTTAATAACACTTCGAGTTTTTCAGTCATAGAATCTTAGAGCCAGAAGGGTCCGCAAGGGCAATCTACTCCATCCCCCTGCCATACAGGAATATACAACTAAAGCATTCCTGAAAGATGCCCATCCAACCTCTGTTAAAAGATCCATAGGAGGAGAGTTCATTTCCCTCTGCGGCAATACATTCTACAGTCAAACTTGGGAAATCCAATCAAGAAGTGCTTCCTCATGTTTGACGGAATCTATTTGCTTGTAATTTGATTCCATTGGTTCATTTTCACATCGCTGGAGCAACAGAAAACAAAATTGCTTCATTTTCTACAAGACATCCCTTCAGATATTTAAAGATAGCTAATGCCACATCTCAGTCTTCTCTTCTCCAAGCTAAACATACCCAGCTCCATTGGCCATTCCTCTTCGCTCTTGTTTTCTAGGCCCTTTATTATCTTCCTTGCCCTTCTCTGGAGAAATTCCAGCTTGTCAATTTCGTTCTTGTGTTATGGAAAGGATGTAAATGCTTAAGTTGAATAAAATAAAAAAACTTACATAAATTAGATACTTCATTGTATAAATCATCAGAACTGGTATAGAAAAACATTTGTATCAACAAGGAAGATAGCACAAAATATTTTGAATTCTAGCAAACTCGCCAAAGTTGTAGATGTGGAAGTAACTACAGTAGTGAGTCTTGAATGAAAGTGATTAAAGTAGATATAAAATATGATGTAAGTGGAAGAATATTCGCAGTGATGTAATCTGGATTCTGAGTATGTTTATATCATTTTTAATTTCTTTTTAAAATTAGATAAGATATAAAATATCTTTCTTGAAATGTGGGAACTGGTCACACTAGAAAGTCTGACTGAAGCAAGTTTGTGAATACATATATTTCAACCCACCCTCAATTCTGGTGTCTGAATCCTGAGAAATTTGCCCAGTGGATAACTTTTCTAAGGCAGGAAGGCACACAGATTTGGCTTCCTCAAATCCTTAAATATCACATGCCCATTTTTTTGTTTCCGACAGACAATTTTCCCTGCCATTTTGTTGCTGCCTTTGGTGCTGGTTTCTGTGCTACAGTGGTGGCATCTCCTGTGGATGTCGTGAAAACACGATACATGAACTCCATGCCAGGACAGTACAAAAACGCCTTGAATTGTATGCTGACCATGGTGGTGAAGGAAGGACCCACAGCTTTTTACAAAGGGTGAGTCAGATTCTTTACACTGCCAAAAGAACAGCCCAAATATTTGCAGTGTGTCCTCTCATGTAATGCATCTGAGGTCCCCTCTTCCTGCTTCTGCTGAGCCAAATAGGATCTCCAGAGAGCACCTATCTTAGTTGCTACCACTCATTGATTTGAATTCCCCTTTCATAGCAATGCAATGGGACATTGCTGGGATTCCACTTCCACTTTCTGTCTCTGCTACTGCAGAGGCTTTCCTCGCCCACAGCCCTGGTCGGGAGATGAAACTGAGCAAAAAGCAAATGAAAATAAGTGTGAGATATACAGCCGGCCCTCCATATTCACAGATTCTTCATCCACGGATTCAAGCATCTAAGGCTTGAAAATATTTGTGAAAGTATATAAATTCCAAAAAGTAAACCTTAATTTTACCATAAGGGACACCATTTTACTACCCATTGTATTTAATAGGACTTGAGCATCCATGGATTTTGGTATCCACAGGGGGTCCTGGAACCAAACCCCAGCAGATACCAAGGGCCCACTGTAGAAATACTTTTAAAGGAAAAGGTTTTATTAGCCTGGAGAAAAGAGGGTTAAGGAGTGACATGATAGCCCTGTTTAAATATTTGAAGGGATGTCATATTGAGGAGGGAACAAGCTTGTTTTCTTCTGCTCCAGAGAACAGGACAAGAAGCAATGGATGCAAACCTCAGGAAAAGAGATTCCACCAAAACTTTAGGAGGAACTTCCTGACAGTAAGAGCTGTTTGACAGTGGAGCCTACTCCTTCAGAGGGTAGTGGAGTCTCCTTCTTTGGAGGTCTTTAAGCAGAGGCTGGATGACCATCTGTCAGGGGTGCTTTGATTGTGTATTCCTGCATGGCAGGGGGTTGGACTGGATGTTCCTTTGAGGTCTCTTCCAATTCTATGATTCTCAGTAAGAAATCTCCATGGCAAAAGGATGTCTCTTTATGAGAAGGACCACTTTTCCTTCAGGCACACTTAGGAATTACTAGTTACAGACAGATTTGATCATTTCTGCCAAGCCAGAAAGATAATAGTCCCAGATACAACTAGCTAATACATTCTCCTATTCTACTCACAGATCACATGGGATTTGTAGTTCTTGATGTTCATGGGCATAGCTAGGAGTCTGGGGTCTGTCCAGCCTCAACCAGCTCCCACAGGTGGGCAGGAGTGCTTTCCTTCAAGCATCCTTTTGATAGACTTCCCTGCCTCATGGTCATTTGAGGCTTTTTATAATCTGTGCTGAGAAGCATTTCAAAAGTTCAGGCTTCTGCCCAAGAAGTCATCTCACTGTCAATTGCTCTCTCATCATCTCTGTAAAGCTGAACCCCATTAAAATGTGACTTAACCTCCTCACATCATTTAATCCTTTGTTACCTGGGGAAAAGGCTATGTGTGCCGCTCAGATAATCGGAAAAAAGCAGGCTACCATGGCCACTTCTGGGAGCACTGGTCCAAAAAAAAGGTAAATTTTCCAAGCTCTGTGTCTGGATACAGAAATTCTTTCTTTCTGCTCTCATGAGGATCCTGGCAGGAGTTTTGTGATGGGGCAATGAATGCCCCAGTCAATGAGGCAATGAATCCATGTTTTAACCCAAGGCATTAAAGGAGCTGTCCAGGTGCTGAACCTACTCTTACTTAATTCCAGTACATTGGACACCTTTGTTGCTGTCGTCAACTGCCTTCGCCTTGACCCCAACTCATGGCGACTCTGTGGATGAGACATCTCCAAACCCTCCTGTCCTCCACTGCTTTGCTTAAGTCTTGTAGATTCAGGCCTGTTGCCTCCCTAATAGAGTCTATCCGTCTAGCATAGAGTCTTCCTCTCTTTCTACTTCCCTCCACCTTTCTTAGGATTATTGTATTTTCTAATGAGTCTTGCCTTCTCATGATGTGCCCAAAGTACACCAGCCTCAGTTTGATCATCTTGGCATCCAGGGAGATTTCTGGCATGGTTTGTTCAAGAACCCATTGCCTTTTTGGCTGTCCATGGTATCCTCAGCAATCTTCTCCAGTACCACTTCTCAAATGAGTTGATTTTCTCCTTCTCTGCTTTCTTCACTGTCCAACTCTTGCATCTGTCCATAGTAATAGGGAATACAATGGCCTGTACATTTCCTTTAAAGTTAATCAAATCCTGACAAGGATTCACTGACATGTGAGCCACCAATGCTCTAGTCTTGTGGAAGTCCATGAATGAATGAAATTACTCTTCTGATTTGTCTCCTTCTCCAGCTTCATGCCTTCATTCCTGCGGCTGGGCTCATGGAACGTGGTGATGTTTGTGTCTTTTGAGCAACTGAAGAGGATGATGGTTCTGGCTCAGGTGGCCTGGGAATCCCCTTTCTGAAAGCAAAGGTTGTCTCTGAGATGAGGAGGTAACGGTTGGACGGCTCCAGGGACTTTTTGAGAGAAACACAAAAGTTAAAAATGTGAGATGTAACTTTGGATAAAAAGCCTTGATGAACTGTTCTTGCCATGGTGGCAAGATGGAGAACAAATCAATTATATTAATTGCTTCATTATAGGCTTTAGGGCCTAACTATGTGTAATATTTAAGCTAAAAAGAAGAGATTTTTAAACAGTGAAAGTGTCAATGCTTCCTGGCTAGAAAACAAAAAATTAAAAGAGAGAAAGAGAAAGAAAGAAAAGAAAGGAAGGAAAGAGAAGGAATGAAGAAAGGATGGATAGATTACAACTTATGCATTCTGGCTCAGAAGGTTCATCCATGTTCATACTGAACAGGTCAAAGGACTCTAATTGATGGGTAAGTATATATATGTTTCAAATATGAAAGTTTTATAATGCTGTATTGTTTTGAGATAAGAAGCCTAATGTCATAAAGTGGAGTGATGAGTTCAATCTTGCTTCTAATGAAGAAATGTAATAATTATGAAGATATTCTATACCCTGTAGAATATTCAAAGATATAGCTATGTTAGTCTGTAGAGAGTATGTAGAGAGACCTTGTAGCACCTTTGAGACTAACTGAAAGAAAGAAATTGGCAGCATGAGCTTCTGTAGACTTGTCTACTTCCTCAGATGCATTACTGTAGAATATTGTTGAAGCAGACTCTAGTGTGAAAACGCCTATGCCATAATAAATGTGTTAGTTTCTAAAGCACAACAAGATTCCTTGTTGTCTTAGCAATTACAACTATATTCAGAAGTAGTAATAAACTGGGATGAGTTGCAAGCAAAACTGGAAATGAGGAGGAAAGATATTAGCCTAAATTGTATTGTTAGCTTGAGGTTGGAGAACATGAGCAAAGCAAAGCAAAGCAGCTTCATTTATATACCGCTTCATATCATGCTATGGGATGTCTAAGCGGTTTACAACTGTAAGCTCATTGCCCCCCAACAGTTGAGTACTCATTTTAGCGACCTCGGAAGGATGCAGACCTGAGTCTAGCCTGAGCCCTGGCTAGTATTGAACTCGCAACCTTGTGGTCTATGAGTGAGTGGCTGCAGGACAGGCATTTAACCTCTGAGCCACCAGGGCGCTGGGCATGCATAGTAATTTCTATTAAAGTTATCAAGACAAGGAATATTTGTACATATTGATTTATTTTCAGTAAAGCTCAACCCAAATTCCTTTCTCCTTTGTTTTGAGGCAGCTTCCATGAAACACAGATGCCCTGGAAGACCATCCTGCTGAAATCCTGATAGTGAAAAAACTGACTCACATAGTAGAGAAAGATGCTATGAGGACAGCTGTTGTGCCATACCCTCAGGACTCAGATTCAGATAGTGAGACAGAGGGGCAAGAGGGCTCTGCCAAAAAGACAGAAAGCTGAGAAAGCATGGCAGTTTCAGAACAGCAAGACACAAACCAAACAGTACCTACCATGGCAGACCTTTGGAGAAAGAGAGAGGCCTGGCATAGGTCGGAGTGTTTAAATGCCAGATGCTCATTAATCAGCAAACAACTGCATGCTGACAACCAGTCATAAATTCCGGCATCTCTTTCAGTGAACTGGTTGCTCACAACCAACCTTTCCTGGTGTACCAACCATCCTGACTTGTGTTCCTGATTCATGTTGCCTAATAACCCCAGACCTTGTTCCATTTGCAGACTATGTTTTTGGACCTCTCTTTTGGACTGTCATTTGGATCCAAAGAATAGGCCCCAGAGCAATGGATTCAAGCTACAAGAAAAGAGATTCCATCTAAACATTAGGAAGAACTTCCTGATGGTCAGAGCTGTTTGACAGTGGAAAACGCAGCCTTGAAGGGTGGTGGAGTCCCCTTCTTGGAGGTTTAAATGGAGGACCATCTGTCTGGAGGGCTTGGATGGTGTCTTCCTGCATGGCAGAACAAGGTTGGACTGGATGCCCTTGGGGTCTCTTCTAACTCTATGATTCTATGATTATTTGACTGTGCTTGACGTGAACTAACCTGGCTACTCTGCTGCAGGTGAGGCACCAGAACAAAACCACAGCAACCTCTTTCTCTCATCACAGTCCTTCAACAACAGTCCTATTTTTTAAAGTCTGTTTTGTCCCCTCTCAATAAAGGTTTTATTTTCTACTTTGCAAGATGTCTCTTTGAGATTAACATGAAAGCATCATTTCATTCAGCAGCTCTCTCAGAATGTAATGGTTTGGAATGGAATTCAGAGTCCAGGATAATGTAAAACATCCCTGATGGGGGTCATGCGATCCTCAAGCTGTTTAGATATATTTAAATATCTCAAGGGCTGTCACCAAGAGGAGGGTGAAGGCTTGTTCTCTGCTGCCCCAGAGATCAAACAGATCTAATGGTTGTTAAGTTACAGTAGGATAGATTTTGATTGAACGTTAGAAGGAACATCTTGACCGTAAGAGCTGTTTAACAATGGAACCAATTATCTAGAAAGGTGGTGGTGGTCTCCTTTTCTGGACATCTTTAAAAAGAGGCTAGACACTCCCTGCTGGGGATGCTTTATCTGGCAATCCTGCACTGAGCAGGGAGTTGGACTCACTGGCCCATGAGGCCCCTTCCAACTCTATGATTCTATGAATTCTGGATGTTGTAGTACATATACCTTTAGTTAAATTGTACTGCCACGGGTACACACATAACACCACAATATGCCAACATCTTCATGGATGACATGAAACAACACTTCCTTAACTCCTGCATCCAGAAACCCTTCCTCTGTCTGAGCTACGTTGATGATGTAGTTATTATTTGGCTTCATGGAGAGGACTCACTTAAGACATTCCACCAGAATTTCAACAATTTCCACCCTACCATCAATCTCAGCCTGGAGCTATCCACAAAACAAGTGCACTTTCTGAACACTACACAACGGACAGCTGCACAACAGACATGTAAGCACCACACTGTATCACAAACCCTGCATCGCTACACATAGAGGTATGCTTCAGTTAACCAAGTAGATGGGTTCCTGGGTATTACTTCTTTAATGAAAAATGTGGTACCAGAGGCAAAAATATAAGAAAAAAAAAACCAGGAATATATTCCTATACTACAAAAAAGCAGCAGTTTGATATATTTGGGCAAACCTTTAATCCTTTAAACACTAATGCTATGCACATGTGAGAGGAAGCAACCAAGTTGCACATAAGTAAAAAAAAACATTTTGTACCTTCTAGTGGACAACCTGAAGGTTTCTTCTAAATTGCATCTAGGGATAACTTTTTCTTTCACCAGTCTCCATTTTTCTTATGATTTCCATTTTGGTGGCCAAACCTATGCCCCTTTAACATGCTGGGGGTTGCTGGTGAAGCTAGCATATCTGTTTTCCCCCTTTCTCCCTGTTTTTCTATTCATATATGCTCAGTAAGGGATTCTGGAGGCAGCTGCTCTTTACCTTGCCTAATGTAGGGAAGCACACAACGCTACAGGAGGATCAGCTGGAGTAGAACCCCATTCTTTCCTGATTCAAGCTTTAGCGTACTGTTTATTGCAGACACATTGCTGCACCTCAACATTGAAAGTCTGTGTTTCTATAACTCTCCTGCACCACCCTTCCAATGCCAATGCTGCTTAAAAATTTCCTTCCACCTAGACAGTGGACAAGGAGAAGGCAGGGCTGGACAGGCATAAAAAGACCTCCTGGCACCAGATCTCTTTGACAGAGAAGCCTAAATGTCTCACAAAACTACAATTCCCAGAATTCCATAGCACTGAACCATGGCAGTTAAAATGGTTTCAAACTGATTCATTTCTGCAGTGCAGATGCAGCCAAAGAGGAGAGTGGGGAACAGAGAGAAAAACTGGGGTGTATTAAAGGCAGTTGATAAAGCAGGATGACAGAGGATTAATTGGGATTGTCTCTGCCAAACTGGGACAGTTGGCATCCTTTATACATAAAACATGTGCCATGAGCCCTCCAAAGTATTACACGGAACCTCTTGCAGTCTGCAGATCTAACAAAAGCCTAACTTAAAGCATTGCTTGCTGGTAAAAACATTTTTGATTCTTGCAAACATTGGCCACCCGGTTATTTTCCATGCTCAACAATGGAATGACCTTTAGCAGAGATAAGAACAGCCTAAAACCATTCACTGGGGCTGTTCCACCAGGGAACACCGGCTGCTTTGGACCATGAAGAAGTATGCATTGTGTGGGTGTTACAACAAAGCCCACTGGCCTTCATCAAGGAGGAAGCTGATGGTCCAGTATGGCACACAATGGCCAAAGAGATTACTTCTGGGATGCAATGCAATCCATTTTCAATGGTACATGCAATTATCGCTACATTCGGGTACCATCAGCAATTACAGGTTGAGTCTCCCTTATCCGAAATGCTTGGGACCAGAAGGGTTTTGGATTTCTGGTTGTTGTTGTTATGGATTTTGGAACGTATTTCTATGTGAGATATCTTGGAGATGGAACTCAAATCCAAACACAACATTCATTTATGTTTCATAGGCACCTTATACATATAGCTTGAAGGTAATATTTTAAAATAATTTCGTACATGAAACAAAGTTTGTGTGCACTGAACCATCAGAAAGCACTGGTCTCACTATCTCAGCCACCAATGAAAAAAGTTATGGTTTTTGGAGTATTTTGCATTTCAGAATTCCAAATAAGGGAGACTCAACGTGAACTCATGGCAGCTCATTACCATTATAGTTAATCACCACCTGAATTATTTTGAGGAAATTACTAGATTTATGGCTTCTAGGGTTCCTAGAAGTCAAGGTTTGACTCTACATCTCCTGGTCTTATCCTTCTTCTCTAGTCCTCAAGGCCAGGATGGAGGAATTTCCACTGCTGTCTTGAAAAGTGTGGGTGCACCTCTCTCTCTGTGTACTCCTATTTCAGTGAAATAACTGTGTGAGTCTGGAATATCTGTATGCAAAGGGATCTTGATTTGTAGCACCTTTGAGACTAACTGTGTGAAAGCTTTCATAGACTGGTCTACTTTTTCAGATGCATAGGATGAACTGATACCTAGGAAGAACCAAAGGACCATGCATCTGAGGAAGTAGACCAAGTCTACAAAAGCTTGGGTCCATCCTGGGCACCAGTACACTCCCAATATCTGAGGAAGTAGATCAAGTCAACGAAAGCTTTGGTCCTTTCTGGGCACCAGTTCACTATGCCTCTGAGGAAGCTGACCAAGTCTATGAAAATTATGCTACAACTTCTTTTGCATAATTCAAAAACATAGCCCTGTTAGTCTGAAAAATCAGTGTGCAAAGTGATCACGTAGCACCTTTGAGACTAAGGATAGAAGTCGGTAGCATGAGCTTTCATAGACTTGAGCCTCCTTCCTGAGATGTATGTCTGAGTTTCCCAACTTTGACACATCTCAGAATTCAAGGTAAACTACAATGCATCAAATCAGAACAATCCTTCTACTGTAATTGCTAGATTCACCAATGATGTACTCCGAGATCAGTGGTTCTCAAATGTTGATCTATCAGATATTTTGGACTTCCATCTCTCAGAATTCCCATTCACCCAAGCTGGCTGGGGATTCTGGGAGCTGAAGTCCAAAACTCCTAGAAGACAAAACTATGAGAAGTGCCTTTCTAAATGACATAGAGTACTGATGTTTGATGGGCATATCTCATTCACAGATACCCTGATTATTAAAACGAAAGTCTGAAAAGTTGGTTTTATATAATATTTTATGTGCTATTTTAACTCTGCATTGTTTAATTTAGTTTTAAGGGGTGGGAGGGTTAGGGTTGGTTGATGGAACGTTTTAATCTGCATCAGTTTTAACCTGTTGTACACCGCCCCAGTTGCTGAAGCACAGGGGCAGGTTAGAAATAAAACTTGATGATGATGATGATGATGATGATGATGATGATGATGAAAAACATTTTGATCTCTAGTTGTCAAAACTGAGGACGTAACATTTACTTCCTAGAACTCCAGCAGAGAGAAAGTAAAATCACACATGGGACAAGCCGGTGCCACAATGCAGAATTAATGCAATTTGACCCACTTGAACCACCATGGCTCCATCCTATGGAATCCTGTGATCTGTAGTTTGTTGTGGCACCAGAGCTCTCTGACTGAGATGGCTAAATATCTCATAAAACTACAAATCCCAGGATTCCATAGCATTGAGCCATGGTAGTTAAAGTGGTGTCGAACTGCATTATTTGTGCAGTATAGATGCAAACCTAGTACCTGAGGCTTGGGAAAAAAATCTTATTTTTCTCTGGACTCCATCTTCCTAAATTCCCTCAGCCAGTGTATCCACACTGGATGAGGGATTCTGGGATATGTAGTCCAGGAAAGGCTTTCCCCTCCAAAAAAACCCCCCAAAGACTTTAAGGACCTTTACAGACTGCCAGAAATAATGCAGTCTGAGGCCACTATAACTGCCCTGGCTCAATGCTAGAGAATCATGGGAACTGTAGTTTTTTCTGAGACATTGAGCCTTCTTCTCTGTCAAGGAGCTCTGGTGCCATAATAAACTACAGTTCCCATGATTCCCTAGCATTGAGCCAGGGCAGTTAAAGTGGCCTCAAGCTGCATTATTTCTGGCAGTCTGTAAAAGCCTTTTGTAACTTTTCACACACTTGAATCATCCATGGGTAGATTTCCAGCAACACCTGGGTAATAGAAGAGACAGAAAAATATCCCAATTTGCTTCAGTTTAGAATAAGTGGCCATTGGTACAGGTTTGTTCAATGTAGACAAAATGCAAAACTTTCTATTCTGCCCACATTTAATTCTGGCAGGGTCGATGGATTAATGGACAGAGGAAAGGGAAGGATTGGCGGAATATTTGGATTATTGAATTCACAGAGTTAGTGTGGGAAGTGTGGTTTTTGGTAGAAATAAAGTGGAATCTCTAGGTCCTTTCATATTATTATTATTATTATTATTATTATTATTATTATTTCAGCCTTTTCCCCATATTGGGACTCAGTGTCTTTCCAAATCCATGGGCTGCATCTACACTGCAGAATTAATGCAGTTTGGCACCACTTTAACTGTCTTCTTCTGATTTCTTGCCTGCAGTACTGAGGTCTCTCATTTATAGGGTTGACATAAGTCAAAGTCAGTGGCAGTTAACAACAAGAAAAGTCAACACATATGCAATTCCCATTTAGTCAGTGGGTTTACTCTAGAGGAGGCTAGCCACTGGGCTTAAGCTAACAAGTCCGGGTGACCTTTGACAAGTCACACTCTCTCAGCCTCAGAGGATGGCAATAGCAAACCCCCTCTGAAGAAACTTGCCAAGAAAACCCAGTGATAGGCTTGCCTTAGGGATGCCATAAGTCAAAAATGACTTGAATGTACACAACAACAAAGCACCTTTATGAGCCACAACACACTGCAGAAATAATCCAGTTTGAGACCACTTTAAATGTCCTGGCTCAGTGCTAAGGAATTTCAGTAACTTGTACTTTTGTAAGACATTGAGCCATTTCTGTCAGAGATCTCTGGTTGCCACAATAAACTACAAGTCCCACGATTCCCTAGCACTGAGCCAGGGCAGTTAAAGAGGTCTCAAACTGGATTATTTCTGCAGTGTGGACCTTTCCTGGATTAAAATTAAAATCTGCTCCCTTGGAGAAGAGAGTACAAAATTAGGATTTCAAATTCGCATGCATGCTATGGGGCAGGGGCACATGGGCCCCAAGGCCATTTTCAGGACCCCAGGGGCCCCATTTTTATTTTTAAAATTAGTTTTGCAAATAATTTAATAATTTGCAGGACCAAAAAACAAAAACAAAACAAAAACAGCTGTCAAAGCTCTGATTCACATTGCAGAAATAATCCAGTTCGAGACTGCTTTAACTGCCCTAGCTCAGTCCTCGGGAATCCTGGGATTTGTAGTTTATTGTTTTATAAACTAAGAGGTTAGAGTGATTTGCCTGTAGTTACCGGTATGTTTCTGTAAGAACCTATTGTATACATTTAAGATGTGCTTTTTACTTATCTAATTATCTATCTTATTGCAATTTGTGCTGGCTGAATGGCAGTAATAAATAATTTATTTATTATTGTTGTTATTGTTGTTGTTGTTGTGGCACTAGAGCTCTCTCTGACAGAGGCTAAATGTCTCACAAAACTGCAGTTCCCAGAACTCCCTAGCATTGAGCCAGGGGAGTTAAAGAGGTCTCAAACTGGATTATCTCTACAGTGTGTTTTGGACCAAAATTTTTAAAAAGCAACAACAGCAAGCCAAAGTGGGGTTATGGTGTGGCACGGCACGACAGAGAAACACATACCTTCTAAAGTCCAATGGAGGGTCAATGCAGGTCCATAGGCGTTGCCAGTTGTCTCACCCTGTTCTAACAATTAGGATCCAGCTCCTGGAATAACTCCTCTGCTGTTCAGACTAAAACCCAGAGTGGATTCACCACCCTGAGACAAGGAAGCCATCAGCTGGTGGGAGTAGAACGAATCTGGATGTAGAAAAGGACACAGGCATATTATTAACAGTGATCATAAACAATTAAGAAAACAGGGCATTTTTTAAAAAAATTAGTAGTTATCCTGGGAAATGATGTCTCTCCTCATCCATCATTTAATTTAATCCCAAATTAAATAGCTAACCCTCCTCTGCCCTCTCAGGGCATCCAAAATTTGTTGGCTGTGGCAACTACCTAACTTTGCCTAATGGTAGGGCTGGCATGGATAGCAGAAATCCAATCAGCACTTGGTCAGTCAGTTCACACTTAGTACGAATGCAGGCCTTCAGATGTTGTGGGACTGCAGCTTCCATCATCCCTGCTAGCTAACCCAAACAGTAAAGAGGAGATGGGAGAAGCAGTCCAGCTACATCAGGGGGAAATGTGGGTCTTCCACCCCAATTTTATGATGCTGGCTGTGATCTTTCCTTTGATGGAATTTAATTTAAAATTTGAGGTTGGATGGGAATTGTAGTCCAACACATCTGAAGGGCAGCAGATAGAGGGAAAGCCACACTAGCCCAACAGCCTGAGCTTGGGAAAGTTACATTTTTGGAACAAGAATCCCCCAGCTAGCATTGTTGGATGGTTCCCTGCCAAGGATATGTAAGGTGTGGATTCTTCCACTGGTTGGGGCTGGAGTAGATGACCACTGGAGAACCCCTTCCAGCTCTGTGATTCCATTTCAGGTGTCCTCTGGCCTACAAACAATCCCAGGTGGGAAGGATGAGAGGCCCAAAGAAGACCAATATTAATTAAAGGTGAGGAAGCCATCGACAGCTGGGTATAAAATTCTCATAGGGGAAGTGGGTTGTGGTTTTCTCTTTAGTTAGCGGCTTCCTTGATGGTCCAAAAAAGACGGGAAGGGAAGGATCCAGAGTAACTTGGTGGCTACGATTCATGGTGGTAGGTTCTGGAATTTGTTAATAATGACCATATAGACATGGTATGTTTAGCCTGGAGAAGAGAAAGTTAAGTGGTGATATGATAGCCCTTTTAAAGTATTTGAGGGGGCGTCATATTGAGGATGGAGCAAGCTTATTTTCTGCTGCTCCAGAGAATAGGAATCAGAACAATGGATGAAAACTACGGGAAAAGAGATTCCATCTAAACATTAAGAGGAACTTCTTGACAGTTAAGAGCTGTTTGACAGAGGAACACACTCCCTCAGAAAGTAGTGGAGTCTCCTTCTTTGGAGGTCTTTAAACAGGCTGGATGGGTATCTGTTGGGAGTGCTTTGATTGTGAGTTCCTGCATGGCAGGGGGTAGGACTGGATGGCCCTTGAGGTCTTTTCCAGCTCAATGATTCTATGATTCTAAGACAAATAAAAAAACACAGGAAATGACCCACAATCTTAAGATGTTTCTAAATGAATGCATAGAGCATGGGAGGAAAAAAAATGAGATGAACTTGAACTCTTAACACAGCAAAGCAAATACAATATAATAGGCATCACTGAAACCTGTTAGGATTAGTCTCACAATTGGAATGTATTAATGGGTAGCCATAGCTAGGTACAGTAAGATCTAAAATGCACTAACAGTGATACTTCTAATCGGCCAACCAAAATGCATAAATTTTGGAATAGAAGGGTATAATCAATTCCAGGGAAATAGACTAAACAGGAAGGGAGAAGGAATATTATTATATGTCAAGGATGCTGACACCTGTGAAAAGATCCAAAACTCAACCACTGAAAGTACTGTGTGAAACTTTGAGGAGAAAGAGGGTTCCTGAGCATGTGCAGTTCCTACCTGGACAACAGTCACATCCGTCTGTTGCAAAAGAGACAACAGAAAGTCTTGTTCTGGGAACTTATGGACTAAGAACATTTATTGTGGCCTCAGCTTTTTTGTGATTATCTGTGGCCTCAATTCTGGTTGCTAGTCCCAGCTACAGTAGCTGTAGAAATAACAGGCCATAGCCTTTAAAATAAATGATATTATGTAATTATTTAAATTATTTAATTTAAAACAATATAATATCAACAACAATAAACAGATTATTGTGCTGAGGAGAAAAAGCGAAAACTGGAGGTGCAGCTGGAGATGATGAGGCTTGCAGTCTAAACCCTCTGGAGGGGAGGCTGGGGATGATGGGGTTTGCAGTTTAAACATTCTGGAGGGGAGACTGGAGACGATGAGGCTTGCAGTCTAAACCCTCTGGAGGGAAGTCTGGGGATGATGGGGCTTGCAGTCTAGTCTTTCTGCAGGAGAGGTTGGGGAGGATAAGGCTTGCAGTCTAAACCCTCTGGAGGGGAGACTGGGGATGATGAGGCTTGCAGTCTAAACCCTCTGAAGGGGAGACTGGAGATGATGAGGCATGCAGTCTAAACCCTCTGGAGGGAAGGCTGGGGATGATGGGGCTTGCAGTCTAGTCTTTCTGTAGGAGAGGTTGGGGAGGATAAGGCTTGCAGTCTTAAGACTCTAAACCCTCTGAAGGAGAGACTGGAGATGATGAGGCTTGCAGTCTAAACCCTCTGGAGGGAAGTCTGGGGATGATGGGGCTTGCAGTCTAAACCCTTTGGAGGAGCGGCTGGGGGTGATGAGTCCAGCCCCAAGGAACACCTCAAGGAAGGTGGAGGCGACGACGGTGGCCCTCTTTCCCAGGAAAGTGGCACTCTGTCCATGCCCCGAGGAACCCTCTCTCTTCGGTGCTACTTATTACTTCCCATCGCTACCCACCCTCTTCCCTGCTCGGCCCTTCGGGGAAAGAGGGAGGACGAAGGGCCGGGCGGGTGGTCACTATAAGGGGAAGCAGCGGCTGCCTCCTCCGCCTCCTCGGTCGCCCATCCAGGCCGCCGCCTCCGGGCTCCCGCTCGACGACGACGACGCTTGGGTGCTCCTCTTCGGTGGCAGGTGAGGAGGAACTAGGGTCCGCCTTCCCTTCCTAGGCGGGCCCCCCTCCCGGCTTTATTTTATTCCATTTTATTTCATTTGGGGGTCTGGGAGACGCCCCTTCCTCCCTTCAAAGCTGCAGGCGCCATTATCGTTTCATTAATTTACCTCAGAGTCAGCACTGCCCCTACCCCTGACTCTCCTTCCTTTTATTTTACCTCACCCGCAAACATTATTATTATTATTATTATGACAACCTCACATAAAATACCTTTTTACCTCACCTAAAAGCGTTATATTATTATTATTATTATTACCTCACATAAAATACCTTTTATTTTACCTCACCTGAAAGCATTATTATTAATACTTCACATAAAATACCCTTTATTCTACCTCACTTGAAAGCATCATCATTATCATCATCATCATTATTACCTCACATAAAATACTTTTTATTTTACTTCACCTGCAAGCATCATTATTATTATTATTATTACCTCACATAAAATACCTTTTATTTTACCTCACCTGAAAGCATTATTATTGTTTTTGTTATTATTATTATATTACCTCATATAAAACACCTTTTATTTCACTTCACCTGAAAACATTATCATTATTATTAGCATTATTGCCTGGCATTGTCCGTTGCCCCCTCCCACAGCTCATCTTTTCCTTTATTCCATTAATAATTTATTATGAATTTGCCTGAGAGTCTGCATTGGTGGCCCCAATTCACCTTCCTTTTATTTTACCTCACCTGAAAGCATCATTATTTCTTAATTCACCTGCAGGCATCATCATCATCATCATTATTATTATTGATGTAATAACTTTCCTGGTATTGTCCACTGCCGCCTCCCACAGCTCACCTTTCCTTTATTCCACTATTTCACTATTTTGCTTGAGAATCCACACTGCTCCCCAGATCATCTTTTTATTTTAGCTCACTTGCAGGCGTTGTTGCTGTTGTTGTTGTAATAATATACCTGACATTGTCCACTGCCCTCTCTCATAGCTCACCTTTCCTTTTGTTCTGTTATTAATTTATTATTAATTTGCTTGAGAGTCCGCACTGCTCCCCAGTCAGGCATTGCTGTTGTCGTTGTAGTAATGTTTCAGTCATTGTCCACTGCCCCCTCTCTATAGCTCACCTTTCCTTTATTCTATTATTTTTAATTTATTTGCCTGGGAATCCACACCTCTTACACACATTAATACACATATTTATCTTGTTATTTTCAAGAAACCGCAATTGTACAGTCGGCCCTCCACATTTGCAGCTTTGGAGATTTTCACACAGGCAAAAGTGACAGGAGCATAGTGGCATGCTCTCGTCACTATTGCGCGGTTGCATGAAGATGGTCAGATGGTGTGATAATCGCGTCATTTTCCTGTGAATAAAGAGAACTTCTCCCGTCACTTTTTATTCATGGGAAAGTCCTCTTTATTCCTCTTTATTCGTGGGATAATGATGGGATTATTGCGATGTCATCTGATCATCTTCGCACAATTGCGTGATAGTGACAGGAGCATCCCGCTATGCTCCCATCACTTTTGCCCATGTGAAAATCTCCTTTGCCTTATGTGGATTTGATTATTCACTGAGTTTAATATGTTCTTTTTAGGAAACTCTAGGTCTTCCAGTGTGACTCTGTGGTTAACCTCCGCCCGAAGTCACACTGGAGGACCTAGAGATTCCTAGAGATGGCACTTCTCTAGGCTTTGTAGGTCCTCCAGAAGTTGACCATAGAATTGCACTGGAGGCCCTAGAGATTCCTAGAGATAACACCTCTCCAGGCATTTATAGGTCCTCCAGGGCAATTCTATAGTCAACCTCTGGCGGTTGACGTAGGACGTTATCACACGTGGGCCAGAAAGCAGAAATAAAAGTGGAAATGAGGCATCCCGAAAATAAACGGGAAATAACCCTTGTTTCCGCATTCGTCATTACCTTCATTGCACATTTACAGTAAGTGTATCGAACGTCCACACACAAGAGAAAAAAACCCGTAAATGTAGCTGAAATGAGCCTCCTGCACATGCGCAGAGAGAGGAATGCTCGCTGGAACCATGGCAACAGCGGGGAAATGCGCCACAATACGTATTTGGTTATCAGACCTACGGTAAATGTGAAATGATTCCCGTCGCGCAATTGCAATTCCTGAAGAAACCGAAATTCAAAAGATCTCGGATCATTCCGCTTTCTGTCGGGGTTCTGTGCAACGTCGTGTGAAAACACGGGCAAATAATACGTATTAGGTCGGGATTTCGTGTGGATTTTGTTTGGATTGGGCCCCGTGTGATAACGTCCACAGAGTTGCACTGGAGGACCTAAAGATTCCTAGAGAGGTAGGGAAAAATAGTGTTTGTTAAAAATTTACGGTTTTTACAGTTTCACGGGAATCATGCGCCTTTAACCCCAACAAATGTGGAGGGCCCACTGTATTATTTCTCAGCTACCTAAAATAGAGTTTCCGCTTATAAATTTGAACAGTATATAATGTTATGTTTTCTTCTTTGCTTTCCTATACAAAGACTACCCTTTTCTGGTTGATTTTCTTTCTACCACTTGGTTCTGCGTGCTGCTTCTGGGTTTAGCAGGTTTAGCAGTAGTCTATCCTAAGAAGACATTTGGATTCCTTTTAGACCAGTTAAGAGATAGGTGAGAAAGCTTGATTTGCTTTTAACCCCCACTATTTTGTTTCTCATCTCTCCTCCACATTTTTAATTAATTTCTGTCACTTCTCTGATGTCCTTTAAGTAGACTCTACCTGTTGACTTTAAATCCCAATCTGGATATATCATCCAAGAGCCATACAAGAGATTATTAACACTTGGTAGTCAGCAGGGCTTGCAAAGCTACTTTATCCAGAGTCAGACTGTTGGTCTGTCTAAGGCCAAGGCGGCCTCCTTTGATTTTCCAAAAATGTCTGAAGATGCCGTGCAGCAGCAGCTACTACTACTACCACTACTACTACTACTACTTTGCATCCTACTTTCCCCCAAAAATTGGGCCTCAAAGTGGCTTACAGTCTAAAAGCACAGTATACTATTAAAAACTAGTGATAAACTGACAAAGGATTATGAAAATAGTTGGAAAATAATATTTATTTTATGGGAAAATAGTATCTATGTACTTTATGAAAAATAGTACTGTATCTACTTTATGGGACACAAAGGGGTAAATAAAACAGAATAAGAGGTAATGACAAACTGCAGATGCTCAAAACAGATCTTAAAAGGAGGAAACAAAATAATAGCGATAACCATTAGTTAGTAGAACTAATGTTAAGAGTAAACAACAACAAAGTAAAAGCTATGATAGAGGTTTCAAACACACACACACACACACACACAAATATGTATGTATCCATTATATGTATTTATGTATTCATTTTCTCAACTTCCTAACTCTTTGGTTTATTTCCTTATGTGTATATGAGTTTGTACATGTCTATATTTTTATGTCCTATTTCTTATTTATTAAAGGGAAAACAAATAAGAAATAGGACATAAAAATATAGACATGTACAAACTCATATACACATAAGGAAATAAACCAAAGAGATGGAGTTAGGAAGTTGAGAAAATGAATGGATGTTGAATTGGAAGATGAGAAACTATATAGATTATAATGGATAAAGAGTAATGTACATAGTGATTCAAGGTGGGTGTATATTACAAAACCTTACAAAAAGTGACAAATTAAAATGGAATTAAACTGTTACAATATCAAAACAGATCATGACAAGTTTTGGCTGCCCATAAGGAGGCATAGGTGTTTCAAGAAGAAATCCCATTTTCCCTTCAAAGAGCTGTAGTAGATAGCAACTTATTGAACTGAGGTTTTGATGTAGAATTGAGGGATGCTTTTTAGACTCAAAAAGTGTGTAGATTTTTTTAAAAAAATAGCAAGGTGGTTAATAAATTTTGTTTGATTTTGGCCATTACTGCTACTTATTAAAGCTCATAATGGCAAATTTTCAACCTTTTGAAATATTTAAGCCTAAATTTGGGAAGGTGAACAAGCATTTACAGCCTGTTTAGGCAAGAACAGACTGTTGATGAAATCTGGGTTTTTAATAATTTGCTGTGTTGTCTGTATTTCTTCCTCTTAAAGAAATTGTAATTCATAGTATAGTGTTTTGTATTATAGATAGATTAATAATATTTTGTTGTCTGTTTTAATTTTGAATAGCATTTTGTATTATTGATAGGTTAATATTTTACCATTTATTGATCTGAGTTATATGGTCTCTTAATTTCTATAAGCCATCTTCAGTCCAAGGTCCGGGGAAAATATTAGATTTAAATAAATTAAATAACAATAGTAGTAGCAAAAGAACCCATTCAAATACTTTCCTTTCATGGATTACGTGACCTCAAGCATTTGGACTGATGCTTCAGTAGCATGACACATAATTTTAACCATTGGTTTTAGCCACTGATGAAACACACTGGTCCAAAACACACTGCAGAAAGAATCTAGTTTGAGACCACTTTAACTGCCCTGGCTCGATGCTAGGGAATTGTGGGAACTGTAGTTTTGTGAAACATTTAGCCGCCTCTGTCAGAGAGCTCTGTTGCCACAGTAAACTGCAATTCCCAGAATTCCCTAGCACTGAGCCAGGGAGATTAGAGTGGTCTCAAACTGGATTATTTCTGCAGTGTGTTTTGGACCATTGTCATTGTTACAGTTTTACTCCTGAATAGTACTCATGGTTCAGCAGTTACCCACATTGGACTATCTGTACTGTATGCACAGTATTGTACAGTATGCTCTGGAAATGTTAATTAAAATAGTTTTTTGTGGGTTTTTTGGGCTGTGTGGCCATGTTCTAGAAGAGTTTCTTTCTGACATTTCGCCAGCATCTGTGGCTGGCATCTTCAGAGAATACTGGAATGGAAGAGAGTGGGTTTTTATATACCGTATTTTTCGCCCTATAGGGCGCTCCGGCATATTGGGCGCACCCAATTTTTAGGGAGGAAAATCCAAGAAAAAAGGATTCCTCCCTTTAGCCGGAGGCCGGTTGTTCAATGGGCTGGTGCTGGGATCGGAGACCGATCCCAGCACCAGCCCATTGAACTGAGGTCGCGGGGGGAAGGAGGGCTTCTTCCCCCCGCGACCTCAGTCTTTGAATGGGCTGGTGCCGGGATCGAAGCGATCCCGGCGCCAGCCCATTGAAAGACTGAGGTTGCGGGGAGAAGGAGGGCTCCTTCCCCCCACGACCTCAGTTCAATGGGCTGGTGCTGGGATCGAAGCGATCCCGGCACCAGCCCATTGAAAGACTGAGGCCGGCGGGGGAAGGAGCCTTCCTTCCCCCGCCAGCCTCGGTCTTCAATCGGCAGGGGCCGGGATCGCTTGGATCCCGGCCCCAGCCGATTCCAAACCGAGGCCGGGGGGGGGAGGAAGGCTCCTTCCCCCGCCGGCCTTGGTCTTCAATCGGCTGGGGCCGGGATCGCTTGGATCCCGGCCCCAGCCGATTCCAAGACCGAGGCTGGGGGGGGGAAGGAAGGCTCCTTCCCCCGCCGGCCTCGGTCTTCAATCGGCTGGGGCCGGGATCGAAGCGATCCCGGCCCCAGCCGATTCCAAACCGAGGCCGGGGGGGGAAGGAAGGCTCCTTCCCCCGCCGGCCTCGGTCTTCAATCAGCTGGGGCCGGGATCGCTTGGATCCCGGCCCCAGCCGATTCCAGACCGAGGCCGGGGGGGGGGAAGGAAGGCTCCTTCCCCCGCCGGCCTCGGTCTTCAATCGGCTGGGGCCGGGATCGCTTGGATCCCGGCCCCAGCCGATTCCAGACCGAGGCCGGGGGGGGAAGGAAGGCTCCTTCCCCCGCCGGCCTCAGTCTTCAATCGGCTGGGGCCGGGATCGAAGCGACTGCATAATGCAGACCGGCCTCGGTCTGCATTCCAGACCGAGGCCGGGGGGGGAAGGAAGGTTCCTTCCCCCGCCGGCCTCAGTCTTCAATCGGCTGGGTCCGGGATCGAAGCGATCCCGGCCCCAGCCGATTCCAGACCGAGGCCGGGGGGGGAAGGAAGGCTCCTTCCCCCGCCGGCCTCGGTCTTCAATCGGCTGGGGCCGGGATCGCTTGGATCCCGGCCCCAGCCGATTCCAAACCGAGGCCGGGGGGGGGGGGGGGAAGGAAGGCTCCTTCCCCGGCCGGCCTCGGTCTTCAATCGGCTGGGGCCGGGATCGCTTGGATCCCGGCACCAGCCGATTCCAAGACTGAGGCCGCGGGGAGAAGGAGCTCTCCTTCTCCCCGCGGCCTCAGTCTTTCAATGGGCTGGCGCCGGGATCGCTTCGATCCCAGCACCAGTCCATTCAAAGACTGAGGTCGCGGGGGGAAGGAGGGCTCCTTCTCCCCACGGCCTCGGCCCCTTCGCCCTATAGGGCGCACTCACTTCCCCACGCATATTTGGGGGAAGAAAAAGTGCGCCCTATAGGGCGAAAAATACGTACTGTGAGACCCTGGGTAGGGAGAAGTGATTCCCATGTAAACTGTGTATACACAGTTTACATGGGAATCACTGTACACAATTACAATACACAATACACAATTACAATACACAGTGTACATGTGTATTGTAATTGTGTATTGTGTATTATAACTGTGTATTGTAACTGTGTACAGTGATTCCCATGTAAACTGTGTATACACAGTTTACATGGGAATCACTCCTCCCTACCCAGGATCTCACAGTATATATAGACCCACTCTCTTCCATTCCAGTATTCTCTGAAGATGCCAGCCACAGATGCTGGCAAAACGTCAGAAAGAAACTCTTCTAGAACATGGCCACACAGCCTGAAAAACCCACAAAAAAACTATGGATGCCGGCCATGAAAGCCTATGACTTCACGTTAATTAAAATATTTTAAAAGGCACACAGATTGGCTGCATTAGTTCTAATAATAGTGCTCAAAGACCATGGTAGTGAGTTTGATCTTGTAGTCTTTCAGCATGCTATAAACTGGTCTGAAACATGCCATAAACTGGGTGAAACTAGGCTTCTGATGGAGCTTTTGTGAAAGCAGGGCTACCTCCTGCAAAGGAGACAGATGATCTCTGTCTCTTAATTTATAGCTGCAAAGTTCACCTAAGAGCTTCTTATCTGGGGATCGATGGTCATGTTTTCCTTTTTAAGCTGGCTTGTCTTGCTAATTTATTGTTGCACTGAAGATGGATCTTGATTTCCTGTACACTTTTGCTGAAAAAGGCAAGTCAGTGGCCAGTCTAAACTGGTTTCATCTTTGGGGGAATTTGCTGGATGCAATCAGCTGTGAATGCATAATTGGCTTTTGAATGCAAATCAAGATGTGGGATGGCCAGATAAGGGCTTTAGCATCCGTTGACGTCTTTGGTAGCCTGACTCAGGCATATTTCTCGTAATCTTGAGAGTATAAACCAGAGCTGCTGTGCTTCCCACATTCAGTTCTCTTTCTTCCTCTGTTTCTTTCTTGCCTCCGCAGGATAAGTAGTATGATTATTAGGTGTCGCCTTTCAGCCCGTCTTTCTATGGAAAGTAAAGGGAGTTGGACCGTGGTGTCATTGACCAAATTTGACGAACGGGATACCTTTAGAGAATCCTGATCAAACTGCCAACATCCTGACATACTTGAATAAGGTAATGACAACTTTTTGGATTCTGGTTGAGACAAGGGACTTGTATGGTATGCAAGCATACCTCAGTTAACGAAGGTGATGTGTTTTCTGGGTATTAGTTTATTATCATAAAATTTGGTACCAGATGCAGAAATAATATAAAAAAGAACAGGGAGAGATTCCTACAGCACAAAAATGGAGTTCACCATGTTTTAGCAGACAGGACTTTTTAGTCAAAACTAATATGCATGTGTGAAATAAAACAGTGGGGTCAGATAAGTCTTACATACTATATATACTTGACTATAAGTTGACTTCATGTATATGTTGAGGGCAGGTTTTGGGGCCAAAATTATGGATGGATTTTGATACGACTCATGAGTAAGTTGAGGGTAAAACCTCAGAGCATGTAACAAAGGATCTAAAGGATGAAGCAAAGAAAACAATGCCAAAGAAGTTATAAAAATCCATCAGGTATAACTGTTTGTAAGGGATGCAGTGGGTCAAGTGGCTAAGACGCTGATTCTGTTGACTGGAATATATATAAGCAGGCTTATCTACTTTTCCCTTTTGTCTCTGTTTTGCTGTTCATGCATTCTCGGTAAGGGATTCTGGAGGCAGCTGCTGTTTATCTTGCCTGTTGTAGTCAGGTATAGATAGATACTGCTCAGTTAGAGCAGAATCTGATTCTTTCTTACCTCAAGCTTTATTACATTTCTTGAAGACGTGCTTCTGCATCTGAACACTGAAAGTCTATGTTTCTCCAACCTTCCTTCACCATCTTTCTAATGCAGATGCTGCTAAAATACTTCCAGCTACACAGATGATGAGGAAGAAAGAGGAGAGTTTGTTGTTGAATGCCTTCAAGTCATTTCCAATTTGTGGTGACTCTTAAGGGTGAACCTATCATGGGGTTTTCCCAGCAAAATTTATTCAGAGGGGGATTGCCACTGTCTGCCTCTGAAGATGAGAATATGTGACTTGCCCAAGGTCACCCAGTGGATTTCCATGGCTGAGTAGAGTTTTGAACCCTGGTATTTAGAGCAGAGGTAGGCAACCTTTTTGAGCCGGGGGCCGGGTTGCTGTCCCTCAGACCATTGGGGGGGGGGCGAAGCACCATAAATAAATAAATAAATAAATAAATAAATAATTTTTTTAAAAAAAATTTAAAAATATATGCATGCACTCTCTCTCAGGCCCAGAAAAGTCATGGCAAAACCCCTGTGGAGATTTTGTCAAGAAAACCCCCAAAACAAGTAATAACAACAATAATCAATATCATCATGGCGGGTGGCAGCAGGCCTCGGGGGGGCGCATCCGGCCCCCGGGCCTTAGGTTGCCTACCCCTGATTTAGAGTCATAGTCCAGTGCTCAAACTACTACACCATGCTGGCAGTTTTTAGGAGAGTACTGCACTGTTTTTATTGGCAATGGCAAAACAACTCTGAAGAAATCTTAAGAAAACACCATAATGGATTTGGCTTAGGGTTGCCTTAAATAATAAATGATTTGAAGGCATGCAACAACAATATCTGTAAACATGTAGAACTAGATTAATCTATCACTTTCCAAATTAGGTCTCTGGAGTTATTGCTGGTAAATTTTTAAGAAAGATTTGTTCATTCTTAGATTCCAAAGTGTTGCTAAGAGCAAGGTAAGTCTGTCTAGCAGGATTGTCAAGGAAATATTTTAATCATCTTAGCCAGAAGTCATATCAGTGTGGTGAAACATCAGTTTGCAAATACTCATATTTAAAAGCTGTTTTAAAAAAAAAAGCTCAGTTTCTTGGGAAACATAGAATTGCCCCCTGACTTCCCAGTCCAAGCATATGTAAAATGCAACATAACTGAGGTGTGACCAAAGTTAGCTGGTGGATTCCATTTCTGTGGAGCGGTGAATCCACTCTGGGTTTTGGACTGGACTTTATTTTGCAGATAGGTTTTAGCTATCCTTGAATAGCTCCTTTCAAGTTTAGAATTTAACTCAGAGTGGATTTGCCACTCCACTGAGACAGAAGACAACCAGATGTGATTACAGGCATACCTACATTTTAAAAGCCTGTGACAGAGAAGCTACTTTTTACAAACTCTTTTTATGCCCACCTCTTTGAGAGCTAGTGTGGTGTAGTGGTTTGAGCATACACAAGTACACATTACTAACTGTGTGTGGGTTTCCTTGGTGAGAAAGCAAGAATATAATTTAGAAACACTGTTGTTTTTTTTATCTCCCACATAAAATGGATGACTCAGCTGGCTCCTAGTTATTGCTGATTCAGTATGAGCAGCAGAGTGATAACCCTGGGACGTCTTCCATGGTGGACCTTTGCTGAAGGTCAGCACAGTTGCAGCAGAAGCCACTATATGCAAAGCACGGAGCTCCTCTTGCAGTATTTTCAGAGCTTGGAAAGTTTGCTTTTTTGGCCTAGAATCCTCCTCCCCAGCCCACTAAACCTACAGTGCTGTGTCCCAGACTGTATGTGCCGCACCATTGGGCAGAGTGAAGCAATCTTAGGCAGCAAATTCTGGGGGGAAGGCAGCAGGGAAGACACTCTACCCCAGCTTTTCCTCCTGATCCCATCACCAGGGCTGCTACTCTTCACCCTCCCAAACATAATGTCTTTAAAATGTCCAGATCACTCAAATATACTGGTAGGTCCCAACACTTGAACGCAGCTTAGTAACGGGGATGAGCACTGCCCCCTACAGTTGGACACAACTTGCCAACCTTGTCAAAAGGGAAAACCTCTTTACCTCTTTAACACCTGAAGTATCCTCAAATTTGTGGAAATGCAATTTTGCAGAGAGGACTCAAAGAATAGCCATGTTAGGCTGGAAAACCAGTATGCAAAGGGATCTTGTAGCAGCTTTGAGACTAACTGAAAGAAAGATGTTGGTAGCACAAGCATGAGCTTTCTTCCTCATAAAATATTCATCCAAGGAAGTAGACTCAAATCTATCAAAGCTCATGCTGCCAATTTCTCTCTCAAAAGTTAGTCTCTCTCTCTCAAAAGTTAGTCTCAAAGGTGCTACAAGATCCCTTTGCAGAGAGGAGTACTCCTGAGGAGGACAACCAAAATGGTGAAAGGTCTGGAAACTCTCAAAGTTCTATGAGGAGTGGCTTAGGAAGCTGGGTATGTTTAGCCTGGAGAAGACAAAGTTAAGGTGGGGCATGATAGCCCTGTTTAAATATTTGAAGGGATGTCATATTAAGGATGGAGCAAGCTTATTTTCTGCTGCTCCAGAGACTGGGACCCAGAGCATTGGATTCAAATTACAGGTAAAGACAGTCCACCTCAACATTAAGAAGAACTTTCTGGAAGTAAGAGCTCTTTGACATTGGAATACACTGCCTTGGAGAGTGGTGGAGGAGTCTTTCTCTGGAGATTTTTAAACAGAGCCTGGATGGCCATCTGTCAAGAGTGTTTTCATTGTGTATTCCTGCATGGCAGGGTGGAATTGAACTGGAGGGCCCTTGGGTTTTCTCCTCCAACTCTATGATGCCCTCTAAATTTGACAAAGAGAGACAAAGCAGCATTGTGCAGTGGGCTTGTCAGAGAGCTGAAATGGCTGCCATGCCTAATTGAACATTGGGTGGCTGGCCCAGGTTTATTGCTGGCTCATGTGTGAAAGAATCCTGATATCATGGTATTTCTGCTCTTTGGGAGTGGCTGTTTCTGTGACTTATGATGTAATTATTTGTGACTAATGGAATTTCCCTTTATAACAGGGTGGACAGATCTTGTTGAACTCTAGTTCCAGTCAGCCCTAGATGCCAAAACCAATGCTGGGAACTGCAGTCCAACAACAGAGGCACATAGAAAGCTGCCTTATATTGGGTCGGACCTTTGGTCCATCTCATTTTGATATATCTGATTGGCAGATGTGGGTTGCCTTCAGGATTTCTTTCTTTGCCACACCTGGAGGTTCTTGGTACAGGCATACCTCAGTCAGCAAAGTAGATGTGTTCCTGGGCATTGCCTCTACAAGAGAAAATTTGGTAACAAGGGGAAAAATGAAATGGAAAGGATAGGGAGAAGGTTCCTATACCACAAAAAAGAAAGACAGATTAGATTCCTCTTGGTTTCTGAGGTATTGTGAAATGGTTGGACATTTTTGTCCAGTGTGGAACATCCACATTCATTTTAAGGTTGCAGAAGGACAGCTGCATTTGTGGTGCTTTTGTGGATTGAGTAGCGCATTCAGCACCAAGAGTTGCATAGCACAATAGTAACTGCATGCAGAGATTTACACTATGTAAGCCTGATCCAGGATCTTGAACAAGATCTTTGTGTGATATGAAGGCATCCTTTTTCTTTTTAGTGTGGCCAATTACTCTTAGTAAGAAGTTTTTCAAGGAGATAGCTGTGTCAGTCAGTTTCAGTATGAGAAGGAAAGTAGGGAGAGAAGACATCTAGCAGTACTTTCCATTTCTTCAGATGCACTGAAGGGGTACAATACAAAACCACAGATATTTAAGCAGTTATATGGTTGTGGAAGTTGGGATGAGAGTGTCCTAGGATGCAGAAAGATGCAAATTGTGACACTGGGCATAAACCTTCAAAGATTTATGTAAGATTATAAAGGTTTCTCAGGGAAATGACCTGTTAGTTTTGAGGTATTTCCTGAAAGTCAGTTCCCCAAAGTAAGAATTTTTTTTCTGAGGAAAATCCTTTTGTTACTTGTGTAACTGTGATGAAACCATATATTAATCACATGTGTAATTATGATGGGACCCATATAGTAATAAATGTAGTGTGTCAAGGAACCATTATCTCTGTAAGAAGGGTGTTTCTTTCTTTCCAGACAAGGGCCGAGTTCATTTGTCTCGTCTTTTGCTACATCAGCACCCAGCAGTTTTCTACTTTTGAGTCCTTCATCTTTTCCATACAACCTGTGGGAAGCTGCCAAAGATGGTTGGATTCAAGCCCACCGACATCCCTCCGACGGCCACTGTGAAGTTTGTGGGAGCCGGAACAGCCGCCTGCATTGCAGACTTGATCACTTTCCCCCTGGACACAGCGAAAGTCAGGTTGCAGGTGAGCCTTTGGAAGTGTAAGCACTAGGTTTTTGTGGGATTAGATGTCCTCAAATGGACTTCAATTTATGATGATATTATGAATGAGAGACCTCATGTTATCAAGTGCCCTGCGCAGGTCTTATAAATGCAGGGTAGCTGTGACTTCCTTGATAGTCTGTAATATGATCTTCCTCTTTTCCTACTGCTTTTGAATTTTCCTAATATTATCTCCTTTCCCAATGAGCCATGTTGTCTCATGATGTGTCCAAGTGTGATAGCCTCAGTTTAGTCATTTGGCTTCTAGTTGAGAATTCAGGTTTAATTTCCTCTTGATTCCATTACAGATGGTTCCTCCCATCTGTGAGATCGATATCCATGATTTCACTTATCTGTGAAGAGCTGCAGGTCCCTTAAGGTGCCTCACACTGCCCCCGTGTCTGAAAAAATGTTCTCTCTAGGCATTCCTAGAACCTCCACTGTGATCTAGGGGTCAACTTCCACCCCAAGCATACCTTGGAATTGTTCTGGAGGACCTGGGAATGTCTAGAGGAGTGTTCACTCTAGGCTTCCTAGGTCTTCCAAAGCTTTTGGTCCTTCCTGGGCACCTGTTAATTCCATGCCTCTGAGGAAGTAGACCAAGTCTACAAAAGCTTATGCTACAACTCCCTTCACACAGTTAGTATCAAAGGTGCTACAAAATCCCTTTGCATACTATATCACCCTGATATGGGTTGAGACTCTAGGACCACAAATGTGGGATGTCTCATACAAAATAGGACACCCAGGAACCCTACTAAAGTGTTGTGTTCAGGCACAGAGAATTAACTGTACCTTATCTCCTTATGTCTCTACAGTTCTCCCTTCCTTTATTTTGGAAGAATCTTTGATTCAGGTTTATGTGAGGAGCCCTATCAGGATACTGTTTTCTTTTCCTTCTTGTAAATTTCCAGAAGCATCTATCCAGGCATTGTCAGCAACAGGACACCACATACTGGTGTGACCCAGCAGGCCTGATCTTATCTGTCTTGTCTATCAATGTAGCAACAAGGCTTTGGAATAAAATTAAACTCTGACCTAGAGAAAGAGAGTGACTCAGCAAGCCCTGCCATTTTCCTCTTCTTATTTATATATAAGTAAGGGTCAAACCTTCAGAAATTCGATGTCTTCTAAGTGCTGTAGTTGTCATTGCTGTGTGCATTCAAGTCCATCTCCATCCCATGGAGATCTTTAAGGCAAATATAAGGACCAAAATACCCTAAAGGCACCAGATCTCATCTGATATTGGAAGCTAAGCAGGCTCAACCCTGGTTAGTACTTGGATGGGAGACCACCAAGGAATCCCAGGTACTGTAGGCTACATTTCAGAGGAAGGAACTGGCAAAAACACCTCTTGAGTATTCCTTGTCTAAGAAAGCCCTTTGAAATTCATGGAATTGCTACAGGTTGACAGGTGACTTGAAGGCACATACATATATACACAGATACACACAACAGACACATACCTGGCAGACCTATCATAGGGTTTCTTAGTAAGTTGTGTTGGGAGAGAGTTTGACTTCGCTTTCCTCTGAAGCTGAGAGAACATGATTTCTCTCTAGGCATTCCTAATCCCCCCAAGGTCACCTAGTGAGTCTCCATGTCAAGTGAGGATTCGATCCCTGAGAGTCCTAGTCAAATCCCTACACGCAAACCCCTACACCATGCTGACCCTCAAGTATACTGAACTACAACTGCCATCACCTCCAACCAGTGACTGAGATGATGGGAGATAGTCAAATTTATAAGGCACCAATGTGAGGAAATCTGGAATCAGATCAAGATATGTTGACCAACTAAAAATTCAACTCTGATAAATTAATTAGTTGGCTGATTAAAATAAAATAATTAATATAAATGCTTATGAAACAATATGCTTTAAGATTAAATGGGACAGGAAGGTTTCATCTACCGAAGAGAATTTGTTCCTCATAAATTGTGCCTTTTAAATGTGTTAATCTACAACTCCCATCTGGCAGAGATAATGGAGGTTGTAGTCAACACATCTGAAAGGTGTCTGCTTGCGGAAGAGTCATCCATGGCAGTGATTGACCCTTTGCGTACATGTAGTAATTGAAATGAGATAAACCTGTGTACCCTGTGGTTGCTATGCCAAACAAGTGTGTCTAAATTATCTGTTGTACTCTTTTGTTCTTTGGTGTATTGTGTTTCAGTCATCAAGGCCATAAGGTGCAATGTGTTCCTCCCCTGCTCCTGGAGACAGAAACTGGATTGCACTCCACTGCAGTGTTAGCTTCCACTGTGTGTGTGTGTGATAGAGAGAGAGAGAAAGAGGCTATTACTGAATCCTATCTATGTTATAGTGTCAACTTTAGCTGGACCTGCTTAGGGGAATACAGCTCAGCCCTTGGGATAGTTCTTGTAAAGTAACTCCCTCCTCACTACAATTTCCAACCCCCCCACCCCACCCCCCACCTGAGCCACACTGATTGAGACATTGTCAACTGCTGGCTCCCGTATTAGTAGGGCTGTGACTCCATGTTTTAGTTTCAGGGCTAGAGTTCAGCACTTTGGATAGTTCCTTTAAAACTTAAAATTTAAACCTGTGGTGGATTAACCACCCACATAGACATGGAAGTCCCCAGCTACTGCTCCTCCAGTGTAGCCTTGGTCGGGGGGGGGGGGGTGCCAGTGAGCCCCAATCTGCTCTAAAGCAGAGGTGGGAAAACTGTGGGGCATAAGGCCCCTAGACAACACTTCTGCAGTTGCCCAAAAGTCCTCTGCAATTGATAAATAATCAAATGATTTTTTGCCTGTAAGCTATGTAGAGAGCCTCCCAAGCATGCAAAAGCAACCACAATGTACTCTCATCCAACTCACAGAAACCTCCACTATCCCCAAATACCTTTGTGTTTGACACAATCCCTTTCAAAATGGTGGCAGGGAGTGCTGGCAGTGTCACTTCCTGTCACCATTTTGAGGGTTGACTGCAGACATAAACAGAAGTACAGTTGGCCCTCCATGTCCATGGATTCTGCATTGATTGATTCAGCTATCCATGGCTTGAAAATATTCCAAAAAATCCAAAAAGCAAACCTTGATTTTGTCATTTTATATAAGAAGACCCCATGCCAGGTTGGACTCCCAGAGGCCATGGGTCTGGGCCTATAGAACCTGCTCAGAACAGTGGAGGACAGGGGGTCTTGGAGATGTCTCATCCACAGGGTCGCCATGAGTTGAGGTTGACTTGAGGGCAGTTAACAACAACAATATAAAAGACACAATTTTACTATGCTATTGTGCATAATGGGACTTCAGCATCCACAGATTTTGGTATCCATGGAGAGTCCTGGAACCAAACCTCAACAGATACCGAAAGTACACTGTATTTGGGTTAGCCATGGGGTGTATGTGTGGTCAATGGGATGGGCTAATGGAGGAAGTCAGTTCCTGGGCCCCATACAGTTGCCCACCCTGCTCTAAAGTAGCCTCTTCCTACTATGCCCCCAGACTATGAAATGACCTGCTAGAAGAGAGACAACAGCTGAAAATGCTGGCAACATTTGAAACAACATTAAAGATGCTTCTGGCAGGCCTAATGAGTCAATTTTAAATTATGACTTTTAATTGTATATTTTACAGAATGTATTCTTATGAGTGTGTTTTAATTGTTTTATAGTATTGTATTTTAACTGTTGGTTTTATGTGCTTTCTTTTTAATTGTTTTGTATTTTAACATGTTGTACTCTGGTTTGAGCCTTGAGGAGAGGCAGGAAAGGAAAAAAAATACTAGTACTAGTAGTACAGTCAGCCCTCCACATTAGTAGCTTTGACTTTTGCAGATTTGATTATTTGCAGTTTTGATTAATATGTTTTCTCTAGGAATCTCTAAATCCTCCAGCACAATTCTGTTGGAAGTTGACCATAGAGTTGTGCTGGAGAACCTAGAAGTTCCTAGAGAAAACACTGTTCTCTTAGGTAATAAGAATAGTGCATTTTTATTTGTGGTTTTTCCACTTTCACGGGGGTCCTTCACCCCTAACCCCAGCGAATGTGGAGGGACCACTGTATTATCTTCCTCCCTCTCCCTCCTTGCAGATCCAAGGAGAGAAGAAACAGGCTGTTGCCACCAGAGCAGCTCAGTACAAGGGAGTCTTTGGCACTATGGCCACAATGGTGAGGAATGAGGGGCCGAAAAGCCTCTACAATGGTCTGGTGGCCGGCCTCCAGCGCCAGATGAGTTTTGCTTCTGTCCGCATTGGGCTGTATGATTCAGTGAAGCAGTTCTACACCAAAGGCTCAGAGCGTAAGTTAGTGTGTCTCCTCACTGCGGTATGCCAAGTCCATCCCAAATTTCTACCAATGTATAAAAAGTCATATAGGAAAAGAGTAGCCCAGGTTGAGTCTCTCTTGTCAGAAATGCTTAGGATCAAAGGTATTTTGGATCTTTTCAAATTTTGAAACATTTGCATATACATAATGATATATATTGGAGATGGGAACCAACTCTAAACATGAAATTCATTCATGTTTCATATATATCTTATACACATAGTCTAATGATAATTTTATACAATATTTTAAATAATTTTTTGCATGACATGAACTTTTGTGTGCATTGAATCATCAGAAAGCAAAGGTGTCACTATCTCAGCCACCCATGAAAAAAAGTTTTGGTTTTTGGAATATTTCAGATTTCGGAATTTTGGATAAGGGAGACTCAACCTGTACCTTCAGGACTATTTGGGACAAAGAAATATCATGCATATGATGAAATGGTCTGAGTCCACAAAGGCCTCTGCTAGAAATTTCTTTTTCACAATCAGAGTGCCATGAAATTCATGTTCATGCTAAAAATGACTAACACCGCTGACTCTTTTAATTTATTGTGGCATAAGCTTTTTGTGGGTCTGAACCTCCTCTGATCTGATAGATTAAAATCAGTCAGCACATGCCACAATAAATTCCTTAGTTTTTAAATGTCTGTGTCAGAAATTCCTGGCTGGATCAGTGTGGCTGCATTGAGTTGGACCAGCTCTTGGTTTACTAATTAGCTATTTTGTTTTATTTGCAAAATAATGTTTATTATAGGTAAAGTGTTAACCTCTTCCACATTACCTCTAGGGATTAACAAATTCATAATGAAGTTCTTTTTTCTTTTTAGCAAAACAACATAATGGCCACTAACATTTTTAAAAAGTGTACCATTATGTAAAAAATATTGTTTGGGGATCTCATTTTGAGGAACTTTTTTCTTGATTTGGATTTAAGTTTTCTGTTTTAAAAAATAAATATTCTTTAATGACATTACCTAGTCCTGTACCTAGTCTAGTACTTCAGAAAGTCTCAGTGTTCCCAAAATTGAAGCATAGCTGAGTGGTGGTAAGGGGAGGACTGGTCACCTGTGGTAAGAATTCACCTAAAGGTGATCAGTCAGGAAAGCTTTTGCAAAGTGGAATGCAGTCATTCCTTTTGTTTAAGTTGTTGGTGTGCTTCAGACTACCTGCATGAATGCCATGTGGTTTACTATGATTTGGAAAGGGACTTATTTGTTAGGCTTGCTTAAAATGACAGCCTCTGGGTTTTTTTGGTAGATGTTTCTCTAGGACAGGGATCAGCAACCTACGGCCCGGGGGCCGGTTAAGGCCCCAGGCCCCGGACTTACCGGCCCAAGCTGTAGGTTGCCCTCGCCGCCGCCACTCACCGCCGTCGGGGCGCGTTTTCGGCCACGCTTGCTGCAGCCACCATTTTGGAAGTCAAAATGGCGGTCACGACGTGTTTGCGCATGCACAGTACTCTTGCGCATGCACAAACGCGTCGCGGCCGCGTTTTTGACTTCCAAAATGGCGGCTGCGGTAGCGGGGGGGGTCGCGTGCAGAGGAGGAGGGCGACGGGAGACCGGTCCAGGTCTCAAAAAGGTTGCCTGTTCCTGCTCTAGGACATTTGAAAAGTACATGTACTGTTTATTAACCAGACTGCTGTCTCTTCTTGACTTCAACAGATGTTGGGATCGGCAGCCGTCTCCTTGCCGGATGCACCACAGGAGCCATGGCTGTAGCTGTAGCCCAACCAACTGATGTGGTGAAAGTCCGTTTCCAAGCACAAGCCCGGATGGAGGGTGGAAGACGGTACCAGGGGACGCTGGATGCATACAAGACCATTGCAAGGGAGGAGGGCATCAGAGGCCTCTGGAAAGGTAGGTGAAGGAGAGTGTTTGACTCACTGGCTCAAGGGTAAAGTGGCTGGCTCCATGGGCTGGATGAGGGGAAACAAACTCAAGCTGAATCCAGAGAAAACAGAGGTACTCGCGATAGGAACCCCTGGTCCAGGAAGGGAAATGTCATCCAGTCCTGGATGGGGTCACACTTCCCCTAAAGGACAAAGTACGCAGTCTGGGAGTACTCCTGGACTCATCGCTACAGTTGACATCTCAAGTAAATGCGATGGCCAGGAGTGCTTGGAATCAGCTTCGGCTGATTTGCCAACTGCGTCCCTATCTGGACCGGGAAGACCTTGAAGCAGTAGTACTTGCCCTGGTAATTTCTCATTTGGACTACTGTAACGCGCTCTACATGGGGCTACCTTTGTACCAAGTTCGGAAGCTTCAATTAGTTCAAAATGAGGCAGCCAGGTTGGTCGCTGGAACATCTTGGGCAGACCACATTACACTGGTGTTGAAAGCCCTTCATTGGCTGCCGATCAGCTTTCGGGCGCAATACAAAGTGTTGGTTATTACCTACAAAGCCCTATATGGCTTGGGTCCGTGTTACTTGAAGGAACGCCTCTCCCCACACAATCCGCCCCGCACTTTCAGAACTTCTGGGAAAAACCTATTGGAATATTATAATGTTAGATTGGTTTCTACCTCCAGAAATCATTTACGGCTGAGGTCCCTAAATTATGGAATAGCCTGCCGGAAGAGGTTCATACTATTTCCACGCTGGAGGCCTTTAAAAAGGCACTCAAAACAGAACTCTTCTGGCGGGCTTACCCACCCTACCTAAAATAACATGTGACTAATGATCCCCCGGGAAGGATGACCTCCATTATAGCATAGATTTTTATTAGTAAATGTAATTGAAATTTTAATTTTATTGTCTTTTTACGGTATATGTAATTTTAATGTTTCTTAAACTTTATTGTAATGTTGTTATGCTTTATTGCTATGTTTTAACTTTGCTGTTTTATCCTTTTTTGCTGTACTCCCGCCTCGATCCATTGGGAGAGGCGGGATATATAAATATTATTATTATTATTATTATTAAAGGGAACAAAACTTCAGGTTGCTGTATTTGGAGTTGCTGGCTTGCAAAGGGATTGAGATCTTAGGGGCTATACAGACCAGCCAGAAGGGCCAGCCCAGGGGAGGAGTCGGGACATGGTGTCCACACACCGGCTGCCCTGACTCTGCCCCAATGCTGCTGTCACACTGCATGCCCCACCACTTGACGCATGGTGTCAGGGCGCTCCCTTGGCGCAGTGTACAGGCATGATACGGCAAAAGAGCACAGAAAAGCTGCTGCCACCATGGTGGCAAGGGTGGCTTTTTGCCGTTCCAAAAAGGAATGGCATTTGCCAGTTCTTTTTGGAGTGGCAAATTGCCAGATCGGGGCCGTGGAGTGCAGTTGCTGCGGCCCCAATCCGGCGCTCCCAGGGGCGGCACGGAGGTGCCCTTTAGGGGCCGTCTGTAGAGCCCCTTAGACTCCTCTTTTTGATGACTGAGTGAGAAACAGATTATGCTCTATGTGATTCCTATCACTGAAAACCTTAAGGACAATTTCACACTGCACTGTTATAGTACAGTTATTCCACTTTAACTGCAATGGCTGCCTCCTGTGGGATCCTGAGATTTGTAGTCTAGGGAGGAGCATTTAGAATTCCCAGCCAGAGAGCTCTTAGGCCTCACTAAATTACAAAACCCACAATTCTATACAGGGATGTCATTAGGGGGTGCGGGGAGTTCAGACTGCACCAGGTGATGCCTTAAGTGGGGGCAACACCACAGGTTTCCAAGCATCTGCCTTTTGACAGAAGTGGGTTGTAAAGTTCACCTGTGTCCCTTTAAATTACTGGACCTCAGCAGAAGAGATGGTGTGCATAGGGTGAGGTCAGGTTTTTAAAAAAGAACAAAAATGTAAAATTGTAAGATTTAATTTTAATTTTTTAAAGATTCTTTTTAAATTTTCTTTAAAAACGTCACATCTTACCAAATTTTCATTTTAACCACATGAAACTATGTACATATAAATACTATGTACGTATAAATACATTTAGGCTGTACATATGACATTGTAATTTAAAGGTATATTTTTAATTTTGCTAGTTGTTTACTATAATTTTAATTTTGCTAGTTGAAGTTTACATCATCACATTCAGTGATACAAGGGAATTACAATTTATGAGTAACATTAGTACAAAAAAAACATTACTAAGGATTCTGTATGGTGTGCTATGGGAGGAGGTTAGTGGGGAAGATAGGGGTGACACCATGACTTACTGCACCAGGTGACGCCAACCCTAGTGATGCCATAAGGGCCAACTAGGCCAACACTCTACAATGCAAAAATACACAATAACAACACTCATAAAAGAAGTCCAGCAATGCCACTGTCAAACAGCTCTTACTGTGAGGAGGTTCTTCATAATGTTTAGGTGGAATCCCTTTTCCTGTACTTTTGAATCCATTGGTTTGTGTTCTAGTCTTTGGTGCAGCAGAAAACAAGTTTATTCCATCTTCTATGTGACATCCCTTCAGATATTTAAAGATGACTCTCAGGTCTGCTAGTGTCACCATAAGTTGAAGTCAACTTGCTAGCAATTAACAACTCATGTCAGCAATTGTTTTGTTGTTGTTTAATTTGTAAAGTGCCATGTGCAGTGAAGGCACTATTATCATGTCTCTTCTCAGATTTTTCTTTTCCAGGCTAAACTTCTTGGTCATGGAAAGGTTTTGCTGGGCCAGATGTGGATTCTCTGCTCAGTCCCTGGGCGAGAAGTTTGTGAGATGATCCTTGGCCTAAATCCTGACAGCTTCTCTGTCACAGAGCTCTGATGCCACAATACACTACAATTTCCAGGATTCCCTAGCACTGAGCTAGGGCAGTTAAAATGTCAAACTGGATTATTGCTGCAGTGTGTTTTGGCCCTTAAAGAGTGATTCCAAGACTGGCCTGGGACCTTTTTCTAAACATTTTTGTCTGAAATTAGTACTATGGCCATTAACTGCATAAACAATTGTTGACAGTTCAATTTTTAAAATGTCCTATTTCCCTCCCCATCCCATTTTTGTATTAGGTACTTCACCTAATATAACCCGGAATGCTCTTGTGAACTGTGCCGAACTGGTGACCTACGACCTGATCAAGGATACACTTCTGAAATACAACCTCATGACAGGTGAGGATGATGTACAGAACTAAGGTTTCATCTAAAGAAGCTTCTGAACCAGACTTCCCCAATCCGGTGCCCTCAAGATGCACTAGACTGCAGCTTCCACAAAAACTGAGTGTTAGCAGTTTTAGGCTTAGATCTGACCTTTCTGATGCTGTAGGCGGTGACACCTTGTCTGAAGGGTAAAATGTGTCTGTGCATCCACACAAAGTTATTAATTGAAAAGTTGTTCCACCATATGAATGTTTTTAAAGTGAGGACTTTGAAGAAAGGGTGCTCTACTTCTTTTAAAACTGCTTTTTATTAGTTAACTGGTATAAATACTGACTGGCATAAATATACCAATAGAACTGTTGCAACCCACACTGACAGAGTAAACTCTAGTGCTAATCAACATAAGTCAACAATGGAAAACAAACGGATGGCCAGCAGATTGTAAGCGATCAATATACATCCCCATCCACAAAAAAGGAGACACAAACTGCAGCAACTATAGGACCATAGCACTAATCTCCCATGCAAGCAAAATTATGCTCAAAATACTGCAACATAGACTCCAACCACACACGGAAAGAGAAATCCCAGAGGTCCAAGCAGGGTTCAGGAAAGGAAGAGACACCAGGGATCACATTGGAAATATACGATGGCTAATGGAGCGTAGCAGGGAATTCCAAAAGAAAATCAGCATGTGCTTTATAGACTGTAGCAAAGCCTTTGTCTGCATGGATCATGAAAGGCTATGGAACACCCTTAAAGACATGGGAATGCCAACACATCTGATAGTCCTAATGAGGAATCTGTATACAGGACAAGAGGCTACTGTCAGGAAAGAACACAGAGAAACAGAATGGTTCCCAGTTGGCAAAGGAGTCAGACAAGGCTGCATCATTTCACCCTATCTGTTCAACTTGTAGGAAAGCAGGCTTGGACATGGAAGAGGGAGGAGTGAAAATAGGAGGAAGGAATATCAACCATCTGAGATATGCTGACAACACCATAATACCAGCAGAAAACCTCACAGAACTGGAACAGCTACTAAGGAAGATCCAAGAAGAAAGTGCAAAGGCAGGCTTACTGTTAAACATCAAGAAAACAAAAATAATGACCACAGAGAACTTACACAACCTAGACAATGAAGAAATAGAAATAGTAAAAGAGTTCTTATACCTGGGATCAAACATTGATTGGAATGGGGACTGCAGCCAGGAAATCAGAAGATGACTAAGAATGGGGTGGGTGACTATGAATGAACTAGAAAAGATTCTAAAATGCAAAGATATACAACTCAGCACAAGTTAGAATCATACAAGCCACCGTATTCCCTATGCCCTTGGATGGATATGAGAACTGGACAGTCAAGAAAAATGATAGGAAGAAAATCAACTCATTTGACATGTAGTGCTGGAGAAGAGTGCTGAGGATCCCATGGACAGCCAAAAGGACAAACAAATGGGTCCTAGAGCAGATCAAGCCAGAAATCTCCCTAGAAGCCAAGATGGTAAGACTCAGACTGCCGTACTTTGGAGGCATCATGAGAAGGCACAAATCGTTGGAAAAGTCAATAATGTTAGGAAAGTTGGAGGGAAGTAAAAACAGGGGAAGGCCATATGCTAGATGGATGGACTTTATTAAAGAGACCACGAATATGAGTTTACAGGAGTTGGGCAGAGCAGTAGAGGACAGGGGGGCCTGGAGATGTCCCATCCATAGGCTCGCCATGGGTCGAGATCGATGTGAAGGCAGTTAATAAGAACACAACAAATGTTTTAACTGTATTGTATTTTTTTCGGTTTGTAAATCATCTCGTGGTCTGGTTTAGGGGAGTGAGCTAGGAGGAGGAAGGGGAGAATAACACAAGTGATGATGATAAGTATTCTGGGACCAATTACAACTGACAAAACATCTGAATGAAAAAATTTGTATGGATAGGATCCATAGAAAAAGTGCCTCTACTTAGAACTTGCCTCATTATCTAATGATACCTCATTGATTCCTTGATTCTTGGGCAGATTCTGAATCATGGATGACCCAAAACTCCAGTCAGTAACACCTAGTAGACTGTGAGCCATTAATGATGAGTTTCTCCTCTCCTTTCCTTGCAGATAACCTCCCTTGCCATTTTACCTCTGCGTTTGGAGCTGGCTTCTGCACAACTGTCATTGCATCCCCTGTTGATGTAGTAAAGACCAGATATATGAACTCTGCCCCTGGTCAATACGGAAGTGCTGTAAAGTGTGCTCTGACCATGCTTCAGAAGGAAGGGCCGCTGGCCTTTTACAAAGGGTAGGTAGGAATCCTTTCCATGATGTGTGAGGTCACCATCTGGCTTTCTTCCATTTGGTGTTCTGCAACTCAAGCATTTACAAAGTCTGGGAATTCTTTTAATCGGGTAGGCAAACTTTTGGAGACCTGGGCCGATCCCCCGAAGTCCAGGTCTCTGCCGGGCTGAAGGGGGGGGGGAATGGTGGCCCGCACGCGCACACACACACACCTTCCACCGCCATGTGCGACTCCCTGCGAGCGCGTGAGCGCCGCCACCGCAGCGCATGTAGCGACCGCCATTTTGATTTCCAAAATGGCAGCGCAACGTGTTTGCACATGCGCAGGAGTACTGCGCATGCACAAACGATTCGCGGCCGCCATTTTGGAGAACAAAATGGGGGGCGCAAGTGGCACCCACCATTTTGGAAATCAAAATGGCGGGCGCAACATGTGCCGCCGCGGCGGCAGGAGTCTGCCTGGGCCGGTAAGTCCGGCGACCTGGGCCGGAATCGGCCCGGGGGGCGTAGGTTGCCGGTCCCTGCTTTTAATCATTTTTTTGCCCCACATATCTGTTGCCCATGACTGGATTCCTCCAGTGGCTGTCACCTGTGTGTTTTGAGTTCCAGCAAGTTAAATATGTTATATAAGAATCTATTGCCAATTTATTTCTTTTGCTAACCCTGAGTCTTACAAAGAAAGAGAGGAAAAAATCCCTACCCAAAAAACTTGCTGAGGAAACTGCATGCCTAGATTGGATTGCAGAGGCAGGAAGGAGTTTAGGAGAAGCATCTCTCACTGCTTCATAGATGGACTTAATAACATTTTGACCTTGTAATCATAAAATCAGCTTTCATGAACTTCAGGTTCTAGCTGAACTTCCAAGAAGAGTTATGCAAAGGGATCTTGTAGCACCTTTGAGACTAACTGAAAGAAAGAAGTTGGTAGCATGAGCTTTCCTAGACTTGAGCCTACTTCCTCAGATGCATTTATGTTTCATAGGCTCAAGTCTACGAAAGCTCCTGCTGCCAACTTCTTTCTTTCAGATAGTCTTGAAGTTGCTACCAGAACCTTTTGCATACTGATTTTACAGACTAACACAGTCATGACTTTGATTCCAAGAGGAAGGCATTCCACAGTCAAGAGTGTCACAGCAGAGAAGACACTCTTGTTAAGTCTCTAAGGCTACACAAGAGTCATTGTTTTCTGCTGCAACAGATAACTATTTCCCATTCCTGGGAAGTTTACAAATCTAATCTTGCCCGTGTTCATGTTTAGATGGCTTCCACATTGGAGTCGCCCTCTCTTGCTGTTCCCCTGCTAGAATCTCTCCCATTTTTATTTCTTTTATTTATTCAGAAAGTAACTGAATATTTTTCTCTCTCTCACTTCCAGTTTCACACCCTCGTTTCTGCGGCTGGGCTCCTGGAACGTGGTGATGTTTGTGACCTACGAGCAGCTGAAACGTGCCATGATGGCAGCTCGCGGGTCGTGGGAGGCCCCCTTCTGAGCCAGCTGATGGGTGCACTTTACAGATCTCATACGCACATGCAAGTCCTCAATTTGGATTGTCTCCCACCCCGTGTCTGCATTCTGTCTCTTTGCAGAACCTTCTCCATAGTTTTTAGAAACCAAAATCTGTCTTACTCTTTCTGTGGCTTTTAGTACATGAGGAGCAGGTGCTCCTGATTGCTTATTTTAGGGATTTTCTTTTTATTGATGTGCTGCTGTATGCCTTGTTCACACTTTTTTTTAAAAGATTTGCCTCTTAGGGGTAAGAGCACTTTATTAGCTTCTGGAATGGAGACTGCAGGGCTGTAGCTTGTTTCACATGATCTCCCATCTGGCTTTTCCATATATACTCATGTATGTATTTTTAAACATATATTTATCTTTTACCCTTTTAAACAGCAGATTGATTGGCAGAAAACACTTCTCTTGTTCAGATCATCAACATCCAGAGAATCAGTTTACTGCTCATTTATAGCAGATGCTGAAAAGTGACATTTTTGGACTACAGCTGGCAGAATCCCCCAGTCAGCATGAGGGAATCTGGGAGTTGTTGTACAGAGGTAGCCCTTCCCAAGCTCTGATTAAGGCCAAATCACAGACTAGTTCTTAGAAAGCTGGAGATCAAAGTGACTGAGAAAAAGGGGAATTGTGATTGCTGAATGTGCCAGTGTGTGCCTGCATCTCAAATTATTATTATTAAATTATTATTTTATATTTGGAGTCTTTAAACCTTATTTAATAGTTTAAATTTAAATTTAATAGGGAGATCAAACATGGGTGGCAGGACCCAGCCCTACTTGATGGAGAAAGGTCAGCCTGAGCTAGAAGATTGTAAGCTTGGAACACAAAGAAATCTCCAGGCATGAGTATGTTGATCTGGGCATGTAAGGGAGATATAGTATACTGTCTGTTTTTCAAGGAACTAAAGAGGGCACTTCTGCTCATGATTTACAGTATATAACCTGGGGCTGTTACACTACACAATTATAGTGCTAGGATTCCCTTTTTAATTGCCATGGGAACACCATATGGAATCCTATGATTTGCAGTTTTAGGAAGATACTTAGAATTTTCAGCTAGAGAGCTCTAGTGCCTCACCAGACTACAGCCCCCCAAGATTTCAAATGTTGGAAACATGGCAGTTAAAATGGAATAATGGATCTATAATTGTGTAGTGTGAATGGGACCCAGTTTGACTACATACAGCTTTTTGCACTGTTTGTGAAACTTGCATGAGCCAAGGTGACAATAAGATAGAAAACTGTGGGTCTGCACATGCAATTTATATTTGAAAGCCTTTGTTTTTTTCTCAGCATTTCTCTCCCTCTAGGCTAGGGGTGGACAAAGGGCAACCTTCCAGATGATATTGGGCTACAACTCTCATCCGCCACAGAGCCAGTATAGTACTTGGAGAGGAAGGATGGGAGTTGTAGTGTGACAGCATCTGGAGGGTTACACAGCCTAGCCTGCTCTCAGCTTTGGAGTTGATGTTGCGTGATGCGTACAATCCTAGTGGAAGAAATCCATGTGGCTTTTCTTAGCACAAGCCTTTCTCTGCTGTAGAGGCTACAGATGCCTTTTGGTGGAGAAAGGAGATGGTTGATATCTAAGCTGAGAGTGACATACAGGGCTTTGTGGATGGTCTTCCACCACTCTGGCCAAGGGAGGTGAGTTTGGGAATGAATCTGTTGAGGAGCCCAGAGGGAGTGGGAATCCTATCATGCTGGAGAGGTCTTGCAATTGGCATTGGTCAAGTGGTGGGAACAGGTAGTGAAATATCTCTAATACCCCATAGCCGTGCCATGGGGAACAAATACCAGGGTCCCTCTAAGCTTGCCCACATGCAGTTTGCAATAGTGAGGAAGGAGGCGGGTTCCTTTGTCCTGTTTCCACCTTTGATCTTCCTCTCAGTGGAGCAAAAGTAACTTCTAACTGTCCTGACAGCTTATTGGGCTGAGGGGCTGAGGCAGCATCATCTCCGTTGGCTAAAGGTCTCTTAATGGCGGGTCACAGTTTGGCCACCCAGATGGTCCTTGTAGCCATGGGGTGTCCCTTCTGCTAGTATGCATTTCTGACCACTAACTGTTTTCTTCAGAGCTTAATGAAGGTCTTATGTGCTGGCAACATAATGTGCTTTTCTAAAAACCTGACACCAAAATGGACCTAGAGGCTCCCATTATGTTTTAATCTGCTTCTGTGCAGCTCTCTGTGATGGTGCAAAGTGGTGATGGAATTCTTCTCCTTTGTTGCATGACTCCTTTTTTTAAAAATAAAGCTGAAATAGAAAGCTATCCTGATTTGGTTTGTGCAGTACCTGCCCTTCCCCATGCTCTTCACCTCTGATGGGCAGTTGTGTCTTCCTCAGCCAAAGAAAGCAATAGCAATAGCAGCTTCTTTTATATACTGCTTCATACCATGCTATGCAGTCTCTAAGCAGTTTACAACTGTAAGCTCATTGTCCCCCAACAGCTGGGTACTCATTTTAGCAACCTCAGACGGATGCAGGCCTGAGTCAAGCCTGAGCCCTGGCTAGTATTGAACTCGCAACCTTGTGGTCTATGAGTGAGTGGCTGCAGTACAGGCATTTAACCACTGTGCCACCAGGGCTCTTTTTTGCACATTGTAGCTATGGATCTCTATAGGAGAATTTTAATTAGCTCAATGAATTATTGAACTGATCTACAAGCAGCCCTTGGAATCGTGTCTCAATCTGCATACCAAGGGCAGAGGAGATAAAGGATTGCAGAGATAGGATTTTTCTAATGAATTTTTATTAAAAAGGATGCACGCATCAAGGCAAGCTTACACACACACACACACACACACACACAGAGTTATATGATAAAGGGATGAAGTTTGGAATAGGCAAGGTTTCACCAAAGGGATAATTATCATCAGCATGGGTGCTCCTTACAGGTGTGATCTCATGGCTTGATGTAGGACTCGCTGTCTTTTGGAGCATCTCAGAGGACAGCATGAGTCAGCACTAGCAAGGAATTCAGAGACATAGGGTCCCCTGCACTCTAAAATTAGCCCAAGAACAAAGAAATTTGGAGATCTTTTATAGGCCAAAGCTAGCCTAAGGCAAAGATACATCAAAGTGGAAAAGATCAGATCACTCAAGATAGGGTTTCAAAGAAGGGGAACAGAGTTTTAAATTAACCCTCTCCGGCTTGGGTGTAAAATCCTGCTTGTAAATTATCTAGCCTTCCTGTCTTTAGAGGTGTGAATGTTCCTTATCATCAGCTCCCAAATTATGTTTTTCTCTTCCCTTGTACATGGCCTGTCACTCTTGGGCTCATGGCTGCCTTGGCTATGAGAGCTGGTAGGATAAACCTCATGGCTCAGAGTCCATTCAGGGCCATGGAGAGAACACACACATCACAAAATTGAAGACTTTCAGAACTCATAACAGCACGCGCCTTGCATGAATTCAGACATCGGCTGGATTGGAAGCCTGGATTTTACATTCCCTTCAGGAAGGACCTGGCTTGTGGCAGCTGATGGCTCCCATGCTGGTGGTGATGGTGAATATGCTCCAGGTTTTAGGCTGAATTTTGAAGGAGCCATCCAAGGGGCTGGACCTTCCTAAATAGGTTCAGCAACTTGGAAAATTTGAACTAAAATTTGGAACAGGTTCACCATGCTGAAGATATGGGAACTGCCAGCTCCCACTGGAACTAACATCTGAAATTGGGGATCTAACACCAAGAATGTGTTGTGTGCCTTCCAGTTCATTTCCAACTTATGATGAAAGCTGGACAGTGAAAAAACTAGTAGGAAGAGAATCAACTCATTTGAAATATGGTGCTGGAGAAGAATTCTACAGATACTGTGGTCTGTTAAAAAGGCCAATAAATGGGTCCTGGAGCAAATCAAGACTGAACTCTCATAGAAGCCAAAATGACTAGAAGGTTCAGTTCAAGATGGTCTGGAAATTGTGCCCTTTCAGGAGTAGCTTAGAAAGTTGGATATGTTTAGCCTTGAGAAGGTTAAGAGGTGATATAATAGCCCTGTTTAAATATTTGAAGGGATGCCATATGAAAGAAGGAGCAAGCTTGTTTTCTGCAGTTCCAGAGAAAAGGACCCAGAGCAATGATTCAAACTACTACAGGAAAAGAGATTCCACCTAAATGTTAGGATGAACTTCCTGATAGTAAGGGCTCTTCAACCCTCAGGGAGTGGTGGAGTCTCCTTCTTTAGAGGTTTTTAAACAGAGGTTGGATGGTCATCTGTTGCGGGTAGTGCTTGGATTGTGCCTTCCTGCATAGCAAGATGTTGGACTTGATAGTCCTGGGGGTCTCTTCCAACTCTTGTGATTTTATGACTAAACTGAGATTATGCCCCTTTGCCCATATCATGAGAAGACCTTACTCACTAGAAAAGACAATAATGCTTGGGAAGCGAGAAGGCAGTAGGAAAAGCAGACGACTGCATTACAGATGGGGAGACTCAATCAAGGAAGCCATAGCTCTGAGTCTGCAAGAACTGAGCAGAGTGGTTGAAAGTAGGGTGACTTTTGAGGTCTTTTGTTCATAGGGTTGCCATAAGTTGAAATTGACTTGATGGCAGTTCACAACAAAGCTTGACTATCTCAGTGCTTTCTTGGTTACATGTATCCAGGGGTGGTTTGCCATTGCATTCCTCTGAGTCTGAGAGTGTGACTTGCCCAAGGTCACCCAGTAGGTTTCCAAGGCTGAGCAGAGATTCAAACTCTGGTCTCCCAGTATCTCAATCCCACACTCAAACCACTACGCACCATGCTGGCTCACAAAACCAAGGATGGGCCACATGCTTTTCCAGGTGGTAACCCCTTTGATGTTTCTGTAGGGCTCAGAGGATACGATGACCTAGCTATCTTTGAAAATTAAACTGTCTGAAGTGAGGGAGATTCGGGCATGGAAACAGCCTGACATAAAAGGTACATTTGTCTACATCATGATGTTCACTTAACCCCCACTGGGGGAGATGGGGAAATATAGAACAGAAACTAAAACACTCCTGAAAAATGCCCATCCAATCTATGCTTAAAGACCTCCAAAGATGGAGAGTCCATCACCCTCGGAGGGAGTCTGTTCCGCTGTCAAACATCTCTTACAGTAACAAAGTTCTCCCTGTTTGGTGGAATTTCTTTTCATAGCATCATAGAATTGGAAGAAACTTCAAGGGCCATCCAGTCCAACCCTATTCTGCCATGCAGGAACACACAAAGTACCCACAACAGATTAAAACTGTTTAAAAACCTCTAAAGAGGGAGACCACCAAAGGAGTGTCTTCCACTGTCGAACAGCTCCTACTGTCAGGAGGTTCCTCCTAATGTTTAGTTGGAATCTCTTTTCCTGTAGCTTGCATACATTGTTCTGTGTCCTATTTTGGGGGGTAGAAGAAAACAAGCTTGCTCCTGCTTCGATATGACATCCCTTCAAATATTTAAACATAACTATCATGTCTCTGCTTAACCTTCTTTTCATCAGGCTAAACATTCCCAGCTCCCCAATTCTCTCAAAAGGGCATGGTTTCCAGACCCTTCATCATTTTTGTCGCCTTCCTTCTTGAACTGTGGTGCCCAAAACTGGACTCAGGATTATTCCAGGTGAGGTCTGACCAAAGCAGAATAAAGCGTCACTATGACTTCCCTTGATCTAGACACTATACCTCTATTGATGCAGCTTAGGATCGCATTGGCCTTTTTTCTTATAATTTGAATCCATTGGTTCAGGTCCTAGTCGCCAAAGCAGCAGAAAACAACCTGGCTCCATCCTCTACATGACCTCCGTTCAGATATTTAAAAACAATTATGTCACCTCTCAATCTTCTCCCAGCTAAACATACCCAACTCTCTAAGTTGTTCGTCATATGGCTTGGCTGTGGGGTGGGCATGTTATTTCCCCTACAGCTCACTACCAGAACTTGGGAGATTGCTTTTTCAAAAGTAAATCATTTTTGTTACCTTCCAAAGACCTATAACAAAGAACCCAGTGCCATAACACAATGCAGTGCTGGAGCTTGGAGTTATGTCCTGTCCTTTGAGTGATTTGCCATTCCTTGGAGGGAAAACACTGTAGGATGGGGAAGAGAGAGTCATGAAACCTGAAAATTCATATCCAAATACTTTTTAATAACATTATACAAATGAGAAATGGTTACACCAATAAATTAACTTCACTCCTACTCATTGCACTATTTGGAAGCGTGGCTTCATTGTGGCCTTGCAATGCTCCCAAAAGAATGAAGTTAGATAGGTAACAAGATGGCATGCAACTTATTGCTTCCAAGTGCTGGTCACCAGCAAGAGGGGAGACTGGATCCATAAAAAATAGGAAGCCTGCATTTCTTGCTTGAGGGTGAAATGAAGCAGAGGCAAGGCCTCTCCCGTCCTGCTCAGGTCAAGAGGGCTTCCCGCAAGAGATCCTTCTTGGCCGGGGTAAGTCTGGCAGGGAAGACGATATCGAAGTACATGAAGAGGTCCCCTTTGCAGGTGGGGTCTTTGGACAAAGGCATCCCTTCTCCCGGCACAATTTTGAAGTACTTGGGGCTGGAAAGGGAGAGCACAGGAACCCTTCAATGGGGAAGTGGGGAAATTGGAGAAGGCATAAAAAGTGTGCGGGGTGCATTGTGTGGGGTGCATTGTGGGGGGTTGGAGGAAGAGAAACCTAATCTCTCACCTTAGCAGTGTTCTCCCAGTTTAAAGACCCCTATTCTGTTGGAATGCAGCTCCCATCATGCACAGCCAGCATGCAAAGGGTTCTGTCTTCCTTGACTCGCAACCAAGACTGTTGGAATATGGCGTGACAGCACTTACTGGACAATGTCATTGATGGGGATGTTGAGCAGACGTTCATCCAGGGTTCTCACATCCACAGTGCACCCAATCAGAGCCTGTGAGATGAAAGGTTAAAATAGAGGATTACATGCAGAACCCAGAAAATCTGTTTTAATTGTAAGCCACCTTGGATCCCATGCAGAAAGAAAGACAAGGTAAACATTAAATAAGGGCAATTCCACCCACTCTACTTTTCTGATCATGAACTGCTCAAAGGAGGAGACAGAATGTGGGCACTGTTTTGGTGTGGCTTCCACTTCTGTCAGTCTTCTCTAGGCAAAGATGGGCAACTTGAGGCCCTTCAGATGTTGTAGGACTGCAATACCCTCCAGCCCCAGCCAGAAAAACCAATGTGAGGGCATGTGGGAATGGTGGGTCCCACAATATCTGGAAGGCCTCAGATTGCTCATTCCTGGTATAAGGGGCTGGCTACCTTGATCTCAAAGGCAAGAGTTGTTCTACTGGGCTTCCTTTCCCAATACTGTTCATGCGGACATTTGTATAGAGACAGTTGGTCAACAGAAAACATCCCGAAAGCAGGGTGAAGGGGAGGAAAACACAATTTTTCCATTCTGGAAGCATTTGGGATCCTCCATTCTGCAGGTGTGAGACACCACTGTTACCTTTCCCAGAGGGAGCTTGGCCACATAGATCAGGTTGTCCCCATCACGTTTAAACCGGGGGTGGAGCTTCTCTTTGACAATGAAAATGATGTCAGCTGGGATGATATTGGGACCCTAAGAGAAAGGATAGGAGTACGGCCAGGTCAGATGGAGCTCAGTCCAGGAGCTGGGAAAAGGGCCCAAGATGGATATCAAAACTACGACCTGAACTCTTGGGCTATTCATATGCAGGGATTCCTTAGCCTTCCATCTAAGGAATCCACAACATGTGTTGAATTTCTATCAGCTCAACAGAAAACACACAGCCTCATTCATAGCAGCATGGGGAGATAACAGTACAGCCAGCCAGGGTCCTGGTAGAAATTTTGTGTCTCCTCCCCGCACGGTGAAAATTCAGTGCAAAGTCACCCCTGGAATGAGGGGCCTGGGCTCTATGGTACCCTCCAATTGTGCTGGGAATGCTGGGAGGTGTTGTCCAGCACAACAGGAGGGGATTAGGTTTGGGGGAAGCTGCTCTGAGGCCTAAACACAACAGGTCTCAGAGCTTGCAAATGTTACTTTTCCAAATGTTTCAATTCTCAGAACCCCTCAGTTTGCTGACTGAGCAATTCCAGGAGCTGCAGTGCGAAAATAGTTTCTCTTCATTATGTCAGCCTTAGACTAGGAAGCAGCACCAAATACTACAAGGATGGGCATGCATGGCATTCCAGCTGCTATTAGACTGCAATTCCCATTCAGCTTTCAGCAGAGGCTACAATCACAAAGCCACAGGGTCCCCATCCCTCACAGAAATCTTATATGGAGGATTTGACCAGTCTCCCCTTCCCCTGCCTTGGACCCCAGCGCATTACCTGGTCCCCCTCTTCTTGAAAGGTAATCCTGGTTCCTTGCTTCCACCCTGGCTGGACATCAATAGTTAGGATCTTATCCTTAATGGTGGATGCGTGGCCATCTTCATTCATCACCTAGAGGGTTTAGAAAGCAAGCAGGCAAATCCCCCATCTGCCTAGCCAAGTCAAACCAAGGCAAGCCATAATTACTTTTTTTCCTACAGGGTGGCAGTGGGGAAGGTGTAGCCCTCCAAGGCCTTTTGGGAAGCCAATGCAGCCCACTTGTCTATGCCCAGCCCAGTTCTATTCAAATGATCCCCAAATATAGTTTTTCTACTGTCAGTGGAATGTTTCACTACAGTACCTCTGATGTTGATACAATCCAGAAGCCTCACCTTCTGTTGTAGAGTTTATTTCCATTGTTGTTATTGTGTGCCTTCAACAATTTATGACGACCCTAAGGTGACCCTATCAGAGAAGGTTTGCCTTTGCCTTCTCCTGAGGCTGAGAGTATGTGATTTACCCAAGGTCATCCAGCGGGTTTCATGGCTGAGTGAGGAATCGAAGCCTAGTCTCCAGAGTCATAGTTCAATGCTCAAACCATCAGACCACACTGGCTCTACTCTTTCCTTACCCTGCGTGAAATCTTGATTTTTTTGGTACATCCATAGAATAAGTCTTCCAGGGACAGGTAGAGATCTCGCTCAATGGGTGGGTCTTTCTTCTTCACTCCCCGTCCTCGCAGTCCCCCAAAGGCCATGTTCACCTCTCCCCCTTCTGATGTGTAGAACTCTGGGCCAAGAGAAAGAGGGTGAGGTAGGACAAACATTAGGAAACTTAGTGGAAGAAACATTTATCAGTCCAGAAAATAGCTTGGAAAAGTTTTTTCCCCCCCCTGTGACAAGTCTGAGAACCCTCCAACCACCATGTGATTGTGTAACTATTTTTATGCTATTGCAAAAACCGACAGGTTGCTCTTAAAGAGATGGGTGCACACAACATTTGATTATCCTAATAGGTAACCTGTACTCAGGACAAGAGGCTACCATTATGATACAATCTGGAGAAACATATTCCAAATGGCAAGGGGTGATCCAAGGCTGCATTTTATCACCCTATCTGTTTAACTTGCATGCTGAATGTATCATAAGAAAAGCTGGATTAGACCCTGAGGAAGGAAGTGTGAAAACTGGAGTAAGGAACATCAACAATTTAAGAGATGCTGCTGACATCATATACTAGCAGAAAACAGTAAAGACTTGCAACAACTACTGGTTGGTTCTTGTAAGGCAGGGGTAGGCAACCTAAGGCCCGAGGCCCAGATGTGGCCTCCTGAGGCCTTTGGACCGGCCCCAGGCCGGTCCTGCCGCCATCGCCACCGCCATCCCCCGCCGCCGCCGCCGCCACCACCCGCCATGATGATATTGATTATTGTTGTTATTACTTGTTCTTGGGATTTGCTTGGCAAAATCTCCACAGGGGGGTTGCCATGGCTTTTCTGGGGCTGAGAGAGTGTGCATGCATATTTTTTTATATATTTTTTTAAAAAATATTTATTTATTTATTTATTTATTTATTTATTTTTGGTGCTTCGGCCCCCCAATTGTCTGAGGGACAGCAACCCGGCCCCCGGCTCAAAAAGGTTGCCTACCCCTGTTGTAAGGCAACCTCACTGAAGATAGCGATGGCATCTAAAGTGATAATAATAGTTCATTTTGTCTCCACACCTGAGACATTTATAAAGCTGAGATGTGTGTGCCCAAGGTGTCCTATCATGGGGTTTTCCTGGCAGGATTTGTTCAAGAGGGTTTGCCATTGCCATCCTCTGAGGATAAGAAAGTGTGACTTGCCCAATGACACTCAGTGAGTTTACATGGCCGAACCACGATTCAAATCCTGGTCTCCAGAGTCCCAGTCCAACACTCAACCACTACCACACTGGTTCTTCCTGTATGCTAGATATGGCAAAGTCAGCTTCTGTCTTTATTCACCCAATCTACTCAGATGGGTTAGTTTTCAACATCAACAGCTGGTGGAAGGAAGTAACTATACCTACCAGATGTTAAATGGAGGCATTTTCACCCCTACAGAATTTACAAATCCAGAGTTTTTGTGGTACTTTTGGCTGGTGCTTGCTAACTGTGAGACAGTCTTTCAGCTGCTGCTTCCTGATTCTGGAAAGATCTTTCTCTATCTGAGACCCAAGAGAACTGCTGCCTACCAGAGTAGACCATACTGAGTCAGATGGACGTATCTATCTCAATAAAAGAGACAGGTTTACAAACATAAACTGCCTGGAAACCTGGCAAGAGAGGGATTCCCAGGTTCTCAGGATACCAAAGATATCTGCAGGCCACTGCCTGGTTTTAACAGTATCTCTTATCTTGGAAATGGCTCTGTCCTGACACTCACCCAAGCATAGGAAATATCCAAAAATATTTTTAAAGGTGGTTGCTTTGACAAAACGGGCCTACCAGCAAAAGGATTGTCTCCGCCAAAGAATTCCCGGAAGACTTTCTCAGGGTTTCCGTGGAATACATAGCCTTCTGTCCAGGGGGTGTCAATCCCAAACTCCAAAGGAATTCCTCCTTTAAGGCCTTCTTCTGCAAATTTGTCATAGACACCCTTCTTCACCGCTAAGGAACAAGAAAAAATACATTTGGGCAGGAGAAGACAAGAGAGTTTTCTCATGGTAATATATATGTGTTATACCAGTTGTGACTGACAATAAATTATTGGCAAGAAAAAGGAGGAGGGAAAAGATTCCACCTCCTTTTTTCTCATATATATGCACATACACATGTGTGCCTGTTCATTTATTTTATTATTATTTATTATTTTATCTATTTATATCCTGCCTTCGTCCCCATACAGGGACTCACACACACAGAGGATGCAAATCCTGACTCAGTTCACTCCTACATAGTAAACTGAGAAATGCAAAATAAAAATAAAAAGTTGCTACAAGTTTTTTAGATAACAGTCAGTCTCAGAGGTTTTGTGCATCTTCAAGACTCATTTTTGTGCATTTCCGTAAATGTGCAAAATTTAAAACTGCCTACCAGCCAAAGCAGTGTCTTGTTGCATGGAATATGAAAAAGTAGCAGTGTTAGATGGGTTGTCTGTGTTGTTTTACTTACGATTTATTTATTTAGAGTATTTATACCCTGCTCTTCAGCCACAAAGGCTCTCACAGCTGCTTAAAAGGTAAAAGTAAAGGTATTCCCCATTGACAAGGTTGTCAAATCGTGTCCAACCATAGGCTCAGTGCTAGGGAATCATGGGAATTGTATTTTTTTTTCTGAGACATTGAGCCTTCTCTGTCAGAGAGCTCTGGTGCCACAATAAACTACAGTTCCCATGATTCCCTAGCACTAACCCTAACCCTAAAAATGGACTCAATTTGCACTATTTCTGGCAGTCTGCAGAGGCCCTATGTCACAGTGCATATACACCTGAGGCCAAAGTATTGTACTCCAGTATTCCAAGAAAGCTCATGCTAAAATAAACTGATTAATCCTAAAGATACCCCAAGATTCCCTTTTTTCCTTTTCTGTTCTTCTCTTTCCTCCCCTAGTCCTTTTCTTATAATTCTGGAGAGCTGCTACCATTCAGTGCTGATCTGGGTATGTTTACGCTGGAGAAGAGACAGGTCAGAAGTGATATGATGACCTGTTTTAATTATTTGAAGGGATGTCATATTGAGGAGGGAGGAAGCTTATTTTCTGCTGCTCCAGAGAACAGGACCCGGAACAATGGGTGCAAGCGCCAGGAAAATAGATTCCAGCTCAACATTAGGAGGAACTTCCAGACAGTAAGAGCTGTTCTACAATGGAATATGCTGCTTCAGAGAGTGGTGGAGTGTCCTCCTTTGGAGGTGGTTTTTAAACAGATGACCATCTGTTGGGGGTGCTTTCGATTGTGAGTTCCTGCATGGCAGAATGGGGTTGGACTGGATGGCCCTTGTGGTCTCTTCCAACTCTAGGATTCTAGTGTAAGTTTCCCTACATTCTCAACCGTCCTGACACCACAACTGCAGAGACCCAGGTCTTCCTTTTTGCTGATGCTTCTCAAACTATATGGAGTGTGTGAATAAACAGCAGTGCTCCTACTCACGGTCACTCAAGACATCATAGGCTTCGGCAATTTGCTTGAATTTCTCGGGAGCCCAGGGTTCCTTATTCTTATAAGGGTGGTACTTCAAAGCAAGCTTCCGATAACTGTAAAACACAACAGAAAGGCAGCAGCATTTATCTCAATTTCTCTGTTTTAATCCATTCCCCTCAAAAATAAAGATTTAAAGTCTTCTAAAACACATAAGCCAGCATGGCGTAGTGGTTTGTGTGTTGACTATGACTCTGGAGACCAGGGTTTGAATTCTGGTTCAGCCACAGAAACCCATTGGGTGACCTTGGGCAAGTTACACTCTCTCAGCCTCAGAAGATGGCAATGGCAAACCCTCTCTGAAGAAACATGCTAAGAAAACCCTATGACAGGGGTAGGCAACCTTTCCCCTTTAAGGGCCGAGGGACTTCAGCTCCCAGAAGCCTCAACCATGTCCAATAGTCCCATGTTGGCCAATAACTCCTGGGATTCTGGGAGCTGAAGTCCCTCGGCCCTTAAAGGGGAAAGGTTGCCTACCCCTGCCCTATGATATGTGTGCCTCCAAGCAGTTTCTGACATATCGTGACCCTAAAGGGAACCTATCACGGGTGCCACAACAAACTACAGTTCCCAGAATTCCACAGCATTGAGACTTGGCATTTAAAGTGGTGTCAGACCAGGTTATTTCTGCAGTGTGGATGCAGCCTTATTATTTTATTTGTTGGTTCCACCCAGCCTAATTTCAGAAAAACGGTTATTCCACACCCTTTTGAACTCCTTGAGTCGATTACCCGAAGTGATAATCTGGTGCCACAACAAAGTACAATTCCCAGAATTCCCTTGCATGGAGCCATGGCAGATAAAGCAGTGACAAATCGGATTTTCTCTCCAGTACGGATGCAGTCCAATTTATTTATTTGCTTGCTTTTGGGCCACACCTGTGGCTACCTTCTGCAAAGCTTGGGGAAAAGATGTATACGATGTAAGGCCCCACGGTGGAAAAATTGTTGGGGGGACACACCATTTTTGTCTGTGTTTTTCTTGAATCATGCTAAAATAAAATATCCCATAATTGATTTTCTTCCTTTTTTGATCAAGGAATGGCCTGGGCTGCTATATTGTTTTCATCTACTTTAAACATTTTTACCTTCTTAAAAGTATTTGTAATCTGTTTTAATTATAGTAGTAATTTAATTCTGTTTTAATGTACTGTTTTTGCAAGCTTTTAATTATATCGGGTGTTTTTAAATGTTGTAAGCCACACTCTGAGAAGGGCGGGATATAAATAAATAAATAAATAAATATTTAAAAATGTCTTGTTTTTTGGGGGGAATGGGGGAAAAACAAGATTTTTTTAAAAAAATGAAGAAAATCAATAATGGAATATTTTATTTTAGCATGATTCAGGAAAAACACAGACAAAAATGGTGTTTTTCCCCCCTAATTTTTCCGAGGGGCCTTCACATCTCCAAGATGTCGCTTTTTTTTTTTTTTTTGGATTACAACTCCCAGTATCCCCCACTTTGCTAGCATTCTGGGACTTCTGAGGGTGTCGCCTCTCCCTTTCCCTCCCCTCAAAATGATAACCCTATAGTTTTTTGTGGGTTTCTCAGGCTGTGAGGCCATGCTCTCTAGAAGAATGGATTCCTAACGTTTCGCCTGCATCTGTGGCTGGCATCTTCAGAGAATGCTGGCATGGAGGTGTGTGGGGTATATATAGTGTGAGACCCTTGGTTGAAAGGATTACCATGTAAATCTGTGTATTGTTCAGTTGAGACAAAGCCGCTGGGTGAGAGGATATGCGAGGAGGATTAGTGTCTATTTACTTAATATCTGCTGGGAAATCCCCTGGCCCTAGGTGAAGCTCATTTGCATTTGCTGAGTCCTGATTTTGGTGTTTTTGAGGACTGGTAGCCAAACTTTACTTTCAGGGTTTCTTATTTCATGTTGAGATTTTCCAGGTGTTTGTGGATTTCAATAGCTTCCCTGTGCATTCTGACCCAATAGTTGTTGGCCTGGTCCAGAATTTCAGCGTTTTCAAATAGCATTTTGTGCCCAAGTTGGTTTGTGATATATACCCCACACACCTCCATGCCACCATTCTCTGAAGATGCCAGCCACAGATGCAAGCAAAACATCAGGAATACATTTTTCTAGAACACAACCTCACAGCCTAAAAAACCCACAACAAACTTATGGATGACTGCCATAAAAACCTCCGACTTCACAATGATAACCCTTTTTACGAAGGCTGTGGACTTCTAGATGTGGTTGGACTACAATTCCCAGCACTCCCCCCTCTGGGAGAGATGGCTGGGGATGCTGGGAGTTGTAGTCCAGAAAACCAAACCCCTCCCCAATACATTGTGGAGCGAGCCCCGGGGATTTCAAGCCTCCACTCCCTCCCGGGGCTCACGCCTTCTTGATGTCGGCGTCCTTAGCGCTGCGGGTGAGCTCTAGTACAGCGTAATAGTCCTGCCCCATCGCAGCGGCGGCCCTTTTCCCCCTCGGTTTCCAATGCTGGGCCTAGCGCACTTGGCCGCCTGGCTTCTAGGCATCCCGTTGCCATGGACACGGAGAGGGGCGGGGCTTCGGCCTCCTCGCCCGCCGCAAGGGGTGCCGGGAATTGTAGTCTTTACCTCGGAAATTTTTTTCCCCTCAGGAAATTCTCTCTCGTTTAAAGGGTCCTTTTCAACGCCACGGAGGGGGGCGGGGCTTCGGCCTGCTCGCCTGCCGCAAGGTGTACCGGGAGTTGTAGTCTTTACCTCAAAAATTATTTTCCCTCAGGAAATTCTCTATCGCCGTCCTAAAGGATCCTTTTCAACACCACGGAGAAAAGGGCGGGGCTTCGGCCTCCCTCGCTACCGCAAGGAATGCCGGGAGTTGTAGTCTTTACCTTAGATTTCCCTCCTACCATATCACCCCTTAACTTTCTCTTCTCCAGGCTAAACATACCCAGCTCCCTAAGTCTCTCCTCATGGGGCTTCATGGTTTCCAGACCCTTCACCATTTTAGTTGCCCTCCTCTGGACACGCTCCAATTTTTGAATTGTGGTGCCCAAAACTGAACACAGGATTATTCCAGTTGAGGCCTGACCAAAGCAGAATGCAGTGGCACTATTACTTCCTTTCATCTAGACACTATACTTCTATTGATGCAGCATAGAATCGCATTGTCCCTTTTTGCTGCTGCATCACACTGTTGACTCATGTTCAACCTGTGGTCTACTAGGACTTCTAGATCCCTTTCACATGCAGTCTTGTGAAGCCAGGTGTCCCTCATCCTATATCTATGCATTTCATTTTTTTAGCCTAAGTGCAGTGCCTTACATTTCTCCCTGCTGAAATTCATTTTGTTAGCTTTTGACCCAGCTTTCTAATCTATTGTCATTTTGAATTTTGATCCTGTCTTCTGGGGTATTAGCTACTCCTCCTAATTTGGTGTCATCTGCAAACATAATATGGCTTCTGTTCGTTCGTCCAAGTGAGGAATGCTCTAAGCTAGGAGTTATGGTCCAACATCACCTGGAGGGCTGCATTTTCTGCACCTTCACGATGAGTCCCACACGACTTTACCTAAATCTACAGCCGTAAGCAACTGGCTTCTTTAAATCTGACAGCAATTGTGCATAACACAGTTTTGTAAATTCAATAATTCAGACATCAGACTTCCCATAAATGGACTGGATGTAAAGTAGTGCTTAATGGCGTTTTATTTGTGATGAAGAAAGGGATGTTAAACTTTCATGGTTCCTCTTCCCCCAACACCACACAGTGCCTCCTTATAAACAGGTGTCATAAATGTGTTATGTTAGATAAAAGAGGTTCAAAATGGCAGTTTCTCTTCTTATTTTTACTCTTCACCTACCAAGGAATGCATTTTTTGCCTATGGACAGTGTCAGATCCTCTTAACAACTGGATTTGATATTACCAGAAATGAAGGAATTTTTGGTCTTTAGGGCAACTGAAAAAGTCTCACAGCATTTAGCAAAACTACACCTTTCTCTCATTTTAAAAATCCTTACATAGGGTTGACAGTACTACACTTAGTATACTGTTTACAATTCTGATCACAACTCAAAATAAACATTGCAAAGCAGGAAAATATGCAAAAAAGTAGTCTTAACTAAATGCTTGTTTGAACAATATAGCTTTATTCCTCCTCCCTCCCCTTCCTTTTTTGCTATCAAAAAGTCTACCTGACAGTTTTGGAAAACAATTGCACATTCTTGAACGCCTTTGAGTTAAACACAAATATTATTCTAGCATGTGTCAGAGCGATGTACACCAATATGTTACTGTCAAAGATGAAAGAAAGACCCAATGAAATCACAAAACAAATCCTCTGAGATCCTTGCTGGAAACCAAAAAAACAATGGCAAATTAAGGCCTGTCAAGAGTGGCAGCTTAAAAAGGAATTAATAAATATTCTTTCTGACCATCAGTTTAACAAAACCAACAAAAAATAACTTGAGATCAAAGCAGCTTTATTTTCTATGGAAACTTACAACTGGCAGAGTACTTGCTGAGAAGCAGTAAAGAGCAACAGAAAATGATAATTCTGTGAGGAGGGCATGAGATTTAAAACAAAAGTTTTTCATAGTTTTCAATTCCATTTAAGAGACAAACAAACAAAGCTAGGCAGGGCATACTAAAAACACATCCTTTTACTGACGTCTGCAGGCTTTGATTTTCCTCACGCCCATCAGTTCGTTCGCCTTCTCCTTGGAACAACCACAGTTTATACAAAAACATATTTGCAAATACAAAATGGGGTGTAACCCAAAGAAATTCGGGTTCTTGCTCAGTGCTGCAAAACACTGTAAACTTTAATAGCTTTTCTCTTTACAGCTGTCCGCAGGAAGATAACTGGCAGCTTGTTCTTGGATTGTGTCTTAATGTGGTCCCCAAGTGCGTATCTGCTCCAGTCATGCTTACTGTATGACATCCTGGAAATTTGGCATTGGTACAGCTTGTTTCAAAATGGTATTTTGAAGGTAATCCCTGAAATACATCCAGGATTCTGAAATATGTCTTGTGTTCCTAGCTCTTGTTCATTCAGAGGTCTGAAAGCTGGTATCTCCTTACCATCCCATCTCTGCAGCAGGTATAGATCTGCTTCTCCCATGTAGCCACCTTAGAAGAGAATAGCAAGAGCAGTACGTGAAATAATAATTCAGTAAAAATTGGGTTTAGCATCCACACACCTAACTTGTACAGGGACTAAAGAGGTCTTTAAAGCAGGGGTCTTTAAGCAGAGGCTGGATGGCCATCTGTCAGGGATGCTTTGATTGGGAGTTCCTGCATAGTAGGGGGTTGCACTGGATGGCCCTTGTGATCTCTTCCAAATCTATGATTCTATGATTCTAAGAGAAGAGAGAAAGAAGGCTCACCCCATAAAGAGGTGAAAACTGAGTCACTACAGGATGTGAACAAAATCCACAGCAAGTGACCCTAAGTCCACATTTGGGAAACAGGCATATAACACATCTGCACTGACAGAAAGGAAGGATTTGAGTTCTCAAGGATTTCTCTTCTGTCCATTCAGATTAATGAAGACAAATATTGCCACAACTCAACAACTCTCATGCTACAAGGGTAAATTCCACTTAAATGATCATATATATTATTCTTTGTATCACCACGAGTAAAGGAAACACCACCATCCAATAGCATTCTGTCACAATCATGTTATTTAGGTAGCTGTGTCCTCAGATACAGAACCTGTAACCAGAGCACAACAGTTATTTATGCTGGATTGTTGTCATTCTTCTTGGGTACCCTAACCCCAAAGAGTGCAATGTATCCTTTAAGGAGCAGTGACCGAGAATCTGTTGCCCTTGTGACACTCTGGGTGAGAGGTAAAGTCCACCTCATAAAACCTTGCCTGTAAAGATTCAACAGTCAATGTGGGCTATATTATTCTTGTTTATTTTAGAACCAAAATGTCACTGCTACACTTCCAGTGGTATTCTTCAGTCTCTAGTACTGGAATTGGCAACCAGATCCTCGTAGAATCATAGAGTTGGAGGAGAACCCAAAGGCCATCCAATCCAACCCCATTCTGCTACACAGGAATACACAATCAAAGCACCCCCAACAGATGTCCATCCAGCTAAAGAAGGAGATTCCACCCCTCTCCAAGGGAGTGTGTTCTACTGTTGAACAGTTCTTACTGTCAGGAAGTCCTTCCTAATGTTTAGGTGGAATCTCTTTTCCTCTAGTTTGAATCCACTGTTCCGGATCCTGTTCTCTGGAGCAGCAGAAAACAAGCTTGCTCCATCCTCAAAATGTCACCCCTTCAAATATGTATACATGGCCATCATATCACCCTTAACCTTCCCTTCTCCATGCTAAACATGACCAGGTCCCTAAGCCGCTCGTCATAGGCATGGAAAGGATCCCAAGAGACATCTAATCCCACCCTCTGCTATGCAGGAATACACAACCGAAGCATTCCTGAAAGATGCCCATCCAACCTCTATTTCAAGACTTGCAAAGACAGTCCAGCACCCTTTGAGGCAATCTATTCCACTTTTGAACAGCTCCTGCAGTAAAAACTTCTTCCTCGTGTTTAAGTGGAAGGAATCCTATAAGAGTTCAGATTTAATGGCTAAAACTGGGAAGTCTTAGATACATTTTTTTAAAAAATGGAGAATAAAAAATGTTAAAATACAATACAACAATTCATCATAGCACATCCAATATGTGTTACCTTATATACAGGGTCGCAATCTGGTCCAGTGAGTTCAACAACATGATCAAGGTCTTGCTGCATGATAAAACAGGTTCCATCCCCTAAAAACAAGTACAGAATGTGATAAAAACAGCCAACTGTGATTTACTTTCTTATTATTACTTTCAGAGTCTTAACATTCTGCATGATGAAGTGTGCCTGTATTACTTTTTGCTCAATCAACACTGCAAGACACTCAGAAGTGTAGTGCAGCACATCTAGCTTAGAAGAGTTTCAGCCAACTCTGAACCCATGTGTGTATTCCAGAGAGCACAAGAACAAATAATTTCTCTTCTTCCTAACACTCTAAAAGGCATGAGAAGGGTAACTTAAAAGATTCAATTTTTGGTAGGCTAGTGAAATTAAGCCAAAAAGACTAAGGGCCAAAATACATTGCGGAAATAATCCAGTTTGATACCACTTTAACTGCTCTGGCTCAGTGCTAGAGAATCCTGGGAATTGTAGTTTGTGGTGGCACCAGAGCTCTTTGATAGAGAAGGCTAAATGTCTCACAAAACTACAGTTCCCAGAATTCCCTAGCATTGAGCCAGGGCAGTTAAAGAAGTGTCAAAGTGGAATATTTCTGCAGTGTGTTTTGGCCCAAACAAATGAAGCCTGAACTCTCCCTAGAAGCCAAAATGACTAAATTATTATTATTATTATTATTATTATTATTATTATTATTAAACAGAGGCTATCCTACTTTGGACACATAATGAGATGACATGACTCATTAGCAAAAGGCAGTAAGGCTTGGTTAAGTTGAAGGCAATATAAAATCCTAAGAATCCTAAATTTGGAAGGGGCCTTATGGGTCATCAAATTCAACCCGCGGCTCAACACAGAATCTCCAATTAAAGCATCCCCAGGAAGTAGTTCTCTAACCTCTTTTTTAAATATGTCCAGAGAAGGAGATCCCACCTGATTCTATGAATCTGTACTGCCTTCAGCTTTACCAAGCATTACTTGTCTTGAAGAAGACGAAAACGCAGTCAAGTAAGTTTGCAATTGAATTTGCCAGACCCGAGCCAGGCTTTTGAGAGCTTTGTGTCTTGGAGGTTTCCAACTCAAAGGTTAATAATAATAATAATGAGTTTTATTTATATCCTGCCCCTCTGTCAAGCAATCGGGGTGGCTCACAATAGTTTAAAACTTCATACAATATTAAAATACAATCCAAAATCCCACAACCCTCCCACCTCTTAAAAGAGAATTAAACAATTTTAACGTTAAAACAAGATAATTAAGACAATTAAAAAACAATTCAGGATGCCCTGAGTCTAAGTGGACGTAACAGCAATTAACAACAAAGTGCAAGGAAACAGGAGTACTACCTTGGCTGGCAATGAATCCATCTTTGTAAGGCATCAGGGAAAGGACAGGTGCTCCTGACCTATGAATAATTCGAACTGGAGCCCTAGAAACAGCAGCAAGAAAATAATGGGTATCAAAAAGGGACACTTATACCAGAACATGTTGATCAGTATTCTGTTTCAATACAAATTTGAACATATCAAATCCCCCTCCTGCATATTTCTTTTTTAAAAAATTATTACCCATTCACATAGTATAATAGTAAATTATCCCCATCCTTCCCTACCACAGAAAACATTCCATGATTCAAAGCATAACCAGACAATAACTATCAAAGGCAAAGAACAGCAACAGACCATAATCAATATCCAAAGAGTACATCGTGATAACTTCCAAAATATCATATGATAATGGTGGGCCATGTCTAGAATTTGCATGTGACATACATGTTACGAACAGATGCCTTGTAGTCTCAAAAGTAAATTCAGCTATTTTGCCTCTGCCAAGGTGAAGCTAGAATGTCAGTTTCCCTAACAATGCAAGAGTACAAACTCTGTCTAATCACTGGCATAAATATTTTCATGTCCTTGCTATCGGTATCCTTGCTGCATGCAGGAAGGTAAATATAAGATCTTTACATAGGATCTTTACATTTGCTTTATTTGCTCCTGTATTGCTTTCAACAAACAGGAAGCAACAGCAACACTGTTCAGGTTCTGTGAGAAGTACCCTCACATTCTACTCACTTGGTATTTCTCACATCCAGCTGGTATATATTTCCATCTTGTGTCCCTCCCAGGAAGTAGATGCTGGAGAGGAATGTACAGCAGTTAAATGCATCGGAGCCAACGTAAAGAAAAATCTGAGGAAGAAGAATTAGAAAAGAAATTAGAGGCCAGGGATAAGAAAATGAACAGAAGACAACTGTGATTTCTCCGAAAAGGTAATGCACTGTGTGGGGAAAACGTGCAAAGAAGGCACTGACTAATCCAAGCATAGGGGTAGGAATTCTGCAGCACTCTCGATGATGAGAGCCAGTGTGGTGTAGTGGTTTGAGCATTGGATTCTGATTCTGGAAACCAGGACCTGAATCAGCCATGAAAACCCACTGGTTGCCCACGGGCAAGTCACATTCTCTCAGCCTCAGAGGAAAGCAAAGGCAACTCCCCTCTAAACAAATATTGCCAAGAAAACCTCGTGATAAGGTTGCCTTAGGGTCACTGTAAGTTGGAAACCACTTGAAGGCACACGATAACAACAAGATGTTGTTTCCTTGCAATGCCTAGCATTCTTCACCACTGGCTATGCTGACTAGAATTGCTAGAGCTGTAATTCAGCAACATCTGGAGGGCCACAATTCTCTCCCTGACCTAGGACTACATTTCCCTATATCAGCCTAACTTTGATATCCTTGAGGGAGGCCTTTCTCTTGGTCCCACCATCACTGTAGGTACATTTGGAGAGGACATGAGAGAAGGCCTTCTTGGGGGTTGCTCCCAGGCTGTGGAACTACCACCCACAGAAGGTTCGGTTGGTTCCCTCTCTGCTTGTTGTTTGGCCAGCCAGCAACAGCTTTTTAAACATTTAGACATGGCCTTCACCCTTTAATTGGTTCCTTTTAATGAGGGGTGCAGCATTTTAACCTTCATTGCTACATTTTAAATATTTTTAAACCATTCTAAATTAAGGTTCCTAGTAACAGCTTATTTAATTGTTTTTTCAATGTCTGTATCGTAAATTGTTTTGGCTGTATGTTAATAATAATAATAATAATAATATGATTTATTTATATACCGCCCCTCTGGCAAGCCAATCTAGGCGGTGAACAACAATAATAAATTACAACAAATTAAACAATATCATTCCCTCCTCCCCGAACATCAAACAAATAACAAAATTAAGATCCCGTCCCTCATTCCTACCCACCCCCACCCCCAAAACAAATCAACAAACAAATTAAAAAACAATTATTAAAATATACAATATACACTATAAAAATACAATGTACAATATAAGATGCATAATTGCATTATTGCGGGGAAGATGTTGCTGGGGAGGGATTATAAACTCTTCCCAGTCTCTCCAGCCACACTCCAGCCACCGCTGTGTTGCTGGGGAAGGTGTTGTCCCTGGCGGTCCTAGCGCCTCTGCCTCGGCCTCCCACTCGCGTCGCAGCTGCAGCTGCTCCGTTTACGGGAGGGATGACAGCCGGCGGGCTTTTAAGGTCTTCCTGGCCGCGCTCCGGCCACAGCTGTGTTGTCATAGCTCCTCCCTGGGCGCACAGCTGTTCTTCCTGGGGCTACACGGGCCGGCAGAGTCCTCCTCCCGCAGCTCAAAGCGCCACCGATCAGAGTGCATCATGGGCCATTTTCATTGGAGGCTGCAAGTAAAAAGGCAGTCCTCCGCAGCCTCCAAAAATGTCAGGCCAGGTGTTCCGGAGGGGGAGGGGGGAGTGCAAACACCCACCCACCACCGAGTCCCCTTCTCTCCTCGCTGTAGCCAAGATGGTCGGGCTGGCAGCGTCCTTAAGAAGGCTCTCCTAGGGGCCAGGTGTTCCGGAGGGGGAGGGGGGAATTTTGTATTCCCCCCTCCCCCTCCGGAACACCCCCTCCGAAACACTTTGTATTGCTTTGGGCATCACACTGAAATGAAAGTGGGATATAAATTTAATAAACAAACAAATACATAAATAACCTGGTTAGCCTGAGCAAAATTGCTCCCAGCAGAACATACCAGAAAGCTCAGCTGAGCTGTTTAGCAGAAAATTTCACTATTTATTCTTAGCTTCCATTCAGGTACATTTGTGACCAATGAGAGGTCACAATTTAAACATTATTAAACATAGTTAAAGAGAAATCTAACCGGTTGCCTGCTTTGCAGCCCCACACCCTGCAGTTTTTTGTCCTCTCGAGCCAGCAGCAAGAGTTTCCCTTCTGTTCCAATTTCACGCTCACCTGTGTTAGAAAGGAACATCATCAGGATCAGCACCCACAGCTATACCTCAGTTAACCAAGTCCCAAAACAGACTGCAGAAATAATCCAGTTTGAGACCGCTTTAACTGCCCTGGCTGAGTGTTAGGGAATTCTGGGAATTGTAGTTTGTTGTTGCACCAGAGCTCTCTGACTGAGAAGGCTAAATGTCTCACAAAACTACAGTTCCCAGAATACAAAACTACATTTCTCAGTTAAAGCAGTCTTCAACTAGATCAGGGGTAGGCAACCTTTTTGAGCCGGGGGCCGGGTTGCTGTCCCTCAGACAATTGGGGTGCTGAAGCACCATAAATAAATAAATAAATAAATATTTAAAAAATTAAAAAAATATGCATGCACACCATCTCAGCCCCAGAAAAGCCATGGCAAAACCCCTGTAGAGATTTTGCCAAGAAAACCCCAAGAACAAGTAATAACAACAATAATCAATATCATCATGGCGGGCGGCGGCGGCGGCAGGCCTTAGGTTGCCTACCCCTGAACTAGATTATCTCTGCAGTGTGCTCCCTAGTTGATGTGCTCCTGACATGACTTCTTTAACAGAAAATTTGGGACCAGAGGTAGAAATAACATGGAAGGAATAGGAAGAAGTACCTACACCACAACAACGAAAAGCAGCAGCTCAACATGCTTTAGCAAGCTTTTTATCCAAAACGAACAATATGCCCATGTGAAATGAAACATCCAGCAATAGCGAGCAATAGCATTTACATTTCTACACCGCTTCATTTGCACACTCAGTGGTTTTCAATGTGCAAGCCATCCAGGTCTGGTAAGCCTTGTGTAAGTAAATAAAACCATTTTGAACCTTCCATTAAAAGCTTCTTCCAAAATGTATCCAGGGGTTATCTTTTCCTTTACCAGCCTCCACTTTTCTTATACCTTGGACTGGATGGCCCTTGTGGTCTCTTCCAGCTCTATGATTCTATTCTATGATTCCATTTTGGTGACCAAACATATAGATCTATGTTTGTGTTTTGTCCCTCCATTCCAACCGTTACTGCCCTGACCATGGAGGGAGAGAAAAACTGGCAGTATCTGCCGGACTTGATCCCCTTCCCCACTGCCATTCCCTTCTCCTTTTTATGTCATGCCTTTTTAGATTGTAATCCTGAGGGCTGGGAACTGTCAAATTAACAATCTGTAAGGCACTCTGAAAACCTTTGTGGCTGAAGAGTGGGATACAAATACTCTAAATCAGGGGTAGGCAACCTTTCCCCTTTAAGGGCCGAGGGACTTCAGCTCCCAGAATCCCAGGAGCTATTGGCCAACATGGGACTATTGGCCAACATGGCTGAGGCTTCTGGGAGCTGAAGTCCCTCGGCCCTTAAAGGGGAAAGGTTGCCTACCCCTGCTCTAAATAAATAAATAATAAAAATATTAGGGAATCCTGGGATTTAAATTTATTGTGACTCCAAAGTTCTCTTGACAGAGAAGGCTGTCACAAAACTACATATCCCAGAATTCCATACCGTTGAGCCATGGCAGTTAAAGCAATGTCAAATGGCATTATTTCTATAGCACAGATGCAGTCCCAGTCTATTAAAGCTTATGATTCTAAATTCTTTCTCTCAGTCCCAAAGGTGGTACAAGATCCCTTTGCATACCGATCCAGACTAACACAACTATGCCTCTGAATTCTAGCAGAATTCAGGCAATAGTTAACTAAATATACCTATGCATATTGTGTGTGTGTGTATAAACATTCACATAATTATAACTGATTTAGCTAATTACATTTACCATATAATATACTCTATGGGGAACTGTGTTTACAGGGGGCTTTATGCCGTGGCGAAATGCAACAGCTAGATTGCTGACTAGAACATCTTGTAGAAACCTTATAACATTGGTTCTAAAGGAATCTCACTATTTGCCAATACACTTCTGGTCTGAATCAAGATGCTAGTAATAACATTTAAAACCATAAATAGTGTGGAACCTCAATAGTTGAAGCGCTTTGTTGTTGCATGTCTCTAAGTCATTTCCAATTTATGGTGGCCCTAATGTTTTTTTCTCGGCAAGATTTGTTCAGAGAGGGTTTGCCCTTGTCTGCCTTTGAGGCTGAGAGAGTGTAACTTGCCCAAGATCACCCAGTGGATTTCCATGGCAGGGATTTGAACCCTGGTCTCCTAGTCCAACACTCAAATGACTACACCATGCTGGCTCATTGCCTGCCCATGGACTGAGATCTGCTGGGAGGACCTATCTGTCACATAAGCGGGAGTACTAAAGCACTCAAGCCATTACACCACATTGGCTCTATGTGATTACTTACTAGGTACTTTTTCAGGTGAGCCCAGGTTTAAGGCATTGTCAGCTACACTCAAAGCAATACCATTCACAGGGGCACCACAATCAGCCACTACTCCTAGGCAGGTTGATCTCCCACAATCCCAGAGGCGGGCAGTGCCATCCCGAGAGCTGGAGACCACGTTCCTTCCTCGATCCACGATGGCTGTGTCCAGGATTCCTGCAGCAAAGCAGGGGAGGAAATCAATATTACAAAAAGAAGCAACTGTTCAGCTGTCAAGGAGAAAACCCAACAACCAGAAGTCTCCACACTGATCATTTACCTGAGAGTCTGATATGATCCATGATCTTCTCAGATCCAGGTGTGGAGTTGGAGAAGTGGGGATCTATACATCTGAACTGAGCTTTGGAGGTGCTTAGCAACCCAACCAAACAACAGGAACAATTCCACCAAACACACACACCAGTTTTGTTTTCACAGTGGACTGTAGAGGTGCCCAGCATAGTTTGGCAGCCTAACCTTGATTGAACAGCACTAGTTTCTCCATCCAGCTTGAGAATTTCAGAAGGAATAGTTGGGCAGCAGAGATGATCTCCCAGCTCCAGTCCAGTGAGGATTGCTGGGGATGAACTCCTGATGCTTGCCAGACAGTGATGGAAAACTCACCAGGGCATGAGGAATTGGTGAGTCCCTGAAACTGACCTTCCTTTCAGGGTTCTGAAAGATACTTCACTCATATTCAAGAACATGGACTATTCATTGTAAAGTATAGTGCTGCTCTGTAAAGCATTAGCTCATCCTTGGTTACAGGGAAATTTTCTCAAATAGAATAATTCAGGAGCTATGAGGTCAGGGCCACGATCTCTCTCTGTCCCTCACATACATTCACATACATCTCAGAATAGAGTTGAACTGAAACAATAGGATCACAGGAAAGAGGACAGAGATGCCAGCTTGACAGATAAGCAAGGCAGAAATCTCATAGTCTGAAGCAGATCACAAAAGATTGTATTACTTGACCGAGGACTGTGGAACAGGATTATACCCTCCAACATTTCACAGACTAAAACTGGGACACATGTAGCCACAAAAAATCCATGTGGTCAAAATGGCAAAAGCTATTAATGAGGAAGAAGAGACAAGCTAGCAGAGGCTGCAGCAGTATGCTTTTGCTTGAGTTAACTGGGAAAGGCAAGATTTTGCATCTTTCTCTCCTGCCGAGCTCACCGAGTGCAGACTACTTTTGTACTATGAATTCAGTTTGCAGCGTTTGAAATAAGTTGAAGACAAGGAGAGAAAGTGGGAGGACAGAGAAACTGCTTTTAAAAGCACCTGGAAAAGTGGGACAACAGAGGATTAATCAGGGCCATCCCTAGAAAATTGGGACATTTGGAAGGTATGAAAAGATAAGCCTCGTCTAATTTATGGAAGGCATGGTGGGGAAAGAAGGAAGAGAAGAATTGTTATTTTTCAGTTGGCTCAGTAGCTTAGCAGGGCAGCATACTGGACTAATATTACTTTCCCATTCCCAGAGCTATGAAATGCTATTTTTTGGACTACAACTCTCAGAATCCTCAAGCCAGCATGCCAAAAATGTAACTTTTTCCAGCTCTGTCCTCAACCACCAGTTAGAGGCAGTGTTGATAAGAGTGACACTGCAGTCTCAGCAGTTCCCAAGCACATTCACAATGGCTTAAAGCAAGGATGGGAGCCATAGAAAAGTAAGCCACATTCACACACATCATGGAAAACTGGATGGCTGTGAATTTGCCACCACCACCGCCCCCCCAAAAAATCAACTATTTTTGCCCTCAAATGCCCTCTGGGGGACAAGAAGACATTTTCACTGTTTTGAGGGGCTTCCTAGGCCAATTTAGAATCATAGAATTATAGAGTTGAAAGAGACCCCAAGGGCCATCCAGTCTAACCCGCTGCCATGCAGGAACTCCCAATTAAAGCATCCCCGACGGATGGTCATCCAGCTTCTGCTTAAAGACCTCCAAGGAAGGAGACTCCGCCACTCTCTGAGGGAGTATGTTCCACTGTCGAACCGCCCTTACTGTCAGGAAGTTCCCCCTAATGTTGAGGTGGAATCTTTTTTCCTGGAGCTTACATCCATTGTTTCGGGTCCTAGTCTCTGGAGCAGCAGAAAACAAGCTTGTTCCCTCCTCAATATAACATCCCTTCAAATATTTAAACAAGGCTATCATATCACCTCTTAGGTCCAGGAGCGGCCTTTGTTAATAATAGGAAGAAAGGAAAAGTCACTTCCTGTTTCACAAAAGGTTTTTCTTAGGCCTGAATTGGTCCAATATATGGTGGAAATACCCCCCACACCTCCTAGAGGGCTTTGAGGGGTATTTTGGAGCAATAAAAATCTTTTGCAAAAATATTTTTGACCTCCATGCACTTTGGCCCACACTTTTGCCAACCCCAGTTTAAGGCATTTAAACAGCCAACACAGCCATGTCCTCAATCTCCAGCCACTGCAATTGCATTTATTTCCATTATTACACTTCAGTACCTGCTTTGTGACCTTGAAAGGTTGCAGCACAGTTGCCGTCTTCTGCTGACCAGATCTTTAGCTGGGCATCCATCCCCCCGCTCAAGACCACAATGCCTGATGGAAAAAATCTGCAGCAGTTTACGTCATACACGTGGCCTTCCAAACGCCTCTGGGAAGACAAAGAATTAGTTGCTAATGACACAATTACAAGCTTCATCTCATTCTCTGTAGTTTTAAGTAGCAACAAACACCAATTGATTACTCATATATAAGTCTAGAAAATGTAGTCAAAAAAATTATCCCAAAAACCTGGGTCGACATATCCACGAGTTAACTTAGTACTTAAGTCTTATCAAAAGAATAAAGGGAAAAAAGGAACCATGAGTAGACTGGCAAAAGGCAACAGCTTAGTGCAGGGGTAGGCAACCTTTCCCCTTTAAGGGCCAAGGGACTTCAGCTCCCAGAATCCCAGGAGCTATTGGCCAACATGGGACTATTGGCCAACATGGCTGAGGCTTCTGGGAGCTGAAGTCCCTCGGCCCTTAAAGGGGAAAGGTTGCCTACCCCTGGCTTAGTGTGTCCTAAAAGCACCTAAATGAAACATCAACCTTGGTAGAAATTTGCAAGTTCTTTGGCATCATCTTCCTTTGCTTCATCCTTTACAGCCTTTGTAGCTTTCCAGGCCAATTCCTGCTAGGAGAGAGGAAGAAAACAGTTTCCAGGCAGCCATCTTGAGAGGGTAAGTTTTAAGTTCTTTTTAAAAAAACTCTTGGGGGAAGTGTGACTGTGACTCAGCGGGTGGGGCTTTGTTAAGAGCATTTGCAAATCAATAGGGGGTGGGCTAGGCAGTTAGCTCTTTACAACTGCTCCCAGAGGTCAGTTTCAGGTCAGTTTCGGCCAGGACAGGGAAGGAGGAGGAGGCTCTCCAGGCCAGTTTCTAAAAGAGAAGAGAAAGAGAAAGAGGTTTCTGCCAGGAAAGAAAGCTTTCCAGGCCAATTCCTGCTAGGAGAGAGGAAGAAAACAGTTTCCAGGCAGCCATCTTGAGAGGGTAAGTTTTAAGTTCTTTTTAAAAAAACTCTTGGGGGAAGTGTGACTGTGACTCAGCGGGTGGGGCTTTGTTAAGAGCATTTGCAAATCAATAGGGGGTGGGCTAGGCAGTTAGCTCTTTACAACTGCTCCCAGAGGTCAGTTTCAGGTCAGTTTCGGCCAGGACAGGGAAGGAGGAGGAGGAGGAGGCTCTCCAGGCCAGTTTCTAAAAGAGAAGAGAAAGAGAAAGAGGTTTCTGCCAGGAAAGAAAGCTTTCCAGGCCAATTCCTGCTAGGAGAGAGGAAGAAAACAGTTTCCAGGCAGCCATCTTGAGAGGGTAAGTTTTAAGTTCTTTTTAAAAAAACTCTTGGGGGAAGTGTGACTGTGACTCAGCGGGTGGGGCTTTGTTAAGAGCATTTGCAAATCAATAGGGGGTGGGCTAGGCAGTTAGCTCTTTACAACTGCTCCCAGAGGTCAGTTTCAGGTCAGTTTCGGCCAGGACAGGGAAGGAGGAGGAGGAGGAGGCTCTCCAGGCCAGTTTCTAAAAGAGAAGAGAAAGAGAAAGAGGTTTCTGCCAGGAAAGAAAGCTTTCCAGGCCAATTCCTGCTAGGAGAGAGGAAGAAAACAGTTTCCAGGCAGCCATTTTGAGAGGGTAAGTTTTTAAGTTCTTTTTAAAAAAACTCTTGGGGGAAGTGTGACTGTGACTCAGCGGGTGGGGCTTTGTTAAGAGCATTTGCAAATCAATAGGGGGTGGGCTAGGCAGTTAGCTCTTTACAACTGCTCCCAGAGGTCAGTTTCAGGTCAGTTTCGGCCAGGACAGGGAAGGAGGAGGAGGAGGAGGCTCTCCAGGCCAGTTTCTAAAAGAGAAGAGAAAGAGAAAGAGGTTTCTGCCAGGAAAGAAAGCTTTCCAGGCCAATTCCTGCTAGGAGAGAGGAAGAAAACAGTTTCCAGGCAGCCATCTTGAGAGGGTAAGTTTTTAAGTTCTTTTTAAAAAAACTCTTGGGGGAAGGAATTTTATATCCACTACCAATTGTAGAAAACTTTTGGTCATCTGCAGACTTTAACATTGGTTTTAGCAAGAGATTTTCTTTGAGGAGGAAAGCCATAGTCCTTTTTAATACTTAGTATGGATACTGAAGGAACTGCTGCCGTCACCTGCAATACCTGTGGTATGTTTGTCTTCCTACCTACAGAGGTCGGGAACTACACATGCTCCAAGTGCAAGTTGGTAGCTCTCTTGGAGGAGAAAGTACAGCAGCTGGAGGCGCGGGTAGCTACACTTCAGAATATTAGGGAGCAAGGGGCTTTCCTAGACAGAACGGAACGAACGGTCTTGGACAGGGACCACACAGTGGAAGTTGCTGGGGAAGAGAATGTCACACCACATACACAGGAGGTAGACAGCTGGAGGAATGTCACACGTAGAAGTAGGGAGACCAGAGATCGTTCTGGGAGCTTGCAGCTACAGAATCGTTTTCAAGCTCTTTCCCTTACCAAGGAGGACGAGGAAGAGCAGCATGAACAGACTTCAGGGAAAGAGCTGGGAGTACCACCACAGGGAACAGTCGCTGCTAAGCCTCGTAGGAGACGTGTGGTCGTGGTGGGGGACTCCTTGCTGAGAGGGACAGAAGCAGTGATTTGTGGGCCTGACAAGATGTCTCGGGAGGTGTGTTGTCTCCCTGGGGCAAAGATCCGAGATGTGACAGAGAGGCTGAGAAGACTGGTCAGGCCTACCGACCAATACCCCTTCCTTTTGGTTCACGTGGGAACGAATGACACAGCAAGACACAGCCTTCAAAACATCAAAAGGGATTACGAGGCTCTAGGAAAGAAGCTGAAAGAAATGGAGGCACAGATTGTCATCTCGTCTCTACTGCCAGTTGAAGGGCACGGTCCAGGAAGAGAGAGGAAGATAGCAGATGTCAACAATTGGCTCCGCAGATGGTGTCGTCAAGAACGATTTGGATTCTTGGATCATGGGCTGCGGTTCCATGAGGGTGGACTCCTGGCAAGGGATGGGCTGCATCTCACACCAGTTGGAAGAAACGTTTTTGCCAACAGTCTGAAGAATTTGATCAGGAGGGCTTTAAACTGAGTTATGTGGGGAAGGGAGACAGCACCCTGGAAGACAAAAGGACTGGAAAAAATAGTCAAACTGTCATAGAGGAAACAAAGAAAACAGTAGAGGGACCCAACAGTTGGAGGCAAAAAAAACGTGCTAAGGCAGCAAGTAAAGGAGACATATGGTCTTAGATGTCTCTACACTAATGCACAGAGCATGGGAAATAAGCAAGATGAACTTGAACTCCTAGCGCAACAAAGCAAATATGATATAATAGGCATCACTGAAACCTGGTGGGATGAGTCTCATGATTGGAATGTAAAAATACAGGGGTATAACCTCTTCAAGAGAAACAGGCCAAACAGGAGAGGAGGAGGAATAGCATTATATGTCAGGGATATTTACACCAGTGAAGAAATCCAGGACAACAATCCTGGAAGCCAGGTGGAGAGCATTTGGATAAAAATTAAAGGGGAAAGAAACAACAGGGATGTTATTGTGGGAGTCTACTACAGACCCCCGACTCAGGCAGAAGAACTGGATGATGCCTTTCTAGAACAGATGACCACACACTCAGAAAGGAGAAATATAGTAGTGATGGGTGACTTCAACTATCCGGATATTTGCTGGAAGTCAAACTCGGCAAAATCCTTGAGGTCTAGCAAATTCCTCACTTGCCTCGAAGACAATTTCATTGTTCAAAAGGTGGAAGAGGCAACGAGGGAGTCAGCTATTTTGGATCTGATCCTAACTAACAGGGAAGACCTAGTTAATGGGGTGCAAGTGGTTGGATCCTTAGGCGGGAGTGATCATGTCCTCCTGGAGTTTATTATACAGTGGAAAGGAGAAGCCAGGCATAGTCAGACACGCATTCTAGACTTTAGGAAAGCTGATTTTACTAAACTTAGAGAAATACTGAGGGTGATCCCATGGACAGGAATACTAAAAGAGAAGGGAGTTCAAGACGGATGGGAGTTTCTCAAAAGGGAGATACTGAAGGCACAATTTCAAACCGTGCCAATGAGGAGGAAGAATGGGAGGTGTCTCAAGAAACCAGGATGGATGACTAAGGAACTTGCAACTGAACTATGTTTTAAACGGAACATGTATAAGAAATGGAAAAATGGGGAAATCACCAAAGAGGAATTCAAACAAATAGCTAGCACGTGTAGGGTTAAAGTCAGAAAAGCTAAAGCGCAGAATGAAATCAGGCTTGCTGGAGCGGTTAAGAACAATAAAAAGGGCTTTTGGGGGTATGTCAGTAGCAAAAGGAAAAAGAAGGAAATGGTAGGGCCACTGTGTGGAGAAGATGGCAAAAAGTTAACAGGGGACAGAGAAAAGGCAGAATTACTCAACACCTTCTTTGCTTCAGTCTTCTCAGAAAAGGCAAAGGGTGCTCAACTTGAGGATAATGGAGCAGAGGACAGAATAGGAGAATTTCATCACAGAATAAGTAAAGAGATAGTACAGAAACATCTGGTTAATCTAGATGAATATAAGTCTCCAGGACCAGATGAATTACATCCAAGGGTATTAAAAGAACTGGCAAATGTAATATCAGAACCATTGGCAATAATCTTTGAGAATTCCTGGAAAACAGGAGAGGTCCCAGCGGACTGGAGGAGGGCAAATGTTGTCCCCATCTTCAAAAAGGGGAAAAAAGAGGATCCCAACAATTATCGTCCAGTTAGTCTGACATCAATACCCGGAAAGATTCTGGAGCAGATCATTAAACAGAGAGTCTGTGAACATCTGGAAGATAATTTCATAATCACAAAAAGTCAACATGGGTTTCAGAGAAACAGGTCATGCCAGACAAATCTGATCTCTTTTTTTGATAAAATTACCAGCTTGGTAGATGAAGGGAATGCTGTGGATATAGTATATCTTGATTTCAGTAAGGCCTTTGACAAGGTTCCCCATGACATTCTTGCAAGCAAGTTGGTAAAATGTGGGCTAGACAAAGTAACTGTTACATGGATTTGTAATTGGTTATCTGGTCGAACACAAAGGGTGCTCAACAATGGCTCCTTTTCAACCTGGAAAGAAGTGACCAGTGGGGTGCCACAGGGCTCTGTCCTGGGCCCAGTGCTATTCAATATCTTTATTAATGACTTGGATGACGGTATCGGGGGCATAGTTATCAAATTTGCAGACGACACCAAATTAGGAGGAGTAGCTAATACCCCAGAGGACAGGATCAAAATTCAAAATGACTTGAGCAGACTAGAAAGTTGGGCCAAAGCTAACAAAATGAAATTCAACACAGAGAAATGTAAGGTACTGCACTTAGGGCGGAAAAACGAAAAGTACAGATATACGATGGGGGACACTTGGCTGAATGAGACTACGTGTGAAAGGGATCTAGGAATCCAGGTGGACCACAAGTTGAACATGAGTCAACAGTGCGATGCAGCAGCTAAAAAGGCCAATGCAATTTTAGGCTGCATCAGTAGAAGTATAGTGTCTAGATCAAGAGAAGTAATAGTGCCACTATATTCTGCTTTGGTCCGGCCTCACCTGGAATACTGTGTCCAGTTCTGGGCACCACAATTCAAAAAGGATGTGGAGAAACTGGAGCGTGTCCAAAGGAGGGCAACTAAAATGGTGAAGGGTCTGGAAAGCAAGCCCTATGAGGAACGACTTAGGGAGCTGGGGATGTTTAGCCTGGAGAAGAGAAGGCTGAGAGGTGATTTGATAGCCGTGTTTAAATATTTGAAGGGATGTCATATTGAGGAGGGAACAAGCTTGTTTTCTGCTGCTCCAGAGACTAGGACCCGAAACAATGGATGCAAGCTGCAAGAAAAGAGATTCCACCTCAACATTAGGAGGAACTTCCTGACAGTAAGGGCGGTTCGACAGTGGAACACACTCCCTCGGAGAGTAGTGGAGTCTCCTTCCTTGGAGGTCTTTAAGCAGAGGCTGGATGGCCATCTGCCGGGGATGCTTTGATTGGGAGTTCCTGCATGGCAGGGGGTTGGACTGGATGGCCCTTGTGGTCTCTTCCAACTCTATGATTCTATGATTCTATGATTCTGTTATATGCCCCTGAGTTTTATCCGCGACTTATCCATGGGTCATATCAAAATCCTTAATTTTGGCCCTAAAAACCTGCCCTTGACATACATGAGGTCAACTTATAGTCAAGCAAATATGGTAGTCCAAGACACTGGCTAGCTATACTGTGTCCATGATAGTGAAGCCCAGAGAGCCTTAGACCTCACAGCTATTTTTGTTTCTGAACAGAAATAATCACTAAGGCCTAAAGCCATTCATATTTACCATTCAGCAGGGGACTCAAGGGCTCTTGTCCCAACCAGAGTAGAGCCACTGAAACAACTATTGAATGGTAAGTCAACACTTACATGAATCCAACTGATTCATGGGTCAACTCTAATTGGGACTAGCAAGTGGATTTAGATCTGATGTTCTAGCTTTGATTGAAGCTAATATAGTCTAGCTAATAAAGTTTGGTTATTTAAAATGTGGTGCTGGGGAAGAGTTCTCTAGATACCATGGACTGCTAAAAAGACCAATGAATGTGTCTTAAAACAAATCAAGCCTGAACCCTCCCTAGAAGCCAAGATGACTTAATTGAGGTGGTTGTACTTTGGGCATATCATGAAAAGATAGGACTCATTGAAGAAAAAAAATAATGCCATGAAGGAGGAAGTCAGTAAGAAAAGAGGAAGCCTGCATTACAAGTGGATGGACTCAAGCAAGCATGCCACATCCGACCTAAGTTTTTAAGACCTGCAAAGGCTGACCTGGAGGTCTCTCATTCATAGGGTTGCCATCAGTCAAAGTTGGCTTGATGACAATTAATAACATCAAATATAATCTAGGTTAATTTCTGAAATGATGTACATTCATGCTTCAGATCTCTGTGGCACCTAATGTTGTATTCATAGAGCGTGAAGATTGGCACTCATGCTACTGAAAACTCCCTTTCCAAAACTGTTTTGAAAAAATATTCCTACAAACAGAAAATGAGCATGTCAAAGAGATATGTTCCAATGTAGCTTTCTTCTTCTGATAGATTTCTTTATGTGAACTCCTACTCCTAATAATGAGGACAATGCTGCTAAATCCACTATACAGAAAAGCAATCAGTCTTGGGGTAGGATATGGGGAAGAGAACAGTTAAGGTCAGTATGTTTGGGCTTGTTTGTGATGTGGAGAAGGTTAGCTGATTCTCAGAAGGGTCAAAAGCAATCATATACTTAGATTTCTTTAGGAATAGTAGGTTAGAATCAATTAATTTCCGTACAAGCAAGATGTTTAAAGTGTGGGACAGTTTAGTTAGGATAAGTATCAGAAACACCTTTCAGGGTACAATCTACAGACACACACACATTATATATATTGATATTTATAGATTGTTTCTTTCCTTCGTTTTCCCCTTAAAAGTCTTTTCCCAATACCTCCTAGTCCTCAAACTATTTTTAAAGCTCTTGAGTTTAAAGGCAGTTTGAAGAGGTGAGGAATTGGTCAAATATTTGGATTTTCTAAATCCAGATTTCTTAAAACCCAATTCTAAATCCCTCCAAATAAATATGACTCTTACTCTTATTTCTCCATTTGAAGCCTGCCAAATTTTCATAGTCCCATCAGCACTGGTTGACACTCCAAGTCCGCCACCACTAGAAATGTCAAGGCAAGTGATCTAAAACAGAGAAGGAAGGCGTGGAAAACAATTACAAATGACAAGAGCCCATAGCAAACAGCCTAAAAGATATTTATTTTGAAAAATCCGTTCTATATAATCATACTTTGTTGTTATGTGCTTTCAAATTATTTTTGCCTTATGGTGACCCTAGAGCGACACTATCATGGGATTTTCTTGACAAGATTTGTTCAAGGGTGGTGGTGTTGCCATTGCCCTCCTTTTAGGCTGAGAGAGTGAGATTTGCCCAAGGTCACCCAGTGGGTTGCCAGGGATGAGCAGGGATTTGAACCCTGGTCTCCAGAGTCATAGTCCCAACACTCAAACTACTACACCACACTGGCTCTACTAACTCATAAAATACAGATTTTCAACCAAATCAAATGATGAGATAATGAGACCAAATCAAATGATTTTTATAATTTTTATAATTATACAGACTTGGGTTATCACATTTGATACACATGATTAGCAGGATGGCTGCATTAATATGAAGAAGTGAAGACCAATGAAGCAATGAAGAGGACCAATTAAAACAGAAGTAAAATTCTAGGTCTCCCAATTTCAACTTTGTAAGAACAAAGCTATTTACAAGTTGTTGTTTTTAATCACTGTAATTCTGTTGCCCCAAGTTCCAACTTCATTCAAAGTCACCTTATTTCAAATCACATTGAAGAAACACTTACGCTTTTTTGATGGACTCTACAGAAGGAAGTGTAGGGTGCCAGAAATTTGGTGGATGCATTTTCACGAGGACAGGAAACAAGCAAACTTTTCTGCAGTGGGCAATAAAGAAAAGAAAATATTAACAGTTATGAAAAGCAGACTATTTATAAACCAAGCTGGTGCAAAATTCTAAACAAAAAAGACAAGGAGACATGATTAGTCTTGATTCCTCTCCCCTCAAGAGTAGCTACTTCTACCAATTGCTGGTGAATATGAGTGAGAGGGTGCTACCATGGGGGTAGAATTCAGAGCTATAGGTGTGTTAGACTGGAATATCACTATGTAAAGGTATCTTATGGCACCTTTGAAACTATGTGAGTGAAAGAAGCTGTAGCATAAGCTTTCATAGACTTGATCTCATCCCTCACGTAAATGACCAGTTCGCTCCATCCATCCACGGAAGTAGACTAAGGACCAGTGCAGACAGGCAGGATAAAGTGGTTTGATCCTGCTTTTTCCAAAAGCGGGTCAAAACTGTGCTATCCGCACAGCCCACTCCCAAGGTGGGGTGAACATGCACAGCCTGACTGCATAGTGCTAGATCAAGCCGTGCCACTGGGTAATTTATTTTTTATCCTCTCCCACCATGCATGCACACTGTCATACAAACACACCACCTGTGACTTCTAAGGGCCTATACAGACTGCCAGAAATAATCCAGCTTGAGACCCCTTTAACTGCCCTGGCTCAGTGCTAGGGAATCATGGGAATTGTAGTTTTTTCTGAGACATTGAACCTTCTTTGTCAGAGAGCTCTGGTGCCACAATAAACTGCAGTTCCCATGATTCCTTAGCACTGAGCCAGGGCAGTTAAAGGGGTCTCAAACTAGATTATTTCTGGCAGTCTGTATAGGCCCTAAGTACCTCCCATGTCTGCTCAGGTGCCATCCACTGCATGGCCGCCCCTTTGATCAGCCACATAGTAGCTCATGTGATGCTCCACATGTGTCGTATGAACGGCCCACCTTCAAAGTGGCTGGAAGCTGCTTTACTTTGCCTGTCTGTTTCACTCCTAAATTTATGAAAGCTGATGCTAGAACTTCTTTTGAAAAGTTAGTCTCAAAGGTGCCACAGGATCCCTTTTCAGGCTTCTACTGTGCCCATGACTTACATTGGGAGGTTTTTAACAGAGGCTGGGATGCTTAAGCTGTGAATACCTACATGGCAAGGGTTTTAACTAAATGGCCTTTGTGATTCCTTTCAATTCTATAATTGAGTCTTCCTGCATGGCAGAATGGGGTTGACTGGATGGCCCTTGTGGTCTCTTCCAGCTCTATGTTTTATGATTCTGGCTGGATAGTAAGAGAGCAGAATGCTGGAGCAGGTGATTCCTCTTCTGTTCTTAAAGAAGTTCATGAATGTAAAGTCGAAGGCTTTCACAGCTGGCATCCATAGTTTTTTGTGGGGTTTTTTTGGGCTATGTGGCTGTGTTCTAGAAGAGTTTATTCCTGATGTTTCACCAGCAGTTGTGGCTGGCATCTTCAGAGAATGTGAAGTCGTAGGCTTTCATGGCCGGCATCCATAGTTTTTGTGGGTTTTTCGGGCTGTGTGGCCATGTTCTAGACGAGTTTCTTTCTGACGTTTCGCCAGCATCTGTGGCTAGCATCTTCAGAGAAAGTCTTCAGAGAATGCTGGCATGGAGGTGAGTGGGGTGTGTGGCCCTTGGTTGAGATCTCAACCAAGGGCCACACAGTATATATATATATATATATATATATATATATATATATATATCCCACTCACCTCCATGCCAGCATTCTCTGAAGATGCCAGACACAAGTGCTGGAGAAACATCAGGAATCAACTCTTCTAGAACACGGCCACATAGCCCAAAAAACCCACAAAAAACTAAAGTTCATGAATGCATTGTGAGCCTCTTTGTGTCCCATACTGGGAAAAAAGAAGGTTGCAATATTGTTTTAAAAAAGAGAAGCAGTAACTTTTAGTTCAAACAAGCTGCCTATAACTAGCTACTTTTTTATTAGTAAGCAGTTTCAAGCTCCTCTTATTAGGCTATGTTCATGAATTAAGTATGTTCCATCAACTCAGTCTACACCTCGCTGGTCACCTGCTCAGGTCATTTCAGGATGAACAACAATATTTCCTGATGAGGGATCTGTACTCAGGACAAGAGGCTACTGTCAGAATAGAACATAGAGAAACAGAATGGTTCCCAATTGGCAAAGGGGTCAGACTAGGCTGCATCCTTTCACCCTATCTGTGGGCCTTTGCAGACTGCCAGAAATAGTGCAAATTGAGGCCACTTCAAGGGTTAGGGTTAGGGAATCATGGGAACTGTATTTTATTGTGGCACCAGAGCTCTTTGACAGAGAAGGCTCAATGTCTCAGAAAAAAAACAATTTCCATGATTCCCTAGCACTAACCCTAACCCTTAAAGTGGCCTCAATTTGCACTATTTCTGGCAGTCTGCAAAGGCCGTGTTCAACCTGTATGCAGAACATATTATAAGAAAAATAGGACACAGAAGAAGGAGAAGTGAAAATGGGAGGAAGAAATATCAAGAATCTGAGATATGCTGATGACAGCATAATACTAGCAGAAAACCTCACAGACCTGGAACACCTACTAAGGAAGATCCAAGAAGAAAGAGCAAAGGCAGGCTTAAGGCTGAACATAAAGAAAACAAAAATAATGATCGCCGAGGACCTTCACAAGTTCAACCTAGACAATAAAGAAATAGAAATCGTAATAGAATTCCCGTACCTGGGATCAAACATTGATAGAAATGGGGACTGCAGTCAGGAAATCAGAAGAAGACTAAGAATGGGGGAGGGTGGCTATGAAGGAACTAAAAAAGATTCTAAAATGCAAAGATACACAACTTAGCACAAAAGCTAGAATCATACAAGTCACTGTATTAGCTATTACCATGTATGGATGTGAGAACTGGAAAGTTAAGAAAGATGATAGGAAGAAATCAATGCATTTGAGAGAATGTAGGGCTGGAGAAGAGTGCTGAGGATTCCAGGGACAGCCAAAAGGACAAACAAAGGGGTCCTAGAGCAGATCAAACTGGAAACCTCCCTGGAATCCAAGATGACCAAACTGAGACTGTCGTACTTCGGACACATCATGAAAAGAGAGGACTCTTTGGGGAAAAAAATAATGCAAGGGAAGGTGGAGGGAAGGAGGAAGAGAGGAAGGCCACATGCTAGATGGATGGACTCTATGAAGGAGGTCACAGGTATGGGGTTGACATGTTCTCGAGATTGACTCAAGGGCAGTTAACAACAACAAAAACAATAATGTTATATTTTGCTTACCTCAACTAAAATATCAAATCACCAGTTGTGGGAATGAAACTCTGTTCTCAACAGGACATGCTGTTTTAGTATTTTGTTATTTAAAATTTAATGTTAAATGCTGAAATTGTTCTTTTGTGTGATAATATTTTTAAAGACCATCATTCACACTGGGGGCTGACAATCAAGAGGCAGGATAGATACTCAACAAAAAACAAAAAAATGGAATTATGACACAAGCTGAGTAAAAAATCTTGATTACAAGGCAGAAATCCTTAAAAGAACCTCAGGTTTGATGCTACCCAAAGAAATATAACAAGAAGGAAATAAAAGTTATAAACTATGGCTGGAATGCACCTGGGGACTTACCGTATTTTTCGCCCTATAACACGCACTTTTTCTTCCCCAAAACGTGCGTGGGGAAGTGAGTGCGCCTTATAGGGCGAAGGGCCGAGGCCGTGGGGAGAAGGAGCCCTCCTTCCCCCCGCGACCTCAGTCTTTGAATGGGCTGGTCCCAGCACCAGCCCATTCAAAGACTGAGGTCGCGGGGGGAAGGAGCCCTCCTTCCCCCCGCGACCTCAGTTCAATGGGCTGGTGCTGGGATCGGAGAAGTTCTCCGATCCCAGCACCAGCCCATTGAACAACCGGCCTCCGGCTAAAGGGAGGAATCCTTTTTTCTTGGATTTTCCTCCTTTAAAATTGGGTGCGCCTAATATGCCGGAGCGCCTTATATGGCAAAAAATACGGTATGTCTTCATTAGTGGACTTGCATTTGTGGGAAACAGAATAGAGCAATTCTGCAATGCCAGTATTCAGTAAGGAACTGATGTTATTATGTAGGGGAGCCAGCAAAGTGGTTGCCGTGCACTGGGACAGACATACAAAAGTATCAATGCACAATGGGAGACAATGCACAAAGAGACACTGGCTAGGGAGTACCAATCAATATCGGTAGGGCCCAATGTGCATTGGGACTATCTTGCTGGTGTTTTGTTTCACACTGTCACTAATAGTTTCTTAGCACCTCTGCTATGTAGATACATATGCATGAAGACATAGAACACAGAACATAGAAGCCTGCAGGTACCCAACTGTTGGGGGGCAATGAGCTTACAGTTGTAAACCGCTTAGACACCCCATAGCACGGTATGAAGCGGTATATAAATGAAGCTGCTTTGCTTTGCTTTGCTTTGCTAAACCTGAGCAGAGTGTTTGGGTACAGGGGGACTTGGAGATGTCTCACTCATGGGGTTGCCATGAGCTGAAGCTGACTCAAAGGCATTTAACAACAGAAAATACAACATAGACCACAACAGAAAATTCTAGCCAATATGTGGGAATCAGATACGATATGGCTGGCTTATTTCTCTCTATTAATAGCTATCCTGCCCTCCAATGTACAGACCGAAGTGACAGTACCTTTGTTATTTCACTGACAAAAAATCCTTCAGAGGCTGTGATTTCAGGAATTCCATCAGAGTTGATTCCCTGACAAGTCAATGTACCATACAGAGTTGATTTTCCTAGATCGCAACAAGAAAACGAAGAAGGTGAGTTAAGCTCTATAAGGAAGCTACACTGATACATTTATAATTTGTTTTTGTTTTTCAAATTAAAAATAGCACTTCAAGATTATTACTATTATTAGTAGTATATTTCTATCCCACCCTATATCAAAGATGCAATCAATGCGTCCTTCAGGGAGGGTATGGTACCATCTTGCTTGAAGGAGGCGGCGGTTAAGCCACTCCTGAAAAAACCCTCCCTGGACCCCCTGGATAGAAACAACTATAGACCAGTCTCCTTGCTACCTTTTCTAAGCAAGGTGATCGAGAGGGCAGTTGCTTCCCAACTCCAAGCAGTCTTGGATGAAACCAATTATCTTGATCCATTTCAAACTGGCTTCAGGACGGGATTTGGAGTTGAGACTGCCCCCCCAGCAGCAGCGGGACCATCTCCAGGGCCTCCTTCGGCCCCAGCGAGCCTTGCCTGGCCCCGGTGAGCGGCGCGAGGAGGAGGAGGAGGGCGGGACCATCTGGGCCAATAAAGGCCCCAACGAGCCCTTCCTCACCCCCCCCCAGCGGCAGCGGGACCATCTCCAGGGCCTCCTTCGGCCCCAGCGAGCCTTGCCTGGCCCCAGTGAGCGGCGCGAGGAGGAGGGCGGGACCATCTGGGCCAATAAAGGCCCCAACGAGCCCTTCTTCACCCCCCCCCCAGCAGCAGCGGGACCATCTCCAGGGCCTCCTTCGGCCCCAGCAAGCCTTGCCTGGCCCCGGTGAGCCCCCAGCTCAGAGATGAGCGGCGATGACGACGGTGTGTGAGCGTGGGGAGTGAGTTCCAACTGGGCCTTGAAGGCCCCACATTCCCTGCCCGGCCGGCGTGGAGGAGGAGGAAGGCGAGATCAGCTGGCCTTGAAGCCTCATCCCCACTCCTTAATTACCACCTGAAGACAATATTAGATGGCCTTGAGGCCTACCTCCCTTTCGCACTGCTTTGTAGCACTTTTTCTTATGTCATTTATGCAGCCGTTGCTGGGACTAAAATCTGGAATCGGTTGGTCACTCATCTCCTCCCCTATGGATTGGAGCTGACCATAGTCTGGGGGCGGAGATCCAGGTTGTGTGGGGGCAGGGAAGGTATGGCGGCAACAGAGTCAACAAATGTTACAAAAGAAGGAGGGATCGATGTCTAATATCTATCCCTCCTTCAGTTGACTCTGTTTCCCGGGATAACTTGGAGAGCGTGCCAACCATTCCACTGACCCTTAACCTGCTCCTTTGCAATGCCAGGTCGGTTAAAAACAAAACCCACATCATCCACGACCTCTTAGTGGATGAGGCTGCCGACCTGGCATGCTTCACTGAGACCTGGCTGGGGGATGCCAGCTCCGCGACCTGGGCGCAGGCCCTCCCAGCTGGGTACTCAGTCAGTGAGCAGGTGAGGGAAAGTGGGCAGGGGGGTGGTATAGCCTTGGTCTATAGGAACACCTTAACCCTGATCAGAAAGCCTATCCGGAAAACGACGCACATTGAGTGTATGTACCTTAGCCTGAAGACCAGGGATAGTTTGGGGATTCTGTTGGTATACCGGCCACCCCGTTGCTTAACAGATTCCCTGACCGAGCTGACTGCCCTGGTTTCCGAGTTGCTGCTGGAATCGCCCAGACTTTTGGTTCTGGGCGACTTCAACATCCCACTCGAAACCAGTTTGCAAGATCTAACTGGCGCAGCTCGGGAGTTCATGGATACCATGACAAACATGGGCCTATCCCAGTTGGTCAACGGGCCCACACATTGTGCTGGTCATACCCTCGATGCAGTCTTTAGTATGGAGCAGGAATATCCGTGGGCAGAGATCAAAAATACCACTGCCCTGTCATAGACGGATCACTTTCTGATCAGAGCTGAACTAAAGGCTACTGTTCACCCTCCCGGGGGTGGTGGACCCATTAGAACGGTCCGCCCTCGAAGGCTAATGGAACCAATTGGCTTCCAGAAAGCCTTAGAGGGTTTAATGGTTGGCAACGCCGGTGATTCTGTCGAAGCCCTGGTGGACACTTGGAACATCGATCTCACCAGGGCTATTGACACAATCGCTCCCAAGCGTCCTTTCCAGCCCGCTTCGAATCGTAAGCCCTGGTACACCGAGGAGCTTAGGAGGATGAAGCGAGCTGGACAACGACTAGAGTGCGAATGGCGTAAGTCTCGTCTCTCATCCGACAGAACTCGCTTTAGGAAGCATCTTGATTCCTATAGGGAGGCTTTGCGTGCAGCACGGAAATCTTTCTGTTCTGCACGCATTGCGTCTGCAGAGTCCCGCCCGGCAGAGCTGTTTAGGGTGGTGGGGGAGTTGATGAAGGTTCCACCTGCGCCAAACCCCCTACTCAACCCGACGACAGCCTGCTGCGAGGCCTTTAATATTCACTTTGCAGATAAAATCTCTCGGATAAGAGCCAACTTGGACGCCATTGTTTTGGCAGAGTCCGTAAATGAGGCTTCCAGGAACTCCGTTGATGGCACTTTACTGGATCAATTACAACCTGTGAGTACTGATGACATGGACAAGCTACTTGGAATGGTGAGGAAGACGACTTGCCCCCTCGATCCCTGTCCATCTTGGCTGGTCGTCCAGGGGGGGGATGCGTTGAGGGTGTTCCTTCGGGACACGATCAACGCATCATTCAGGGAAGGCAAGGTACCATCTTGTTTAAAGGAGGCGGTGGTTCGGCCACTCCTGAAGAAGCCTTCCCTGGATCCCCTGGATAGAAACAACTATAGACCAGTCTCCTTGCTCCCGTTTTTGAGCAAGGTCATCGAGAGGGCAGTTGCTTCCCAACTCCAAGCAGTCTCGGATGAAACCGATTATCTCGACCCATTTCAAACCGGCTTCAGGACAGGATTTGGGGTTGAGACTGCCATGGTTGCTCTGACCGATGACCTCCGCCTGAGTATCGACAGGGATAGTGTGACCCTGTTGGTGCTCTTGGATCTCTCAGCAGCCTTTGACACCATAGATCATGCCATCCTCTTAGATCGCCTGAGAGAGCTGGGAATTGGAGGCACTGCTTTGCAATGGTTCCGTTCCTTCCTCTCGGGCAGATCTCAGAGGGTGAGGCTCGGGGACAGTTGCTCATCTAAAATCGAGCTTAATTGTGGTGTCCCTCAGGGCGCCATCCTGTCCCCGATGTTGTTTAATATTTACATGAAGCCGCTGGGGGAGATCATTCGGAGGCATGGAGCTTGGTGTCTTCAGTACGCTGACGACACCCAGATATACCTCTCCATGACCAGATCATCGTCTCAGACTTCGGATGGCGTCTCACCTCTTAATGACTGTCTCAGAGCGGTAATGGGTTGGATGAGGGAAAACAGGTTGAAGCTGAATCCAGACAAAACGGAGGTACTTACAGTCACAGGCCCGAAGCCAGATCTGGGAATACAGTCTCCAGTCCTGGATGGAGTCACACTCTCCTCTAAGGACTGTGTTCGCAGCTTGGGGGTGCTGTTAGATTCATCGCTTCACATGACTAGTCAGGTGAATGCGGTGGTCAAGAGTGCCTGCTATCAGCTTCAGCTGATACGCCAACTGTGCCCTTATCTGGACATGAGGGATCTGGAAACTGTAGTGCACGCCCTGGTAACCTCACGTTTGGATTACTGCAATGCTCTCTACATGGGGCTACCCTTGTGCCTAACCCGGAAACTTCAATTGGTACAAAACATGGCAGCCAGGCTAATTACAGGAACATCAAGGAGGGAGCACATAACACCGGTGCTTAAATCCCTCCACTGGCTGCCGATTAGTTTCCGGGCGCAGTACAAGGTGTTGGTTTTGACCTTTAAAGCCCTACATGGCTTGGGTCCATCTTATCTTAGGGACCGCCTCGCCCCATATGATCCCCCCCGCGCCCTGCGGTCCTCTGGGAGGAATCTGTTACAGCCAATAAGAACTAGGCTGTCCCAGACCTCCCAGAGGGCCTTCTCCGCAACCGCTCCCAGACTCTGGAATGGCCTGCCGGATGAGATCCGTCTTATTACTACTCTTGGTGCTTTTAAGAAAGCAGTAAAGACGGATCTCTTTCGGCAGGCCTTCCCGGAATAGCGTTTAGCTGGGAGATGAGTTTTTAGAGTTTTTAGAATTGTTCCACTGATTCTGTTTATTTTTATTTTTTAACTATGTGGCATTTTTAATCTGATTCCAGTTTAATCTTATTTTAAGGGGATGGGAGGGTGGGATTATGAGATGGGGGAATGACTTTTAACTCTGTTCTGTTTTTTTTTAATCTTGTTGTACCCCGCCCCGACTGCCATGAAGAGGGGCGGGTTATAAATAAAAATTATTATTATTATTATTATTATTATTATTATTATTATTATTATTATTATTATGGTTGCTCTGACCGATGACCTCCGCTTGGGCATCGACAGGGGTAGTGTGACCCTGTTGGTCCTCTTGGATCTCTCAGCGGCCTTTGATACAAAGATCATTCCATCCTCTTGGATCGTCTGAGAGAGTTAGGAATTGGAGGCACTGCTCTTCAGTGGTTCCGTTCCTTCCTCTAGGGCAGATCTCAGAGGGTGAGGCTCGGGAACAGTTGCTCATCTTAATTGTGGTGTCCCTCAGGGCGCCATCCTGTCCCCGATGCTATTCAACATTTATATGAAGCCGCTGGGTGAGATCATTCGGAGGCATGGAGCACAGTGTCTTCAGTATGCTGATGACACCCAGATATACTTCTCCATGACCAGATCATCGGCTCAGACTTCAGATGGCATCTCTCCTCTCAATGACTGTCTCAGAGCGGTAATAGATTGGATGAGGAAAAACAGATTGAAACTAAATCCAGACAAAACAGAGGTACTGACAGTCAAGGAAAATTTCCACTTTTCTCTGAAGATGCCAGCCACAGATGCTGGCGAAACGTCAGAAAGAAACTCTTCTAGAACATGGCCACACAGCCCGAAAAACCCACAAAAAACTATAGTGTGACTTATTTCTGAATAGACATGCACAGTAAAAATCTCAGATATGAACTAATGAGATCACCTAGTAATTAATGCTTCCAAAATAGTTCTGCTAGGTTTGTTGTGCTGCTCACCCTTATAAATGACATGAAACCATTAAACAGCAACAGAATCACTTGAGCAACTCAATACTTATTTTACATTGTATATTTCTACTGCTTTTATTGTTTTTTTAAACTGTGTGGAATGCTTAAAGAGCCTTGGTTTATGAAACAGTAGAGAAATATCATAAACAAAGGGGGGGCTACCTAAATATTAGGAAAATCTTCTCTAAGATCTGGAACAGATTGCCTCGGAAGGTGGTGGACTCTCTATCTTTGGATGAGTTTGGATGGGCATCTTTCAGAAATGCCGTAGTTGTGTATATCTGCAGGCAGGAATTTGGACTAAATAAATAAAGTGAAATATTAATAGATTTTTTTATGGCCTGTTCCAGTTCTGAGACCGTATGGTTTTATGATTGCTCACCTGGGCTCCTGCAACTCAGCCAAGCCTCCTCCTCATTCTTTCTACAAAGACAACAAAAGTCTAGTTAGTATGAGGGGCCACAATGAGATCACCACTGTGAACTAATATGGTAGAAACTAGAATTTCAAAATGTATTTTTAAATTTGTTTTATGTACTCAGCCTATAACCCTTATTAACCTGTGGTCTAAGGATAAATGTCTTCTCCACTCTACAGATGTGATGGACTATAAGTCTGGTTTCACAGGGGAAAAATGTGGCTCTCCAGATTACAAGTCCCAAATGGCCTTGTATCTCTGGGCTCTAAAGAAGTGGAGGGCTGGAGAAGGTGCATTAAAAAGCAAAAAAATTCTCCTCCAGCAGAGAGATGACCACTTTCCTTAACTCTTGGGTCTCCCTCCCCGTCCTCCATATCCTGAGATTTTCCTTCTTGTACTACAGAGACAATCTTTAATAATTTTAAAAATCTATGTGCCTTATTTTCCTGCGTATAAGACTACTTTTTTACCTGCAAAATCTGTGGCTAAAGTGGGGGGGGGGGGGTATGCCGGATATAAGGATAATGAGGATAGAGGTGCTAAAACTCTATATTTTGACTGGGAAAATGGGGGGGGGGGGGGTCATCTTATATGTGGGTCGTCTTATACGCCGGAAAATACGGTACCTTTGCAATATGTTTGACAGCATGTTTGATAAACCTAACATATTGTAAGGGAATTCTTATTTGGGGGGCAACGGCCCCATGTTTCTCCTTTCTGTAGCTACACCCTTGGTACTTTCCCACATACTCCTGTCAACATTTGAGGCCTTACTCCAGATCTCATGGAACATAGTGTTAATAGTGGTGGAGTCTCCTTCTTTGGAGGTCTTTAAACAGAGGCTGGATGGCCATCTGTCGGGGATGCTTTAATTGGGAGTTCCTGCATGGCAGAAGGGAGTTGGACTGGATGGCCCTTGTGGTCCCTTCCAACTCTATGATTCTATGATTCTAAGATATTAGAAGCAGGGCCTTTTCTGCAGTGGCACATTCCTTGTAGAATGGCCATACCAAACACGTTGTTTTAAATTTTAATTAGGGAGGACAGAATATTTATTTGGGAGAACAATACCCCCGTTTAACTCCCTCTCCCCATGGCTACTTGAGTCCAACAACAGCTGGAGGTAGACTGCCAGAGTGAAAACTGGAGATGGCCCCTGTACCTTTAATAAAGATGGCAAGACACACTCTCTCAGCCTCTGTGGAAGACAATGGGGAAAAAATCTCTGAACAAATCTTGCCAAGAAAACCCATGATTTCTCCTTTTGTTGTTGTTGTTATCCACCCTCGAGTTGAACTTGACCCATAGTGATCCTGCAGATGAGACTATCTTCAAGACTCCCTGTCCTCCACTGCTCTGCTCCGTTCCTGCAAATTCATACCTGTGACCTCTTTTATAGAGACCATCTATCTAGCATGTAGCCTTCCTCTCTTCCTCCTTCCTTCCACCTTTCCTAGCATTGTTGTTTTTTCCAATGAGTCCTGCCTTCTCATGATGTGGCCAAAGTAGGATAGCCATAGTCTAGTCATCTTGGCTTCCAGAGAGATTTCTGGCTTGATCTGTTCTAGTACCCATTTGTTTGACTTCTTGGCTGTCTGTGGGATCCTCAGCACTCTTCTCCAGCACCACATTCTCTCAAATGCATTGATTTTCATTTCAAATGAAATTGAAATGAACTGAGGTTTCCCCTTAGGGCCATCATAATCTGGAAAGGACTTGAAGGCACACAGCACAAGCCATATCTGCTAAAATCCTCTCTTCCGCACAACTGGATGGTACTTGTGGTCTCTTCCAACTCTATGGTTCTGTGATTCTAATCTGACCACTAAAGGTACAGGAGCCCTCTCCAATGTTCACTTTGGCAACCCTAGCCACAATTCTCATCCCTGGTTGCGGGGGGGGGGGGGGAACGGGGGACAAGACCCTCTCTCTTTGCAGCTAGGCTTACCAGGTTGAAAATTTGATAAGTTTTCTGTACTTTTAATTTTCAGGTAGAAAAGGAAATTTCAGCAGGCATTGTTGGTCATGGTAACAAGCATCATCTGCTGAAATCCCCTCTTCTGCACACAGAGAAAGAACTGGGGTTCCCCTGAGGCGCAGGGTCATGGGGGGGGGGTAGATTTAAAGAATGAGGGGACAGGGTGATATGGTAGAAAATGGATAAAATCAATAATCAATATTAACCTGAAGTAATTAAGAGGCTTAGAGTTAAAAGTAGAAGGAAATGGTTAAAAGTTGGTTTGAAATTGTAAAGCTTCCATTTGCAGGCCTTTGTGTGCTTGCCTTGAGAAGTAAAAGGGAGGGAACCTTTCTGCCTGTCGCCCCCTCCTAAATTGGAGCCATACAGTCAGCCATGAAGATAAACAAAAGGAAAATGATAGAGTGTTGCTTTTAATGGGTCTTGGCTGGCAGCTTGGAGATCGAAAGTGATAGTGGCCAATTTAGGAGGAATGTGTCCTTCTGAGAATAACTAATTATTAGATCAAAGGGGCAGATGTTCGAATGTTTGGAACCATGGATACATCCCTATTTTGATTGATGAACTTGTATAGAATCCTTTGTTCTGGAAGATGAGCTCATTATCTTTGATATGTATAAAAGTTTCATTCTAGCCTGGACTCAGGGCCACTCTTTCTGAAGCGATTCAGGGGTGGTTCAATCTCTATTGCTAGCAATAAAGGCAATCTGTTCAATGAGAGCATCTAGTCTGCTGTCTATGCTTTATGAGAAATTATTATAACTGATTTTTGACCGTAACATGGGGATGGAAGAAATAGGTGAAGGATAATGGGGGAGGGGAGATTTGAAGAGCCAAAAGAACAGGTGAGGGGATGAATAGTTGAGGGAATGGGGGGGGGGGGGGCGAGGAAAAGGTTTGGAGAGCCAAAAAATCAGTGAGGAGATAATGTGTGTGTGGGGGGGGGGGGGGGAAGAATTTGAATAGCTGAAAACCCAGGTGAGGAGATAATGGGAAGAGTTTTAAAGAGCTGAAAAATCAGGTGACAGGATAAACCGGTGAGAGGATAATGCGGGGAGGGGGTTTAAAAAGCTAAAAAATCAAGTGAGGGGATAAACATGATGAGATAATGGGCGGGGGGGGGGTGAGTTTTGAAGAGCCTAAAAAACAGGTGAAGTGATAAATAGGGAAGAGGATAATGTGGGGGAAGGATCTGAATAGCAAAACTAGGTGAGGGGATGAACAGGTGAGGGGAGGTTTAAAGAGCTGAAAAAACAGGTCAGGGGATAAACAGGTGAAGGGATAATGGGGGAGATATTTGAATAGCTGAAAACCCAGGTGAGGGGATAGACAGGTGAGGGGACAATGTGGGGGAAGGATCTGAATAAGGGGATAATGGGGAGGAAGAGATTTAAAGAGACAAAACAACAGGTGAAGAGATAGACAGGAGAGAGGATGATAGGGATGGGGGAGGTTTAAAGAGCTGCAAACCCAGGTGAAGGGATAGACAGGTGAGGGGATAATGTGGGGGGAAGGATTTGAATAGCCAAAAACAAATCAGGGGATGGGGATGAACAGGTGAGAAGAGATTTAAAGGGCTGAAAACCCAGGTGAGGGGACCGGGGGGTGGGGGGGAGGTAGGAACCTTGTGGAAGGGGCACCCAAATTGGGGGAAGAAGAAAACCGACGGACGGTGTGGAGGGGATGTTTCAGGTAGGGCACCATCCCATGGCCTGAGGGGGGAGACATCCCAAACCCTTCCCCGTCCCCCTCCCCACCTGAGGGCCTGGTCCCAGTCGCTTTGGATCCGGACGGCGGCGGCACTGGCTGAGGGAGAAGCGCGGGCCTCGTCCCCCGCCGACGCCATCTTAGGCCCGGCTCCTCCCCGGAACTAGGCCTCGTCGCTGTTGAGCTGCCGGGAGGCTCTCCTCTCTCCCCAGAAGGCAAGGAGGGAAGAGGAGGAGGGCTGGGGGCAGCTGAGGAAGAAGGTGGTGGTGGTGGTGTTCGTCCTCGAAGCCCACCACTCACTTGGAGGACAGGGGAGAGGTAAGAACCTCCCTGAAGAGAGTGAGAGGAGTTGTGGTTGTGTGCCTTCAAGTCCTTTCCGACTTATGGCCACCCTAAGGGTCATGGGGTTTTCCTTCAGAGGGGGGTTGCCCTCGCTATCCTCAGAGGCTGAGAGAGTGTGACTTGCTGTGTGCCGCCTCCAAGTTCTTTCCTTGCCAAGAAAAACCCATCATAGGGCCGCCATAAATCTATGGCGACCCGATGATGGTTTGTTTGTTGTTGTTGTTTGTGGGGGGGGGGGGGGGGGCAAGGCTTGTTCAGAGGTGGGTTTGCCATTGCCTTCCCCCGAGGCTGAGAGAATGTGACTGGCCCAAGTAGAACCATAGAGTTGGAGGATACCTCCAAGGGCCATCCAGGCCAACCCCCATCTACCAGGCAGGAAGACACGATCAAAGCACTTCTGAGAGAGGAACATAGAGTCATGGAGTTGGAAGAGACAATCCAGGCCAACCGCCTTCTGCCATGCAGGAACTCACAATCAAAGCATCCCCAACAGATGGCCATCCAGCCTCTGTTTAAAGACCTCCAGAGGAGGAGACCACCACGTTTCTTCCACTGTCAAACAGCCCATTTCCTGTAGCTTGCATCCATTGCTCTGGGTCCTAGTCTCTGGAGCGGCAGAAAGCAAGCTTGCTCCCTCCTCAGTATGACATCCCTTCAAATATTTAAACATGTTGTGTGACAGGTGGCCATCCAGCCTCTCCTTAAAAACTTACAAAGAAGGAGACTCTAGCACTTTCACAGAGAGTATGTTTCACTGTCAAAGAGCTCTTACTGTCAAGAGGTTCTTCCTAATGTTGAGATGGAATCTCTTTCCCTGTAGTTTGAATCCATTGGGAAATTCTGGAAGTATAGTAACAAAAAGTAACATCTCTAAGCTCTAGTTTCAACACTTTTAAGGCTAAGTCCATAAGTCCACTTCATAAAAGGATCATAATCATTACACCTCCATATATACCAGAATTTAGTCTCTGCACCATGAAGACCCTGTTGTAATCCTCTGGACGACTGTGATTGATAAAGTTAGAGAAGATCTGAATGTAAATTAGTTTTCTTTTTGATCCTATGTAACAATACTGCAGTAAATTTCTTGAAATCATCTGACACTATTTGAACCTTGACTCCCCCGAAGAGTAATAATGGGGTGATGTGCTATGGGTTTATTATGTTAATTGTTATGATTTTCATTGAAATGGTTATTAGGATTTTAACTATGTCGTTGTTTAATACTGTTTTAAGGGGGGGAGGGATATGCCTTTTATTGTAACTGTTTTATGCTGTAAACCGCCCGGATTGGGCAACCATTGGGCGGTATATAAATAAATTATTATTATTATTATTATTATTATTATTATTATGTCATGACCTATTCTCTGGAGCAGCAGAAAACAAGCTTGCTCCATCCTCAGTATGACACCCTTCAAATATTAAACCAGGGCTATCATATCATCTCTCAACCGTCTCTTCTCTAACATTATTGTCTTTTCCAGTACATCAGTTCATCTCACAGTGTGTCCAAAGTATAACAGCCTCGGTTTAGTCATTTTAGCTTCTCGGGAGAGGATCACAGAGTTTGAAAGGTAGAGTAGAATTAGAAAGGGCCTCATGGGCCATCAAGTGCAAGCCCCTGCTTGGTGCAAGGTCCAGTTAGAGCCTCCTGAGCAGGTAGAGAAATAAATGTAACTTAAACCACAGAAAACAGGGTTGTCTGCCATTCAGTTAGTAGAGCAATAGCTGTGCTACTTCTGCTGCACCAAAAGGAGGACGGGTTTTATCTGACATGAGCTTCTGTGAACTTCAGCCCTGTGCAGAAGAGGCATTAAATGCTTTCTATTTATAAACAGACAAAATTGGAAACAAATAAAAAGGGGGAAAAAAGGATGTAATTGGATATAGGCACTGGGAAGTTTCTTTTTAATATGAGAGGAAGATTGATTACAATGTGTCTGAATATGTGAGATGGATGTTATGTATGTAATGTTATGTAATGTTACATTTTAATAAGAAAATAAAGATTATTTAAAAAAAATGCTTTCTAGTGTATTCCGGTGCCACAAGACTCTTTCATCAATTTTAATTCACTTGAAGAAATCTTAAATCTCACAGTGTGGTTTTTTACGAGTGTGTGAGACTGGTACCATATTTGTGCACATCTCTTTCTTTCCTGGAATCTCTCCAGGGACCAGCAGCTGATTGTTCAGGGACCAACACTTTTGATTATCACTGTTCTATTAATTGTATTTGTAAATTGTAAAACAGGAGCCAACATGGTGTAGTGAGTGTTGGACTACAACTCTGGAGACCAGGGTTTGATTCCCTGCTCAGCCATGAAACCCACTGGATGATCATGGGCAAGTCACATGCTCTCAGCCTCAGGGGAAGGCCATGGCAGACCTCCTCTGAACAAATCTTGGCAAGAAAACCCCATTATAATAATAATATAATAATAAAATTTTATTTCTATCCTGCCTTTAGCCAAGGCTATCAAGGCGGCTTACAATTTAAAAATACAATCCCATACAATACAAAGGACATATCACCCCCCCTTAAAATATATTAAATCCATTACAACATTAAAAATTTAACTTAAAACAACATTACAAATCCAATACAATTAAACAGGGCACTCTGATTATAAAGGAGAGATCTAATGGCAGGGGAGAGATTGTGGAAAATATCATTATAGGGTTGCCTGAGTCAGAAACAACTTCTTAACCTTTGTCTCTTGGAGACAGACTATGTCGCATTTTAATTTGTTTAAATAATGAAATATTTTTTTTCTCTTAATTGGACCATTCAGGCCCTTTGTATTCCAAGTGATCAGTCTGTCCATTTTAGTAATTACTTAACTCTTATTCGTCTTCTTCCTCACTACTTTTCTCAGATTCCTCTGTATCTACCCCTTCCAAATCACTCTCTAATTCCTCTGGATTATCTGTGATGGGGGTTACTTGCCGATTCATCACGTTATCACCTGTTGCCTGCGAGGCTTCAACACTGATATGTTCTATAGTCTTATCCGGGTTATCCTCAGACTTCAAAGGCACTAATGCTGTTTTTTTATTCTTTTTATTAGCTTTTTTCTTAACCAGTTTACCTTCTTCTACCTCCTGAATTCCTCCCGCTGACCTTTCCTCTCTATCTTGGTTGCTATTGTTCTTTCTTTCATCCTCTGGCCTATTCCTCTCTTTCTGTCTTTTTTTGCTTTCAAATCGTTCATCTAATTTAAAGTCTCCTCTGTACCTTTTCCAAAATTCCAAAAGGTTAAAAAGGACGATATCAAACTCTTAAAAAACAATAATCTGGGCATAGAGTTTATTTCAGCAGCTAATAAAAGGAAAAAAAGCGTGGTGCTTTATGTCAAGGCTAAATACGACCCGAAGGAGGTTCTTAATGATCCAAAAGGCCGCTATGTTAGTATTGAATTATGTTGGCAAGGTTTGAAGTTAACTATTATTGGAATCTATGCAACAAATATGAATAAAGGTAAATTTTATAAAAATCTAATATCTAAAATAGGTGACCTAAATATAGAGTCTCTAATATTGATGGGAGACTTTAATGGAGTTATTAATCCAATAGTGGATAGATTATCCCCTCGTATTGTAAAGCCAGGCCAAGGTAAACCCCTGAAAGAACTTTTTGATATGATTGAATACTATGATCTGATAGATGTGTGGAGGAATAGAAATGAAGACAAAAAAGAGTTCACTTTTTATTCTGACCTCCATAAATCCTGGTCACATATTGATCTTATTTTGACTTCCAGGAACAGAAGTCCCAAATTAGGTAATATCAGGATACTCCCCAAATTTAAGTCCGATCACCAGCCAGTACTTATGGAATGCAATACAGCATGTAAAGAATTTAGTTGGCGTCTCAATGATAGGCTTTTGCAGCAAAATGATGTAGTGGACATGACTAAGAATCAATTAAAAAATTACTTTTCAAATAATAAAGATTCAAAGATTTCGAACAAAATAATATGGGATGCCTCTAAAGCGGTAATACAGGGTGTCCTGATTAAAAAAAGTTCCGAACTTAAAAAGAAAAGAGAGAAAGAAATCAATGATATTCAAAATCGACTAAAAGAGAAAGAATTGCAATTGATACAGACCCCAAGGGATGTTAAAATTAAAGATGAGATTAAAGGTTTGGAGTTAAAGTTAACATCATGGGTTTCAGAAGATTTGGCAAGAAAAATGAAATATACAAAACAAAAGTTGTTTGAAGGGGCAAATAGACCAGGGAAACTTTTGGCACATTTACTTAGAAAAGAAAGAGAGAAAAAGATGTGCAGAAAGGGACAAGGCAAGGCTACCCATTGTCTCCCTTATTATTTCTGATAGTTTTGGAGATCCTTAATCATAATATTAGAGAAAACGCGGAAATAGAAGGAGTAAGGATAAAAGGGCAGCAAATAAAGTTGAAAGCCTATGCAGATTTAAAGGCAGAAACAGGTTTTCAAATTAAGAAAGAGTTTAAATATTTGGGAATTGTGGTGACCTCCAAAAATGTAAACTTATTCAAGAATAACTATCAAAAGAAATGGACAGAAATTAAAAAGGAAATGAAAAAGTGCTCCAATCTAAGACTATCATGGCTGGGCAGGATTTCGGTAATCAAGATGAGTGTCCTTCCTAAGATACTCTTCTTGTTCCAAAATTTACTCATAATACATAATAGAGCTCCATTTAAAGAATGGCATCAAGACCTCTCCGAGTTTTTGTGGGGTGGCAAAAAACCCAGAGTAAGGATGAAAATCCTACAGGACAGGATTGAAAGGGGTGGTCTAGCAATCCCCAATTTGGAGATCTATTATCATGCATGCTGTTTTATCTGGCTGACTGATTGGCTACACTTGAAAAATACAGATGCGGTATTGCTGGAAAGGACAGATTTGAGATTTGGTCTACATGGGTATTTGATTTATGACAAATTCAAGGCATATAAAGAATTCGAAAATCATTTCATTCGTAGAGCCCTGATTAGAGTCTGGGATAAACACAAGAATATGCTGTGTAGAAAAATCCCCCTATGGGTTTCGATAAATGAAGCGTTTTTATGGAGAAAGAAACTAAGTGACAACTATTGGGTAACATATGAGGAGATAACATATAATGTATGGGGATCAGATCAGATTGAGTTAAACACAAGAGAGGAATTAACTAATAAAGGGTATAATTGTGGATGGTTTCTCTATATACAACTCCATGATAGGTTTATAAAAGATCGCAGTATGAGAGGGGTTGGGAAAAGAAATGAAGATTTTGAAAATATCTTAAAGGATAAGAAGAGGATTAGAATTTCGGAATTCTACCACTTGTTATTAAAGCTGAGTCTTGAAGACAAAGTTATTAAAGATTACATGATTAGATGGGCCATAGATCTAAAAGAAACGATCCCTCTTGAGCAATGGGAAAAATCTTGGGTTCATAGACTTAAATATTCTCTTAGTTATGATCTCAGGGAAAACCTGCATAAAATGTATCTCAGATGGTATTTGACCCCAGTTAAGCTCGCTAAAATTTATAAAGGTGTCAACAATAAATGTTGGAAATGCAAAAAGGAACAGGGTAGTTTCATACATGCTTGGTGGAAATGTAAGAGGGCCAAGAAATATTGGCAAAAGATAAATGAGCAAGTTAGGCAGATACTTCCTATTCAAAGCAAGCCGGATCCCAAATTCTATCTGCTAAGTATGGTTGAAGACAAGAAACTAGAAACAGAATTTGGTAAACTTATATTTTATATAACCACCACAGCCAGGATGACATATGCCGGGAAATGGAGATGTAAAGATATACCAACAGTGAGAGATTGGATTTATAAATTGATAGAAAATGTGTCCATGGACAAATTAACAATGATTCTAAGAGGGCACTCAGGGGAAAACCAAAAGAAAATATGGGTCCCATTAAAAAGGTATTTAGCGAACAGTGAATATAAGGAATTATTGGTGGAGATTTAGATTGGGAAATCTTTTTGGAAATTTAATAAATTTTATTTTCTTCTTGTTAGAATAAGAAGTTTATAAGGGAATATATATTATAAAACAAAAGATTACCCTCCTCTTTGTAAAGAAACGAAGGGATGAGACGTGGAAGATCTTTTTTATCTTAGGTTACATGTTGTTAGTTCTTTTTTCTTTGTATGCTTTTTTTCTTTTTTTTCTTTTTGGGGGCATTTCTTACTTGTCATAATTGACCGGGATGAGTTTTGGAAGCTTACTTTTGGTTCACTGAGTCGAAACCTAGGAAGTCGTATATCATTTACAGAAGTAATTGATAATGCTCTATTGTATGTTTATTTTTTCTTTTCTCTTTTCTTTTTTTTTTTTTTCTGTGTCTCTTTGATGTATTTTTATGGAAATATTTAAATAAAGTATAAAAAAAGAAACAACTTGAAGACACACGACACACACACAAGTAAACCAACCCACAATATTTGTGTCCATAGGATGTACCTGTTCCATAGCAGCTGACTGCTGAATGTATACAGATCCACTTGCGTAGTAGGTACTGTCTTGAGCCACAGTTATGTCTAACAATAAGAGTCCCTCCATTTTCTTGATTTTCATCATATCTCACTGTCCCCTCCAAATCCCTCAGGATGTCCAGTGCCAACCCGTCTGGTCACAACTGGATCCGGAAACCAAAAACAGAGGAGGAAGAGGAAGACCCTTTTGACCGAATGATTGCCCGTACTGGTTGTGCCTCTTTCCACTATGCGGTGCAGGAGTGCATGGCTGAGCATCAGGACTGGCGGAAATGCCAGCAGCAAGTGCAAGGCTTCAAGGACTGCATGAGGGAATATCAGAGACAGCAAGCGGAAGAATACCAAAGGAGACAAAAGCTGCACCAGGCTACCACCTGAGAAGGCAGTAAATGGCAAGACAGACAGTTCTGTTGCTGAGCAGAAACTCCAGGGGAAGCCAGAGCAGAAAAAGGTTGCACTCTTTAAAAATATGTGACTGCTTCAAGAAGAGACTGTGGAACCTGATCCTAGCAAAATGTGTAATCCTGTCGCTAAATTATGTTTAGTTTTTAAAGATAAAATAGGAATTATTTTCCTGCAAAATAAATTAAATTGAAAGTGGTATCTTCTTGCTTTTCTTCATATTTTGGAATATCAGAAAGATGAAATTTCTAAAAACGGGATTTATTTATTTGTTTCTTTAAAATGTTTCTATGTCACCTCCCTGCCCACTAGAGCTCCCAAAGCGATGAACAAATAAAAACTAATTTAAACAATACATAGACAAAACCATTTTAAAATCACATTAAAATACTCTTTTTAAACCTTGTAAAACAATCTTTATTTTCCTGCTAAATAAATAATGAAATTGAAATCTTCCTTTGAGATACTGTACAGATGAAGTTTGTAAAAGATTGGATTATTTCTAAACTCCCCCTGCCCAATTTAATAGCTGTGTTTTCTTGTTTCCTGATAAGATACTTTCACAACTTAATTGTGCCCACTGAAATCAATTTGAAATTTATTTTTCCATTGGGTTTGTAGTCTTGTGAATAATCATAATATTTATTTATACCCCGCCCCTCTGTTAAAACAATTGGGGCAGGTTACAGCAATTAAAATGCATCAATACAGTCTAAAAACCCGAAACCCCCACCCTCCCCATAAAAACAAATTAAACTGACATCCATTAAAACCAACTAACTCAAAAAATAGCATAAAATAAACTATAAAATAAACAATAAAAAGAATCAGCAGCAGGCAGTCAGAGACACAGAGAGCAAGGGTGTAGCTCCTATGGCCGGGATCAGTCAGGAAAGGCCTGCCGAAAGAGGCCTTTACCACCTTTTTAAAACTACTCAGGTTTGTCATCTGATGGATCTTGTCTAGCAGGCCATTCCATAATTTGGGGGTAATTACCGAAAAGGCCCTCTGGGAGGTAGTAGATAGCCTAGATTTTTGTAGCTGAAGCAAATTCCTCCCAGAGGACCGGAGTGCACGGGGAGGATTATATGGGAGGAGTCGGTTCCGAAGATAGATTGGATCTAAGCTTTAAAGGTAATGACCAACACCTTATACTGGGCCTGAAAACTGATAGGCAGCAAGTGAAGAGATTTTAAGACAGGGGTTATGTGGTCTCTCCGAGATGTTCCTGAGACCACTCTGGCTGCCATAATTTGTACCAACTGAAGTTTCCGGACCAAACATGAGGTATCCAGCATGTAGAGCACATTACAGAAATCCAGACGGGAGGTTACCAGTGCGTGCACCACAGTCTCAAGATCCCTTACTTCCAGGAAAAGGTGCAGCTGGCATATCAGCCAAAGCTGATAACAGGCTCTCCTGACCGTCGCATTCACCTGACTAGTCATCTGAAGCGACGAATCAAGGAGCACCCCCAGACTGCAAACACAGTCCTTCACGGAGAGTGTGACCCCCTCCAGGACTGGAGATTGCAACCCAATTCCTGGTTTCGGAGCCACTACCGTGAGCACTTCTGTTTTGTCTGGATTTAATCTCAATCTGTTTTTCCTTATCCAGCCCATTACTGCCTCAAGACAGTCATTGAGAGAAGAGACACCATCGGAATTCGAGGCCGACGATCAAGACATGGAGAAATAGATCTGGGTGTCATCAGCATACTGATAACACCCAGCCCCATAACTCCGAATAATCTCACCCAGCAGCTTCATATTGATGTTAAACAACATCAGGGACAGAATGGCGCCTTGTGGGATGCCGCAAGTAAGCTCCTTTTTTCTGGAGCGACTGTCCCCGAGCAGCACCCTCTGGGACCTGCAAAGCAGTGCCTCCAATTCCTAACCTACTCAGGCGATCCAAGAGGATGCTATGATCTATTATGTCAAAAGCGCTGAGAGGTCTAAAAGCACCAACAGGGTCACACTACCCCTGTCGATGCTGAGGCGCAGATTGTCGGTCAAGGCAACCATGGCAGTCTCAATTCCAAATCCCGTCCTAAAGCCAGTTTGAAATGGGTCTAGATAATCAGTTTCATCCAAGACGGCTTGGAGCTGAAGAGCAACCACCCTCTCGATTACCTTGCTCAAAAATAGTAACAAAGGGGGGAAGCGGACGGCGGCCCTGGGCCGCCCCCGAAAGCAGAGGATCGAGGCCGAGGCTGCTGGACACCTCGGCCTCGATCCTCCCTTTCGCCACCTGCGAAAGAAGCGCTAAAATAGCACTCCTTCCACAAGCCGCGAAAGGGGCACCGCAAAAGGCGTGACGCGCCTCTTCGGCATCTCTTCCAGCTCAGCATGTCCGGATGCTGAGCCGGAAGGACGTCATCAGAGTGCCTGTCGTGTGGACAGGCCGTTGCTCTGATGACATCCTCAGGAAGGGGATGGGGCGCCCAGCATCCGGCTGCCCTTCCCCTTCCTGGGATTGAGGATGGCGTTTTTCGCCATCTGCATCCCGCCAAAGAGACTGGCCTATAGTTGTTCATATCCAGGGGGTCCAGGGAAGGTTTTTTCAGAAGTGGTCTAACAGCCGCCTCCCTCAAACAAGATGGAAGATGGCTTTCCCTGAGGACTGCATTGATGATGTCCGTAAGGAACATCCTCAGTACATCCCCCCCCCCCCGGACGGCCAGCCAAGATGGGCAAGGATCGAGAGAACAGGTTGTCTTCCTCACTCCACGAAGTAGCTTGTCCACATCCTCGGTACTCACAGATTGAAATTGATCCAGTAAATTTACATCAATGGAATTGCTGGATACCTCATTAATTGATTCTGTCAAAATACTGGCGTCTAAGTTGGTTCAGCTGAGCATGTCTAGATAATTTATCATGTTTTCTAGAAACAAGGCCAGGCTGTGTATATAGATTGAATGGGTTGCAAAGACCATTGAAATCCTCTGAACAGTTTGAATTGTACAGATTTCAACATTTAGGATAGGGCTCGGCAACTGTACAGGCTTAGGGCCCATTTCCCCTTGACTCTTCTGTGGGTTGCACCTTCCGCCAGCAACCCAAAGGCCTCTGCTTTCCTTTGCATTTCTCAGAATCGCAACCAGAATTGACATATTGTCTCTGTCTTCGTTTTGACAAAAATTAGTGTGTGGGGGTATGGTTCCACATGTTTTCACACATTTGGGGCTCTTTCTATGTGGTTTGCAGGTGAAAATTTAGTAAAATTTGCACTGCATGTTTTTAGTGGATATGTACAGAGATTTCGTAGCACCTTTGAGAATTACTGAATGAACTTGGGAGCGTGAGCTTTTGTAAACAAGTCTGCTTCCTCAGATGCATTTGTTTTTAAAGGGGGGACGACTTTAGGGGCCAAATGCAGCCTGCCAACCAACTTTGCCCACCACAATCTAGAAACATTGAATTGCTTGCAAAAACCAGTTCAGAGAAAACCAAGGGGAGATCAACTGAAAAACCCAATTGGTGCTGATGTTAGACTCTTTGAAGGTGCACTTTTCTTTTTTTCAGGAGACAAAATCCAAGTGTTGGACATTTTTCTTCATTAAAACAGTTTCATGAAGGGAGGAGGGTTGCGCTGAGTTCATGAGAAAGCTCACATATAGAAAAACCAAATACAATGATCACATGTATCTCTTTTTCTGGGCGGTAGGCCCTACAAAGATTTGGCCAGTCGCAGTTTAATAGCACACATGTTCATAGATGTGACCCTCGCCCCCATGTAGAAAAAGATATATTGTTCAAATCTGGCCCCACATCTCCTTTTTCTTGCAGGTTAAGGCTGTGAGAAGTGAGAGGTTCAGCCCAAAAGACCCATAGAGGGGAACTGAATGAAAAGTGAATGAGCCAGCTCATATTCTGGAGGTGGCATCAATCTGTGTACCTAGGAAGGCTACATCTGGGTCATTAAATCTCCTCCGCTGCAGAGATACAGTGGGATTAGCTGCCTCCTCAAGAGAGTATACTGGTAATAATGACTCAGATAGAATGATAGATATCTTATGCATCAAATGAAGTGTCAAGAGGCAAAACATGCTTCCTATTTTGATTTTGGGAAAATCATTCCCTGTCTGTTGGAGGTTTTCAAAGACACAGCTGTGTTGGTATGGATCAGTATGCAACCTGATTGTGTAGCACCTTTGAGATAGAGAAGTTGGTAGCATAAGCTTTTGTAGATGTGTCTCCTTCATCGGTTGCATGGCATGGAGTGCCTAGGAACCGACCTTTATAGCTGGAATTGAGGAGGTTGTATGTGTGAATAGCAATAGAAGTGCAAAACTTGTGAGTAGGCTGATGCTGTGATATGTTCATTTAGGACCAGGTGGTTGGTCATTGGAGGGGACAAAGGTAGAAGGAAAGGTGTTACCTGAAGTCAAGGGGAGTAGATAACCGTATGAAGGGTGGAGGGAGTTATTGGAATATTGTATAATGTTGGCTGGGAACCAGGAAAGAGGAGACATGATAAACTGGGCAAGAGAGCCCTCATGAAGCTGGGGTGTGAACCAGTGTTGTGTGTAACTTGCCAGGAAACACTGTCTCTATTCAACCCACTGTAGATGGACTGGATTTTGTAGATATACATTCAGCCCTCAACATTTGGGACTCTCACTTTTGAGGCGTTGATTATTCATAGATTTGAGTAATATGTTCTCTCCAGGGATCTCTAAGTCCTCCAGTGCAACTCTGCTGGAAGTTAACCATAGAGTTGGATTGGAAGCTCTAGAGTAGTGATGGAGAACCTTTTAGAGACCGCGTGCCCTAACTCAGTAGCATTCCCACACCAAGCGTCACCCACTGCCGGGGTGGGGGGACATCCGTGGGCGGGAATTCTCCCAGCTTTCCAATATGGGAGGGGTGGAGAAATGGAGGGCTCCTTCTCCCTTGCTCCTCCTGGCCTCTGCCATGACAGGGCCGATGGCGTGCATGCTCTTTCTGGCATGCGTGCCACAGGTTCACTACCACAGACCTAAAATCTCCTAGAGAAAACCCTTCTGTAGGCATTTGTAGGTCCTCCAGCACGATTCTATGGTCCACTTTGGAGAATGTTGATCATAAAGTTGCACCAGAGGACCTAGACATTCCTAGATAGGTATTATCTCAAGTTTTAAAAAGTGTTGTTTTTTATTTGCGGTTTTTCCGCTTTCACAGTGGTCCTGCACCCCTAACCCCAGCAAATGTGGATCACTGTATTCCAATTCTGCTTTCACTTTCCAATCTTCCTTTGTAGCGTTTTTGTTCAAGGACTGCTGTTATGAAATCCAAAATGAAATGTCCAGGAAAATTGAAATATTCTGCAACTGTGTTTTTGTGTGTGTGTGTGTATTCTCTTTCCTAATGTCTGATTTGCATCCTTTTATCCCCTAGTGCAGAGACTGACCTGTTTGCCCAGTGTAGGGTGCTGAAGAACATTGTTGACAAAAGTTGGCATATCTCATATTACAGGATGAGCAAGTGAAAGTATCTTCAATATTGTGATGTGACTTTTTTTCTCTGAGGACATTTCCTGAGATGTGTGGACAGAGTTGGCATTTTGTCAGAAGTTTGAGAGAGGCTGCCTTAAGAAACATCAAGGCCAGATGATTTGGTAAGAATGCAAAGCTCTACAGCAGGGGTTTATTAGCCTCTCTGCAAAACTAAGCCGGTCCGGGTTGAAAAGCAGCTCTTTGAGCTGAAAAACCTGTCTAACAGTTGCTCCGGCTTCTTGGTCAGGTTAGCAGACTGGTTGTTCCTGAAATGTGTATGTAGATCTGTGATTCTTTTCCCTATGTATTGCAGATGAAATCTAGTGGGACTGCATTTGATCTCGTAAGATTACAGGGCCAAAAAAGATATTGTAATATAGAAGATCCTGCCAATCGTTGTGCTGCTAAAAGTGACTGTCTACTTAAGATACTTATAGGTGATGCAATGCTTTGAATCATAAAGATGTACCATAATCCTGGACAGTTTTTACCAACAATCTCTCTAGATTTGGTGGCTGGCAGAAAGCTATAAGGTGGGGCTGGATGATGGCTCTGGCAAGATGTACAGAATGTATTAAAAACAGATAGCTTTCTTCAATAGCCACTTGGTAGCTCAAGAGATGTTGGAAGGAAATCTGCCACAAATGGGGTGCAGTGTTGGCTGTTATTTAATTCATGTCCTTTGTGGAGAACATTTTTTTCTCAAAATGGTTCTTGCTATTCTCATCAATTATATGAGGCAGATATCCCCTTTGAAGTAGTAGTTGCTTGAGTTCCTTGGTGTTTTTACAGTAGTTTACTTCAGTGTTACAGATAAGTCTGATTCTTTAAGCCAAGCTGTGGATATTTCTTTGTGTGCTTCAGATGGCAGGATCTCCATTCCAGGTAAGCATGAGCATCAGTGGACTTATTGTGGAGATGTGTAACAATTGTGATACTCTAATGGTGAGAAGTGCAAGTTACACAACATGGATGTATGTACAGTGTGTCAAGGAACCATTAGCCCTGGTTCATAACTCTGCTAAATGATTTAAGTGTATATCCCAATTCAGCTCTTTCTTATTCTAATCTTTTTGAATGTTTTTTGTTCCACAACAGCGACGTGCAGGACTGTTATGTCTAGAGAGGCTGAAATGTTCTGCCATTAGTTCTGGGGCATTGCTTTTTGCAACTATGCTCAAAATACTTGCAAGCTTTAATTTCTACTGCATCAGTGCATCTGAGGAAGTGGACTGAAATCCGTGAAAACTCATACTGTGTCTTAAAGGTACTGCTAGATTCCTTTTCCTCCCTTTCCTTTTTTTGCTGAAGCAGATTAATATGGCTTTCTCTTTGAAAATTACTTATCTATGACTGTTGTGTCTAGAACTTTGCCCAGTTCCTTTGTCCAGCGCTGCTACCCGAACAGCAGAATTGCCTGGAAGTCCAACTGCTTGGCCTTTCCTGCTTCAGCTAGTCTGCTTTTACTACCCACCAGATGGCACTTAAGTACAGGTGTAAAACTATATAAGCATTCTGGCCCATGACTGCTATCTGACTAATGCTTCAAACCTCACTAGGTGAATTTTGCAAGTGGAAATCTGAACCAGTGCAGGTGGTGATGGGAACAGCGAGAGTCTCAGTTTAGTTGCAGAAACAAACAATCCCATTCCCAGTTACACAGGCTCAAAAAGCACTGCAAACAGTGCAGCTCATCACCAAAAATTGCATAATTTATTGCAGAATAAGAGTTTCTCTGCAAATACTGACATCTTTCTTCATGGAAAGCCACAAGGGAACCTGCCAGATCAAGCTGAACACTGCCACACAACAGGCATTTGCCACAGCACAACACAGCTCAGTTCATTTGGGCAAGCAGCTCTGCAAGTGCTGGACGATCCTTGAGTCGGTTCTTGAAGTCTTCCTCTGTATGCTGTAGGAGGAGGAAGAGCAGAACATTGAGAACAAGTCTTTCAGTATTTTTAAGTGATAGTCTCTTTGGTTAAGGATTAATTTCCCCCACATTCAGACATCCCCTGATAGGTGGCAGAGATGCCAACAAATAGCAGTCATGTAAAGAATTATACCAGGTCAAAGAAATTTTCCACTGCATAGTGTATGTCTCCACATTTTATAAATGCAACTAGGTACACTCTCCCTGAGCCTCAGAGGAAGGCAAAGACAAACCTGCTCTGAACAAAGTTTGCCAAGAAACTCCCGTGTTAGGTTGGAAGGCACACAACACAACCCTAAGTTACTCACAACAACAGCAAAGTACTAATTAAGTAATTTAGGCTACATGCTGCAACTCTGCATAAACTATTGCTTGCCTCTTCCCCCTTCCTACTTACTCTATCTAGGTTAAATTTGTGTCAATTCTCTGTGGTCATTATTTTTATTTTCTTTATGTTCAACAGTAAGCCTGCCTTTGCACTTTCCTCCTTGGCGCAGTAACAGCCCTGGTGGCGCAGTGGTTAAATGCCTGTACTGCAGCCACTTACTCATAGACCACAAGGTTGCGAGTTCAATACCAGCCAGGGCTGAGGCTCGACTCAGGCCTGCATCCTTCCGAGGTCGCTAAAATGAGTACCCAGCTTGTTGGGGGGCAATCAGCTCACAGTTGTAAACCGCTTAGACATCCCATAGCGTGATATGAAGCGGTATATAAAATAAGCTGCTTTGCTCCTTGATCTTCCTTAGTTGTTATCCAGGTCTTACCAAGCACATAAGACCCCTTCCCACTCGACTGCCCCCAGTTGGTATGGTGCAAGCAGGCAGATTTGCTTTGCTCACCATAGATCCATAGCAGCCACTTCTGGTTTTAGTGGTGACTGATAGATGGCAAGCTGCACAAGCAGTGGCCTAAAGGCAGGGAATCATATTCAAGGACAGGGTGAGAACTGTTCAGCCCTTCAGGTGGTGCTGAATTGCAACCCCTAGCATTCCTCACTCTTGGCTATATTGCCTAGGGCTTCTGGGAATTACATTCCAGCAACATATAGAGAGCTGTCCTGCCTTAGGAGCAGATTCTTTGAGGCTGTCCACCTCCAACAACAAAATATTTTTTTAAAAGAAAGGTTGGTGGTACTGGGGGAAAAACGAGGAGAGAAGATTCTTCCTTGCAATATGGTTTTCTCCTGATGGCAAAGTGCATGCCAGATCTCTCAACAACTGCCCTGCATCCTAAAAGCAAAGCTCAGAAAAGTTACTTCTTTGGACTACATCTCTCCATTCCACCTGGCTGCACACAGTACATGCTAACTCAAAACCACTTAAAAACAAAACTAAGCTGGGAAGGGGCAGCAGTCAAGGATCTGTTATTATAATTGGACACGTTATTTTGGACTACGACTTCCAGAATTCTCCAACCAGCATGGGCATTGGGGGAATCCAAGAGTTGTACTCTAAAAAAGTAAGTGCTCCAAGATCTATTCAAATGCACACAGATGCAGAATATACTCTAGTTTGCAGAGTGGAACAATAAACCAATTGCTGCCTCTATGCTTTCTCTGCTTAGAAAATGCTCACTTTCCCAAAGCTGACCTGCTCTCCCTCTGCTGGGGTTCTGCTTCACAGGACTGCCTAAGATTTATCCCTAACAGATGGCTCACAGTGCATAAATTACACAGATAGAAAAGGAGGGCAAGCCTTTAAGCACCTGGGCTTGGCTGGGGAAAAGAAAATGCCTTTCTAGACAAAAATTATGCCAGCAAAATCCCAACGATGGCAATTTCTTGGAGAGAGGGGGGTAAATTTAAAAACTTGCCCTTGGCAAGTTCTCCTGTAGAAGTTCGCCTGAAACCAGTAAGAACTGCACAGGACAAGTTCTCTTGCAAGAGCTCCATGGTACAAAAGCTTCCCATCAGCTACAATTTGAGGTGTGCAGGAGCCAGCATGGTGTAGTAGTTTGAATGTTGGACTGCAACTGTAAAGACCAGGCTTTGATGTCCTGCTCAGCCATGAAACCCACTGGATGACCTTAGGCCACATGCTCTCAGCCTCAGGGGAAGGCAATGGCAAACTACTTCTGAACAAATCTTGCCAGGATAGGTTTGCCTTGGGGTCACATTAAATCAGAAATGACTTGAAGGCACACAACAACAATGAGTCTCTGCAGAAATGAGACTCTGGCAAAAAATCTTATCTGGTCTGGCCCATTTGCTCCCTTAAATCCTTCTTCCAGGCAGTTCTTGCATGATAGCCAGCCACAGCCATACCCCCAACCAGCAGCTGCTAATAACCTTGCTTAGGTGAGTAGTTTTCTTGCCTCTTGCCCAATGCAGAAGGTTTTCCAATCCTTCCAGGTTTCTTTGGATATGCCTCCAAGCTGTCTCTCTCTCATTTACAGCCACCTTTCTCTCAGAATGGGATTCAAGGCAGCTGCACCTGGGTAAGTCTTTCCTGCTTCTTCAGCCATTGAACCATTCTCAGGTGTGGAGGCCCAGGTAAATATCTGGAGCCCAAAGCATGTCATGCTCCCATGCAGCTCAATTCTGAACAACAACAACAACAATAGTCTGTAGAGAGATCTTGTAGCACCTTTGAGACTAAGGGCCTAAGCAGACTGCCAGAAATAGTGCACATTAAATTGAGGCACTGCCCTGGCTCAGTGCTAGGGAATCATGGGAACTGTAATTTATTGTGGCACCAGAGCTCTCTGACAGATGTCCCAGAAAAAAATACAGTTCCCATGATTCCCTAGCACTGAGCCAGGGCAGTGCCTCAATTTAATGTGCACTATTTCTGGCAGTCTGCTTAGGCCTTAACTGAAAGAAAAAAGTTGGCAGCATGAGCTATCATAGACTTCAGTTTACTTCCTCAGATGCATTTGGAAGTAGGAAGTAGACCTAAGTCTATGAAAGCTCATGCTGCCAACTTCTTTCTTTCAATTGGTCTCAAAGGTGCTACAAGATCTCTACACACTGATTCTACAGGCTAACATGGCTATATCTTTGAATAATAATAGTTGTTCAATTTAAACTTCTGAAGAAGTATCAAAAACTCCCAAATATCTGCTAAGATGTGTGTGTGTGTGTTGTGTTGGGAGGAGACTGAGGAACACTTCAGTAACTTTGCTGTCATGGTAGTTAAAGAGCCAAAACGAGGAGCCACATTGCTAAACATAAATGTTTCAATAAGAATCGACATACCTCTTTCACTAACAGATGTACTCCTTCAGGCTGATTATTCTGAATGATTTCCAAGAGAATAGGAGCAAACGTGGCACTCAAACGGTGGATCTAAGTTTTGGGGAGGAAAGAAAACATGAGCAGAATGATCAACTGGAGAGGGAATAGCACAAACAAAAATGTAAAACTGCACCCATTGCGTTAGTTGCTTGCAACAAGTCCATTACCAACAGGAACCAATGACACAGTATAAAACACAGCTAGGCAACCTCAAAGTCTTCTTGAATTACAACTCCCAGCATCCTTCAACTTTAGTGATGCTTTCTGTGGTGGTTGTGTGCCTTCAAGTCATTTCTGACATATGGTGACCCTAAGGCAAACCTATCACGGGATTTTCTGGGCAAGACTTGTTCAGAGGTTTCTCACTGCCCTCCTCCGATGCTGAGAGTGTGTGACTTGCTCAAGATCATCCAGTGGGTTTCCATGGCTGAAAAAGCATTTGATCCTGAATTGTAGTCCAACGCTCAAACTAGTATGCTATGCTGGCTCTCCTTGGCTATGCCAGCTAGGGCTAATGCAGGGATGGGTAAAATGCATTCTGCAGATGTTAGAATCACAGAATCACAGAGTTGGAAGAGACTTCAAGGGCCATCATGTCCAACCTCATTCTGCCATGCAGGAACACAGAATCAAAACACTCCCGACAGATGGCCATTCAGCCAGTTTAAAAACATCCAAAGGAGGAGACTCCGTTACTCTCCATGGCATATTCCACTGTTGAACAGCTCTTGCCATCAGGAAGTTCTTCCTAATTTTTCAGTAGAATTTCTTTTCCTGTAGTTTGTGTCCATTCCTCCATGTCCTAGTCTCTGGAGCAGCAGAAAACAAGCAGACTGAAAACTAGACTTGGCCTCTATGCTTTAATGGCTGCATAGAAAAGGGAATTTCAGCAGGAGTTGTGAAGGGCAACTGTTGGAGGCTAAGGGGCAACATTAGCTTCCAGGAGACACTGGACAGTTGCACCTACCCACACAATATTCTACATTTTTTGCTCCAGAATGCTTCCCAATTTGGCCCCATTTTCACACACCCCCGTCATTTTAGGCCCAAGATAATACAAGATTTTGTGTTACAAGCACCAACAAGATCTAAAAGAGCTAGCCAAAGTGCTGAAGACCTCTGTTCAAAGATCTCTGTCTTTGGAGGTCTTTAAATAGAAGTTGGATGGCCACCTTTCTGGGGTGTTTTAGTTGTGCCTTCCTGGTGGCAAGGGGCTGGACAGGATGACCCTTGTGCGCTTTTCCAGTTCTATGATTTTATGAACCTATTCATTCAGTACCTTGATTTTTACAACAGGGAGTGACCCAGAAGTCATTTCCTGGTCACTTCCTGTCTTACAAAAATGTCTCTGTGGGGCTTAAAATGGCCCTAGGAGGTCCATAAATGTGGCAGAAAGCTCCCTGCGTCTCCTGCAGCTCATTTAAAGGGCAGTGTTTTTGACCCCAGGGGGCTACATAAACAGTTTCAGGGGCCACATGAAGCCCACAGTACGGTTGCCAGAATGAAAACCAGAAAGGACTTCTGTACCTTTAATGGTTGTGTAGTAGAGGGAATTTCAGTAGGGGTTGCTTGTTACCAAAAAAAGATCATTAAAAAGGTATTAAAACTCTTTTCAAAATCTCACTGGGGTAGGTAGGGTGAGGGAGAGAAAACATTTTTGGAATTATTTAGGCACAAATGACAAGTGAAAACCTGCATCCTGACTGAAGACCTCCTGTTGTCATGGTGCTACTTGAACAAAGGGAAAGAAAGAGATATGGAAGCCTTCTTTACCTGAACCACACGCTGGTGGGTTGTAAGAACAGCGTCCAGCTGCATCTTGGAACCTTGCTCCTGCACCAGCATCACCTCTGTGGTTTTTGTGGGCATGGCATAGCTGTGGGAAAACAAATCAGGCATCAGCATTTCAGAAATGCTGGTGGGGTGAGGGGGTAACTTTTCCACACCACTCAGAAAAAAAGGAGATGAACTTTCAGCCTAGGGAGCAAGGCTGAGGGAGTCTTTGCATCAAATTAGCCTTGCAAACAAGATGGGCTGCCTTGGTTCAATGAAGCAAAGCTGTCTGTGCTAATGAGGCCTGACTATACTGAATTCCGACTTCTGTGACTGCAAAGGTGTGGGCAGGGAGGGAAATCTGCTTTGGTTAAGGGGCTGGGGACTAGCAAAATGTATTTCATGGAATCATAAGAGTTGGAAAAGACCTCAAGGGCCTTTACAGGCCTCATCCCAAAGGCTGAAGCTGAATAACAACATAGCAAACTAATGTGGAAATGTTTGTGAAGAAAGTGGACAGGAAGACAATACATTAATAATTATAATAATAATAATTTTTATTTATAACCCGCCTCTCTGCGTGGCAATCGGGGCGGGGAACAACCAGTGTAAAAACAGAACAAAGTTAAAAATCAAACCCTCATCTCATAATCCCACCCTCCCATCCCCTTAAAATAGAATTAAACGACAACAAGAATTAAAAATGCCACATTAATAAAAAGCAATTATAACCATATAATAACAAGAATAGAATGAGCGGCGTCAATTTAGAAACTCATCTCTCAGCTGAAAGTTGTTCCGGGAAGGCCTTCCGGAAGAGATCCGTCTTTACTGCTTTCTTAAAAGCAGCAAGGGTAGTAATAAGACGGATCTCATCCGGCAGGCCATTCCAAAGTCTGGGAGCGGCTGCGGAGAAGGTCCTCTGGGAGGTCTGGGACAGCCTAGTTCTAATCGGCTGTAACAGATTCCTCCCAGAGGACCGTAGAGCGCGGGGGGGATCATACGGGGAGAGGCGGTCCCTAAGATAAGATGGACCCAAGCCATGTAGGGCTTTAAAGGTCAAAACCAACACCTTGTACTGCGCCCGGAAACTAATCGGCAGCCAGTGGAGGGATTTAAGCACCGGTGTTATGTGCTCCCTCCGTGATGTTCCCGTAATTACCCTGGCTGCCATGTTCTGCACCAATTGTAGTTTCCGGGTTAGGCACAAGGGTAGCCCCATGTAGAGTGCGTTGCAATAATCCAGACGTGAGGTTACCAGGGCGTGTACCACAGTTTCCAGATCCCTCATGTCCAGATAAGGGCGCAGTTGGCGTATCAGCCGAAGCTGATAACAGGCACTCCTGACTACCGCATTCACCTGACTAGTCATGTGAAGCGATGAGTCAAGGAGCACCCCCAAACTGCGAACACAGTCCTTAGAGGAGAGTGTGACTCCATCCAGGACTGGAGACTGTATTCCCAAATCTGGTTTTGGGCCTGTGACTGCGAGTACCTCCGTTTTGTCTGGATTCAACTTCAATCTGTTTTTCCTCATCCAACCCATTACCGCTCTGAGACAGTCATTAAGAGGTGAGACGCCATCTGAGGTCTGAGACGATGATCTGGTCATGGAGAAATATATCTGGGTGTCATCAGCGTACTGAAGACACCGGGCTCCATGCCTCCGAATGATCTTCCCCAGCGGCTTCATATAAATATTAAACAGCATCGGGGACAGGATGGCACCCTGAGGGACGCCACAATTAAGCTCAATTTTGGATGAGCAACTGTCCCCGAGCCTCACCCTCTGAGATCTGCCCGAGAGGAAGGAACGGAACCACTGCAGAGCAGTGCCTCCAATTCCTAACTCTCTCAGGCGATCTAAGAGGATGGCATGATCTATGGTATCAAAGGCCGCTGAGAGGTCCAAGAGCACCAGCAGGGTCACACTACCCCTGTCAATACTCAAGCGGAGGTCATCGGTCAGAGCAACCATGGCAGTCTCGACCCCAAATCCTGTCCTGAAGCCAGTTTGAAATGGGTCGAGATAATCGGTTTCATCCAAGACTGCTTGGAGTTGGGAAGCAACTGCCCTCTCGATGACCTTGCTCAAAAAAGGGAGCAAGGAGACTGGTCTATAGTTGTTTCTGTCCAGGGGATCCAGGGAAGGCTTTTTCAGGAGTGGCTTAACTGCCGCCTCCTTTAAACAAGATGGTACTTTGCCCTCCCTGAATGATGCGTTGATTGTGTCCCGAAGGAACACCCTCAGCGCATCCCCCCCCTGGACGACCAGCCAAGATGGACAAGGATCGAGGGGGCAAGTAGTCTTCCTCACCATTCCAAGCAGCTTGTCCACGTCATCGGTACTCACAGATTGCAATTGATCCAGTAAAATGCCATCAAGTGAGTTCCTGGACGCCTCATCTATGGATTCTGCCAAAACAGTGGTGTCTAAGTCGGCTCTTATCCGAGAGATTTTATCTGCAAAGTGGATATTAAAGGCCTCACAGCAGGCTGTCGTCGGGTTAAGTAGGGGATTCGGTGCAGGAGGAACCTTTGTCAACTCCCCCACCACCCTAAACAGCTCTGCCGGGCGGGACTCTGCAGACGCAATGCGTGCAGAACAGAAAGATTTCCGCGCTGCACGCAAAGCCTCCCTATAGGAATCAAGATGTTTCCTAAGGCGAGTTCTGTCGGATGAGAGACGAGTCTTTCGCCATTCGCACTCTAGTCGTTGTCCAGCTCGCTTCATCCTCCTAAGCTCCTCGGTATACCAGGGCTTACGATTCGAAGCGGGCTGGAAAGGACGCTTGGGAGCGATTGTGTCAATAGCCCTGGTGAGATCGGAATTCCAAGTGTCCACCAGGGCTTCGACAGAATCACCGGCGTTACCAACCATTAAACCCTCTAAGGCTTTCTGGAAACCAATTGGTTCCATTAGCCTTCGAGGGCGGACCGTTCTAATCGGTCCACCACCCCCGGGAGGGTGGACAATAGCCTTTAGTTCTGCCCTGATCAGAAAATGATCCGTCCATGACAGGGCGGAAGTTTCCTTAACTACCGCCCACGGATACTCCTGCTCCGTACTAAAGACTGCATCGAGGGTATGACCAGCACAATGTGTGGGCCCGTCGACCAGTTGGGATAGGCCCATGTTAGTCATGGTATCCATGAACTCCCGAGCCGCTCCAGTTAAATCTTGCAAACTGGTTTCGAGTGGGATGTTGAAATCGCCCAGAACCAAAAGTCTGGGCGATTCCAGCATCAACTCAGAAACCAGGGCGGTCAGCTCGGTCAGGGAGTCTGTTAAGCAACGGGGTGGCCGGTATACCAACAGAATCCCCAAACTATCCCTGGTCTTCAGGCTAAGGTACATACACTCGATGTGAGTCGTTTTCCGGATAGGTTTTCTGATCACGGTTAAAGTGTTCCTATAAACCAAGGCTATACCACCCCCCCGCCCACTTTCCCTCACCTGCTCACAAACTGAGTACCCAGCTGGGAGGGCCTGCGCCCAAGTTGCAGAGCTGGCATCCCCCAGCCAGGTCTCAGTGAAGCACGCCAGGTCGGCCACCTCATCCACCAAAAGGTCGTGGATGATATGTGTTTTATTCTTAACTGACCTGGCATTGCAGAGGAGCAGGTTGAGGGTCAGTGGAATGGTTGGCACGCTCCCCAAGTTATCCCGGGAAACAGAGTCAACTGAAGGAGGGATAGATATTAAGCATCGATCTCTCCTTCTTTTGTAACATCTGTTGACTCTGTTACCGCCATACCTTCCCTGCCCCCACACTACCTGGATCTCCGCTCCCAGACTATGGTCAGCTCCAATCCATGAGGGAGGTGATGAGTAGCCAGCCGATTCCAGAATTTAGGCTCGGCAGCGGCAACATAGATGACAAAAGATTTACAGGAGGGAGGTAGTCCCCCAAGGCCATCTGATTTTGTCCCAGGATGATAAATAGGAGGGGGGGGGGGATAAGGCTTCAAGGCCAATTAAAAGGCCAGATAGTCCCGCCTTCCTCCTCCTCCTCAGCGCCGCGCCGGCCAGGCCAGGGAGTATTGGGGCCTTCGGAGGCCCAGGTGGTCTCTCCCACTCGCCGTCACCGCCGGGGAAGAAAGGCTCAGAGGGCCTTTCAAGGCCAGAGTAGTCCCGCCTTCCTCCCCCTCCTCAGCGCCGCGCCGGCCGGCCAGGGAGTGTTGGGGCCTTCAGAGGCCCAGGTGGTCTCTCCCCGCTCACCATCGCTGCCGCTGCACGCCTCTGGGGGTGGCTCAAAGGGGTGGCTCAAAGGGGCCTTTAAAGGCCAGATAGTCCCGCCTTCCTCCTCCTCCTCAGCGCCGCGCCGGCCAGGCCAGGGAGTATTGGGGCCTTCGGAGGCCCAGGTGGTCTCTCCCGCTCGCCGTCACCGCCGGGGAAGAAAGGCTCAGAGGGCCTTTCAAGGCCAGAGTAGTCCCGCCTTCCTCCCCCTCCTCAGCGCCGCGCCGGCCGGCCAGGGAGTGTTGGGGCCTTCAGAGGCCCAGGTGGTCTCTCCCCGCTCACCATCGCCGCCGCTGCACGCCTCTGGGGGTGGCTCAAAGGGGTGGCTCAAAGGGGCCTTTAAAGGCCAGATAGTCCCGCCTTCCTCCTCCTCCTCAGCGCCGCGCCGGCCAGGCCAGGGAGTATTGGGGCCTTCGGAGGCCCAGGTGGTCTCTCCCGCTCGCCGTCACCGCCGGGGAAGAAAGGCTCAGAGGGCCTTTCAAGGCCAGAGTAGTCCCGCCTTCCTCCCCCTCCTCAGCGCCGCGCCGGCCGGCCAGGGAGTGTTGGGGCCTTCAGAGGCCCAGGTGGTCTCTCCCCGCTCACCGTCGCCGCCGCTGCACGCCTCTGGGGGTGGCTCAAAGGGGCCTTTAAAGGCCAGATAGTCCCGCCTTCCTCCTCCTCCTCAGCGCCGCGCCGGCCAGGCCAGGGAGTATTGGGGCCTTCGGAGGCCCAGGTGGTCTCTCCCGCTCGCCGTCACCGCCGGGGAAGAAAGGCTCAGAGGGCCTTTCAAGGCCAGAGTAGTCCCGCCTTCCTCCCCCTCCTCAGCGCCGTGCCGGCCGGCCAGGGAGTGTTGGGGCCTTCAGAGGCCCAGGTGGTCTCTCCCCGCTCACCGTCGCCGCCGCTGCAACATTCATTTGAATGTTGCAACATTCCGCTGCAACATTCATTTGAAAAGTGCTGGAAGAGAGTTCTACAGATACCATGGACCACCAAGAAGACAAATAAATAGGTCCAAGAGCAAATCAACCCTAGAAGCCACGAGGACTTAACTGAGGCTGTTGTACTTTGGAGAAATCTCCTTTAAATCTTGTTGGAGTTTGTGGCACGAAATAATGTATTATCTTGGGAGAGGAATCTTGCTGTTGGCCATGAAACCGTGATAGAGGGGACCTACAAATGCCTAGAGAAGTGTTCTCTCTAGGAATCTCTAGGTCCTCCAGCATGACTTTTGGCAGACACTGACAACAGCATTACACTGGAGGACCTAGAGATTCCTAGACAGAACATATTAATCAAAACTGCAAATGTGGAGGGCTGATTGCATTTGGTTATGCAACTTGCAGTCCTCTTAATAAAGAAGCCAAACATCCCATTCAGGAGCCCACTCCTCCTGAACTGGATTTTATCCAGACTTTATCTGATACATTTCTAAAACTCATTCAAACTCAGTTCTTTAAGGTTGCTTTGTCCTATTTTTAGGAGCTTCTCCTTAAGGTAGAACAAAGCCATATTGCTCGCCTGCCTGCTCTGATCTCAACACCGCTTCTGGGATTTTCAAAGAACCCATGTAAGGAAGCGGAATCAGGCTGGAGAGAATGAGCAGAGACCTCATCTCTGAACGCAGTATGAGGAAAAGAAAGACCAAAATTCAAAAAGGAGTGTGAAAGCCGAGCACACATTTCTTATCTTTTTTCAGATGTTCAGAATAGTAACCAGAGGTCAGATGCAAGAAAGTTTTTTTTAAAGGATTTAAAGACAATGGAACCGCAAGATTCTTCTCCCAAGATAATACATTATTTTGTGCCACAAATGCCAACACGATTTAAAGGAGCTAGCCAAGACCTCTGTTCAAAGATCTCCATCTTCGGAGGTCTTTAAATAGAAGGAGACCTCTCAGGGGTGCTTTAGTTGTACCTTCCTGCATGGTAAGAGGATGGACTGGATGGCCCTTGTGATCTCTTCCAGCTCTATGATTTCATGAATCTATTTGGGTGAATTCAGTACCTCACATAGTCCTTTTAAAGTTTGCACTACAACCTAGACTGGTTTTGCTATCCCCCCCGCCCCCTACAAAAGCCATTGGCTGCCACTGAATGTGTCTGTAGATCCTCAAAGGGGCCACACTCCAAATCTTGGGAAATCTGCACATGGAAGCCTGTTCTCATTCACCCACTCCCTCACACCAACACACAGTCACTCTCTTTCTCTGACTCACACAAATTATTTACTCCCTGCAGTCTACAGATTATAGGGTGGCTGAAACTTCCTTTCCCACCCACTGAAATCCGGGGTTTGAAGGGCAAGGTCATGAAACTTCCTCCCATCCTTTAGCAAACTCCCCTCAAGGACTGCTTTTTCTTTGTCATCACTGTGTGTGTGCATGTGTGTATCTAAGGTCCAAAAAAACCCTGCAGAAATAATCCAGCTTGAGACTCCTTTAATTTTGTTTCCTATGTTGCATACAGAGGTATGAAGTACTATACTTCCTTACGTATACCTCCCATCTACACTAGTGTGATGTCCAGCCTGGACTGTTTAAATTCTCCCCTGCATTTTCCTTCATTTTTAGTCAGTCCTTAGTATGTCTGAGCATAGGAATGTTCCATTGTATTAGTTTGTGGGAGGAGCTGTAGGAATCCCCTATATTTTTCTAGTTTTTGGTTTGCCCCTTCCCAGCAAGCTCTGTTTCAGTTTGGGATTTTTAGTTTTTTCTTAGGCAGGCTTGGCTTTATCTGTTTGGTGGCAAACAGGCACAGACAGACGGAAAGGGCATTTCTTACACCATTAGCCAATTTAGTTACCATTTAACCAGATTAGTTACCAAAAGCAGTTAATTAAATTGAATATCAACAATAAAGAAGTCAAGAGCACCAGAAGCTGAAAGACCCTGCACCAGCTTCATTGAGTAGGAGATCAATCCAAGATCAAACCCAGAGAGATGACAACCCTGAAGATTGCTGAAACCTAAACTTTAAAGTACCTTTTATTTTAAGCCTGTTAGAGCTTGGGAGGAAAACCCTTTTTCTTTTGTTTTCTTTAAAATAAATTTCCCCCTTTTGGACTTTACATTCAGCATTGGAGCCTTTTTGTGTAAAAGAGTTTAATCTCACTAGGGTACTGGCGTTGCACACCCATATTTGCCACCACCTTTAGTTGGGTGTGTCTTCACAACTAGCGTAAAGCTACACAAGGATTCTAGTAAGAAAGTGCAGACCTCCATCCCTGGTAAACAGTAGCCTACCTCTCCTCTACTTTAATTGACAGCCGATTGCAGAGTTTGTGGACGTATTGAGCATAGTGCTCCACCAAGGTCATGTCATAGCCAGTCATCACTATGTTCAAGACACCATATTCATGTTCTGTCCCAGGGTCAATTTCTTTCATTTGTAAACGTTCTCTCTTTTTCTTGGGAGCCTGTAGGAGAAGAAGCAAGTTTCTCTTAAAATGCTGCTGGGAGTATCCAAACCTGCAAAAGCTCCTTTCGTAACCCAGAATGTAAGAGTAAGTGTGTGAAGCCACAGTTCAGATATTAAGCTATAGCTCATCCTGAATAGTAAAGGCAAGGGCAGCACCTACTCCAAATCAGGGGACCAGAGGCAGAGTACATTAAGGCACCAGTTGGAAAGAATAGAGAAATTCAGCTTTTTCTGACCCATGTGCAACAAAATGCATCAGTAGCATCACACAACTCTTTTACACAACTCTCAAAAGGAAAAGGGCCCCTTGCCAAATTATTTGACTCGTAGCACTCATTTCAGTCCAAAAGCACCACCAAAACACCTTATATAAAATAACATATAATTTTGTTGGTAATAATAAATAATTTTATTTATATCCCACCCCTCTGCTGGGCAATCGGAGCGGCGAACAAGGTTAAAACAGAAGAAAAGTTAAAACAATTCCATCTCCTCCCCAATCCCTAACCTGCCCCCCCCATAAAAATCGAATTAAACTAGTATAAGAATTAAAATACAAATTAAACAGCAATAATTTAAAACACTAGAGCAAACAATGGAGGCTGAGAGCAAAAAAAGCATTCGAACTCAGATTGGTCGGGAGGATTACCGTATTTCGGGAAGGCCTGTAATTTCACGTATACAGGGCAGGATCTGGGACACCAGACAAGTATAAAAACAGTTACTCAAGAGTGTGTAAAGGGTGCCACATAAGGCAGCCATTCATTCCACAAATATATATACACAGCCCTCGGTGGCTGCTGTCACACTGGAAAAATAATGCAGTTTGACACTGCTTTAACTGTAATGGCTCCATTCTATGGAGTCATGGGGTTTGTAGTTTGGTGGGTACCTGAGCTCTCTGACAGAGAAGGCTAAATAGCTCACAAAACTATAAATCCCAGCATTCTGTAGTTATGAGTCATGGCAGTTATAACAGTGTCAAATTGCATTAATACTGCAGTGTACTGTCTTCCAATGTTGACTTGATGAGAGGGGAACAATTCAATGCTTGTACAACAGCCTTGGTGCCTATTACACAACTGTGGGAGTCTGCAAAATTACATCGGCACAGCAGCTTTTCACTTTGTGAAAAAGTACATAGGCCAGAGTGGAACTGTGCTCATGTCATGGGCTTCCCACAAGCAACTGGTTGGCCACAGTGGGCACAGAATACTGAACTAGATAGGAATTTGCTCTCCTCCAGGTCTTGTCTTATATTAGCAATGCTGTAGGCAGCAAATCCTACCTAAAAGATCCACTTCACATTAGGCAATCATAATATCCCCATCCTTGTTCACAACAGTTGGGTAGCCAAATGCTTGACTGCATGCTTCTTTCTTACTTCCTTTGCTCAGGAATCAGAGTTTGGAGAAGTTACTGTTCTGGACAACAGTTAGAGATGTAAAGATCTCGGGGGGCGGGGGTGCATAGTCATGTTGGCTGGGGGATTCTGGGGCCTGTAGTTCAAAAAAGTAATTTGCTCATGCTCAGCTAGGAATATGTAGCTTTGCATCAAGTCACCTTTCCCTCTCTCTAAATGAGGCACTGGTCACGATGCAGAACAGTGGTTTCCTAAAAAGAACAGAAGAAACTCACTGAAGGTTGGCTGTGTTTCCTCATCCACAGTGCCATCCTCCAAAGGGACAGGATAAGCTGAATGCCAATGTAATGCTGTTTATATCTGGCAAAAATTCCAGCAGTTTTTTTTGGGGGGGGGGACAATGCATCCTGCATGCATCCTCAGGCTATCCTCATTGAGGGGGTATGTGAAATGTGGCAGAAAAATAGGAGGAAAAACTGCCCAAACCATCACAAATAATTGAAGTTTGGGTCTCCTTGGCTGGTATCATGGATGGTTTTAGCCAGTTGTTACAGACATCCTTCTTCAAAGCTCTTCCGATGGGCCTATCCACCTGATCTCCTTAATGGACCCTCAGTTAAAATAGGATTATTTACATAGCTTTTGGGTGTTGTCGATGATTGGGTAATTTTTTTATTATTATAATGTTGCTATTTAATTTATTTTATTGATGGTATTTTGTATACTGTTTGTACATTTTATTGATGTAATCCTGCCTCAATCTGCAGGGAGAGGCGGGAAATATAAATAAAATGTTGTTGTTGTTGTTATTATTATTATTATTATTATTATTATTATTATTATTTGCAAGTCTTGGCTATGACCCTTTCCCACAGCACGGTCTCTGCCTCCTTAATAATCCAGCCATTGCTTTGCTCCAAACTGCAGTTTTTGTGTTGCATTCAACAGACCATGCCCCAACTCAGATTTCCAACTGCAAAAGCTTTACGCTTCTTGGAGACCCAGCTCAGGCCATTTCCAATACTGGAGCAGAATGGAATTGTTTTAACACAACTAAAAAAAATCTGCTTCCAGAAGATTCTTGACAAGCTTAGATAAACGGCTCCTATTTCAATTTTTGCCTTCAAGGCACCTTGCCCAGATGAATTATGGGTTCATTATCTCTCCAAAGTAAAAAGGCCTCTTTTCAGAAAGCTAGATCTCTGGAAAAGTTTGGGAGTGGCTTTTCTCTTACTGCTGCTGAGCAACAGCACAAGATTCAATTCAGGCAGCTTGAAATGGTTTTAACCCAATGCACAAAGCAAAAATAAGACAGGCCCTAAAACTGAGAGGGAAATGACAGCTAACTCAGAAACTACTGGGTCTTATGCAAAAAATCTTATGTTTGGTAGTGTTATTCATAGGGAAAATCTTATTTCTGCTCCCTTCCACAACCTGCCCCAATTGTTGGATTTCACTGGAAAATTATTACCATTAAAATTATTATGCTTTATGTATGCAAGATATCGCAGGGTAAGACTGTTACAATTCAACAAAACAAGCAACTCAGTGTGTAAGGAAATGATGAAACAATAGACAATATGTTTTAAGAATCAGTAACAACTAGCTAAAACAAGTTAAAATAAATGTCTGAATTCTGTACCTTTTTCTTGATTTGATTATGAACTATTATCATCTTAAAAATATAACCTCTTTGTCTTTTAATATTACAACTTTTTGTGCTTTTATTTGTACTTGGTTTTCTTCACCTTTTTGTGAGCTGTTTTGAATCCCAGTTTTGTGAAAAGGGTGGGTTATAAATCAAACCAACCAACCATTTTAGGCTGTAAAATGTTTGACTTTTACTTATAAAAGGTCCTGTGTCTATGGCTGGGCTATATCAAAGGCCACCCAGCCTTTGTTTAAAGACCTCCAAAGAAGGAACTCCACCACTCTCCAAGGCAACACATTCCACTGTCAAACAGCTCTTGCTGACTTTTGGTGATCACGGTATTCCTTTCTGTTTAATGAACTACTCTAGAATCTTTCCTAGTATTGATGTCAGGCTGACTGGACAGTAATTATTTGGGTCCTCTTTTTCCCCCTTTTGGAAGATGGGAACATTTGCCCTCCTCCAGTCTGCTGGGACCTCTCCTGTTCTTCAGGAATTCTCAAAGATTATTATCAGTGACTCTAAGATAACTTCTGGCAGTTCTTTTAACATCCTTGGATGAGGTTCATCTGGCCCTGGTGATCTGAATTCATTTAGAGTAACCAAGTATTCCTGCAATTCCCCTTTACTTATTCTGTGCTGCATTTCTCCTATGGCAACATCTGCTTCATTTACTCCAGGCTGAACACCGTTCTTTTCAGAGAAGATTGAGCCAAGTAGTTGTTGAGTAGTTCTGCCTTTTCCCCATCCCCTGTTAGCATTTCAACAACTTCTCCAGAATCTTTCATACTGATGGGAATCCACCTAATGAAGTGCTTCCTCCACACTGTCTCCGGAAATTCAGCCTTAAGAAACTGCAAAATCAATAGCACCTAATATTGAAAACACTTACCTCTGCCAGGAGCAGATGTCTAAATCGGCCAATGCCATGGGTTGGCTGAGATCTGTAGTTCCTTTGGCAGTTCAGCAGTGCGCATCCTTTAAGAAACAGAAGAAGCTCCTTGAAAGCTCTCTAAACTCCCCTCTCCGCTGTGAAGCTAGAACAGCAGAGTCTTAGGCATCTGCCACTCTTCAAAGTGCCAAAATACACTGCAGAAACAATCCAATTTCATACTGCTTTAACTGCCCTGGCTCAATGCTAGAGAATTCTGGGAACTGTAGTTTTGTGAGACGTTTAGCCTTCTCTGTCAGAGCGCTCTGGTGCCACAACTCCAATTCTCAGGATTCCATGGCACTGAGCCAGGGCAGTTAATGCACTGTCCAACTGGATTATTTCTGCAGTGTGGATTGGACCAAAGTTACACTGCTTTATTTATACCTTGCCTTTCTCCCAGAAATGGGACTCAAGATAACAGAATCATAGAGCTGGAAGAGCTCACAAGGGCCATCCAGTCACAAGAAGATTAAAAAGCAGTACACATGAAATCATTAGAAATCTGTAATGCTTACATGCAATCAACTTATCATATTAAAAACTTTAGTTAAACCTGTCGCAAACACATAACTACCAGCACCAAATACAGCAGCCTAAAAGCCCGTCTCTCTTCAGATAAGGATCTCTTTCACATTTCTATTAGACATGTCTCTGAGGGTGTCAGAACCAAAACAAAGGCTTCCCCTGAAGATCTCAGAGCCTCAGGAGGCTCATATGGAAGAATACAATCCTTCTGATAGGACATTTAAACTTTTAGGCTATTCTCCTACTGCTTTTCCAACTGTCTTCTCAGGAACCCCAGGGCTCCATACTCAAAATATCATTGGAGTCCAATAAACAACCCAGATAAACAGCCTGAGCATCACTTTCTACCTTCCACTCTGCAACAAGTGGCATATCAACCACAGGTCCTGCTGGGTAACAGCAAGAGCCAACAGCTTTGCTCACATTCTCCATAAGCATGACAGTCAATATGGCACAGGGATGGGCAACTGTGATGGGTCTTGGGGCCAATTTTCTGCCCCAGGGGACAAATTAACTGCCAAAAATGTTCACCACCACCCCCCCAAACAAAATAAAAAAGTGGTCAAAGTTATATCTGGTTTAAAAAAAAATGAAGATTCCCCCCCCCCCCCCATTTCTTAAATAGTACAAGGGATCCATCCATACTGAAAATGTGTGTTGTAACTCCTGGAGGCTTTGAAGAGAAGAAATTCCCTTTCTCTAGGAGAGGCACGGAAAAAGGCGGATGCCAGCAACCTGGAGGTGTCAAGGGCTGCAAAACCAACTAGGGGCAGGTTACACACAATAACAACTTTCCTTTCACACAGCAGTGCAGACCAGAGCATACCAGGCTCCCAGGACTGAAAGCAATTTCCCTTCTTATGGCAATGCTGGAAATGTTTGTATTAAGGGTGGGAGGGAGGGAACACTTACCTACAGAACAGATGGCGCTCCTTCTAGATGTCTTTAAGGCAAGCCTAATAGGAAAAAAAGAAAGCTGATCATTGTGACTGGATGATTCTTCCACCTCCAATATATTTCAACACCCTCTGAAGTGTACCTAAAATGATTAGATCTCATGCTGGCTCCCCTGGCAGCCAGCACAGGCAATTTTGGAGTTAGTTGCAAGTGACAAAAGAAGCCACAAAGCAAAAAGCATTCATAAGAGAAAGCCTTTGGTTGCAATTCCAAATACGCTGACTTAGAAGTATGTCTGATTAATCAGAGCCAATTTGATTCCAAGGAAACAAGAAGAGGGTTGTTTTATTTTCTCTGGTACTATATTGACATGGAGCCTAAATATCCTGAAGGCACCAGATCCTTTCTCATCTTGAAAGCTAAGCAGGTCAGGCCTAGTTAGTACTCAGATAAAGGACCACTAAGGAATATCGTGGTTCTTAAGCTATCTGCTGTGGGGGACCAGCAAGGATTTCCCCTCCATTGTTTCAGGGACCAGAGCAAACTTGTGGCCATCAACTGTTTCCTTCTTTCATGAAAACTCACCACAGACCAGCAGTCAATGGATCATGGATCAATACCGATCCTCGGACCACCACTTTGAGTAGTACTGCTGTAGGATATATTTTAGAAGAAGGCAATGGCAAACCACTTTGCAGTATTCTTCGTCTTAGAAAACTATATGAAATCCATAGAACCACATATAAACACACACACCATACTAACTATAGCAGTGAAAGAAGACTGCAGTGTAAACACCAGGTTACAGTCTCTGATCTCTTGGGTTCTTTCATTGCTACCATTCCATCAATGATAATGAATTTACTCAGGAAACAAAGTATCCTGATGACTTCAGTCATCTTACCTGATAAGCACAGATGTCTCACTTAAAAATGGTTCCTTTCCCAACCACAGTGCCTATTTAAAATAAGGGGAAAAAAGTTAAAATCTAAAACTGAGCAAGATTGCAGTGAGATTTCCAAGGCTCCAGGTTGCTCTTTGGCAGTTCATTCTGGCTCATGCCTCCCACTCTAAATCTACAGACATGCAAGCCATCCGCAAACATCTGTGAACTGTTTTCAGAAGCCCTGAAGGCTGGTGTTTGTAAGAAAACAACAAGAAGACAGATGACTGCAATTTCTTTTCCCACATACTCCATTAGTTGTACACATGTATTTCAAGAGCATAATACTCAGGGGGACTGGGAAAACAGAAACCATTAGGCTACACCCAAACTAGGAAACATTACTTTTTTGGATGATAAATCTCAGAATCCCCCAGCCAGCACGCCTTCCAGCTTAAAAAAACTGATTTTTCAAAATGTGACTAAACTCATTTTTTGATGCCTTCAGCTCATGATGATATGATACACATACGCATCAATTTATTTGCCAGGCTCTCCTTCAGGTTTCAATTATTATGGGGGAAATAGTAAATTTGGAGAAAGCATATAAAAAGGGGCTATCTAAAGTTAGCTACCAGGGTATGGTGTATTTTAAAGCGTAAGAAGCTGACATTTGCTAGCTTATGACAAAATTACTACAGAGGGATATGCCAATAGGTTCATAAAACCCTAAATAACAGACAAGAGAACTTACACAGAGAAATAATTATAGTAATACACTAGAAATGGTATTCTGTTAAAATTCACTGGCAACAAGACAAAGAAAAAAAAGCATCCACAAACCACACAGAATTCACTGCCCTAGTGTGGTGTAATATCTCTTTCAGGCTGATCTCATTTCACCGTATACCTGAGAAGAATTTAATGGGTTGAGTGCCTTGTGTTGTTTTGCTTTTATACATGATGCTCTTGCTGGTGTCTGTCACTATGTATGGGAAGGCAATGGCAAATCTCTGAACAAATCTTGCCAAGAAAACCCCATGAAAGGCTCACCTTAGAGTCCCATAAGCTGGAAATGACTTGAAGGCACACAACAACAACAACAACTGTTAATAAACCTAAGGTGCAGCTACACTGCAGAGTTAAAGCAGTTTGACACCGCTTTAACTTCCATGCCTCTATCCTACAGAATCCTGGGATTTATAATTTGGTGAAATAGTCTGCCTGGTCTGTCAGAGAGCTCTGTTGCCTCCCTAAACTACAAATCCCAGGATTCTGTAGGATAGAGTCATGGTAGCTGACATGGTAGTGTCAAACTGCTTTAATTCTGCAGTGTGGCTACACACTCAGTGTTGTACTGATGCCTTATCAGCTGGCTTATAGAACCCATAAGGATAAGACACTACTGTACATGGCATCAGGAGCCTGTGAGGACTTTCTTCGCTGCATATGTTAAAGTGATCACTAACATAATTGCTTTCCAACCATCAAATCACCTCCTTCTAGAGTTTAAGCAGGGCCTGCAACAAAAAGGTTGCAATAGGAGAAGCTCCTACTGAGGATATCTGATTCATCCTCCCAGCTCCTGTCAAAATTCCAGGGTCATTGATAACTCAGTCCTACTGGGTGGCTCGAAATATTTAAAGATTTCCCATACCTCAGATCAAACACTGATCAAAACGGAGACTGCCGTCAAGAAATCAGACAATGAGGAATGGGGAGGGCAGCTATGAAAGAATTAGGCATAATCCTAAAGTATAAAGATATACAGCTGAACATTAAAGTTAGAATTGTTCAAGCCATCATATTCCCTATTACCATGTATGGATGTGAGGGTTGGACAGTTAAGAAAGCAAACATGAGGAAAATAACTTTATTTGCGATGTGGTGCTGGAGAAGAGTGCTGAGGATAACATGGACAACAAAAAAGACAAACAAATGGATCCTAGAACAGATCAAGCCAGAACTCTCCCTGGAAGCTTTGGGGGGAAGCAGACGGGCGGCACGGGGCCGCCCCAGGAAGCTGCAGATCGGGGCCAAGGTATCCGCACTCCTCGGCCCCAATGCGCCGCGTCCCAGGCCCAGGAAGGAGTGCTAAAATAGCGCTCCTTCCGCAAGACACCGAAGGTGCGTCGCAAAAGGCCTCCGGCACACCTTCGGCACCTCTTCCGCTGCAGCGTGTGCGAACGCTGCAGTGGAAGTGCGTTGTCGGAGCGCCGGCCGTGTGGAGCGACGGGCGCTCCGATGACATATTCGGGAAGGGGTTGGGGCGCCCAGCGTGAGGCTGCCCCTCCCCTTCCTGGCCATGAAAACAGTGCTTTGCGCTGTCTGCTTAGGCCCTAAGATAATTAAATTGAGTCTGTCATACTTTGGCCACATCATGAGCAGACAGGACTCATTAGAAAAGACAATGATGCTGGGGAAGATGGAAGGAGGTAGATAGAAAGGAAGACCACATGCCAGATGGATAGACTCAGGGCCTTTGCAGACTGCCAGAAATAGTGCAAATTGAGTCCACTTTAACTGCCCCGACTGTGCTGGGGAATCATGGGAACTGTAGTTTATTGTGGCACCAGAGCTCTCTAACAGAGAAGGCTCAGTGTCTCAGAAAAAAATACAATTCCCATGATTCCCTAGCACTGAGCCAGGGCAGTTAAAATGGACTCAATTTGCACTATTTCTAGCAGTCTGCAAAGGCCCATAGTCAGGGCGAGCATGGGCCTGAGCATGCAGGATCTGAGCAAAGAGGATTGGGGGGCTTGGAGATGTTTCATTCACAAGGTTGCCATGACATCAACTCAAAGGCAGCTAACAACAGCAACAACAACTGGGTTGCTTTGAGTTATGCGTAGCTGCCATTCCATTAGGATGCAGAGGAAAGAAAAGGAAGGCAACTGGGGCTATCCCATCAGCTTTGCTGCGAGATAAAGAATCTGCATTCAGCTCTTTCTCAACTGTCGACTCAACAGCAACATCAGCCACAGTTGTCAATCTATCTGGAAACCTGAACTGTCTCCATCCTACTTCACTTTAAAAAACTAGTACCAGACTTTTTCTTCCTTTTGTGTCTTAAAGACTATAAGCCTGAGCATAAGGATTCTTGTTGTTTTATTTCTCTGGGAAAGTTTTGGGCTGATGAGCAGGGTATTTTAAAGTAAATTACTCTGGAGACCAGGGTTCAATTTCCAACTCGGCCATGAAACCCACTGGGTGACCTTGGACAAGTCATATGCTCTCAGCCTCAGAGGAAGGCAATGGCAAACCTCCTCTGAACAAATCTTGCCAAGAAAACCCATTATATGTTCGCCTTACGGTTTCCATAAACTGGAAAACAACTTGAAGGCACACAACACAAGCAACATCATCATGCTCTGCCAAGATTTTAAAGAATACCAAAGGTTCAGACTTCTACTCAACGTTCTGTTCTGAGGTCTGAGATGGAATGCCCAGTGAGACCTTCATGTGCTCATCCTCCAATGTGACCTATGCCATACTATGTCATCAATGCCCATCATCACTCTACATTGGGCAAACAGGCCAGTCCCTGAGCCAGAGGATAAATGGACATAAAACAGACATTAGGAATGTGAATACACAAAAACCAGTGGCAGAACATTTCCATCTCCCTGGACATTCCATCTCAAACCTCAGAACAAAAGAATGACAAAGGTAGATTGGAAAGACAAACAGCAGAAATAGAATTCATCCATAAACTGCAGTCCCTCAGCAATGGATTGACCAGGGACAATGGCTTCCTGGCTCACTACACACATTTCAGCACTATATGATCCCCATCCTCATGGAGGCATCCTACACTCATCTATTCTTCCCACGTACAGGCTGGTTTCCAAGCCCAAAATGGTTCTGTCACCTCATTTCCATACCCAATGGCTATGTCTTTGTCACAAACGCCCATAGTTAAAACTAGACTTGCTACTGCATTTGCATACACAAAGGATTTTGAATTTAAATTGACATTCTCACATACCAAGGGCATATATAGGTCTGTCCCTGGCTTCCACTCCACTCAAAGCATCTGAGGAAGTAGACTGAAGTCTAGGAAAGCTCATGCTGCCAACTTCTTCCTTTCAGTTAGTCTCAAAGGTGCTACAAGATCTCTCTACAAACTGATTTTACAGACTAACAGGGCTATATCTTTGAATAATAATACTACTAATAATAATAATATGCATCTGAGGAAGTAGACTGAAGTCTAGGAAAGTTCATGCTGCCAATTTCTTTCTTTCATCCTCGTGTCAAAGGTGCTACAAGACCTCTCTCTACATCTCTGATTCTACAGACTAACACGGCTATATCTTTGAATTCTCCCTCTGAACAAGAATGGGACAAAAACAAATCCTGCAATAGAGTCGCCTTAGGTCAGAAACGACTTGAAGGCACATAGCAAAGAAATGTAAAACACAGGGAGCAAGGGATCATGGGGGAAAAGACAAATAATGTAATAAAGGACGTATCTGGCCGCCCCCTTTGTCCCTCTGCCCGCCCAAAAGTGCACATACTTTTCTCAAAGGTGCAGCCATGCTCTTCAGCAACCTTCAGTTAACATCCAACAGCGAGGGAACCGAAAAAACGCAAGTCCGTTGCTCATATATGTCCCCCAGCGTCTTACGGTCCGTCACCAAAATGCTTCCCCCTTGCTACCTGCTTCACGCACAAAGAGTTCCGCGCCATTTCTCCATTCGCTCCAGTAGCAGCTTTCCAATGGAACTAAGGCTGAGGAAAAAGAGCCGCCCGCCAATCAACACGACCTCTTCCCAGAGGCTGCTCTGATTGGCTGAGACCTCGAGGCGGAGCGTAGCTTCCTCGTAAGAGCCCTGACACTCTACCCGGCTAGATAGCTACAATCCCCTTTAGTTGCCATGGCAACATCCTGAGGGATTCTGGGGTTTGTAGTTTGGCCTGACCCAGCATGGTCTAGTGGTTTGAGTGCTGGACTCTGTCTGTGGAGACTAGGGTTCGAATTCCTGCTTGGCCCACCCACTTCAGAAATTAATCCAGTTTGACACCATTTCTAATTGCCACGGCTCAGTGCTATGGAATCCTGGGAATTGTAGTTTTGTTAGATATTTAGCCTTCCCCGTCAGAGAGCTCTGGTTCTGCATGACACTACAATTCCCCTAATTGTTCTTAAAGGGTGTTGTGTATCATTTTAAGTGTTGTAAATTTTTTATCTTTGTAACTATTTTTATTCTTTAAATAAGTAATCTGTTTTAATATTGTAACAATTTTAATTCTGTTTTAACGTATCACTTTTCTGCTTTTTTAACTGCATTGTTCTGTTAATTTTGTGAGCGGCTTTGGGTCCTAATTCTGAGAAATGAGTGGGATATTATTAATAATAATAATAATAATAATTCCATAACACTGAGCCATGGCAATTAAAGTGGTGTCAAACTGGATTACATCTGTAGACCCCAAGGCCTACTATCATGAAGCTTTCTTGGCAGGTTTTATTCAGAAGAAGTTTGCCATTGCCTTCCCCTGAGGATGAGAGAGTGTGACTCCCCCAAGGTCACCCAGTGGGTTTCATAGCCAAGCTGGGAATCGAACCCAGGTCTCCAGAGCTGTAGTCCAACACTTAACCACTACATGACGCTGGCTCTCAATACATGGACATACGTTTGTCAATTTCTATGTGTATTTCCACATTGGAATTGGTAACAAGCTAAGATAAGCAGGAGAGCTAGCAAATCACACTGTCTCAGCCTCAGAGGAAGGCAACGGCAAATCCCCTCTGAGCAAATCTTGGAAGAAAAGCCTGTGATAGGTTCACCGTAGGGCTGCCGTACGTCGGAAATGACTTGAAGTCACACAACAATTACAACTAAGGGGGGTTAGCTCTGGTTAGTAAATGGATGAAAGACTGCAAACAAATAGCAAGTGCTGAAGCCTATACAGTATTTCAGAGGAAGGAACGGGGGGGGGGGGGGGAACCTTCCTCTGTCTTAGAAAACTTTTTGAAATCAATGGGGTCACCATAAGTCGCTCTGGTCAGGCCTCACCTGGAATAATATTGTGTCCCGTTCTGGGCACCACAGTTCAAAAAGGATGTTGAGAAACTGGAGTATGTACAGAGGAGGACGACCAAAATGGTGAAGGGTCTGGAAACTATGAAGCCCTATGAGGAATGACTTAGGGAGCTGGGTATGTTCAACCTGGAGAAGAGATATGATAGCCTTGTTTAAATATTTAAAGGGATGTCATATTGAGAATGGAGCAAGCTTGTTTTCTGCTGCTCCAGAGAATAAGACCTGGAACAATGGATGCAAGTTGCAGGAAAAGAGATTCCACCTGAACATAAGGAGGAACTTCTTGACAGTGAGAACTTTTCGACAGCGGAACACACTCTCTCGTATGTTGGTGGAGTCTCCTTCTTTGGAGGTTTTTAAACAGAGGCTGGATGACCATCTGTCAGGGATGCTTTGATTGAGAGTTCCTGCATGGCAGAAGGACTGAATGGCCCATATGATCATTTCCAATCTATTATTCTATGACTCTGTGATTCTAAGTTGCCATTCCTTGCCTTAGAAAACTCTAGGAAAGCAATGGGGTCACCATAAATCAATAGGTGACTTGAAAGCACATGCATATTGGAATTATTATTTATTTATTTAGAGTATTTGTACCCCATTCTTCAGTCATAAAGTCTCTCTCTCTCTCTCTCAAACACACACACACACTGTGCTACCAGCTGAGTGGGAGATTTGCACCCAGCTCTTTCGTCCTGCCCAGAGGTGTGGCTCCCGAAAACTGGACAATGTGCACCCTCGTCTCTTGCCCCGAAACTCAGAGCCAGGGAATGAGGTCTGGGAGGATTACTTGCCCCACCATAATAAATAACCTCACAAAGCAGCCAAGGAGGGCTTGTGCAAGCTCACTGCTCATCGACATCTGAGTTGCACAACAGCCTGATCTGTGGCGATGTAAATGAGCTGCATGAATCACCTTGAAGGAAGGAAGGCGGTGGAAGAAACTGACAGGGGTGACTCAGCTGCTGCAGGACCCGTCTTGTGCTGCAATGGTGTGTGACTAGGCTGCTGCGTCTGTGGGGAGACTGGATGCAATTCTATGCACACTTTCTGTAGAAGAAGCAGCACAAGGCTGCACTGGAAGACTTTTCTAGTAAGCCAGAGCAAGCTTGTTTTCTGCTGCCCCAGAGATTAGGACATGGAGCAATGGATAGAAACTACAGGAAAAGAGAGTCCATCTCAACATTAGAAGGAACTTCCTGACAGCGAGAGCTGTTTGACAGTGGAAGACATTGCCTTGGAGCGTGGTGGAGTCTCCTTCTTTGGAGGTCTTTAAATAGAGTCCGAATGGCCATCTGTTGGGGGTGCTTTGATTGTGAGTTCCTGCATGGCAGGTGGTTGGACTGGATGGCCCTTGAGGTCTCTTGCAATTCTAGGATTCTATGAGCATGAGTGTGTGTGAGAAACACTCCCTCATGACTGTGTGCATACTGCCTTTGGCCATGATGTGAAAGCCACAAAACTCAAACGTGGCAATAGCTTCCATGCTGCACCATCTCTGTGAAAACTGGCTGCAATTCTATGCACACTTTCCATAGAGGAAGCAGCAGAAGGTTGCACCGTAAGAACTTTTTAGTAAGCCTGAGCATGAGTGTGTGTGAGAAACACTCCCTCACAATTGTGTGCGCATTGCCCTTGGCAGTGGTGTGAAAGCCACAAAGCTCAAGCATTGCAACAGCTTCCATCATGTGGAAAACTAGGGGGAGACTGGCTGCAATTCTATGCACACTTTCCATAGAAGCAGCAGCAGAAGATTGCACCGTAAGACCTTTTCAGTAAGCCTGAGCATGAGGCCTGATCAAGTGTAAGAAACACTTCCTCACAATTGTGGTAGTGGTGTGAAAGCCACAAAGCTCAAATGTGGCAACAGCTTTCATGATGCACCATCTGTGGGGAGACTGGCTGCAATTCTATGCACGCTTGCTGAAGAATTCAAAGACATAACTGTAGTCTGGAAAATCAGTATGCATCTGAGGAAGTAGGCTCCAGTCCAGGAAAGCTCATGCTACCAAATTATCTCTTTCCTTTTTTCTCAAGATCCCTTTGCAAACTGTTTTTCTGATGAGTAAGCCCTGTCTGTAAGGAAGTAGCAGAAGGTGGCACAATAAGGTCCTGAAAGACCTTTCTAGTAAGCCTGAGCATTAGTGTGTAAGAGAGACTCGCTCATGGGTGTGTGCACATTGCCTTTGACCATGGTGTGAAAGACTGCCAGAAATAGTGCACATTAAATTGAGGCACTGCCCTGGCTCAGTGCTAGGGAATCATGGGAATTGTATTTTTTTCTGAGACATTGAGCCTTCTCTGTCAGAGAGCTCTGGTGCCACAATAAATTACAGTTCCCATGATTCCCTAGCACTGAGCCAGGGCAGTGCCTCAATTTAATGTGCACTATTTCTGGCAGTCTGCAAAGGCCCAAAGCCGCAAAGCTCAAACATGGCAACAGCTTCCATGCTGCACCATCTGCGTGAAAACTGGCTGCAATTCTATGCAACCTTCTGCAGCGGAAGCAGCAGAAGGCCACACTGTAAGACCTTTCTAGTAAGCCTCAGCATGAGTCTGTGTAAAAGAAACACTCCCTGATGTTTGTGTGCGCATTGCCTTTGGCAGTAGTGTGAAAGCCACAAAGCTCAAACAGTGCAACCGCTTCCATACTGTGGAAGACTGTGGCAAGACTGGCTGCAATTCTATGCACACTTTCTATAGCGGAAACAGCAGAAGGTTGCACCGTAAGACCTTTCCAGTAAGCCTGAGCGTGTGTGTGTGAGAAACACTCCTTCACAACTGTGTGCACATTGCCCTTGGAAGTGGTGTGAAAGCCACAAAATTCAAACGTGACAACAACTTCCATGCTATGGAAGACTGTGCAACAGTTTGCAATAGAAAAAAAATATGAATGACTAGAGTATTTTAAAAAACTATTATATTTTATCTTTATGTTTCTTACTCATAGCCACTGGAGTCACAAGGGGGTGCGGGGGATGCGGAACGCACCAGGTGACATCCTAAAGGGGGGTGACACCACTGATCCTCAAACATCTGCATATTGGCAGAAGCAGCTGTGGCATTCACCTGTATCTCTTTACAATGCTGCAGAGATTGGGTGAGTGGGGTGAAGCTCAATGGGATGAAAAAAGAAGACTTCCCAGTTTTTTTTAATTTTAAATTTATATTTAAAATTTTAATTTTTGATTTTTAAAATTAAGTTTTAAAATGTTTCTTTAAAAACATCACATTTTAACAATTTTTCACTTTAGCCACATGAAACTATGTACACTTGCCCCTCCGTTTTCGCAGACTACAGATCCGCCTCCCTCACTTATGTCCGAGGGACAAACGGAGGGGTATACAACGGGGCGCGACCCCGCAGCGCACACTCGCACACCCTCACACCTCCATTCAAGTCTATAGGGCTTGAATATGCATGGGTTTCCATTTTCGTGGAGGGATCTGGAATGGATCCCCCGCAAAAACAGAGGGGCAACTGTATATGTAAACACATTTGTTCTGTTTGTATGATATTCTAATTTAAAGGTACACTTTTAATTTTGCTAGTTGTTTATGTCATACCTATTACTATTATATTCGGTGATAAATGGGAATTATGATTTATGAGTAAATTAGTGCAAAAAACATTACTAAGGATTTTGTATGGGTGTGGTATGGGAGGAGGTCTATGAGTTACCTCACCAGGTGACCCCAACCCCAGTGACGCTACTGCTCATTGCTGTTGGTGCATGTTAGCAAAATTTACCAATTTGTAGAAAAGTAGATTGCTTTGTTTAGAATCCACTTTGGTGTTTGTTTGTTTTTTAATTCTGACAGATTTTATATTTGTGTGTTTGGAGCAATTGAGACATAATCATAGACAGGGGAGGGACTGTTCCATTTAGAGAAGTACATTGGAAAGTGGGGGGGGGGGATTGAGAATCCTTAGTGGACACCAATAACCATGCCAAAATATGATCTGGAAAACATTCTAACAGAATTTAAAGAAAGTGTGAGAAACAGATTTGCGTTATTAAGCCTAGCTGACAGAGAACCAGAAGAATTATGGACATAAGTCAGGGACTTAGTCAAAGAGGAAAGCCGAGAGATGATAACTGGGGCCAAAAAGAAGGAGAAGAAACAAGAGTTGACTGATGAAACACTTCAAGCAGTTAAAGAAAGACAAGAAGCAAAAGAAGAGGAACACAGGAACAAAATTAGAATCATGAATGTGTCTAACGATTAGTGCAAAAGGACAAAGAGAATTACTACAACAATTAATACTGAGAAACAGAAACTGACAACAAAAAAGGAAGAACTAGACACCTCTTCCACAAGATCCAGGATCACAAATAGAAATTGAAAGCAAGGGTGGGGATGCTTTACAAGAAAATTGATCTAGTCAATAAGAGTTCCCATACCTTGGACCAAATATTGATCAGAACAGTGACTGCAGCCAAGACAGAAGAAGGCTAGGATTATGAAGGACAGCTATGAAAGAACAGGACAAGATCCTAAAAGTGTAAGGAAATAACTCTGAACACTAAAGCGAGGATTGTCCAAGCCATTGTATTCCCCATCACTATGTAAGGATGTGAGAGATGGATAATGAAGAAAGCAGATAGGAAGAAAATTCAACTCACTGGAGATGTAGTGCTGGAGAAGAGTGATGAGGATACCGTGAATGGCTAAAAGGACAAACAAATGTGTCCTTGAACAGATGAATCATAGAATCATAGAGTTGGAAGAGACCACAAGGGCCATCCAGTCCAACCCCCCTGCCATGCAGTAACTCCCAATCAAAGTATCCCCGACAGATGGCCATCCAGCCTCTGCTTAAAGACCTCCAAGGAAGGAGACTCCACTACTCTCCACCGTCGAACAGCCCTTACTGTCAGGAAGTTCCTCCTAATGTTGAGGTGGAATCTCTTTTCTTGCAGCTTGCATCCATGTTTTGGGTCCTAGTCTCTGGAGCAGCAGAAAACAAGCTTGTTCCCTCCTCAATATGACATCCCTTCAAATATTTAAACACAGCTATCATATCACCTCTTAACCTTCTCTTCTCCAGGCTAAACATCCCCAGCTCCCTAAGTCGTTCCTCATAGGGCTTGGTTTCCAGACCCTTCACCATTTTAGTTGCCCTCCTTTGGACACGCTCCAGTTTCTCCACATCCTTTTTGAATTGTGGTGCCCAGAACTGGACACAGTATTCTAGGTGAGGCCGGACCAAAGCAGAATAGAGAGGCACTATTACTTCCCTTGATCTAAACACTATAGTTCTACAGATGCAGCCTAAAATTGCATTGGCCTTTTTAGCTGCTGCATCATACTGTTGACTCATGTTCAACTTGTGGTCTACCTGGATTCCTAGATCCCTTTCACAGGTAGTCTCCTTCAGCCAGGTGTCCCCCATCGTATATCTGTGCTTTTCGTTTTTCCGCCCCAAGTGCAGTACCTTACATTTCTCCGTGTTGAATTTCATTTTATTAGCTTTGGCCCAGCTTTCTAGTCTGTTCAAATCATTTTGAATTTTGATCCTGTCCTCTGGGGTATTAGCTACTCCTCCTAATTTGGTGTCGTCTGCAAATTTGATAACTATACCCCAATACCGTCATCCAAGTCATTGATAAAGATGTTGAATAGCACTGGTCCCAGGACAGAGCCCTGTGGCACCCCACTGGTCACTTCTTTCCAGGTTGAAAAGGAGCCATTGTTGAGCACCCTTTGGGTTCGACCAGTTAACCAATTACAAATCCATGTAACAGTTACTTTGTCTAGCCCACATTTTACCAACTTGCTTGCAAGAATGTCATGGGGAACCTTGTCAAAGGCCTTACTGAAATCAAGATATACTAGAATCATAGAATCATAGAATCATAGAATCATAGAGTTGGAAGAGACCACAAGGGCCATCCAGTCCAACCCCCTGCCATGCAGGAACTCCCAATCAAAGCATCCCCGACAGATGGCCATCCAGCCTCTGCTTAAAGACCTCCAAGGAAGGAGACTCCACTACTCTCCGAGGGAGTGTGTTCCACTGTCGAACCGCCTTTACTGTCATACTATATCCACAGTATTCCCTTCATCTACCAAGCTGGTAATTTTATCAAAAAAAGAGATCAGATTAGTCTGGCATGACCTGTTTCTCTGAAACCCATGTTGACTTTTTGTGATTATGGAATTACCTTCCAGATGTTCACAGACTCTCTGTTTAATGATCTGCTCCAGAATCTTTCCGGGTATTGATGTCAGACTAACTGGACGATAATTGTTGGGATCCTCTTTTTTCCCCTTTTTGAAGATGGGGACAACATTTGCCCTCCTCCAGTCCGCTGGGACCTCTCCTGTTTTCCAGGAGTTCTCAAAGATTATTGTCAATGGTTCCGATATTACATTTGCCAGTTCTTTTAATACCCTTGGATGTAATTCATCTGGTCCTGGAGACTTATATTTGTTTAGATCAGGGGACGGCAACCTACGGCCCCGGGCCGGTTCCGGCCCAGGTCACCGGATTTACCAGCCCAGGCAGACCCCTGCCGCCGCTGCCACACACCGCCGCTGTGGCGCGTTTTTGCCTCCGTCTGGCCGCGCGCCCCGAGGCCGCCATTTTGATTTTCAAAATGGCAGCCGCGATGCGTTTGTCCATGCGCAGGAGTACTGCGCATGCGCAAACGACTCGCGGCCACCATTTTGAAAATCAAAATGGTGGCCGTGAGTGGTGGCCGCCATTTTGTTCTCCAAAATGGCGGCTGTGACTCATTTGCACATGCTCAGTACTCCTGCGCATGCGCAAATGCGTTGTGGCCGCCATTTTGAAAATCAAAATGGCACCCGCGACATGCGCGGTGGCGGCTGTGGATGTGTGTGCTGCGGTGGCAGCTGCAGTGCGTGCAGGGGTGCGCGCACGGCGGCGGAGGGCGTGCGCACACGCGCTCACATGTGCACTGCCATTCCCCCCCCCGGCCCAGTGGAAAGAAGGACTTCGGGGGACCGGCCCAGACCGTAAAAAGGTTGCCTACCCCTGGTTTAGATTAACCAGGTATTCCTGTACTATCTCTTTACTTATTTGTGCTGAAATTCTCCTATTCTGTCCTCTGCTCCATTATCCTCAGGTTGAGCACCCTTTGCCTTTTCTGAGAAGACTGAAGCAAAGAAGGTGTTGAGTAATTCTGCCTTTTCTCTGTCCCCTGTTAACTTTTTGCCATCTTCTCCACACAGTGGCCCTACAGTTTTCTCCTCCTTCCTTTTGCTGCTGATATACCCAAAAAAGCCCTTTTTATTGTTCTTAATCTCTCTAGCAAGCCTGAGTTCATTCTGCGCTTTAGCTTTTCTGACTTTACCCCTGCACGTGCTAGCTATTTGTTTGAATTCCTCTTTGGTGATTTCCCCATTTTTCCATTTCTGGAAGCCTGAACATCTTTCTGGAAGCCAAGATGATCAAGTTGAAGCGGTTGTACTTTGGCCAATCATCATGAGAAAGCCTGAATCACTGCAAAAGACAATGATGCTAGGAAAGGTAGAGAGGACAGTAGAAAGAGAGGAAGATCACATGCCAGACAATTAGACAAGAAGGTCACAGGTATGAATCTGCATGATCTGAGCAGAGCAGTTGAAGACAGGGGGTCTTGGAGATGTCTCATCCACAGGGTTGCCATGAGTCGAGGTAAACTTGAGGGCAGTTAACAGCAACAGCGGACACAGAATGCTGTTTTGGGGAGGGGAAATGGAGTAGAGATGGGATGGGATGGTTGGAATCTTGTGCTGCAACACCATGTACTGCAACATTTTTTTGTAGTTCTTGGTTGTCGCTGTTTCTCCTTCCCCTCTGTTTTATAAAAACACAGAAACCAGGATTCAAACTGGAACTGTATGTGATTAAAAATAGTGGTGTTTCAGCATCAGAACATAAGGAAAAGATTGCACAAACCCTGAGGATGGGGGAAGCCTATCATTGTAGGGTGGGAGTGCTTTTATGCTCTCAGTGACAGACCCTTGGCAACGCATGACTCCACTAAAAGGCACAATCCACAGGGGAGTTTTCCTGAAAAACAAATTGACTGAAAGAATGGACGTTATCACACGTGGGCCACAAAGCGATAATAAAGTGGAAATGAGAAATCCCAAAAATAAACCGAAAATAAACCTTGATTCTGCAAATAGCTTTCACATGTAATTACCTTAAATGCGAAATTACAGTAAGCACATTTAACGTTCACACACAAGTGAGAAAAGCCCTCGCCGCAGCTGGCGGATGTTGTTTTCGTCACTTCCTTTTCCCCATTTCATCATTGCTTTGGCCGCGTGTTTTGGCCCCAATTGTGTTCCTTCACAAACCCCACATCAACCAGGCCCGATATCTCTAGTAAAAGACAGATATATTTAGAAAGACGAAGAAGAGAGGCTCATGTCTGGCCGGCAGGTTTGTCGCCCAAGCAAAACTGGAAGTAAACGTAATAAGTAGGAGCTGCCTCGATGACCCATGGGAAACCCCGCGGAACCATGGGAAAATGCGGGGAAATGCTTCCAAATGCGCATTTGCTTTTCACATTACGGTAAATGCGAAATTACCTTAATTTCGCATTTGCATTTCCTCAAAACTACCAAATTTCAAAAGATCTCAGATAACACCAGTTTCTGTCCACTTTCTGTCCAGTTTCTGTGCAACGTCGTGTGAAAACACGAGGCACAAATCCAGTTTTTGTTTGGGATTTATGTGGATTAACCAGCAGATTTGCCCCATGTGATAACATCCAATGTATGAGACTCATGCAAGAACTCTATGGCTTTCTTTGTGTAAGAAGTCAAGTGGCTTCCAGTCTTTTAAAGATAAATTTGTCAGTGGGTTGTGCAAGAGAGATTGTCATAACTGACCCTGTGTAGAACCAGGAAATTCAACACAGAAGAGTCAGGCCTTGGAAGGCTGCTGGCTTCAGATGACAGCTCCCTCCTTGAATCCAAGCAGCTGATGGCAGATGTCACTGATGTACCCCAACTGGAATTGAGGAACACTGCAAAGACATCCCATCGTTTGCAGCATGTTGATAGGAACAGAACCAGCACTGAAGGGGGAAGACCTCTTGCAGAGACTTAGGACGTTTTCACACGGGGCAAAAAAGGGAGTCATTCCTACCTCCATCTGGCCCCACTCCGGCTCTGTGCAGGAAAAGTTCACACGACGTCGCAGCAAGCCCCTCCTCATCCTTCGCCATCCCTGCGCCATCCCTACCTCACTCCGGGGTCTTGCTCGACGTGTTCAAACTACGTCGCAGCAAGCCCCGCCCCATCTTGCGCAATCCCTGCGCCATCCCTGCCGCTAGCCGGCTTTAGCGCCATCTTTTTAATTCCTTTTTAAAAAAGGAATTACAGGCGCTTCTGCCGGAGGCAATCAGGAGTCATTCCGGCGGCTGCTGTTTTCGCCGCCGGAATGACTCCTGATGGCTTCCAGGGGGCTTCCAGGGGGCTTCCAGGCGGCTTTAGAGCCGCCTGTGTGAAAACGTCCTTAGGGTACAACACACTGTAGAAATAATGCAGTTTGACACCACTTTAAGTACAGTAGCTCCACCCTATGGAATCCTGGAATGTATAATTTTATGAGGTCTTTGGTTTCCTCTGCCAAAGAGTGCTGGTATCTCACAAAACTACAAATCTCAGGATTATGTAGGATGGAGTCATGGCAGTTAAAGTGGTGTCAAACTGAGGCGATGACCACTTGGCTTTTTAAACTGGTTTACCTCTATCTAGTAATCTTAATTGAGGTGGCATCCTGATCTTATCAGACTTTTTTGCCGCCAAGTTTGCTGCCCAAATACAGCCGGGGCCCACCCCCACTTTCAGAGCCACTCCTCATGGCCATTTTCTTAAGATGGAAAACTCCTGGATCTGAAAAGAGACGCGCGGATTGCTCCTGGAAGTGGGGATGCACCTTGGCTGTATCTGGGCGGCAAATTCAGTGGCAAAAAACATCTGATAAGATCAGGATGCCACCGGAATTAAGATTAAACCAGATAGAGGTAAACCAATTTAAAAAGCCAAGCGATAATCTCCTGTATTATATCTACAATGCAGATGTAACCTAGAAGAAATGCTGACCAATTAACTACCTGATGTCTCAAAGTGAGGCAGCTATGAATTCCCAAGCAGGTGTTGGGAGTTCTTGTAGTTTGCAACTATATTTCTACCAAGATCTCCATATTATTATTTTTTGAGCTTCTGGGTTTATTTTGGATCCTTCACCTCTGGACTGGTGCACATTTCTATGTCTTTTTGCCTTTTCCTTTTGAGTTTGTCTGTCAGGATGGCTGGCTCCTCGTGACAGATTCTGGAACACCTAAGACCTTGATACTACTCCTCCCATCACCTTAATCAGGGGTAGGCAACCTGTCCCCTTTAAGGGCCGAGGGACTTCAGCTCCCAGAATCCCAGGAGCTATTGGCCAACATGGGACTATTGGCCAACATGGCTGAGGCTTCTGGGAACTGAAGTCCCTCGGCCCTTAAAGGGGAAAGTTTGCCTACCCCTGACCTTAATGATCATCCTTGATTACTCACAGACTGGCTTGACTTGCCTGTAATGGCTTCCCCTGTTGTAGAGTTTTACCACAGTCTGGAGCAGGGGTAGGCAACCTAAGGCCTGGGGGCCGGATGCGGCCCCTCAAGGCCTTTGGACTGGCCCCAGGCTGGTCCTGCCGCTGCCCCTGGCCCCCGCCATGATGATATTGATTATTGTTGTTATTATTTGTTCTTGGGGTTTTCTTGGCAAAATCTCCACAGGGGTTTTGCCATGGCTTTTCTGGGGCTGAGAGAGTATGTATGCATATTTTTTTAATTTTTTAAAAATATTTTTATTTTTAATTTATTTATTTATTTATTTATTTTTGGTGCTTCAGCCCCCCAGTTGTCTGAGGGACAGCAACCCAGCCCCCGGCTCAAAAGATTGCCTACCCCTGGTCTGGAGTGTGTCCAGAGGAGGGCGACCAAAATGGTGGAAGGCCTGGAGACCACTAAGCCCTATGAGGAGTGACTGCCCGCCTCGATTGTTGGGCAGAGGGGCGGGCTATAAATAAATATTATTGTTATTATTATTATTATTATTATTATTAAGGAGCTGGAGATGTTTAACCTGGAGGAGAAAAGGTTAAGAGGTGATATGATAGCCCTGATTAAGTATTTAAAGGGGTGTCATGTTGAGGATGGAGCAAGCTTGTTTTCTGCTGCTCCAGAGATAGTACCTAGAGGTGGTACAGGAAAGGAGATTCCAGCTCAACATGAGGAAGAACCTCCTGACAGTAAGAGCTGTTTGACAATGGAAGACGCTGCCTTGGGGTGGGGTGGAATCTCCTTCTTTGGAGGTTTTTAATCAGAGCTGGATGGCCATCTGTCTGGGGTGCTTTGATTGTGTCTTCCTGCATGGCAGAATGGAGTTGGATTGGATGACCTTTGAGGTCTCCTCCAACTCTGTAATTCTATTATTCTAAGGCTTAAAAGCAGAAGTTTTGACAGGAACAGAAAAGCATATTTTGTCTGTCTTGCTGCTTACATTCTATTTGTTACTGTAGCGCACCTTTTAATTGATGGGCAAAACCCATCAATAGCTCCCAATCTTACCGATAATTACCGTACTGCCTTTGTGCGATAGGTCCCTCCTGCTGCAATTCCTCTTGTCAAGCAGAAGTGTGGTGTGAGTGAACATGACTCTACTACTCTCCCTTTTGCAACGACTGCCAACAGCTTTCCGAAACTGACTACTGTGTGCTCATTCACATAGCAGCTGGCTTCGGAAAGTGGTTGGGGTCTGGGATCGCTCATTCTCAATCTTCATCCTGGAAGCTGGTGTTTGGCAGTGCAGAAAACAGATAATGTGACCATGGATTGCCAAAGTGCCATTGTGGGGAAAAGTGTGATAAGTAATGAAGCTTCCTTCTTAAATAGCACAATTGTGGCAGGATAGCAGGCCAGTGTGATAAAGACCATAGTCTGCCTGCATTGGCACTTGCCACCTTTAAGCACAGAGATCAGAAATCCTTGAGCAAGCTGGGCATGGATTTATATGAGCCCTCCTTTCTCAGTATTGACTAAAGAAAAACAGTGCCACCAGCAATATGCATCCTCTGCATTTCACACTAAAAATCACTGCAGCTGTGCTCCCTTCCTTCCAACTTACCCACATTTTGCTCCTAATCGCTACCCTGCCTGGTGATGAGAGTATTTCCAATAACCCCACGTCAAAGCCAAAGTCACCAATGATTGAAATATTTCCCATCCCCAGACTGGGCCACCTTGGGGAATGCTTGTGAAAGGTAGCATTATAAAGCTGAAAGCACTTCCTTTCTAAGGAAGGTTTGTGTTGCCGCCAGATAAAGTCACTGCGCTAGGCATGTATATGCTTATCTGTGAGCAAGGTATCCCTTTTTTTTAAAAAAAGACCATTCACAACAGGCATTATGAACAGTAATTGCTTTGGATGTATTCCACATTCTTATAAATCAAAACACCCTTGAGGCTACCAGCTTTCTAGCTAGCCACTGAAGGTGTACATTTACCCTCCAGCTGTCCCAATTGGACCGAGACAGTCCTGATTTGAAGTCGTAGGCTTTCGTGGCCGGCATCCATAGTTTTTTGTGGTTTTTTTGGGCTGTGTGGCCATGTTCTGGAAGAGTTTCTTTCTGACGTTTCGCCAGCATCTGTGGCTGTCATCTTCAGAGAATGCTGGAATGGAAGAGAGTGGGTCTATATATACTGTGAGACCCTGGGTGAGGCAGTCCTGATTATTCCTCTGTCATTCCACTTTTTCAGCTTTAAAATGTCCCAGTTTCTATATTTTCCTCCCACTTTCCCACTTTGTCCTCAGATTACTTCAATAGCTGTAAAATGAGTTAAAAGATCCCAAGGCAAACTTAACATGGGGTTTTCTTGGCAAGATTTGTTCAGAGGAGGTTTGCTATTGCCATTTCTTTCTCTGAGGCTGAGAGCATGTGACTTGCCCAAGGTCACCCAGTGGGTTTAATGGCTGAGTTGGGAATCAAATCCTGGCCCGCAGATTTGTAATCCAATGCTCAAACCACTATGCCAAGTACAATTTTATTTATTTCATTCAACTCATCAGTTGGGACAGGGGTGAAATCTTGCCCTTCCCAGTAGGATCAAGCAAAAGCAAACTGCTGCAGCTGCTTCTATATTATCTGTTCTTCTTCATTCATAACTTTTGCCATCTTGATCACACTCTGATGTTGTGTGGGCACACTTGTCTTATTTTTAATCTCTGAAATGTTGAAGGGTTTGAGGTTCTGCCCAAGATCATTCTCTGTGAATTAGAATCATCCTATTTCCCTCAAATAAGCTTATTACTATAACTGAAGCTTTCCTTACGGTTGCAGCCATCACCTGCTGATCAAATTGCTGGTTAAAATCAGAAGAGCATGGATAATCCGGGCTTTCTTCCTTTGGTGAATGGGAAGTCATGCCTACTTTGGCTTGTCAGTATATGCTAGATGTAGATCCTTTTGGACTGCACATCCCAGCATGTCCAGCTGTTTTTAGATTGCACCTCTCAGCATGCCTCACCATTGGCTCTGTTGTCTCAGGCTGCAGGGACAACATCCATTGTTTCCACATTGTGGCTGAGCATGTAAGTCAGTTGGATTCACTAGTTAATTTTAAAAGACTTGTGTGCTGGGTTTCCAGAACAAAATCAGCCTGTGCTTTATAGATCATAGTAAAGCTATTCATTTAAAACAGGGGTAGGCAACCTTTTTGAGCCAGGGGCCGGGTTGCTGTCCCTCAGACAATTAGGGGGCCAAAGCACAAATAAATAAATAAATAAATAAATAATATGCATGCACACTCTCTCAGCCCCAGAAAAGCCATGGTAAAACCCCTGTGGAGATTTTGCCAAGAAAATCCCAACAACAAGTAATAACAACAATAATCAATATCATCATGGCGGGGGGTGGCGGCGGCGGCAGGACCGGCCTGGGGCTGGTCCAAAGGCCTCAGGCGGCCACATCCGGCCCCCGGGCCTTAGGTTGCCTACCCCTGATTTAAAACAACGGGTCACAGACCAAACAGATGAGAAGAGCTCAATGTACTTTCCAATACCCCCCCTCCCCAACAGGTAGGCCTGGATTTATTTCCTATTTTCAGAGAATTTAAGGAAATAACGTTGCGCTTCTGTGTACATATTTCTGAACACCCTGTACATGTCTCACATATCTATTACAATCTGAGAGACTGTAATAATGATCTGAAAATTGTGGTGTATGCCCATGCAAACAAAGTGATGCTGAAGGTTTTACAACAAAAGAATATAGATTGCCCATCAGGATGGTCAGAGGTGGTGGTCAGACCTGGTTTTACCATACATGTAGCAAGAAATGCCAGATGTCGAGGGTATGTTCAGAAAAGGAAGGAGCCCTAGGGATCATATTTAAAAATTATTACATTGGTTAGCTCCAAAGATTTTGGAAGAAAAAAACAACCCGTTCTTTATAGATTACCGCAAAGCCTTGGGTTGCTGGATCATGAGAACTTATGGATCACTCTAAAAGAGAGCAGGGTGCTGCAACATCTGACTATCCTGATAGGCACTCTATATTCTGGCTAAGATATATAGATATATGGATAAGAGATCACTATCAGGGCATAGATCATGAAAAACTATGGAATGCTCTTAAGGACATGGGAGTGCCACTAGATCTGATAGTCCTGATGAGAAATCTGTACTTAGAGCAAGAGGCTCCTGTTAGAATATGGGGAAACAGAATGGTTCCCAATTGGCAAAGGCAGGGGTAGGCAACCTTTCCCCTTTAAGGGCCGAGGGACTTCAGTTCCCAGAATCCCAGGAGCTATTGGCCAACATGGGACTATTGGCCAACATGGCTGAGGCTTCTGGGAGCTGAAGTCCCTCGGCCCTTAAAGGGGAAAGGTTGCCTACCCCTGGGCAAAGGGGTCAGGCAAAGCTGCATCCTTTCAGTGGGATCACTAAGAGCAGGGGTAGGCAACCTTTTCCCTTTAAGGGCCGAGGGACTTCAGCTCCCAGAAGCCTCAGCCATGTTGGCCAATAGTCCCATGTTGGCCAATAGCTCCTGGGATTCTGGGAGCTGAAGTCCCTCGGCCCTTAAAGGGGAAAGGTTGCCTACCCCTGACTAAGAGGGTGCGAGGGGTTTGGACCACACCAGGTGACACCCTAAGGAGGAATGACACCACTGCTCCTCAGACATCTGTATTTGGACAGAAATGGGCTGTGGCATTTGCCCATAACAATAATAATAAAAAAATAATATATTTTTATTTATAAGCCGCCCCTCTGCTCGGCAATAGGGGTGGCGAACAACATATTAAAACAAGGAACAGTTAAAATATACCCAAATCCCATGCCCTAACCCTCCCACCCTTAAAAAAGAATTAAATTAAATTAAGAAGAAATTAAAACCATACATTAAAACACAATACAATACAGCCCCTTGGCAGATCTGTATATAGTAGGACAGGGTGGGATTTGCATAGTAAAACTCCACCATTGCCGGGGTGTTATTCCGGGAAGGCCATGTCCCATTAAAATGCTGAAGAGATGGTGTGAGTGTCATGAGGCTCAGTGGGGGGAGAAAGGAGAGGCCCCAGATTTTAAATTTAAATTTACTTTTTTTTAATTTAATTTTTACTTTGCTTAGATGTTTCTAAAAATGAAATTTAAATTTTTTATTTTAGTTCATTTTTTTCTTTACAAAATCACCTTTTACGGGGGGGGGGGGGAAGAAATAACCTCTGTAATAAAAAGAAGTTAATTTTCATAACATTTTTTTATGATCTAAATTACGTGTTAGTAGTTACTGCAATCCGCATATCAGAATGCATAAAGAATGATAGACTGAAACCAAAAAAATGATTGTGACAAAATTTACAGGCGTTCATTAGCATAAATATCTAAGGTACATTACACAGGGAATCTACCGGAAGTTAAATTAGATGACTATAACATGTTTTTGATATCTTTCTTCAAATTAAGTGATTATATTAACACAATTTTAAGTGTAAATACTGTAAAATGTTATTTTTTTAAATAGAAAAAATAAAGTATAACCCCCCCCCCCACCTTTTACCAACTTTTCACTTCAGCCACATGTAAATGCATTTAGGCTGTGTGTATTATATTGTAATTTAGAGGCATAATTTTAATGTTGCTAGTTGTTTATGTCACAACTATTGCCATGACATTCAGGGATATGCAGGAATTATGATTAATGAATCACATTAGTATAATTAACATGACTAAAGATTCTGTATGGTGTGGGATGGGAGGAGGTCAATTTGGGGCGGAATGACACCATGAATTATCGCATCGAGTGACGCCAACCTTAGTGACGCCACGGCATCTTTTCACCCTATTTGTTCAATTTGTATGCAGGAAATATCATACAAAGAGCAGGCTTGGATACAGAAGAAGGAGGAGTGAAGGTAGGAGGAAGGAATATCAACAATCTGAAATATGCAGATGACACCATAGTACTAGCAGAAAACCTGGAACTCCTACCGGTACTAAGGAAGATCCAAGAAGAAAGTGCAAAGGCAGGCTTAATGCTGAACATAAAGAAAACAAAAATAATGACCACCGAGGACCTTCACAAGTTCAACCTAGACAATTAAGAAATGGAAATCGTAAAAGAATTCCCACACCTGGGATCAAACATTGATAGAAATGGGGACTGTAGTCAGGAAATCAGAAGAAGATTAAGAATGGGGAGGGTGGCTATGAAAGAACTAGAAAAGATCCTAAAATGCAAAGATATACAACTCAGCACAAAAGTGAGAATCATACAAGCCATTGTATTCCCTATTCCCATGGATGGATGTGAGAGATGGACAGTTAAGAAAGAGGACAGGAGGACAATCAATGCATTTGAGATAATGTGGGGCTGGAGAAGAGTGCTGAGGATCCCATGGAGAGCCAAAAGGACCAACAAAGGGGTCCTAGAGCAGATCAAGCTGGAAGGAGCCAAGATGACCAAACCGAGGCTGTCGTACTTTGGACACATCATGAGAAGAGAAGAGAGGACTCTTTGGAAAAGACAATAATGCTGGGAAAGGCGGAGGGAAGGAGGAAGAGAGGAAGGCCACAGGGCAGACGGAGGGATTCAATTAGAGAGGTTACAGACCTGAGTCTATAAGACTTAAGCTGAGCAGTGGAGGACAAGGGATCTTGGAGATGTCTCATCCATAGGGTCGCCATGAGTCAGGGTCAACTCAGGACAGTTAACAACAAAATCAGGGCAAAGTATGGAGAAGAAGCATGGTTTCCAATTGGCAAAGGGGTCAGATCTGGCTATGTTTTATCACCCTATCATTTTCTTTCTTTTTTTATTTTACAATTTTTATTAATTTAAAAGAAACAAAACAATACAAAACAATGTAAATCTCAATAACACAATGTATGCTAAAAGACCGTGTCTCTTTTCATAAAATAGAAGACTTCCTTATAATATTCCCATGAGCAAAAGAGGGATTGTTACGTCGTATTAATGAATTTTACATTAAATTCCTAAAATAACAATAATAACACATTCAGTGTGTAACTGACTCTTTCTAACATAGCTCAAACTGTCAAGCTACAATGCTCTTTGTAGACATCTCTTTTGTTTTCCAAGAACCTTGGCTTAGGGAATTCTTTGTCTCCAAACCAATGAGTCCTTTGTAAGGTTCAAAATACTTTCTTCTTCCCATCTTGAATTAACCATCAGTGAAACAGGAAAGTAGTTTGGTTATATTAACTTATAGAATTTATAAAACTTATTGCTTATCAACAAATACATATTACCTATCTTTGTGACGGATTTATTGAAAATCTGAACAACTTTTGTCTAAATTAAGTCTTATCAAAATGTAAGATGCCTTCAAATGATTGCCATTCTTTTTTCCACTACATGGGTCGGTTTGTTGTTAATCATATGCATTAAGATGTCCATATTTTTCATTTCATCAATCTTAAATATCCAATCCTTTATTTTCAATGGTTCTTCAGACTTCCAACCTTTGGCTATAGCTAATCTTGCCACTACTTTTGTTGTTGTTGCTGTTAGCAGCCCTCGAGTCAGTTTCCGACTCCTGGTGATCCTGTGGATGAGACATCTCCCATCATCATCATCATCATCATCATCATCATCATCATCATCATCATCATCCCTATCTTCCACTGCAGTCTTTGTTCAGAGGGGGTTTGTCTTTGCCTTCCTCAGGCTGAGAGAGTATGACTTGCTCAAGGTCACCCAATGGGTTTCCATGGCTGGGGATTTGAACCCTGGTCTGCAGAGTCATAAGACGTTATCACACGGGGTCTAAAGCAGACAGAACCCCGTCCCATCCCCGTCCCATTGCGGGGTTTTTTTCCGTGTGTTCACATGACGTCACAGAGAACCCCGTCCCATCCCCATCCCATCCCCATCCCATTGCGGTTCCTTTTCCCGTGTGTTCACACAACATCACAGAGAACCCCGTCCCATCCCCGTCCCAATGCGGCATCATCCCCATTCTTTTGAATGCCGGTTTCCTGGGGAATTACATTTGCGCGACCAGAATGATACCGCAATGATGCTGCTTTCGTTCATTGCGGAATGATGCTAGTTGCGTCTGATAGCAATTTCCGTCTTGTGGGGTCTATACCGGTATAGTTCTGGATTGATTCCATACAGCTTTCTTGCCGCTTTGAGACCCGCCTGTGATAACGTCCATAGTCCTATTGTCAAGCTACTATTGTTGTTGCTGTTAGCTGCCCTCGAATCAGTTTCCGACTCCTGGCGACCCTGTGGATGAGACATCTCCAAGAATCCCTATCTTCCACTGCAGTCTGTCCAGATCCTACGAGTCCTTGCCCATAATAACCCCCCTGATGGAGTCTATCCATCTGGTTTGTGGTCTTCCTCTCTTGCTTCTGCCCTCTACCTTTCCTAGCATTAGTGTTGTTGTTTTTTTGTGATCCATGCCTTCTCATTATGTGGCCAAAGTACGATAGTCTCAACTTGATCATAGAAGCATAGAATCCTAGAGTTGGAAGAGACCACAAGGGCCCTCCAGGCCAACCCCGTTCTGCCATGCAGGAACTCCCAATCAAAGCATCCCCAGCAGATGGCCATCCAGCTTCTGCTTAAAGACCTCCAAAGAAGGAGACTCCACCACACTCGGAGGCTTCCAAGGAGAGTCCTGGTCCGATCTGTTCAAGAACCCATTTGCTTGTCTCCTTGGCTGCCCACAGTATTCTAAGGACTCTTCTCCATTACCATATTTTGAATGAGTTGGTTTTCTTTCTGTCTGCTTCCTTCATTGTCCAGCTCTCGCATCTGTACATGGGGATGATGGGGAATACAGTTGCCTGGACAATTCTGACTTTAGTGCTCAGTTGTATGTCTTTGCTCTTCAGTATCTTTTCCAGTTCATAGCTGCCCTTCCCATTCCTAATCTTCTTCTTCTTTCTTGACTGCATTCTCCATTCTGGTCAATGTTTGATCCTAGATATGGGAATTCCTTAACTATTTCAATTTCTATTGTCTAGGCTGAATTTATGTATTTGTTCTGTGGTCATTATTTTTGTTTTCTTTATGTCCAGCATCAGACCTGCCTTTGCACTTTCATCTTTGACCTTCCTTATGAACTGTTCCAATTCCTGAAAGTCTTCTGCTAATATGGTGTCATCTGCATATCTAAGTTGTTAATGCCGCTTCCTCCTATCTTCACTCCTCCTTTTTCTGATTCTAATTCTGCTTTTGCCGCCATTACTAGGCACAGTGGAATTCGTCAGCGTTTTTTATGATAAAGTGATGCTGCAGAAAATAACAAGGAACAACAACGCTCCCCCCGAAAGTTAACGCTTCCAAGATCGCATTAAAGAAAAAGAAAACCACATCCTAAATTGTATGAGCGATTGACATTTATTGACACCCCTCCCTGGACCGCATAAAACAACAGCCATCATAAAATACTGAAACAAAACCCAGATCCCTCCAGTTTCGTTAATATATGACTCAGGTCTAACCTGCACTGCAGAAATAATGTACTTTGACACTGCTTTAACTGTCATTGCTCCATCATATAGAATTATGGGATTTGTAGTTTGCTGTGGCACCAGAGCTCTCAGATGGGGAAGGCTAAATAGCTCACAAAACTACAAACCCCAGAATTCCATAGCACTGAGCCAGTGCAGTTCAAGTGGTGTCAAACTGCATTATTTCTCCAGTGCAGATGCATCTCCAGGCGCCTCTACATTGTAGAAATGATACAGTTTCACCCTGCTTGAACTGCCCTGTCTCCCTCCTACAGAATCCTGGGATTTGTAGTTTGGTTAGGTACCAGCACTCTTTCACAGAGAAGGCTTAAGACCTTGTAAAACTACAAATCCCAGTATTATATAGGGTGGAGCTGCAACACTTAAAGCAGATACTGCCATGCCTCTATCCTACAGAATCCTGGGATTTGTAGTTTTGTGAGTTTTCAGCACTTTTTGCAGAGAAGGGTTGTAAAACTTTGCAAAACTACAGATCCCAGGATTTAATAGGAGGGAGCTGCAGTACCTAAAGTGGTGTCAAACTGCATTTCTACAGTAGATGCACCCTCAAGCATATATATATATATATATATATATATATATATTTGTATAAATGTATTTTGCTCATATATATATATATATATATATGTGTGAACAAAGAATACTCTCTGCTTCTTTGTTATTGTTTATTTATTTATGATGTTTTAATTAAGATGTTTTAGTGGATAATTGGTTTAATACTTTTTAAGAGGTGGGTGGGTTTTTAGGATTTTTAATTTATTGTATGGAATTTTAACTGTTGTAAGCTGCCCCGATTGCTTGACAGAGGGATGGGATACAAATAATAATAATAATAATAATAATAATAATAATAATAATAATAATAATAATAATAATAATAATAATAATAATAATAATAATAATAATAATAATAATAATAATAATAATAATAATAAATACCAAAGTCCCGCCTCCTAGTGGCTGCTCAGCCAATCAGCGCCGGCCGTGGTCACGAAGACAGGCAAAAAACAACCTGACAGCTCCCTCTATAAGCCCCGCCCTCGCCCTCTTGTAGGCATGCCTTCGCTTTCCTTACCGCGCATGCCCGATAGGTTCCGCTCGGGTGGCGTCACCGCCAACATGGCGGCTCAAAAAAAAAAAAAAAGTCTCAGGGAGCTTTTTGGAATGACTTGAGCGAGTGAGTGACAGGTAGCCGGCAGGCCCCGCCTCCTTCCTTTCCTGATTGCTCCTTTTCTGATTGAGTGAGTGACAGGTAGCCGGTAAGCCCCGCTTCCTTCCGTTTCTGATTGGTCCGCGGCGCTACCACGCGTGCGCAGTGCCTGCTAGCATCGAGGATTGCTCCCTGAGATGAGGCGACGCCTCTGAGGGGAAGGAGGAGGAGCAGAAGCGGGGCAGGCCGCAGGCGGGGCCGAAATTACCTCAGCAGCGGCGGCCGAGGCGGTGCAAGCGAAGTGGCGTCGTGGCGGAGCGGTCGGCAGCCTCTCCTCCGTCGCCCCTTCACCCATATTTCCCCTCAGCCGCTCCCTTTTCTCCTCAGCGGGCCCCCGAAATCCCCATTTTGGGGCCGTTTTGCCTCTATTTTCTCCTCAGAAACCTCTCCGTGAGGGGGGAAAATATCAAAAAATTCCAGAGAACCCCCCACCCTCGTCCTTTCTCCCTGCCTTCCCTTCCCTCCCTTCCTTCCCTCCCCTTTTACTCCCTTTTCCCCTGAGGTAAAAAATCTCGAGGCGGCTTCGTCGGCCCGGCCTCCCCACCTTCTTCTTCTCTTCATCATCATCATCATCATCATGTCGGCGGGTGGGGACTTCGGCAACCCGCTGCGGAAATTCAAGCTGGTCTTCCTCGGGGAGCAAAGCGGTGAGTGGGCGGCGGAGCGGGTCAGGATTCGAACCCAGGATCTGGGGAGGATCGCTGGGTTTTCGCAGTGCAACCCACTCCCTCTTCCAGCCTTCGCTTCTCCCCGCCGCATTTTCCCTTCCGCTCCTGGCCCCGATCCAGGCGGCGGCGGAGGAGGGCTCCCTTTCCTGCTGCATCCCTCTCCTCCCTCTTAAATCTTAGTATTTTTTCTCAAACATCCCCTCAAGACAACCTCAATAATCTGACAGGTAGCGGCGGAAAACCGGATCGTGAGTGGGGCCAAAGAGGGGAGAAATATTAATATATATGTATATATGTGTTTGTGGAAAGATAGCTAGATAGCTAGATATATTCTCCCCCCCCCCCACATTTCCTCCTATCTATCTTTCTAGATATGGCGAAATATGTTTGTGTGTGGATATATATATATAAAATGAGGAAATATATATATGTGTGTGGAAATATATATATTTGTATATGTGTGTGGATATTTATATCTATATATACAATATATGTATGTATATCTATCTCTGTATATATGAGGAAATATATGTGAGTATGTTTGTATATATATATATATATATGTATATATACATAAATGGAAATATATGTGTGTATATAAATCTATATATGTGAGGAAATATATGTGTGTAGGAGTGTGTGATACACGGTATATATATTTGTATCTATATATGAGGAAATATATGTGTGTGTGTGTGTGTGTATACACACACACACACACATGCACACATATGGAAATATATGTGTGTGTATATACTATCTATCTATCTATGAGGAATTTTTTTTTCTTATATCCTGCCTTTCTCCCAATATAGGGATGTGTGCATATGTATGTGTGTGTGTGTGTGTGTATAGATATATATACATACACACATGGAAATATATGTGTGTGTGTATGTATATATATATATATATATATATGAGGAAATATGTGTGTGTGTATGTGTGAATGTGAATGTATATATCTATATCTATATACATGGAAAGAAATGTGTGTATGAGGACATATATGTATGCATGTGAGTGTATATGGAAATATATGTATCTATATCTACATAAGGGAATGTGTGTGTGTGTGTATATATAAAATACAAAACCAAACATAAACCACAGAAGGCCTCTGACGAAATTAGTCCCAACCCCCCCCCCAACCCCACAGAGGTGTATGGCTGTAGAGACTAGGGTTCAATTCCTGTCTTGGCTGTGAAACCCACTGGGTGACATTGAGCAAGTCACACTCTCTCATCCTCAGAGGATGTCAATGGCAAACCCCCTCTGAAGAAATTTGCTAGGAAAACCCCATGTTGGCTCTCCTTTAGATGATGAAGAAAAAGAAATAGTAGAAGTTCCCCTACCTTGGATCAGTCATTCATCACAATGGGGACTGCAGTCATGAAATCAGAGGAACACTAGAATCATAGAGTTGGAAGAAGCCCCCAGAGGCAATCCAGTCCAGCCCCATACTGCAATGTAGGAAAACGCCACTGAAGCATCCCCAAGAGATGGCCAACCAGCCTTTGTTTATTGGGATTGGGAAGGGCAGCTGTGAAGGAACTAGACAAGATCCTGAAGTGCAGTGATGTAAAACTGAGCGCTAAAGTGAGGATAATCTAATCCACTATATTCCCCATCAAAATGTATGGAAGTGAGAGATGGACAGTGAAGAAAGCAGAAACAAGAAAAGCTCATTTGAGCTGTGGTACTGGAGAAGAGTGCTGAGGATACTATGGATGGCCAAAAAGACAAACAAATGGGTTTTTGAACAGATCAAGTCCGAACTCTCCCTGGAAGCCAAAATGATGAATGTGAGACTGTCATGCTTTGGCCCCATAATGCGGAAAAATGAATCACTAGAAAAGGCAGTCATGCTAGAAAAGGTGAAAGACAATAGAAAGAGAGGAAGATCACATGCCAGATGGTTATACTCAATCAGAGAGACCACAGGCCTGAGCCTGCAGGACCTGAGCAGAGAGGTAGAGGACAGGAGTTTTTGGAAATATCTCATCTGTAGGGTTGCCATGAGTCAAAGTTGACTCGAGGGCAGTGAATGATATATATAGATTTAGATGGTGAAATACAAATAGTAAAAGAGTTCCCCTATCTTGGATCAGTCATTGATCAGTATGGAGACTACTGTAGTCAAGAAATCAGAAGAAAACTAGGATTGGAAGGGAAGCTAAGATGGAAGTAGACAAATCATAAAGTGCAAAGATATAAAACTGAATATTAAAGTTAGGATCACCCAAGCCGTTGTATTTCCCATCAGCATGTATGGATGAGAAAGCTGTACAGTGAAAAAAGCTAATTGGAAGAAAATCAACTCATTTGAGATGTGGTGCTAGAGAAGAAAGCTGAGGGTACCATGGACAGCCAAAAGGACAAACAAATGGGTCCTGGAACTGACCAGGCCAGAAATCTCCTTGGACATCAAGGTGACAAAACTGAGGCTGCCATACTTTGGACACATCATAAGAAAGCATGAATCATTAGAAAAGACAATAATGCTAGGAAAGGTGGAGGGCAGGAGAAAGAGGAAAATGGTTAGAAATTTCTTACCAAGAGATGGTGTTACTAGACCAGAGAGGTCATGGACCTGAACTTGCAGGACCTGAGCAGAGTGGTTGAGGACAGGGGCTCTTGGAGAAGTCTCATCCACAGGGTCACCAGGATTTGGGGCTGACTCAAGGGCAGTTAACAACAAATATAGAAATATGCACATGTGTACCCATATAAACATACACATATATATAAATGTATATGCCTCCTTTTCCCCACAGTGACTTGCAAAGAGAATCCATTATTAAAAAACAATCTTTACCCTTAAAATTTAAGAACAATATAAAACTCCTAAATTAAACAACTTAAACTCATTTAAAAAGCATACAAAAGTTTAAAAAAACAAAAACAAAACAAAACATACATCTAAATAAGAACCTTCCTTGCTTACATATGAAAAGCCTGCTTTATCAAAAGCATCCTTGTACTAAAAGGAAAGCAGCCTAGTCTCTTGGGGACTGGAGTTTCAGAGGGTGGGAGCAGCCCAGACACACTTAAATGCACAGACACACAGAGCCAGTATAGTACAGGGGTAGGCAACCTAAGGCCCAGGGCCTGGATGCGGCCCCCGAGGCCTTTGGACCGGCCCCAGGCCGGTCCTGCCGCTGCTGCCCACCATGATGATATTGATTATTGTTATTATTACTTGTTCTTGGGGTTTTCTTGGCAAAATCTCCACAGGGGGTTTGCCATGGCTTTTCTGGGGCTAAGAGTGTGTACATGCATATATTTTGTAAAAAAAAAAATTGTAATTAAATTTTTATTTATTTATTTATTTATTTATTTATTTTTGGTGCTTCTGCCCCCCAGTTGTCTCAGGGACAGCAACCCAGCCCCAGCTCAAAAAGGTTGCCTACCCCTGATATAGTAAAATACAGCAACTGATCGGCACCGTTTTGAAGTAGTATCTAGATTCTAGAAGGTTACCCTAATATTGCTTCCTTCTCCTGATTTTAATGCTTTTTGATGCTCTCCAGTCAATTAACAGTTGTGTCTCTGGTCCTTATGGGAGTGTGTGAGTAGGGAGGTCTCCTTTCTTCTTCTTCCCACCCTCTTGAGCCAAGAATGCTCCCAAGTCCAGCCCTGACAGTGAAGCTTCCTAAACATTACCCCTCCTCCCAGTCTGCCTCCAGATCAAAGAGAGATCTGTGTTAGTCTGTTTCAGTATTTTAAAAAGAGCCAAGGAAGGAAGGAGTCTTATGGCACCTTTAAGACTAACCAGTTTATTTCAGCTTAAGCTTTTTTTTTGCGCTGCACCCTCATATCTTTAGATATATTTCTGAAAAAGTGGGCTGTAGTTCATGGAAACTGATGTTCAAATATATTGGCCAGTCTTTAAGGTGCTACAAGCCTTCCTTTTTTTCCTTCTCTATTTTTATACTTCTCCAGATTGAGGCCCTCAGGATAACAACTCAGGTTACCTATTCCCTTTTTTCTCTTCTGCTAAAAGGAAAATGGGCTTAATTGTGTTGAGGTAGGTGCCAAGCCTATCACATTTCATGTAAAAATATGGTTTTAGTTTGGAGAGTTAGAGAGCTTGTGTTCTGCATAGCACAATCAAATACCAAATGTGAAACTATAATAGAATAGTTTATAGAATAGGGGGAGCACTTATCCTTTTCTGCATCCTCTCCTGTTAACAGAATATTGTTCTCTTCATATCCTGCTCCCCTTCTGTGGCATAGTTGTGTGTGTGTGAACCTTCAAGTGGCCTGTTGACTTGTGCAGACCCAGTGAATTTTATAGGGTTTTCTCAGGCAAGGACTACTCAGAGGTAGTTTTGCCAGTTCCTTTCTCTGAAATGTAGCCTATAGTATGTGGGATTTGTTGGCGATCTCTCATCCACATGCAAATCAGGGCTGACCCATCATAGTTGCTATCCTTGAAATTCTGATCTTTGAGTCTTCCTCTCCATATTCTAAAGTGGGGAGGGCCTTTTCCTACTATATACACATCCAGTCTAGATCCCATTGCAGTGTTACTTGCCCTCAGTTCCATTGGATTTCTAGTTTCATCTAGTTTTCTGATGAATTGCAAACTTTCCATTCTGTGTGTCCTTCCATTCCTTGTTCAGCAGAGTATAGATAAATCTTTAGGCAAAAAGATTATGAGTGGTTGTTCCTAGGCACCAGAGGAATTCATTTTGGAGGAATTCTCCTCAGGATGGTAAAAGGCTTTAAGAGTGTATGTATTTCAACCTATGGAAAGTCATGAATTGAACCAAAGAATGAGAGAGAAATTTCCAGTCATTAAGAGAAGAGTGGAATTGTGTCCCTGTTTTCTTCCCTTTAGAAGTCTAATTTTCATGTTGTAATTGATTCGAATGCCGGGAGAACAGCTTTCATAAGCATTTGGAAGAACTGGGGCCTTCTCCATTAGATCTTTGTAATAATAATAATAATTTATTTTTATAGAGCAGTTCATAGCATAGCAGTCTGGTTTTGAATACAGACTTAGGGCCTTTACAGACTGCCAGAAATAGTGCAGCTTGAGGCCACTTTAACTGTCCTGGCTCAGTGCTAAGGAATCACGGGAACTGTAGTTTATTGTGGCACCAGAGCTCTCTGACAGAGAAGGCTCAGTGCCCCAGAAAAAATACAATTCCCATGATTCACTAGCACTGAGCCAGGACAGTTAAAGTGGCCTTAAGCTGCACTATTTCTAGCAGTCTGTAAAGGCTCTTAGTTTGGCCAGTGTTTGGCAATGGTTTGGCATACCCCATCCCTCTGCGTAACACAACTGGGGCAGCTTACAACATTAAAATATACATTCCATATCCCACAATCCCACCCCGCCATAAAATACTATTAAACAGTTGACAGTTTAAAACACACTTAAAATAATAACACAAATAAATAATAACTGCAGCAGATGAGTTCATTCATTTCACTCAGTTATTACTTTTCTTGCCCCTGTGATCTAGTATCATGAAAGAGGCACCTGAAAAATGAATCTCTCCACTCTTTGAATTTTGAGTTTCTGAGGCTCTGTTTAGTTTCATATCTGAAAGGAGAATTGGAAGACTAGTGTGCATAAGCCATATTTAAGCAACAACAGGAAAATACAAGCCTGCTGATTCATACAGCCTTAGTTTCTGTGGCTTCATTGGATGTGTAATGAAGTGCAAAGGCTGATAGTTCTGCTTAAATACATGTTTTCAGATTTAAATGCAATTTTCTTACAGAAAAATAACCCCTTCAAATTATTGTAGTAGTCTAAACATTTACCATAGCAAATGTATCTTTTCCCACTTTCCCTTTATTTGTATGCCCACTCATCCCTTTAAAGGCAAGGCTTTGGTCTTTTTCAGACAAAATACAATAATCCATAGCTGTTTCTTACAGGTACCGGTAATAATACAGTTCTTGGAGGAAGGGCCCATATGTCAGTCATGAAGCATCTGCTGTGTATACAGAAGGGGCCAAGCTTTCTCCTAGTATCCCATTTAAAAAGGGATCTTGGATAGCTGGGATGAGAAATGGTAGTCAGATTGTAAGGGAGCTGCTGCCAGTGGGCTATATGATAGGTGACTTCAATAAAAGATTGTGTGATATGTTCATTGGTCATCATGTGGTTTAGCAGTCTTGACTTCACATCAGGTAGAAGTGAGAATCTTTGCTTCCTGATTTAATGTATATATTTAAAAGGTTATATTTCACCCTTCTGGTAGTTACATAAAACTCAGAATTGCAAAAGACAACAGAGAGTGAATACTTGAATCAAATTCAGGGAGGGTTTCAAAGCGTTTAATACACATAGATGCTAGCATTTAAAGCAGCACTGTATTTTCCCTTCTGCCATCTTTTTAAGCTGCTTCATTTAGTCTTCCATTTAGAAGTAAGTGAAAGAAAATCAATACATATTTAATGCTTTTTAGTGTTTCTGTGTAGGGAAATTCTTCCATTGTATGTTTGGGGTGAATAACATAGCCATATAAAAGGATCTGCAGCTTTGAGCTTGCAGAGAGCTCCTTCTCAAGCCATTTGCACAGATTTCATTGCAGATGTTTTAATCTGTAGATTGTTCCAAATACATATGATGAAATGAAGGCAAAGTGCTAGCTTTGTACCTTTGGGAGCCAACTTCCTAGCTTAATCTGATGCACGAATCTTTGTGTGAAGTATTTACAGTAGGCCTCAAAGAAACCCTTTGTGTGAAGCAGATTTTTACCCCTGTTTAATAAATCTTTTCTTCACCCAAGTACTATTTAGTCCAATATGTTCTTGCATATATATCCTAGCTAACATAACGTATTTGTGATACTGCACTTAATGTAATGTCAGAGATATGGGTTGGAAAATAATTTGCTGTATTTTCCATGGACAGTTATCCACATCGTGTGTGTGTGTGTGTGTGTGTGTGTGTATATATATATATATATATATATATACACACACACACACACACACATATACATATACCTGTACATATATACATATATATATCCGTAGGCCTGTTGTAAGGGATCTTGTAGCACAGCTAGTATCAAAGGTGCTACAAGATCCCTTTGCATACTGCTGCAAGAGGGCTAAAGATGTGGTAGTTTGGTATTGTCTTTAAACTCTTGCTATATCAGGTATAACTCTCTTTATGTACATTGTTGTTGTTGTTGTATGTCTTCAAGTTGTTTCCAGCTCACGGTGACCATAAGACAAATCTATTATGGGGTTTCCTTGGCACATTTCTTAAGAGGGGGATTGCCATGTGACCTTAAAAATAGTGTCCTTTCATGTGTAGTCATTTTTTGTTAATTATAAGGAAGAATATGCTATTCTCTTTACATTATTATACATTTTCCAATGAAATAGTTTCCACATATAATTTTGAATGGATTTGAATATACTTAGATCAACACTTCTATTTTTCTGGAAAACATACATCACTGCATGCAAAGGGATTTTGTAGCACCTTTGAGACTAACTGGGTGAAAAATGTTGTAGCATAAGCTTTTGTAGACTTGGGTCCAAAACACACTGCAGAAATAATCCAGTTTGAGGCCACTTCAATTGCCCCGGCTCAATGCTAGGAAAGCCTGGGAACTGTAGTTTTGTGAGACATTTAGCCTCTGGCGGAGGGCTCTAGTGCCAGAACAAACTACAGTTCCCAGGATCCCCTAATACTGAGTCAGGGCAATTAAAGCAGTCTCAAACTGGATTATTTCTGCAATGTCTTTGGACCTTGGTTTCCTTCCTCAGAAGCATGAGATGTATCACCGTGTAACATACATTTATATATATGATGCAGTGACCAAGATGATAATAAGCAGACTATAAACAGACCTCTAACAAATGTATTATTTTGTTATATACACTGAAATAGCAATATTTGTGAAACTTTTAAGTAATCTATTCTGCTCTGAAGCAATTTAAGAATGATTTCTGCATTACTTCATATTGTTTCTGAGTGTGATGATATTTGCTGGTCTGTTGTTAGGATTTAGATTATTTACATCCTTTCCTCGCTCCAGAGGTGATGAACCTCTTAGGACGATCTACCATCAGAGGCTAATTCATCCATTTGGTTTCCACATAGCTTGCAAAGTGTGTGTTTGTGCAGTTGGCAATATCGATACTCCTGATGAAGCTCTAGTTCAGGGGTAGGCAACCTTTTTGAGCCGGGGGCCGGGTTGCTGTCCCTCAGACAACTGGGGGGGGGGGGGAGAGCACCAAAAATAAATAAATAAATAAATAAATAAATAATATATTTAAAAAAAATTAAAAAGAATATGCATGCACACACTCTCAGCCCCAGAAAAGCCATGGCAAAACCCCTGTGTAGATTTTGCCAAGAAAACCCCAAGAACAAGTAATAACAATAATAATATCATCATGGCGGGCGGCGGCGGCGGCGGCAGGACTGGCCTGGGGCCGGTCCAAAGGCCTTGGGGGGTCACATCCGGCCCCCAGGCCTTAGGTTGCCTACCCCTGCTCTAGTTGATCTGTGGTTTGCAAAAATGACCATGGCAGTTGTTGTTGTTATTTTATTCATCTGTGTCATCCCTTTCTCTCAATAATGAAACTCAGTGGGGCTAGCAACATATTTAAAAATGATTAAAACTATACAAAAGCTTCAATAAAAGTATAAATATCAAAGCTGTTTAAGAAAACAATTAAACAGTGTATAATGTTAAACACATTAAAAGCTTACATACAAACCTTAAGGACAGCACTGCACAGCATTAAAAACCCACCTCAGTCACTTTCTAAATGCCTGATGGCAATAAAATTGCTGGCAGAAGGAGAGCAAGAATGGAGCTATTCTGACCTTCCAGTTGACACGCATCTGATTATTCTCAAAGCTGAGAACAACAACAAGGCAAATCAGATGGAGTGTGAGTGAGAAAAGCTCTAGGCATATACCAACGGGCCCTATATTACCAAATTCCCTTTACTGTATTAAACCTGCCCAGTGGCAGTGGAAGCTGCAAAAAGAAGTTGCTTTGCTACTTCATTTGTATCCTCTATGTGCTATTTTGAGGAGCTGTACCAAATGGTTTGGGGCCTTTTATAGTCTGTTCGGGAGGAAATTGCAGAACCCCCAGTGTCCCCATTTTAGTATAAAATTCCTTGAATTCATCAGGATTTTTACACTACACTGTTTACCGTATTTTTCGCCCTATAGGGCGCACTTTTTCTTCCCCTAAATGTGCGTGGGGAAGTGAGTGCGCCCTATAGGGCGAATGGACTGGTGCTGGGATCGAAGCGATCCCGGCGCAAGCCCATTGAAAGACTGAGGCCACGGGGAGAAGGAGGGCTCCTTCTCCCCGCGGCCTCAGTCTTGGAATCGGCTGGTGCCGGGATCGAAGTTTCTCCTCGTGGCCTTCGATCCCGTGCACCAGCCGATTCCAAGACTGAGGCGGGGGGGGGGAAGGAAGGCTCCTTCTCCCCCCCGCCTCAGTCTTGGAATGGGCTGGTGCCGGGATCGAAGCGATCCCGGCACCAGCCCATTGAAAGACTGAGGCCGGGGGGAGAAGGAGCCTTCCTTCCCCCCCCCCCCGCCTCAGTCTTGGAATGGGCTGGTGCCGGGATCGAAGCGATCCCGGCGCCAGCCCATTGAAAGACTGAGGCCACGAGGAGAAGGAGGGCTCCTTCTCCCCGCGGCCTCAGTCTTGGAATCGGCTGGTGCCGGGATCGAAGTTTCTCCTCGTGGCCTTCGATCCCGTGCACCAGCCGATTCCAAGACTGAGGCGGGGGGGGGGGAAGGAAGGCTCCTTCTCCCCCCCGCCTCAGTCTTGGAATGGGCTGGTGCCGGGATCGAAGCGATCCCGGCACCAGCCCATTGAAAGACTGAGGCCGGGGGGAGAAGGAGCCTTCCTTCCCCCCCCCCCCCCCCGCCTCAGTCTTGGAATGGGCTGGTGCCGGGATCGAAGCGATCCCGGCGCCAGCCCATTGAAAGACTGAGGCCACGAGGAGAAGGAGGGCTCCTTCTCCCCGCGGCCTCAGTCTTGGAATCGGCTGGTGCCGGGATCGAAACGATCCCGGCACCAGCCCATTCCAAGACTGAGGCCGGGGGGGGGGGAAGGAAGGCTCCTTCTCCCCGCGGCCTCAGTCTTGGAATCGGCTGGTGCCGGGATCGAAGCGATCCCGGCACCAGCCAATTGAAGACTGAGGCCGGGGGGAGAAGGAGCCTTCGATCCCGGCACCAGCCGATTCCAAGACTGAGGCCGGGGGGGGAAGGAGGGCTCCTTCTCCCCCCGGCCTCAGTCTTTCAATGGGCTTGTGCCGGGATCGCTTCAATCCCGGCACCAGCCCATTCCAAGACTGAGGCGGGGGGGAGAAGGAGCCTTCCTTCCCCCCCCCCCCCCCGCCTCAGTCTTGGAATCGGCTGGTGCCGGGATCGAAGCGATCCCGGCGCCAGCCCATTGAAAGAGCCCTCCTTCTCCCCGCAACCTCAGTCTTTCAATGGGCTGGCGCCGGGATCGATTCGATCCCGGCACCAGCCCATTCAAAGACTGAGGTCGCGGGGGGAAGAAGCTCTCCTTCCCCCCCGCGACCTCAGTTCAATGGGCTGGTGCTGGGATCGGTCTCCGATCCCAGCACCAGCCCATTGAACAACCGGCCTCCGGCTAAAGGGAGGAATCCTTTTTTCTTGGATTTTCCCCCTTTAAAATTGGGTGCGCCTAATATGCCGGAGCGCCCTATAGGGCGAAAAATACGGTAATTCTGAGGCTGGTGACATCTACTCATGTAATAAAATTACTATATGGTTCTGTAAACTCTTGACCAGCCTGCAGAGAGAGTTATTTTCTGCTGTTATTTACTGCTTTTCTTATGCACATGTGCACATCCCTCCTTTTGTCCAACAAGCTCCTGATAGCATACAGTTTATCCTCACACAACCCTGTGGAGAATGAGCAAGTGCCTGCTTTGTGATCACCCAATGAGTTACATCTAAATGGAGGATAGAATCCAGGTCTTGACACACTAACTTCCACACCAGTTATATATCAGTATTCAGGTTTGTATGTTACAATTGGCCCTCTACATTTGCGGTTTTGTCTTCTGTGGATTTGATTATTTGTGGTTTTGATTAATATGTTATCTCTAGGAATCTCTAAGTCCTCCAGCACAATTCGGCTAGAAATTAACCATAGAGTTGAGCTGGAGAACCTAGAAGTTCCTAGAGAAAACACTTCCCTAGGCATTTGTAGATCCTCCAGCATGATTCTGTGATCAGCCTCTGGGAGATGTTGACAATAGTGTTGCACTGGAGGATCTGAAGATTTCCAGAGATGTGTTCTCTTAGGTTAAAAAAAATTAGTTGCAATTTTTCTACAGTCATGGTGGTCCTTCACCCCTAATCCCAGTGAATGTGCAGGAACCACTGTACTTTGTTTATATTTTATGTGTGGGACAAAAATTGTAATGATTAGGGTTATAATTTTGTGGTTTCCTCGCTTTTGTAAACGGGATTGTGTGTAGAGATGCAAGAACTCCCATATATGTGAAGTTAGTGCCACTTGAGATTTAAGATGCTATGAGGTGTGGGTAATTATGAATACATGCAGTGCCATCTGAGTATTACTTTGCAGATGTTATTGATCATCTAGAAACAAAGCATGGCCAATAGCCCTGTCTTAATATTTTCACTTGTCTGTTGGTGTTCAGATGCATACTATTCAGAAATTCTAAACTACTATTAACTATGAAAACTGTTTTCTAGGATTTTTTTAACAAGAACAGGTTAAGTTATGAAACATTATATTAAACTGATCAGCTATGAAGAGTATAAAGAACATTTTTTCTCATGAGATGATAGCAGTTGTTACCTAAATGTAGCTTAAAATATCTTTTCATGATGGAGACAAGAGTATTGTGTGTGTTTAAATACATAGAAATTCTGAGTCATGTGCTTAGAATATACAGTACTTGCCACTTCTTATTTTCCTTTAATATTGATTTACCAGACAGTCACACTGTTGTTTTTTCAATGTTATGAGAGTGAAATCTGTACTAATGGTGGTTCATTTGTCTTTTTTTTTTTTTTTTAAGTGACTAACAGGTTATGGAGTATTATTCCCAAAATCAGCATGCTACAACTCTGGTCTGGCTTTGGGAACTGACTGCATAAATCTTCCTGTTAATCATAAATGGTTCTTTATTCTTAATGTTTGTTAAAGCCCCAAATGCCTTCACTGTAGATAACCATGTGATAAAGGATGCTGACTGAGATTGGATGTCCTGCAGCAATTCTATTTTTATATATACTTCAAAAATAGAAAGAAATAGATGCAATTTGCATCTGCTCTGTACTAAATATATTGTGGCTCTTTGTTGCATCTTTCGTTCTTGTATCCATGTGTATGTGTGTGCCTTCCAAGTTGTCTGTCGATTTATGTCCACCCCATGAATTTCATTAGGTTTTCTTAGGCAAGGAATCCCCATAGACTGCAGCAAATCTTGCTGGGAGTTTGTTTTAAACCATTGCTTCTGGCAGAATCAAGTAATTCATTGCAGCCTTCTCCTCTCCTTCCATTCAGTCAGTGAGCTTTTATGACAGGACGAGCCAGGAACCTGGCTTGTTGTGTATGCGCAGTGTGCTTTTAACACATCATTCACGAGCTTTTGCTCCATAGTTGATTTGCCCTGTCATCTTTCAGCAGCCAGATTCCCTTCTCTGGTTTGGTTTTCTCCCAAAAAACCAAAGATGTAAGCCAGTGTTTGTTCTTGATTTCTTTCTCTGGTTTATTAGGAGGGAACAAATCAGAGAAGTGGAGCTGTCCACTGCTAGTCAACACAGTAAGCCAGCTACAGATGTTCCCAGGAGGAGAGTGATTGAACACTATGCATTAGCCAGGTATCTCACAAATGCCTGGCTTATATTGTGCAAATTTGCAAGCCATATTTCATTTTGTGTTACATCAAAATCTGTAAATTCAGTATATTGAAGATTCAAGCAGGGAGCACTGTTGCAACTTTATGATTCTTCAACATGTTAAATCCAGCAGCATTTCTTTGCCTGCTCTTTCATGGATGGTCCATACATTTCAGTACCATGTTCTGTGTTTGAACTGGGATAGGTAAGGCATGATTTCTCATTAAAATGGGAATGATTCTGCTAAAGACCATAACTGTGAATTTGGAGGTGAAATTTTGGTACTCATAAGTAGCTGGAAATATTTGCATTTCTCCAATTAGAAATTTTGAGTTCTGAGAATCCCAGGCTCAGTTCCTGAGCTGCTGCTTTGGTGTAATTTATGTACCAGTAGTAGGTGCAGTGACCTTGGTACCAAACTATTCCTTTTTTATTTGTACCACCTGGAGGTGGGGAGTTGGCAGAAGAGAACTTTCCTACATGGCTGCAAAATATAAAAAACTTCTGCATCACTTACTGGATTTTATGGTATAATACAGTAGTAATATTTAAGCTCAGTACTGTTACGTATGCTAGTTAAGGCCTTATAGAGCAGAGGTGGGCAGACTTCAAAGGCTGTGAGAACTACTTTATTTTTTACTATTATTGTGAAATCCAGGAACCTGAATCTGATGAAAAGAAAAAATACTAATAATTTTTCAATTAATCTTTAAATTACTAGGAATACTGGCTGTATTGAAAAAATCTTGGTGCAGTGAGACATAGGTTGGCATAAGATCATCTTGGTGCAGTGAGACACAGTTCAGCTTTTTGTATAAGAAATTCAATCACCCTTTGGCAGAGATTGTCAGTAGCTATTGTTCTGTCCGTAATTAGTCACAAAGGCAAATAGCATCCAAAATGGGTATATCAGACATGATTGGGAATTGTAACTGTAGTCAGGCATGCTGGGCATTTTGTATAGAATTTAATTCAAAGCTTAACACCTTCTACCACAAGTTTAAAATGTGCTGTGAGTCATACAAAGCTGGTTTGATTGCTTTGTCCTCACGCTCTTTAAATGTAGTAAAAACATTCTTTATTCATGTGAGTGAACACAGATTTTTAAGCTGCAGTCCACTCACTATGTGGCTGTATAGTTGCCTTGTTCGTAATGAGTTGGACCACTCATTGAGAAGAACCAAGCCTGAAGTGTTGGACTTTGGATAATTTCTTAGTCTGGATGGAAGTAAAGAAAAACTTCTGTCTTTCTGTTCCAGGAACTTGCTTTGCAAAAAAAAGAAAGAAAAAGGGCAGGGCTGCTGTGTGCATTTGAAACAACCTGAACTATTATTTTTAATATGTACATGTTTGCATCAAATATCTGCCAAAGCCATAGCCTTTGGTATGCACATGCTTTTCTTTAAGCTTTTGTATCGTGAAGAAGTACCATTGCCTTTGACTGCCATGCATGTGAGGAGTGTTTGTTTGACAGCAAAATGTGTAAGAAAAATCTAGACATATTGGTAGATCACATATCAGCATGGGTCAGCATGACAGGTAACAGGAGAAGCCAATGCAGTAGTTCTAGGCTGATTCAATAAAATCATAGATCATGGGAAATCAAGTTATTCTGTTTTAGTCAGACCACTAGGATAGTGTGTTCATTTCTGATTGCCTCAGTTTAAGACAGATTTACAAGTTGGAACATGTCCAGAGGAAGGGCCATCAACGTGGCTGAGTTTGGCAAGGAGATTCCAGTTGTATTCAGATAGTTGCTCTTCAGGGTTATTCACACAGTGAAAGTAATCCAGGATGAATTTGGGTTGAATCACTGTTGTTCACAGGCATCCTGAATGCACCCAATTCAGTTGGGGGGGGGGGTTGTCAAAAAACTCGCTTAACCTGGGATAATCGATACCTGGTCTTTTCCCAAGTTTTTTTTTTTTAAATAAAAGATTCGCCTCTCTGGCAGTGTGAATAACTGATGCTAACAGACCTGGATTAAACTCTGCATACTTTGAATGGGGTTCGAATACATTTGCATTGTCGACTCCTTTGGCGATGAGGCTCCTGGCTGGCCTTACAATAGCAACAATAGCAATAGCAAGTACATTTCTATACTACCTGTCAGTGCACTTAAGCACTCCCTAAGTGGTTTACAAAGTGTAAGCTAATTGCCTACAACAAGCTGGGTACTCATTTTAGCGACCTATGGAAGAATGCAAGCCTGAGTCAAGCCTGAGCCCATGGCTGGTATTGAACTCACAACCTTATGGTTTGTGAGTAAGTGGCTGCAGTACAGGCATTTAACCACTGTACCACCAGACCCTCCTCCTCTTCTCCTCCACACCCATTGCTTTGGGCTGGCTTCTGGCAACTTACCAAGAGGAAAGTGGCATCTTCCCCCCTCCAAGACCGTAGAGGACAAGCCCATGTCCAGTTGTGGGGGAAGCTACCAACTCCTGCTTCGAATTTGTTGAGATGCAAATTGAGGCCATTCCATAGTCTGAATAACAAACCCAGAAAGTGTGAGTGAGTTTATTTGCATTGTTTCGCTACAAAAAATGACATGTGAATGACTCCTTAGTATCACGATCGTAATCTATGCTTGTATCCTGGCTGATGCATAGCAGATACCTGCAATAAGGGTCAAATCATGGTACCATCCTGTTTGAAAAATTAAATTTATACAGAAATGCCAATCACTGGGTTTTCTGCGGTATAGAGAAAGATTTCTTTGGCCTAGTGAACTAATTCCTTAAAAGATGCAACAGCTGCAGGAATATGAGCATGGAGTACATGATGCAGTGCTTCTTGTTTTTTTAATAGATTCTACTGTCTTAAAGATTTGTTTGCCTTCATTATACTATATTTAGTAATGAAAGTGTGTTGTCCTTAGCTTATGTGTTGTAAGTCTGACTTCACTCCCAGTTGATTTTTTTTTTCTTACTGAGTAATTGCATCATATTGGCTAAACACTTGGTATGCCTCGCTATGCAAAGGGGATTTGTGCACTGCTGCAGCTATCTTTAAGACAATTCAAGGGTATGACTCAAAACAATTTCTAGTTTGCATTGATTGTTGCTGCCTCAGCGGTTGTGTTGTGGTGGTCCAGTCGTGGTTGTATCTGGCCACAAGGTCATAAACTAGAAAAAAAAACAACCTCGATTGATGGACTTAAATTGATTACTGGATTAAAGGAAGGCTGTTCGCATTGTTTGTATATATAAACAACCTGAGTCTTTAAAAATGTATTTTTGTGGATTCTGTACAATCATGGATAGGATCTGTGCAGAGCAGCATTTTAGAAATTTTAATTTAGCAAAACCTGCAGCTCCTGTCCCTCAGCTTGGAAACTCCCATGTTATTCTATGACTTCTGGGTGAGGCCAAAACTTTCTTCTCTGCTTTAAACTCCTGTTTGAACAGTATAAACGGTGGAGATCTTTCCAGAACCTCAGAAATATTATCAACTATTTGTTGAAAAATATTTACCTTAAAACCAATCTGAATTTCTCTCATTGTCTTTTGCCTTGTTTCTTTGTAATGACATATGTGTTTACATGCAGAGGGGGAAAATGGATTGCCTAAATTTAGCAAGTTTTTCATTCATTGATTATTGCTTAGATGGATGGACTTTATTAAAGAGACTACGAATATGAGTTTGCAGGAACTGGACAAAGTAGTAGAGGATGGGGGGGCTGGAGATGTCTCATTCATAGGGTCACCATGGGTCAAGATTGATGTGAAGACAGTTAACAACAACAACAAATCATAGTAGAACTCCAAAGGAGGCATAAAACTGACACTGATTCTGTTTCCAGAACTACATGTTGTAATTCACTTATGGCAGTAACCTCAGATAGTCCATCATTGGTGAAGAACGGAGAGAACAAGTCCAAGAGATACTCACAGAGTGCCAGACCATGTTCCTTAGCCACAAAGAAGCATTTAGGATATTGTGTACCAGCTTCCTCTCTTATATGACTGGGTAGCAAGAATAAGAAGCTTTTGTACTGAGAGATGTGTTTGGCTCAAATACACCGTCTGCTTGGCATCCACCGTATGCTTACCTGCAATGCTTCAATAGCCAAAACCATTGAGAGTGCTTTTGTGAAAGTATGTCCCTCTGTGTTGTAGTGAGCTTTCCCATTGGTTTAATGGAGAGGTAGGAGCAGGAGAACATTTGTGCCAGATTTCAGAAGAGGTGGAAGAGATTGTTGAGACAGAGAGGGAACCCATATAAAACTGTTACCATTCATTTCTCCTTTCCCCCCATCTTCCTTGGTCTGTTCCATTTTTTCCTCCAGTATTTTATTACAAAAATATTCTAAAAGTTATGTAACCTTGTAACACAATGTTTCATTTTCCATGTTTTTAATTTTTTTATTGCCTGTTTTACTACACACACACACACACACACACACACACCCATGGCTTTGCTGTCCTTTCTAAACCCTATCGCTGGACATACCCTAAGAAATGTTTATAGGATCCACAGCTTAAATGTAGCCCAAAGGCGAAGAATTCCATTGATTGTATCATTTGCACTTTGGTCATGCCCCTGCAACAAGTGTAGGAGGAGATTGCTTGACTAACTTGAAGCCTTCCCTTTTTCAATACCTCTACCTCCAACAGTGCTTTGAATCATCTTCCTTACAAAGTGGGAATGATTGTACTTTACTCCATTTTTATAGTACTATCATAAAACCTGGTTTATGTGCATTTAAGAAGCCTCTTTGAGTTCAGAAAGGACACTCATTAAGAGGTGATAAATTAAAGAAACTGCAGTTAAAAGTACATTCTTTTAGTGCACCCAGTATCTTGGGTGCGCTAAGCTACCAGGGTGTGTTGAAAGTCCATTTGCCAGGAAATCAGGAAATTGTTTCAGAAGGAACATATCAACTTATATATATGTATATCTACAGGTCGACTTCATATATAAGCTGAGGGAGGTTTTTAGGACCAAAATCATGGATTTTTACATGACACGTGGATAAGTCAAGGGTAAAACTTAGGGGAATGTAACAAAGGATCTAAAGGGGAAAACACAATTTTTCTTCCCTCCTCCTTCTCTGGACCTCTCCAGACCACCTGACACCACTTTCCAGGTGCTGGAGGAGATGTTTTACCATTGGATTGCGGAGGAAAGGAAGCGGAATTAAATGGGGTGTTTGGTGGGGAGAGAGATCCAGAGGAGAAGGAAGATGCGAAGAAAAGGTTTTAACATCGGATTGAGAAGGGAATCACCTGTTTCATACATGCATACTCTCATTCACTCCTCCCTGGGAAGTTCTTTCAGAAATCACTGCCGAGGCACATGGGGTGGTGCTTCTTTCAGGACTTTTCTAAGCAGTATTACTGTATTGACCCATGTATACATTGACTCAGGATTTTAGGGTCAATTTTTGGGCATAAAATTTTCAACTTATATAGTTGAGTATATACAGTAGATATCAACCTGCTTTGATGTACACAGCACTGCTAACTAGGAATTGTTTTGTAAGATATCTGACTTCCTGTATCCTTATTTCTAATAAGGGGCTTGGGTTGCATAAGTTCTTCCTCTGCAAAAAGTTCTTTCCTCTTTCCTCTTGCCCTTCCAAGAAAGCAAGAATTGTGATGATTCAATTTTATTTGTATTCATCATTTATGTGGTGGCATTGCAGGAATATAAGATTTGGTTCTAGGTTAAAAAAAATGGCATCAAGAGAATTTTGGTTTTTGAGCAGAAAAACGTAGAGTGCTGAAATCTCAGGAGCTGAAGGGAGGCTGAGCAGGACACTAATGTGGTGGAGAGAGAGAACTTCATTTTTCTGTGTCCTTTTGACTAAGAGGCACAGTGCGAGTTTTGCCAAAACAGAGAAATATGTGCCAGTTCCCATTATTGGGAAACCTTTCAAGTCACCACACTTTGTTCACCTTGGCGCAGAATCAGAATCTTCTTTTTTCACCTCACTCAGCATAGCCCTGATGTCCCTAAAATCTAGTCAGCTGCCCACCAATTTTTCTGTATTCCCAGGTTATGACTGGAAAATAGTATTTGTAGAAGAGATGTCATGTGAACAACAATAAAAGTTGGAGAAATGATCAATTTTATTTTTGGTGCTCTTGGAACAGATATTGTAGATATGTCAGGATAGGTAGAAGCCTAATTTTGTGATTTCTTTCAAGGTAAGATTTTCTTTAATAAGGAAGAAAAATGAAAAGGAGAAACTGCATAGCCATAACTATGCATTTGATTTCCACCCTAAGCAGACAGGAGCCTGGCTACATTTGGCCGGGTGCCCCTTCTCCACATTAGAGGCTGCAGAGGGGGGGGGTCTTCTCACCAGATGCAATGATGGTGAGTGTGCTGGGTTGCTGTGGAGTTTCCTAGAAACTCTGCGGCAAACAGCTGGTCTTCATAGACCAGGCTAAGGCCTCTTTGGCTGGGATTGGGCTGAATATACCACTAGATCCTCATCTGGTCTTCTTGAGCCTTACCCTGGGGTTAATGGTCTGCATTGTCTGGACAAAATGACACGAGGCGGGGAGGAACACGGGCCTTTTGGCTCATGCTTACAGTCCCTTTATTCAGGTAGCACAACTACATTTTGCATTACTTCAGCAGCATCTATATATTGCAGATACCTGTAACTGTATCCTTCTGCGTTAACCTGTCTTTCCTGTAGATTTCAGAAAATATATTTATTTAATTGTTGTGGAGAGTTGCAGTTAAATATCACAAGTTATATATAATCCTCCTGTTTGAGCAAGTATTCAATAATAATAATAATAATTTATTTAAGCTATCTATTTGTAAATGTTGGCCTATAGTGGAGATCCTGCATAGGGGTTAGCTGGGGAAAGTGGAGATATAGTATAACCCCTTGGGGATACATTCCCAGACTTACCGTGCAAACATGAAAATGTGGATAATAGTGACTCCTATTGAAATGTGCAACTTTTGGTGGAAGCAATACCATAAAATCGTGCTGGAGGACCTAGAAATGCCTATAGAGTACACCTCTCTAGGAATCGCTAGGTTCTCCAGCATGACTTAATTTTTACAATAAACATTTTCAGTGCCTGCAAAGAATTTTCCTTGGTAGCTTCATCATATAGGTTCTTCAAGCTCTTGGCAAGTTTTAGCCTTCTGCATCCAAAATTAATTCATTTGCTTGCCTAAACTTCACATGGCACCTGTACTGCACATGCCATCCCCCAGGTGAACCATACAAATGGATCTTCCAAGAATTTGTTCACATTGTAAGACCACTATGTAAAGCTCTGTGGTGATTTGTCATTTGGGTGTAGTAATTAGTAAATGCTTACAAACGAGAGATGAAAATGTTGCTAATTTAGAACTAGGATTCAAAGAAATAAAAGGAATGACAGAACTAAAATGTTGATGCCTGTAATAATATGCCTGTGGATGAGTTAAAAATTGTTTCAAATGTCCACGTCCTAATTTTCCTGCTGTAAGGTTAATTGTTGGATAGTGTTTAAACTCTGGTCTCTCGGGTCAAAGTGTCCTGGTATTCTTAGTAGGCTGGCAAATCTGGATGACTTTCTCATTTCTATTTCCATCTGTTATGCTCTTTGCTCCCTTAATCATTCGTATTTGAACGTGGACACAGTAACATTATCAAACTCTCAGAATGACTAGAGTTTGAGAAGGGATTTGCTGTGAAGTGTTGTGCTTCACTACCTGTCTGTAGAGACTGGAATATGATTGGGAGGAAGGATATCTGGAGGCCAAAGGTTTAACTGTGTTGGCCCTGTTGTACTCTTACTCACCTGTATTATATGCAAAACATGGTCAGCATTTTGACACACAGAGTAAAGTCTCTATTGTCCATGCAGCTGTGTCCTCAGCACAAGGTGTAATGCTGCTTAAAAGCACACACACAACACTTCAAACTCTTATTTGTAGTCAAACCTGTAAGCACAGTTTGGAGGGACATCATTTTTTTGGACTACAGTTCCTAGAATCCACCCGTCAGTCTGGTTAGTGGACATATTGACTTTGGGGATTCTGGTAATTATAGTTTAAAAAGTAGATTCTCCAAGGTATGGTATGCTTGTACAGGTTGAGTTTTCCTTATCCATGTTGGAAGGTTGTTTGCATTCTCTCTTCCCCTCCTTAGATAGATAAATTTTCCTGCATGCAAATCTGCTGTCTCCCCTCTTGCAAACATCCCATTTACTCCTACTGAATCACAGGGTAGGAACTTTGCAAATTGGTGAACAAACCATGTGATTCAGGTCATTTCCCCTTTTGGGAAATACTTTCACAAACAAAAGATTTTCTCCTACCTTTTGGGTTCACCATCTTCCTCTTCTCTCAACTTTCTTTTGAAAGATGGTGAGGTAAAGATTTCTTCTTTACTTGAACTGTTCATTAGTTATATTAGCATATACCCTCTAAGTATATGTAGATTAATATTATTATTATTAAAGTTTATTTCTAAAGCGCTGCCAATGTACACAGTGCTGTACAAAGAGATAATCAAAGCATTAAAATAAATAAAAACCTGCCAAGGCGTACAATCTAAAAATAGAAAAACAATAGGTAAAATAAAAATTAATTAAAAGCAGAGAACAATTAAAAACAATTAAACAATTAAACAGATTAAAGCCATTAGTAAACTTTTGTTTAAACTGCAAGCTGCTTGTGTCTTTTTAAAGTAGTCTCAGTTCTTAGAGAAGCATAGTTGGAGTAGCGGGCTCCTGACCTGCACTGAAGATTTTCAGATGATGTCGCACTTGTCCAGGAGTTAACCCATGAAGAACCAGCAATATTCCACCAACAAACCATTCACAGGACTTCCTGCAAATGGTGTGTTGCTGGAGCATTGCTGTTTCTTCATGGGTTAAGTCCTGGATAAGCACGATGTGTCTGAAAATCTTCAACATGATTGCGCTACTTTGCCGGGAGTATGCCTTTTACTCTCAGCTTTTTTCCACCGTCTGATAATCTCAAAGGACATGTTTCTGCTACTCTGCTGATTTAAAGCTAGACACTAAGAGGCTTGGCTTTGATAGTTTTGATATTTAAATATTTTTTGTTTCCTTAAGAAAGGCTGTGAAGCCTTAGGAAACTTGAATTGTCCTACAATCCAGAGTCCCAGAATCCAAATACTCCAAATCCAAAATTGTCTGTCTGGTGGCCTGGATGCTTATGATGGTTCAGTCTACACACAATTTCAATTCATGCAATAAGATATTTTAAAAAATATTATGTATAAAATTACCATAAGGCTATGTGTATTTTAAGCATAAATTAATTTTACCCCCCCCCCTCTCTCTCTCACACACACACACTGAGATAAATCTAGTATCTTGATGTTGTCCATTTTATCTAAGGGACACCACTTAAGCATCCACGGATTTTGTTATCCACAGGGGAAGAGGGGGTCCTGGAAGCAATCCCCAGTGGATACCAAGGGCCACTGTATTCTCAAAATCACAATGGCCAGGAATCCTTTGTAGTTGAGCATTGGCCTGCAGCTGCTTGCCTATTTGGTTTAGAGAGAGGTTTGGATGACTTGATAGCGTGTGAAGAGGAAGCAAGAATGCATGCAGTGGGGAATGCTGTGAGAGCAACAAGTGGTGTTATGGAGGTCTGCGGGCCCAGTGGAGTTGGGGAAAGAAAGCAAGGAAATGAAGTGATCTTGAAGGAGCAAATGAAATGAATAATGGGTGGATGGACAGTGCAGACCTAGTCATTCCCACTTCAGTTGACCCTGAAATGTTCTTGGAAAGAACAAAGGAAGAGAAGATTTCATTAATGCCTTCAGGAGATTGTTAAGTAAAGAAAATTTAAATTACAGATTTCATGGTGAGCTCCCTCCTCTGAGGTACAATAGCTACCTGTCGGATTTCCTGAAGCTGTAATGTTCTTTATAAATATTGTCTCCTTTAATTAAATATCCAGGCTTCAAAGCATTATGTAGATCTTGTTGTTGAGCCTGCCTTCAAAGTTTGGGGAGCTCCTCTCCTCCTGTGGAGAAGGAAGCCATTGGTTTCTATTGTGAACTCTGTTTTCTCAGCAAGACTGGGAATTAATACACTTGCTGCCTATGCAATACATTTTTCTTCATTAAATTAAATCAGTAAAGCGCTGTATATTTTCAACAGAAAACTTGATACAGGACAGATAGATGCTGATGAAATTTGTGAACACACTAAATGAAGGAGCTGAAATAATACAAACTTATGTGTAGATACAGGAATACCTGATTAACCTAAATGAATTTAAGTCTCCAGGACCAGATGAACTACATCCAAGGATATTGAAAGAACTTGCAAATTTAATATCAGAGGCACTGGCAATAATCTTTGAGAACTCCTGGAGAACAGGAGAAGTCCCAGCAGACTGGAGGAGGGCAAACATTAACCCCATCTTCAAAAAGGGGAAAAAAGAGGATCCCAACAACTATCGCCCAGTTAGTCTGACATCAATACCGGGAAAGATTCTAGAACAGTTCATTAAATAGAGAGTCTGTGAACATTTAGAAGGGAATGCCATACTCACTAAAAGTCAACATGGGTTTTTCAAAAACAAGTCATGCCAGACTAATCTGATCTCTTTTTAAAAATAAAATTACCAGCTTGCTAGATGAAGGGAATGTGGTAGACATAGCATATCTTGATTTCAGTAAGGCTTTTGACAAGGTCCCCCATGATATTTTTGCAAACAAGATAGTAAAATGTGCGCTAGACAATAAAATTGTTAGCTGGATTAGTAACTGGTTGACTGACCAAACCCAAAGGGTGCTCAGCAATGGCTCCTTTTCATTTTGGAGAGAAGTGATCACTTGGGTGCCACAGGGTTCTGTCCTGGGCCCAGTGCTCTTCAACATCTTTATCAATGATTTGGCTGAAGGAATAGGGGGCATGCTTCTCAGATTTGCAGATGACACCAACTTAGGAGGAATAGCTAATACCCCAGAGGACAGGATGAAAATTCAAAATGATCTTAATAGATTAGAAAGCTGGGCCAAAGGTAACAATATGAATTTCAACATGGAGAAATGTAAAGTACTGCACTTAGGGAAAAAAATGCGCAGTCATTACCCATTTGTGTGAATTCGCAGATGACCACTCGAAGAAATACTGTTACAGGTAAGCAACCTGTCCTTCATGTGGATGGTCATTTACTTAGGGGGGTTGCAGACTACCAGAAATAGTGCAAATTGAGTCCACTTTTAGGGTTAGGGTTAGTGCTAGGGAATCATGGGAATTGTTTTTTTTCTGAGACATTGAGCCTTCTCTGTCAGAGAGCTCTGGTGCCACAATAAAATACAGTTCCCCTGATTTCCTAACCCTAACCCTAACCCTAAAGGTGGACTCAATTTTCACTATTTCTGGCAGTCTGCAACCCCCCATAGTTAATAAAAAGTATCCAGTCTTCTTGAAACGTATCTGGTCTCATTTGTCCATTACAAAACTTCATTGTGCTAGCAAGTTTTCCCATCAGCCACATATTCCATATTTTTTTCAACCAATCATCCATAGTTAAGTCTCCATGTTTCCAACATTTGCCCACCACTAATCGCGCAGCTGTGATGAAAAAAGCAATCAATTTTCTATGTTTGAGGCTAATATTTTTGTTTACAAATACCAGTAGCAAAACTAAAGCAAGACAAAAAACATAACAGTTTGGTGGGTAATAATTAATATTTGATGTAAAACTATGCCCCAAAATTATTTTATCTTGGGGCATTCAATCCACATGTAAATATATGTCCCTTTATTTTTGCATCCCCTCCAACAATTTGGTGAGGTGTTCGTATTCATATAGATAATAGGAGAGGGATGAGGTACCACCTGTATATGATTTTAAGGAAATTTTCCCTTATAGATGCTCATCTGGATTTATATGGGGGTGAGGACCAGATGCGCAACCATGCAGAATCTGGAATCACCAATTTCAATTCAGACTGCCAAAATGAATGTACAGCCGTGCTTTGCCTATATGTATGGTCTCTTAGATGTCCATATATGCACGCTGCCATGCCCTTAATGTGTATTTTTAATACAGAAGGTTTCATACAGGGTGAAAGACCTCAGGGATTCTCCTGGTGAAACCAGACTTGACATAAAGGAAGTAAGCAGGTATAATTGAAACGAGAGGAGGTACATAGGTTGAAGGAAGGTTTTAAAGTTGTCTATGGATTTAAGCTTTCTGTTTGAAAATATATCTGCGATACAGTAAATACCACATTGTCTCCATTGTTTAGAGGGAATTGGCCATTTCTTGGGAAATGAGGATGTAAAAAAAAAAAGGGTTTGAAAGAGGAGCTGTCAGGAGCAAGGATGGGTTTCCATTTGTTCCAAATTGTCAGGGAGTTGAGTAGAAAAGGATTGGTGATTACCTTAAGTTTGTGTTTTGTAGTCTGGTTATGAAGAAAAATAGCTTCCATTGAGGCTGTTGTGCCAATTTCCATATTAACCTATTTGGTGGACTCATCATCTTTAGTCAGTTGCACAATTTGGCTTAATTGCAAGGCTTGGAAATTTTGCCAGTATTGTTGTTGATGTGATGTATTTAGAGTCATCATTATGGATTTGTCAGAATTAATTTGGAATCCTGAAAATTTGCCAAATGACTCAAGTATCTCCTTTAGTGGCGGAAAAGATGTTTCCGGACTTGACGAAAAGACTAACACCTTGTCTGCATAAAAAGCGGCCTTGTGTTGATGACCATTAATGTAAAGACCAAGTTATATTGGTATTGGACCTGATCAAATTTTCTAAGGGTTCTATCATGAGAGCAAACAAAAAGAGTGACAATGGATATCCCTTTCTGGTTCCTCTATGGAGGGCAAAAGGTGCCGATTCCATTCCACTGACCAGGACTGTTGCCTCTGACTGGTTGTAAGTGCGATGCAGTGCATTCACAAATCTATGACCAAAGTTCATTTCCTGTAGGAGACCAAAGCATTCCACTCTATCAAAGGCCTTCAAGGCATCAAGCAAGAGGAGGGCCAGGGACAGTTTTGATTGTTTAGAATGATAAATAACATTAAGTGCTTCTTGGATAGGATCTGCCAGATGTCTGCCTGGCATGAAGCCTACTTGGTCTGGATTAATGTAGTCCAGAACAAATTTGTTTATTCTGGAGGCCATTATAGAAGCAAACAATTTCTGTGGATTGGGTTTAATTGCCATGTCAACACGGGAGCCATGGTTGGAATTAATGATGGGTTCTATTTCAACATCTATAACATTAGAGAGTGATATTTGTGGGATGAGAAAATAGTAAATTCTGGAGTAAGTGTGGTGTGTGTTTGAGTATAATCTCTAGTTGTTGGACAAAGTGCTCTCCAAGGGTCCGTCATCCCTTCTTTGGATATGAGATCAGAAATCGGTGAAGATTTCTTTTTTATTTTGGTGGAATTTGTCGATTATATAGTCAAGGATTTCATTCGTGTCCCCTCCTACGATGATGCTTCCCTCTGCAGTCTCTCTCAGAGTCCGCAGGAAGGAGGCCGTAAAGGTATGTGGATTAGCATTGGGGCAATAAAAGATCTCTAGTGTAAATATATTATTAGCATAACAACCTTCAATATAAAAAATCTACCCGATGGGTCACACATTATTGTGTCAGATTGAGTTGGCAAATAATATTACCACTCCTCTTGACAGGATATCTCCTGTCCCTTTTCGATGTGTTTCTTGTAAAAAAAATGGATGGTTAAGTTTTTTCAAATAATTGGTAATACGAGTACGTTTCAGTGGTGATCCTAACCCCTTCACATTTAGTGACACAATCCTAAACTTATCCAGAATTGCAGTGACTGAGCTGTGAGTAAAATACACTTCGAAGAGGGCCCAAAGTGATTCTCTATGTGTGAACATTTCCTGCTGCCAATAGTTTCCCCAAATTTGCACATTTACATATTGAAAGCTGGATAGAAAAGCTTTTGTAATTACCATGTTGGAAAAATGCACATCCTTGTAACAAATAACAAACGTTTTAAAAAGGAGAACAAGATACAAGAACAAACCAGGGGGAGGAATACATGAGAGCTCCCCTGGAGCAAGGGGGCAGGGTTCATTAGTGTGTAAAGTAGTGGCACATGTCTCAGGAAAAGGTGTTAGTGCAAAACAAGAAGCAGAGTGAACTGGAGGATGTTAGAATAGTAATCAAAAAGGTAAATAGGCAAGGAAGCACAGCAGAAGGCGGGGTGGGCACATGATAGAGGGAAATTACAGTTGCTAGTGGATACATTACATTATGGTTCTCCAAATCTTCCACCTTGACTGCTAAGTAGCCATTTATTTTCCCAAGCTCACTTAATTGAGATTTGTGCTGGGCTCCTTGTTCAAAGGCTGCATTTGCAGTTTCTTCTATGCCGCTGATGCAGTTGCTAAGCGTGGTAATCTTAGAGTTACCAGGTTCCAGTGCCAACTTCCAGTCTTTCTGCAAATCACTCACCAAATTTTCTCTTAGTTTTTCAAATAGTTCTGAGAATGGTAGGTCCGGAGTCAGTGGGCCATCTCCTCTACCTCTTCTGCTACTTCTATTTGAGCCACGTGTCATTTCAGTGTCTTTATCCACTTCTTCTAAGTGGATTTTCGGCTCTTTTGGTGCTAAGCAGAAAGTTGAAGTTGCCTGATCTGTCAACCTCTTTGTTCCTTGCATCAGGGGAATTTATTTCTTCATGAAAAATAGTTAAAATTCACTCCAATTTTATTTAAAAAAAGAAAAAAGAATGAGATCTTGCCCTGCTCTGCTGTTACACGTCCTCCATGAACAGCAGTCAGCCACACACCCTATTTATTTAATGTTTTAAAAGTGTTTTTGACCAGTATGGATCAGCTTGGGAGTGCCAGTGGATTGAATTGTGATAAATAAATAAAATAAGTAAACAAATAAAATGCATGTGGGGTGATAAATAAATGATTTAAATAAATAAATAAAATGCATAATTTTACACTGCTGACTAAAATCTTTGAAACATGTGATGGCTGGACATAATCAGATTTGGTTCAGGTTGACAAATCATTAACATGGGTTTATTTATCTTGATGCAAGAACAGTAAATGGAAGGGAGCAGCACTTGGAATGTGAGCCATTCCAAGTCACATGGAGAAGGGTGACTAAGATGATCAGAGATGTAGAAACAAAATCCTACGAGGAATGACTGAAGAAGCTGGGTGTGTTCAGTTTGGAGATGATGACGATAATGATAATAGAATCATAGAGTTAGAAGAGACCTCAAGGGCCACCCAGTCCAACCCCCTGCCATGCAGAAACTCACAATCAAACACCTCCAACGGATGGCCATCCAGCCTCTGTTTAAAGACCTCTAAAGAAGGAGACTCCACCATTCTCTGAGGCAGTTCATATTCCACTGTCGAACACCTCTTACTGTCAGGATGTTCCTCCTAATGTTTAGGTGGAATCTTTTTTCCTGTCACTTGGATCCATTGTGTCCTATTTTCTAGATCAGCAGAAATCAAGCTTGCTCCATCCTCAATATGATAGCCCTTCAAATACTTAAACAGAACTATCATATCACCTCTTAACCTTCTCTTCTCCACGCTAAACATATCTAGCTCCCTAAGTCACTCTTCATGGAGCATGGTTTCCAGACCCTTCACCATTTTAGTTGCCTTCCTTTGGACATGCTGCTGCAGCTGATTCCACTGTTCCCAACAATTGGGACAGAAATCAACTTAGAAATTAAAAACAATACAATTAAAAACATACAAAATGGGCATTAAAATAGAATTAAACTAGCATAGTATTAAAATACATCACTCATTTAAAAATAAAATGCAATTAAAAGATAAAGGTGCTTAAAAACAGTACATATTAAAACAGTTAAAAATACTAAACATTAAAACAATAAAAATAAAACTATGTACAGAGCCTTAAACCTTCAAACCCAGCACCAGAAAGCCCAGTGACAACTGTCTGTAAAGGCCTGGCAGCACAAAAATGTTTTAACCTGTTGCCAGAAGGACAGCAAGGATGGGGCCATCCTGGCCTCTTTAGGGAGAGAGTTCCAAAGTCTGGGAGCAGCCACCAAGAAGGCCCCATCGTCTCCCTTGTTCCCAACAAACAAGCTTGAGAAGGTGGTGGACAGAGAGGATGTCCTCTCCAGATGATCTTAAAACCCTAATAGGCATTTACAGGTAGATATGCTCCTTCAAATAGCCTAGACCAATAGTTCCCAAACTTTGGTCCTGCAAGTGTTTTGGACTTCAGCTCTCAGAAGCTGTAGCCATCTTGGCCAACAGTCAGGAATTCTGGGACCTGAAGTTCAAAATATCTGGAGGACCAAAGTTTGGGAACCAGTGGTCTAGACCAGGGGTAGGCAACCTTTCCCCTTTAAGGGCCAAGGGACTTCAGCTCCCAGAAACCTCAGCCATGTTGGCCAATAGTCCCATATTGGCCAATAGCTCCTGGGATTCTGGGAGCTGAAGTCCCTCGGCCCTTAAAGGGGAAAGTTGCCTACCCCTGGAGACCCAAACCAAAGTGAAGACTGAGAGGTGACATGACATCCATCTTTACATATCTGAAGGGATGTTATATGGAAGATGGAAAACAAAAGGCCCTTCTTAGTGGCTGCACCCAGACGTTGGAACTCCCTCACTAGACAGGCCAGGACAATCCCATCTTTGCTCTTCTTCCTCCAGCACGTCAAAACAGTTGTATGCCTTAGGCTTTTAGAAACTGACTGGGTGTTTAATGCTACACAGTGCTGCTTTTAGAGTTTGCATGTAGTTTTTAAATGACTATTAATGTTTAATATTTCAACTTTATAAACTGTTTAATTCTTTTAAAATAACTCCTATAGTTATACTTGTATGAATGACTTTGTACAGTTTTTAATTTGTATTGTTTTAAAATATGTTGTTAGCCATCTTGAGTTCCATTATTGGGAGGAATGAATGAAATATATAAATGTGTAGAACAGAAGATGGAAGCAAGCTTGTTTTCTGTTGCTCCAGAGACTAGATTGAGAACCAGTGGATTCAAATGACAAAAAGAGAGATTCATGGCACGGAATTGGACTAGTGGTCCCTTCCAAATTGATTCTATGAATATTTCCCTTATTCCTAAATTTTGTCTTCTCTGACAGAGTTGCCATGTACTAACACCCTTTCAGTGAAATTCCTGCCTTATTACTGCTTCTCAGAGAAAGGAAACTAGTAAAACATGGCTGTAAACACTTTTAATCTGGCTTTATGTTAGGCATGTTAGTAAAATAGGATTCTCCGGCTTTAACCAAGCTCTCTCAAAGAGATCTTAACCTGCACATGAAGCAGAAACCATTCCTTAAATCAGGGGTAGGCAACCTAAGGCCCGGGGGCTGGATGCGGCCCCAGGCCGGTCCTGCCGCCGCCGCCGCCGCCGCCTCCCGCCATGATGATATTATTGTTGTTATTACTTGTTCTTGGGGTTTTCTTGGCAAAATCTCCACAGGGGTTTTGCCATGGCTTTTCTGGGGCTGAGAGAGTGTGCATGCATCTATATCTATATCTATATCTATATCTATCTATCTATCTATCTATATATATAAATAAATAAATTTTTATTTATTTATTTGTGGTGGTTCGGGTCCCCAATTGTCTGAGGGACAGCAACCCGGCCCCCGGCTCAAAAAGGTTGCATACCCCTGCCTTAAATTATTGCTTAAGCTATAATTACTGTTTTGAAACTAGGAATTGCTGGATTTTAGGGTTGTGACATTTGATTTTATGATTAAAGCTTTTGTAAAGTAAAGGTAACCTGAAAAGGTGGGTTGATAATTAGAAAGTGTGTCAACTGCAAACTATATTTAATTATTGCATTTATAAATCTTAAACTTCTGCCTACTTCTTGTTGTTATGTGCATCCAAGTAATTTTTGACTTATGGCAGCCCTAAGGCAAACCTATCATTTTCTTGACACCTTTCTTCAGAGGGGGCTTGCCATTGCCATCATCTCAGGCTGAGAGAGAGTGACTTGCCCAAGGTCAGCTAGCGGGTTTTTATGCACAAATGGGAAATTGAACCCTGATCGGCAGAGTTGTAACCCAGTGCTCAAACCACACCACCATGCTGGTCTCCCAGGAATAATGTTGATGTTGATGTGTGTCTCCAAGTTGTTTCTGACTTATGGACCTCTAAGGAGCCCTTATCATGGGGGTTTCTTTGCAAGATCTGTTCAGTGTGGGTTGGTCTTTGCCTTCCTCTGATGCTGAATGTTTCCATGGGCAAACATTAGGTTTCCTTGACCAAGCAGGGATTTGAACCCTGGTCACCAGAGTTGCAGTCCAGTAGTCAAACCACTATGTCATGCTGGCTCTAGAAATAATTTATAATAAAATAAAAATTAAATGCCTCTTAAAACTGAGAAGCAAAGCAACATAGGAACAAAACCAAAGACACATGGAAGTCAAAATAGTCTATACATTAATACAGCCCAGAGCAAGCAAAATATAAACCTGAAACCATCAAGATGTAGCTGGGTGTCTTGTAAACAGACAGCCCCATTTATGTCCTGCCTGTGGGAAATGGGGAGAGAAGGGAATTTTGCTGCAACACATGGTTAAGTTACACAGGGCCGTCTTTCCATTTGGGGACAGTAAATTCAGTCGGTTTTCCATGGTCACTTTCCTCACATATATATTGCTTTCTTGGAGGGAATTACGTCCTGCGGTGCAGTAGTTTTAAGTTAAGATTTTTTTCATGTTGCTGCTTTTGTGTTGTCCTAGTTATTTTTGCCTTCCATTTGATTTGCTGCTTGTCAGTGTTTTTTAAAACATATTTTTATATATGGGATTTGGTCCAACAATAGTCTCTCAGGTGACTTAAAACAAAAATAGACTTAGAATGACAGATATCCGCTCTTTCTTTCTCTCTCCTTGCTTTCATTCAGTACTTGAGTAGCCATTGTCGTCATGAGCCATTCTATACATTTTTGCTGAGAAAATTCCATGCTAAACAGTTGCTGGGTGGAGCATTGTGTTCCACTTTTCTGTGTGTCATCAGTATAGACCAGGAGTAGACAACCTTTCCCCTTTAAGGGCTGAGGGACTTCAGCTCCCAGAAGCCTCAGCCATGTTGGCCAGTAGTCCCATGTTGGCCAATAGCTCCTGGGATTCTGGGAGCTGAAGTCCCTCGGCCCTTAAAGGGGAAAGGTTGCCTACCCCTGGTATAGACAATTGCACTTCAGTTATTCCACTAACTATTTGAGGGGGGAAATGACAATTTTATGCCTTTTTAAGGCTGCTGAGAAACTCAGAGGTCCTACAGTGCAAAGTAATTATAACTGTTTGTTGAAGCACAGGTGGTAGTATCCTGCACAGATCTTGGTAACAGCTACCAGAGAATTCTGTATCCATGAATACAACCATCCACAACTTGAAAATATTCCCTTCAAAAAGTATTCCAAAAAGCAAACCTTGATTTTGTCATTATGCAATGGAATTTTACTATGCCATTGTATATAATGGGACTTGAATATCCACAGAGTTTGGTATCATCAGGGGATCCTGGAACCAAATTCTAGCAGATACCAAGGGCCCACTTAAATAAGACTTTAAAAAATTAAGACAATTTGAAATTGCAAATATGTGCAGATTTGAATGAAGTCAGTTCAGTTAGTGTCCCGCCATCTGAGGCAGCTGCCTCACTATTCCTAGTGGTAGTACTGGTCTTAAACCTCAAATCCCCCTCCCCAAGGTTCCTCTTCAGACCTTCCTATGTTCAGATCAAGGGTCTGAAGAAAATGTCAGTATTTCACTTTCAAAAGCTCTCCATGGGTAGAAACTCTGGCTTATCCAGAGAGTGTCCCTTTGACCCTCATGTATTTATGACAATTTATGGTATAGAATTAGTCTTTCATTTTTGCTTTAGCTTCTTAACACTGATACTAAAGTTGGCTGAGCTTTACATTTAGTTGCAAGGCACATCCTGTAACAATATGTGTCTTTCTGTAGTAAACAGCACAAGGACATTTCAAAACATACTACTGTATATACTCATGTATAAGTCTAAAGGTTTTAGTCAAAAAATTGACCAAAAAAATGGGTCGACTTATCCAAGGGTCAACGTAAGTACTTTAACTCTTATCAAAAAAGAACCATTCTCTGAGTTGAGTGGCAAAAGGTAAGAGCTGAGTCCATCCCGGAGCATCTACATTAGGGGTAGGCAACCTTTCCCCTTTAAGGGCCAAGGGACTTCAGCTCCCAGAAGCCTCAGCCATGTTGGCCAATAGTCCCATGTTGGCCAATAGTTCCTGAGATTCTGGGAGCTGAAGTCCCTCGGTCCTTAAAGGGGAAAGGTTGCCTACCCCTGATCTACATGAAACGCTGATCCCATTCTACTCTCTCATCTGTCCAGCCTTTAGTGTGAGTACAAACAGTTATGCCTGCCAGCATTTTATAAGTTCTTTGGCATCATTTTCTTTTGCTTCATCCTTTTAGATCCTTTGCAAGATGCCCATAAGTTTTACTGACGACTTATCCATGGGTCTTTATCAAAATACATAATTTGGGCCCCAAAACCTGTCCTTGACTTATACATGAGGTCAACTTATAGTCAAGTATATACAGTATTTGCTGAGCCTATATGAACAAAAAACATTTTTGGAAGACAGCTTTATAATACTGACAGGTTGGTTGAAGCAAAAAAGGAATAATAATAATTATTTATTTATTTATTTATTTATAACCCGCCCCTCTGCATAGCAACCGGGGCAGCGTACAGCAAAATTAAGACAAACAGTAGTTAAAATACATCTTCATCCCCTCCCACCCCTTAAAACTAAATTAAAGTAATACAGAGTTAAAATAATTGCAGTGGTTTTTAGATAAACATCTAAAATATATATGTGTTCTTTTTCCTTTGTTACTGATCAAATCTAACCCCTGAAGTTTATTGTATAGCAGAGTTTGACATCCTTACTGAGTTTCACAATTTCAGCTGCCCTTGTAGTATATGGTGTTGTTGCTTTGTATTGTGTTATATGTTATTGGTAGTATGAAGGATGGTGTTATCTGTGATGTAAATAAAGATACCGTATTTTCCGGCGTATAAGACGACCCACGTATAAGACAACCCCCCATATTTCCAGTCAAAATATAGAGCTTTAGCACCTCTATCCTCATTATCCTTATATCCGGCGTATAAGACAACCCCCCCACTTCAGCCACAGATTTTGCAGGTAAAAAAGTAGTCTTATACGCAGGAAAATAAGGTAAATAAAAAAAAAAGTCAGCTGTAAAAATACCCCTTGCTTGGAATTGTGATGTTCAGATGTTAGGAATTTCAGGAAGGGAATTTCCATAATGTGTCTTCTCCTTCTATGGATTTAAAAATTTCCAAGGTTATCACCATGTTAATTTGTCATGTGGCACCTTACATTTATTTGGCATAAGTCCATGAAAGTTTATACTTAGAGCAATAACATTTTTTTCTATTGGCTCTCCTCTGTGTCCTGCAGGTGTGCAGCAACCAAAACAAACAAAAGCTAGGCCCAAACAGAGGTGTCTTTGTTCAGCATTGTCTGAGGTGCTTGACCTCAGCAGTAGCTCACAGCAGAGTGAGAGGCACAACCCAGTATGCAGTATTTGGCAATAAAGCACTGACCAACCTGAAATAAGGCACAGACACAGTTGACTTCTTCTGAAGTCCTTGGAGGCTTTTATCTTCCTATTGCAAAATATATACACAGAATTTACAACAGAAGCTGTGACTTCCATCAACAGACATTGCTACAGTTGACTTCTCCAACAAACACACTCTACAAATTCTTCTACTCACTATCTTCAACCCACACCTGTCCTGGGTTCCCAAGCCCTTATATACAGTGGTATAACATTAGGATTGACACCTGGTGTTTCTTAACCTTTACAGCCATAGAAACTATTTTACCACTTCTTAAAGGGACATTTTACCCAACATTTTCTTCTGTAAGCTGTGTGGTTTTGAAATGGTGTGTGTGTGTTAAACATTTTATTATTATTTTATTTTCTTCTATCCCGCCTTTCTCCCAATATAGGGACTCATTTGATCATGCACCTTTCCTTATTCAGTGTGTCTCATGAACAGATTTATACTTTCCTTGTTCAGTGTGTCTCATGAACAGATTTATACTTTTTATTCAGCCATTTTTTAAAACTGTGAATTCTTCTTAACTTTCCCATATTTTAGTTAGAGTATATAAAGTTTTCCTGCAATATGAGCAATGGTATAAACATCCCTTTGTGAGGTAATCCTGCTGCTAAAACATTTGACCATATTTCAGGTATGAATTCCCACAGAGGAATTGCTTAATGTTGAAGTGGCAGATGCAGCTCAAATGAGCTCTGGAGTCATTATGTCTGGCATTTGTTTCTTATAATTCCTAGTTAGCTCTTCTCCTTATCTTTGGGGAAAACTTGACAGCAGCGGTCTTTAGCTTCTAGAAAAAGCATGCTCCCTAAAGTATCTTTAGATATGCCCTATAACCAGTTGTGTGGCCCTATTCCGGAAATCCGAAATATTCCAAAATCCAAAACTTTTTGCCACCAGCCTCCCACTTGTGGCTCTCCTCCTCATTTGTTTGCAAGGGGGGAAGCTAGCAGGCTCCCCGAGATCTCCTGTACAGTATGTTTGTATCCCCCCCCCGATAATATGGATATCGGGGTCCTTATGTCTTCAGTGTCTCTCCAGCCTCACATCTTATATACAACACAAGTAGCGAATGAATAAAACAGAAGGCTTCACTAGAGGATCTGTGAAATAGCAGAAAGTCCAAGATATCTCATTATGTATATGCAAATATTCAAAAATCCCCCCAAAATCTGAAATCCAAAATACTTTTGGTTCCAAGAATTTCAGATAAGGGATTCACAACTTGTTTCCCTTTCCTTTTCTTTAGCCAGTTAGTGACACACAAGACAACCTGTCTTCTTATCCAATGACTTTGTTTACTTTGAAGATTTTTGACAAGGATGTTCAAAAGCTTTTTAAAAGATCATTGGTAAAATTTCTGTCCAGTTGCCCTGACACTTTCTACTTGTAGGCACTCACAAAGAACTCTAGAAAGGTAAACAAGATGTTTAAAAGGGGAGTAGTTTTAACAAATAACTGCCATTTTAGAAGTCACAGTTATCCTTTATTAATCGGATTTTAGTTTCTGAATGCATGGTAATTTTATCTTTAATGCTTTGTACCTCTTTGCCTGCAACGGGTATGTGGCTTGTATTTTCAGGAATCCCCACTAGATCCTTTACAAGTGGTATTTAGTATGTAGAGAGATCTTGTAGCTCTTTTGAGACTAAATGACATTTAGATCCTTCTTGCTTTCTTTTCCTCAAGTTGCTTCCCAGAAATTCTTATGTCTTGAGATGTAAACTGAGGATAATGAATAAACATTAAATGCACCAGTGCTTTAGCACTGCCATTGTTGCTTGTTTGTTTTTGTGCCATTTTTCAATGGTCAGATTGTGCTTGAAATGGCGTTCAGCAACTTCACAAAAATACAGAATTAAAAACATATCCAGATAATTAGGTAGCAATTATGTTATCGAGATTCAACTAGTCATAAAAATAAGCTAAACATCTCATAATAATAAATATGAACTAAGATTAAACAACTCACTAATACTTCATATGCATGCTAACAGATGATAAATACCAAAAAAGAGAAGTAGTTGTTTTGTATTGCCTTCTGTCATTTCTAGAGCAATTTAAGGTAGAAACAAATGGGGGGAAAAACACAGTAAAACCAGGTAAAACCTAGGTTTTTTTTTTCTTGTTGTTGTTATTTTCGTCTAAATTGATCCAAGGCAGCTTTTGACACTGCTAGGTGGTTGCGTGCATCACTGGCTGGGGATATACACATGAAGATGCCAAGAGACCACAGCACAGTAGAGCACTGCACCTTCTCCCAGCCATCTGTCCTCTAAAGGTGTGAGCTGACTACTAATTGCCTGACTTCTGGCTAATGCAAAAGCTATATACACTTGCTGCTCTCTTTAAACTAAAGGAACACTCCTAGGAATGCACCAGCAAGCAGGCATGAGAAATGTGCTTACATTAGCTTTTGGTTGACAGGCTGACTGGAACTAAGACATTCAGGTTGCAATGGCTGGTAGACAGATTGTAGCAAGGCAAAGGACTTGCTTCCTTTTGGGGTTTATCGGCCTCTGTAGCAGGTTTTGTAGTATACTCTCATCTAGGGAGACGGTGTGTGTTAAGGCAGTGTTTTCACCAAAGATTTCAACCTTGTTTTTGAAGTGTCTCTGCATGCATTGGTAAAGTGCACAGGTATAACCAGATAGAACAGGAAGGAAACTGCATTGGACAACAGATTCTAAAATGTTGATTTCTTTTCCATGATTTATCACACTCTGGATCTGGAAAACCACAACATATTCTCACTGCCTCCCAGGTAGATAGTATATCTGGAACCATAACAAAACAAAATGAGCTTGCCCCAGACACTGGAGGTGTTGGCTTTGGTGGTATCTTCCCTTTATTATCTGTTGTAAAAATGAGTTGTGTTGCTCCAGACACTGAAGATGTTGGCTTTGGTGGCATCATCCCTTTATTATCTGCTGTAAAACTGAGTTATTGTGCTTGCTTCTGTGGAGAAAACTGGTGGTCTCATGGTGGGTTCTGAAGCCTAGGAGTCCTAAAGCATAGAAAAAGGGAGTTGCAAACATCTTATGCTTAGTAGTCCATGTAGGCCTTTTTAAGTGCTACATACTTTCAACTCATTTTGGTAGATGAGCATTTTTCACACTTAATTTTGAAGATCCCTGCCAAATGATGGGACTGATTTATTTCTCCTGAAGTGAGGGAGAAGAGCTATGCTTCCAGTGGTATAGGAAAAGCTATTTCTTTTCAATGACACATACAGAATTCTGCATAGTATGCAGGATGCATTTTTGTCAGCAGTGTCTGCTTTCATATTTTTGGCCTTCATGAATATGGTGTAGATGAGAATCAGCAAATGTGGGCAGCAACAAAATCAAAGTTCATTTCTTTTGAAAATTTGTAACCTGCATTTCAGTATAATAGTTTTCAAGCATGCTTACAACAGTTTATAATGCAACTTCTTAGCCTCTCCTTAAAAAACATTCAATCACTTGTGTGTGCCCCAAAATTGTAGTACCCTTTTAGATTTGGTTGATAGATCAGGGCTGCATCAACACTGCAGAAATAATCCAGTTTGACACCGCTTTAACTGCCCTGGCTCAGTGGTATGGAATTCTGGGAATTATAGTTTGTTCTGGTCTCAGAGTGGAGCCACACCAAACTATAATTCTCAGAATTCCATACCATTGAGCCAGGCAGTAAAAGCTGTGCCAAACCGGAATATTTCTGCCATGTAGATGCAAACCAGGTTAAGATTAGATTGTGTGGTTCCAGGGCAATTAGCACCTGCGGCCAAATACTTTTTCTTGCAACGAATGGGAAAGCTAGTTCCAAGCACCTGCTTCTTCTCTAATTAATGCATTGAGCCCTGTTGGTCTTCCTGTTTCCATAATGATTTTTATGGGAAATAGAGGGAGTAATTGTCATGTCTCATCCAGATCTGAACCAGGATGATTTCTCAGATAAAAATCCTTATGAAGTCTATAGACCCCTGTTGGACTTCCTTTCAGCACTACCCTGACAATTACAGGATCAGGGGAAGTTGTGCCAAACCAATCTGTAGAAGGGGATCTATGGCAGGTGTCCCAGACTCTCTTGCACAGTCGGGGAAATCAACCCTACCTCCCAGATCCAGGTGTGGCTGGCATCAAAATGTGTATGTATACACAACCACCTAATGACAGTGCAGCTGTCTCAAGGCTCAGACTACCAAGGTTCCTCAAATGCAAGGGGATTCCTGAGGAGTGAAAGACTCAGGAGTAAGGAACCCTAATCACTGGTAATCACAAGTTTGATTTGGGACCTAGTGTGGTTAGAGATGTACAGCCTGCCCACCCCAACTGTTGGCTTGCTATCTGCAGATTTGAGCATCCACAGATGGCAAGCCTCATTGGCCCTAATGGCAGCGGGTGCATGTGGCCACACTGCCATTAAAAAACATTGTACTTGAGGTCCTGCAGTTTTTGCTATCCATTCCGGATCCCCCACAGATACTAAGGGCTGACTGTTAGCTGCTACTCCAGCTCTGTGGTTGGACCAACATAGGTCCTTAACTTCAAGTTTCCAACTTATGGCGACCCTAACGTGATGCTATAGTTTGGCAAGTTTGATCAGAGGGGGTTTGCCATTAACATCCTCTGAGGCTGAGAGAGTGTGACTTGCCCAAGATCACCCAGTGGGTTTCCATGGCTGAGTGAGATTTGAATCCTGGTCTCCAAAGTCACAATCCAGTGCTCAAACCACTATGCCATATTGGCTCACAGGTCCTGAACTCTGTGCAATCCAGCCACTTGTTCCTCCTTAGTAACATGTGGTTGGGCTCCTCAGAGCATTTAATTTTTCCACAGTGATTGACCTTGGCTTTTCCTCACAACCTTACTATTGACCATGAGTACTGTATTGTTCTTAACTGTGTCTGATCTCAGCTTTTCTTCCTGCATTTGTGGATTGCCATGATAATCAGACCAAGACATAACTCTGTAGAGCTTGGACACTTACCTTTCAGTAGCTCTTAGTGTGGCAGACATCTGGGTTCTCATTGTATGGTGCTTATTTCTGCATTTGGAGGAGAAAAAGTTCATTATTTATTTATATCCCACTTTCCCCCTGAAATTGGGAGTCAAAAAGGGCTCACAATTTAAAAGAACAATACCAATATTTGGGAGGTTTTCATGTCTAAACATGAAATTCATTTATGTTTGATATATACCATACACACATAGCCTTAAGGTAATTTTATAAAAATATTTTAACAATGTGTGCATGAAACAAAGCTTATATACAGTGAACCAGAAGAATGCAAAGATGTGACTATCTTAGCTATCCATGTGGACAACTTTGGATTTTGGAATGTCAGACAAGGAAGACTCAATCTGTCTAATTTTAAAAAGATGACTAAAACAATGTAAATTAAAACCTAAACAACCTCCTGAAAGCCAGTATCGGTACAGATAAAGGAAAACCTATACAAAATCCTCTGGAATATTGGAGTACTACAACCACTTAAAATGCTCTCTGTGGTCCATAAATGCTTCCTAAAAGCCTGCAGAAATAAGGCTTCCCCTGTACCCAGCTCTGAGATAGAAATCATTCCTTTTTGGCATGAATATATGACTTTGGGCAAAGCTTGGAGTTAATTCCCCTCCCCTTCCGCAGTGTGTATGTGGGTGCAGCACTTTCTCTACTTTGAGGATGCTCATCTGCTAGGTGGATGTCATTTCTCATTATTTCATGCCATTTCATTCTACTCTGTAGCTTCCTTCCCTGGCTCTTCTGCCCCAGACACTCATGAATATTCATATAGACTTCCTTCATCCTTTTAGTCTTGTATACTTAGCTGATGGCCTGTTCCCATTTTTTAAAAAAGCCCTTTGTCTTAGCATGCCAGAGCAGAAGGCTGTTTAGTGAGCTGATGCTTTGGATCCTAACAGTTGAAAACACTGGTGCTCCTTTGAGAGCTGTGGTCTTGCTTTGTATTTAGAGAATATTCTAAAATTTAACCATCATTTCCTGCATATAACTCATGTTTGAAATGAATTTTAATTACTTACATTTTTATGCACTTAATTACATTTTATTGTGAGTTTCCAGATTGCCCATCCTCTTCTTAATATGCAGGTCACAGCACAGTCTGAAGTATTGAATATTCATGCATTGGCTGGACTCTGACATGCTACACCCCACATTCTTAAAACTGTTCAACTTATGAAAGAGAAGCAAACTGTCTTATGCATTGGTCCTTAAAACACAACAGGTTCTGGCCTTTCCTCCTCCTCTCCCCCCTCTTCCAGCCAGGGAGTAGGAGCAGAAGTAAGGAGTAAAGGAGTAAGAGGTTTTTACAGGAGTAGGAGTAACATTAAGAAAAAATATCTTACTCTGGAGTAGGACAAAGAGTAACTCCAGAATCACCACTACTCCCCAGCCCTGCCTCCAGCAAGGATTATTTTAAATGAAACTGCTTTTTATTTTATTTTATTTTATTTTATTTATTTATTTAGCTATATCCTGCCTTCCTCCCAGTACAGGGACTCAAATCTGCTAGGATGGGGAGTGTGTGTGTGCTTTCAAATCAAGAAAAGCCAAGTAAACATGGAAGCTGTATTCCCTTGGAAGCTGTATTGGAGATTCTGATGCATTTGGGGACCAAGTCATGACTTGGCTGGTACCAACCAGCTGATCCAAGTTCCTTCCAGAGTCTAGTACTATTCTGCTATAGAATTGTGTATCGTATGTATGTTTGTGTGCACAGAAGTTCTTTTAAACTTACAATTTTGGTTGAGTTTTTGTTTATATTTTGCTTCATAACTAGTTTTTGTCCCATGTAATTTCAGTTTGGGACTTTTGGGGAACTAAGAGGGGAAGAGATTTCTTTGAATGCTTCTAATTCCAAAGGAATTCAATAGCATCTCAGCCGTTGAAAGCTGAGAGTAGGAGCATTTTGTGTTACCAGTAATTTCTGAACAGGCCACAGGGCACCTGCAAGTAGCTCAGCGCAGTAACATGTCCGAGGAAGTTCTGAAGTTTCAGTATAGCTGAAATCTCTGTCCTTCTCCAGAAATGGATACTGCTAATGGGTCTGCTGGAAGTGATAAGGCATCCCTGCTACAGTAGTCACTTGTAAATTCTTGCCTATTTTTCCATTTGTGCATTTTGCTGGCTTATAGAACAGACTTGCTTTTGTATCCTGTTAATACCTGTATTTTTGGCATCATTTTGTTGAAGGCTTGAGCAAGCCAAATCATTTTCAACTGGACTCTGTTTTATGGGATGCTGCCTTGGAGAAGGCCACCATAGACAAGCTTTAAATTTCTTTGTATTGTTCCAGAAAGAGAATTTTTAAATAAGTAATTTATTATAACTAGATTTCCTTGACCATGTATAGCCTCATAGGTCAGCTTTTGAAAAATAACCATTTTAAAATATTTTTAAATTTAGGTAATGAATAGTCTGAAGCTACTACAGTTAGTGAGAGTGTGAGTCCTCTAATGATCATTCAGAATGGATGTTTTTCCAAAACTTGTGCTGCAAAAGTGGGATGCCAGGAAGACCTCCAGATTTGTTCAAATATTCAGTAAAATGGACCAACTTACTATGAAGTTGTTGTTTTTTTTTAATCTCACCTAATGAATCTCATTTTTGCTATGAGCCTTTAATTAAAAGCTGGCATAATAGCAACTCTTTTCAGCCAGAAGTGAACTTCTCCCTTTCAAATAAGCTGTTGAACACTTTGTTGTGATCATGCAGATCAGTACAGACTACAAACCCACACAGCTGTATTCTGGCCTGGAGTTGCTTGAAGATCCATGATGAATTTAAATATTAGCCCAGATGGTGTGAGAAATTGTCAGTCATGACTGTTCGGTGCGTTTGCCAAAAAGCTCACTATTGAGCACACGAACCATTGAGCAAATTACTGCAGCAGAAGTTTGTATTCTGCTAGCAGTACATCATGTTCTGGCTGCTTGGATCCCTATGGGCAGCAGCTTCATACTAGAAATAACTTTCTTAGCTTTCAGTGCTAAGAAATATATTTCAGAAATATAGTCCTAAATTACCGGTAATTTATTTAGGGCCCAATTTATTTAGGGCCTCTGCAAAGGCCGGCCTGGAGGCAGAGATGGGGCAGGGCAGCCGCACGCAAGCCGCCCCAACCCCACGCTGACGCTGTCCTGATGCCACGCACCGTTACACATGGCGTGCGGCATCAGGACGCCCTTCCAGTGCAGCGTTCTGACACACTGTGCCAGAAAGGGCGCAGAAGAGCCACGTGCCAGCTCTTAGGGTGGCCTTTTGCTGCCCCTGAAAGGAGCAGCATTTTGCCACTCTTTCAGGGGCGGCAAAAGGGAGGATCGGGGCTGCGGCGTGAGGTTGCCGATCCACAGCTAGCAGGGGTGGCCCAGACCGCCCGTCTGCATAGCCCCTTAGTCACTTAACATGAACCTTTCTATGCAGGTTAAATTATACGTAATGTGTGTATCTTATTAAACCGGCTGTGGTCTTTAATTTAGAGTATTTGTGTATAGTACATACTATGTAATAATCAAAGATCTCTTGTACAGTTGCCTCTCTGTTCTCGTGGACTTGAAGTCTGCAGTTTTGCATATTCACGGAGGGGTGACCTCCGTTATAATCAATGGGGCATGCCGCTGTGGGTGCGCCCCATTCAAGCCTATGGGGCTTGAATACTTGCAAATCTCTGTTTTTGTGGGGGTGGTGGTCCGGAACGGATCTCCATGAAAATAGAGGGCCAACTATATTGCTTGTTTTATAAATCTTTGTTTTGAGACTGACATTTTAAGGTGCCAGTGGCAGATTTGAACAAAGGACTCAGGAGATCAAACTCTTTACCTATGAACCGGCCATCCTGTTAGTTTGCCAGAAGAGGGAGCTACTGGCCTACTTTGTACCATATTGAGTGCCATCAGGCAGTTGGCTAGAATATAGCATCTAGGGCAATTGACTCCTGTTTTTTTTCAGGTGATGCAAGAAGCCAGTTAGGTTCCACCTGATCCTTTCCTTAGACTATGGACTGACTAGTCACTTTGGACTACGTGTCTCTGGAATGAAGTCCAGGCTGCTATCTGATTGCTTGTACTTCCTGTTCATCTCATTTACTTACTTTGCCTTGCCTTCTGAGTTGCTCTATATGTTGGTAATCAGGTGGCGCAGTGGTTAAATGTCTGTACTGCAGCCACTCACTTGCAAACCATAAGGTTGCAAGTTGAATACCAACCAAGGGCTCAGGCTTGCATCCTTCCTAGATTGCTAAAATGAGTACTCACCTTGTTGGGGGCAATTAACTTACACATTGTAAACCGCTTTGGGGGTGCTTAAGTGCACTGATAAGCAGTATAGAAATAGTATACTTGCTATTGCTATTTGTATGCCCCTTGTATATATGCTTCCAGAAAACTGGCTCCTTCTTAATGTGAAGGAACACCACTCGGACAATCAGGCTTTGCCTTACCAATATATCTAATCTTATAAAAAAGCATTAAAGAAACATTTTTAATACAGCTAGACTTCTCTATGGTACATTACTCAGCACTATGTTTGTTTGTATACATGCTACATCCTACTATGTCTCCTCATTGAAGTACCTGGCTAGACTAGCAACTATGTATGTCTGTCAGAGACATAGTCATGTTAGTCTGGAGTATTGGTATACATAGCACCTTTGAGTCTGTAGAAGTTGTAGCATATATTTTCATAGACTTGGTCTAGTTCCTCGGATGTATCTGAGGAAGTAGACCAAGGCCCAGAACAGATGGGCATTGGTCCGAGTCCGCTCCATCCAGAAGGGTCAGAATCCCCCCTGTCCGCATGGCCTGCTCCCAAGGTGAGCCATGGATGCAGGGGCTGATTGGCACCACCGGAGTCAGATTATCCCAGCTCCTTTTTGTTCCGGTCCTAAGAAATGGAGTGCAGCTTCCGGCCACTTTCGAGGTGTGCGTTGTTTAATCGACACACATCCAGGAGCAGCTGGAAGCTGCTTCATTTGGCCCATCTGTTTTACCCCGAAGTCTGCAAAAGCTTATGCTACAATTTCTACATAGTTAGTCTCAAAGATGGTACAAGATACCATGGCACAGTTGATTCTTCGTTTGCTGAATTCATTTGTTTTAACTGCATAGTTTTGTTGTTTTTCATACTGTATTTTGTGCAGAATCTTGACTAGAGCTTTATAGCTTTCTCTACAGGTACTGCTGTAGCTTAAACTTTACAGCAGCCATACACTCCTTAGTAGTTGGGGAAGGAAGGTTAATTCCAAGTAGTGTCCTCAGTGCCAAGCGAACTAGTGGGTTCTCATTAGGAATGAAATGCCAACAGTAAGGAAAACATGGTTTAAGTCCTGTGGGCCAGATGCTGATTAGCTGTCTAATAAAGTTAGTGTCATGTGCAGCAGACTTGGATCTCAAAAACCTAGACAGCATTGTAGTGTAAAACTACAGATTTATTCTGGATTTAAAGACAGAAGTTCACCACAGACTTGGCTGTGTCAGATCTGATTTTTACCAACCAGTCTACCCTTTAAGAATTCCCCTCTTCCAGCCCCTCCTTCCCAAACTGCAATTCGTAGTCTTTGATCTTGATCAAAGCAATTCTTTAACCTTTCCCCCTTTCCTCAACTCCCCATCTCCATTATCATTTCATCTATCCCAGGAAGGAAGGTGTTCTTCATTTATCATGAAGTTATCATGAACACACTCCCTCGGAGAGTAGTGGAGTCTCCTTCCTTGGAGGTCTTTAAGCAGAGGCTGGATGGCCATCTGTCGGGGATGCTTTGATTGGGAGTTCCTGCATGGCAGGGGGTTGGACTGGATGGCCCTTGTGGTCTCTTCCAACTCTATGATTCTATGATTCTATGATTCTATGATTCTATGATTCTATCATCAGTGTCCTGCAACAGGAAATAAACTAGACCATAACCTGCAACCCCTCCTGCTGCTGCCTGTTTGGTTCCCAGCCTTGCCTCCCTTTTCTGATTACTACCCCCCCCCTTTTGATTTTTATTTATTTAGCCATAGTGCTGATAGTCCGGATGAGGAACCTGAGGATGCTGCTGTCAGAGCAGACCACAGAGAAACAGAATTGGCAAAGAGGTCAGACAAGGCTGTGTCCTATCACCTTATCTGTTCAACTTGTATGCAGAACATATTATAAGAAAAGCAGGCTTGGACTCAGAAGAAGGATGAGTGAAAATAGGAGGAAGGAATATCAACAATCTAAGATATTCTGACAACACCATAATATTAGCAGAAAACCTCCCAGACCTGGAACAACTACTAAGGAAGATCAAAGAAGAAAGTGCAAAGGCAGGCTTAATGTTGAATATCAAGAAAACAAAAATAATGACCGCCGAGGACCTTCACAAGTTCAAGCTAGACAATAAAGAAATAGAAATAGTAAAAGAACTCTTATACCTGGGATCAAACATGGATAGAAATGGGGACTGCAGTCAGGAAATCAGAAGAAGATTAAGAATGGGGAGGTCAGCCAGGAAAGAACTGGAAAATGCAAAGATATACAGCTCGGCACAAAAGTCAGAATCATACAAGCCGTTGTATTCCCTATTACTATGTATGGATGTGAGAGCTGGACAGTTAAGAAAGATGATAGGAAGAAAGTCAGTTCATTTGAGATGTAGTGCTGGAGAAGAGTGCTGAGGATCCCATGGACAACCAAAAGGACAAACAAGTGGGTCCTAGAGCAGATAAGCCAGAAACATCCCTGGAAGCCGAGATGACCAAACTGAGGCTGACATACTTTGGACACATCATGAGAAGGAAGGACTCATTAGAAAAAACAATAATACTTGGAAAGGGAAGTAGGAAGAGAGGAAGGCCACATGCCAGATGGATGGACTCTATTAAGGAGGTCATGGGTGTCATGAGTATAGGGTTGCAGGAATTGAGCAGAGCAGTGGAGGACAGGGTGTCTTGGAGATATCTCATCCATAGCGTCGTCATGGGTCAAGATCAACTCGAGGGCAGTTAACAACAACAACAAAGCGCTATCATGACATATCCATGTGCCTGTGGATATGACAGTTAGCATCATTGGGCAATAAGGAATAGCATTTACGGATCACATTGAACATACATAAAACTATGCTTACACATTGTGTATAGAATACAAACACTATTAGTGTTTGCATTATAATGTGATTGAGAGATAGATGAATTTCATGTAGGGTGGTTAGGCTATTACTTGGTGGTCTTGTTTGTGAGAACTGAGTGCAGCAAATCATTTGCAATACTTAAGCTTTTCCACAGGTAAAGGTTTTACCTTTTACCTAAGCTTTTCCACAAGAGCCCCAGAAATTTCGGTCTAGCTTCCTGTGGAAGAAAATCACCTTTTTTTGTCTGGGAGTGGGGAACAATGCTGTTTGGGTTTTCATAAGAGTTAAGTTGGCACCATCACCTCCACTCCTCACCATTAATGAAACTCTGGCTGATTCTACCTGACAGCAAATGGATTCTAATACTATTTCATAGACAAGAGGGTAGAAACTCTTTTTTCTATCTACAGCCTAGTAGGTCTCTTGCATTTGAATCTCTTAGTCATTTCCCCCTTGTGCCTCATTATAGCAAAAATACTTCTTGCAGTTCTGGCAAACTCTTCTGTTCAGCTGGCAAAGAATAATTGCAAAAGCCTCTTGCTAACCTATTTGTAGGAGGTTGTGGAGTGGCCAGTTCAGTTCTCAGATATTCTGTACAGTGGAATCACATCTTTAGCCTGCAGATCAACAACTTGCTCCCCCCAAATGGTGCAACAGTTGGAGGACTGGTTTGAGAAAAGTGGAATTAAATAAAATAGATCTAGATTTCTCCATTGAACACCAAACTTGGAATCTGTATCTTTGAACAGGATGAATTGTATATTTGTCTGTACAAAGAGCTAGTGTGATGTAGTACAGAAAGTGTTGGACTGGGACCAGCGAGAAATGGCTTCAAATCTTTGTGCAACTGTAAAGGTCACGGGGTAACAATGGACCAAACCTCCTTCTAGCCTCTGTTACAAGATTGCTAAAATAGTGGAATAATCACATGGATGCTGCTTAGTTTGATAAGGGATGTTTTCTAACCATACTAGAGTACAAGAAAATTCTTAAAATGTGCAAATTTAGTGAATGCGTAGTGCATCTTCCCAGTCCCCACTCCAGTCTTTTCCTGCTTGTCACTTGCTCACAAAATTTGGGGGCTGTTTTATTTGCTACATATTCCTGGACACTAGCTTTATCACCAGTAGCTAAAAGATACATGTACACTTGGTGCAGTCTCTTGGGGTTTATTAGACTTATATTTGAATGATTTTGTCTTGAATTTTTTTTGAATTAATTTTCTTCCAGTTCTCGTTATCCTTGATGGAAGTGAGCTTTCATTAAATAGAAGTAAATAAACATGTTATAATAGGTGATAGTATCACCTAGTTCCAGCACTCTGTACTGGTTGAGCATTGAACTATGCCTGGACACCAGGGTTCGAAGCTCCACTCAACTGTGGAAACCCATTGGGTGACCTTGAGTGAGTCACACACTCTCAGTCTCAGAGAGTGACAAAGGCAAACCCCCTCTGAACAAATCTTGCCAAGAAAACTCGATAATAGGGTTGCCATATGTTGGAAACAACTTGAAGGCACACACTAACAAAGTGTCAAAAATCTGAACAGATAGCAAGATGAGCAGTTGATTTAAGTTTTCATTGGGCTGCTGGCCCTCTGCAGCAGTGGTGGGAATCATGCAGCTTTTCAGATCTTGCTGAATATAACTTGCACCGGCCAGCATGTGTGTGCAGTCCAACCAATCTGGAGGGCTGCCTAAGTCTAATTTCTGCTTTAAAATGCAATAAAATTTATTCAAAATGATAGTAAAGTAAATACTGGTTTCTACAGCAAAACATACAACTGTTTTCTTACAGAAGGCACCTTTTTGTCATGGTAAGAGACCTATGTGGTGTAGTGGTTTGAGCATCAGACTAGGAGACTGGAGACCAGGGTTTGAATCCTGCTTCAGCCATGGAAACCCACTGGGTGACCTTAGGCAAGTCACACTCTCAACCTCAGAGGATGGCAATGGCAAACTCCCTCTGAAAAAATTTGCCAAGAAAGCCCCATGATATGTTTGTCTTAGGGTTGCCATAAATTGAAAGACTTGAAGGCATACAACAACAACAACAACAACTAAAGATAACCCACTGGTTTAAGTAAGAGTACTTTAAAGAATCTAGAATGTGGTCATCCATTAAGATTTTTTAGCATTTGCATATAAAATCACCTTTTGTAAGGCACTGGAGGGATCTCCCAGTGTAACTCTTGCTGGCCTACCAACTGGAACCTGAAAGGATAAGAAAGCTATTACGAGGTGTAAGGGGGTCTGGTGAAGGAAGAAGGGGCAGGATGCAATCCACCTGCATCTTGGCTTGAAAAGGGAAAGGGTAGGATAGCCATAGCAATCCTCTAAGAGCAGAGTTAAGGAAAGGGTGTATGTGTCGGGGTGCAAAGAAACAGTGGGCCAAGGAAGTTCCAGCTTGGTTTTAAATGCAAACTGACTGGCAGAACTAACACTTGCCCAGTGACTTTCCCATGAAGGTCATGTTAGGAGCTGCTGGGAGTAGCCAGATGGATGTCCAAGCAAACTCAGCAGCACCAGAAACCTTTCTTGGTCCTGGGAAACTTGTAGGTTTCCTCTCACCTCCTCCTTTCAGGATTACAGCTAGGAGGATTTATTCCTATGACTGAGCAACATCTGAGGGAGGGTGGGGTGTAACATCTGCTGAAGAGGTGCACTGTCATGAATTCAGAAAGACTTAGGGCCTGAAAAGACTGCCAGAAATAATCCAGTTTGAGACCACTCTAACTGCCCTGGCTCAGTGCTAGGGAATCATCTTTTGGACCCTCTTTACATGCAGATGTTTCTCATAGTGAATCAATTTCTGCACTCTTGAGCACAGAATGCTGCTGCTTTTCTATATTATATTAAGAAGAGCATTGCATATGTACATTGGCACTGTGTAATGAAGCTACTTTGTTGTTTATTGTTAGTTGCCTTCAAGTCGATCTCAACTCATGGGGACCCTGTCAACGAGACATCTCCGAGCCTTCCTAGCCTCTGCCTCTCTGCTCAGGTCCTGTAGGCTGAGGGCTGTGGTCTCCTTGGCATGGGGTCTTCCTCTCTTTCTACTTCCCTCTATCTTCCCCAACATCATTGTCTTTTCTTATGAGTCGTGCCTTCTCATGATGTGGCCAAAGTACGACAGCCTCAATTTAGTTATATTATTATTATATTGCCTGCTTTATTTATTATATAGCCCCTAAAATTGGGATACAAAGCGGCTTAAAATGTAAAAAGCAAAGTTAAAAACATACAAAAATAGGCATTAAAATAGAATTAAACTAGTGGAGTATCAAACCACATAACCCCTTAAAAGAGTAAAATGCAATTTAAAAGATAAAATGTTTAAAAATAGTACATATTAAGACAGTTTAAAATCCTAAAACATTAAAACAATAAAAATAAAACTATATACAGACTACTAAAACCTTCAAATGCAGCACCACAGAGCGTTAAATGCCCAATCTCATAGATTAAAGACCTGGTGGCACAAAAATGTTTTAACCTGTTACTGGAAGCACAGCAAGGACAGAGCCATCCTATGGCTTCCAGAGAAATTGGAAACTGCTTTATGCAAGGCTAAAAGGTCTCCTTCAAAGCACTGTCTTCAATTCTGATCACATTAAATGGCGGGGGCACCAGCACCTATGAGTAATAAACCAAAGGTCTTAATTTTGTCAAAAAAACCCTCCAGTCCCCTGCGGGGATTTGAGATGTGTTGGTGATCTAGCCCTGCAAGGTCTCCTGGAGGTCCTTGCACCCTCTGAACCCCTGGCCATGGTCTCAGTCCTGTTGCACAGGCTGGCTTCGACTGCATTCCCAGTAGCCTTAAAGATATACTTCCTACATAATTCTACATATTTGAATACAGTATGGGCTACATTGCCATACTGCTGTCTAGAAGATAGTACAGTACTCATAACAGGAAAGGTCCTAGGGAGGAGGATGGATTCTTTTACTATTTTGTCCTCCTGTTTGGTATGCTATTTTTATAAAAGGTGGAATGTTTGATACAAGTATGGGCCTTTGCAGACTGCCAGAAATAGTGCAAATTGAGTCCACTTTAACTGTCCTGATTCAGTGCTAGGGAATCATGGGAACTGTAGTTTATTATGGCACCAGAGCTTTCTGACAGAGAAGGCTCAATGTCTCAGAAAAAAATACAATTCCCATGACTCCCAAGCACTGAGCCAGGGCAGTTAAAGTGGACTCAATTTGCACTATTTTTAGCAGTCTGCAAAGATATTAGATGACTGCATTCTCAAATCCCATCCCTGGAAATACCTAAACTTTTGAGGAGGTGTTCTTGCACAATATATAAATCTTTGTCTGCTAAGAGTAAGCCTGCTGCTTCCCTTTAATTACAGAAACAGTGGGAAGTGGCTATTATTGATTCTAATAATCTCTGGGAAAAGACTTTAGCAATCTAAAACATTAATAGTCACTAGTGAATTAAAACAATAAAATCCCAGGACTAAGCCTTTCTAGATGAGATTATTATGAAGAGAGATCTGTCGGTTTGTTCATAACAAAAACTGTCCAGTAAGAAGCACATGGATAACCACGTATACGTGGAAACAGACTTCACATGACTTGTAGATCATAATCTTGGATGTAATGTGCAAAAGAAACAATATGAGTATGAGAGCTTGTAATTTTACATTTGTCAATATTTAAATAAAATAAAATATAAATGTATCTGAGATCCAGTGTTAACACGGTTAGGAACATTCAGGTTCATGTTCCCACTGAGGTCCGCCTTGGACAGGTCATGTACATTAAGAGTTTTGTTCTTTTTTGTGAGGGTGAGCGCCTGCCACTAGTCCCAGCTTCTGCCAACCTAGCAGTTCGAAAGCATGCAAATTCCAGTAGATAAATAGGTACCACTTCTCCCTGGGAAGGTAAACAACATTCTGGGCAATCATGTTGACCACATGATCTCAGAATAGTCTCTGACAACACTGGCTCTTCAACTTGGGAACGGAGGTGAGCACCACTCCCTATGGTCGGACACGACTTGACAACCTTGTCAACGAGGAATACCTTTACCTTTAAGAGGCAGTGAGCAGTGAGCCATGCATTGATATATTTGGAGGAAAGGTGGAATATAAATATGACTGGTAAGTATGATGAGCAGAAAACTCTATAACTTTTCCAACCACAGATGTTCTCATCTGAATTTTAATATCCCTGTGTCTTGAGAGGCCTACCTCTGCTCAAGTGAGGCATAAGCTCCCAAGATGACAACCAAAATGTTGAAGGGTCTGGAAACTATGCCTTGTGAAGAATGGCTTAGGGAGATGGGTATGTTTAGCCTGGAGAAGAGAAGGTTAAAAGGTAATATGATAGCCCTGTTTAAGTATTTGAAGGGGTGTCATATCGAGGGTGCAGCAAGCTTGTTTTCTGCTGCTCCAGAGAATAGGACATGGAGCAATGAATGCAAGCTACAGGAAAAGAGATTCCACCTAAATATTAGGAGGAACATCCTGACAATAAGAGGTGTTCAACAGTGGAATATGAACTGTGTCGGAGAGTGGTGTAGTCTCCTTCTTTGGAGGTCTTTTGGAGGCTGGATGGCCACCTGTCGGGGATGCTTTGTGAATTCCCATATGGCAGGGGGTTGGACTGGATGACCCTTGGGGTCTCTCTGAACTCTGCAATTCTATTATTCTCAGCTGAGCAGTAGGAAAGGGATGGCATGCTTGCAGGGGTTCCCTGCAGCCCTGGCTTCCCTGCTCTCAGGCTGAGTATTGGGGGTGAGGAAGGGATTGTGTGGAAGGTGAGATTGTAACTGCCTTCCCCTTCTGACTAGTGGGGAGAACTTGGGTGATTTTAAATGATTTTTGTTGCTTTAAAGTATCGGTGTTCTAATGCAGTAACTGCTTTAACTGTGTTTTAAATGTTTATACTGGCAACTTTAAATGTATCTATCTTGTTTTAAACTTACGTGTTATTTACCTTGGGTCCCATTTGGGAGAAAGGCAGGGCATTAATTAATTAGTTGAAAGGGGGAGATGACGAGTTTACAAGGAGATGGCAGATTAAAAGCTTGTCTCTCCCTGGTTTCCAAATAACTTGGGGTAGCTCTGGCATTTCTTGATGGTTATGTGAAAGAAATGGAGATAGAATGGGATGAAAGGGAGAAAAGGGGTTACCTCCCACTTTTGGTTTAATCTTCCCCAGATCTGGCCCGGACTCTCTCTCTGGCTATTCATATAATGGTTGTTGCTGTTGATGTGAACATCCTGGCATCTCATGTGTCTGTTTAAATGGACTGGCAGTCCCTGAAAGCTTATGCAGTAATGAGTTTGCACATTTTCAAGGTGCCATAAAAATCTTTGTTTTACTGAAGTTTGAAATGTACTAATGACACCCTCAGGCGTCCATCGATGTCAGTGTGGTCCAGAATTTCCAGTGCAAAATGTCATGAGTGATTAGGGTGGTTTGTTGTTATTTGCCATCAAGTCAACTTGTGATTTATGGTGACCCTTCAAATGGAAGAACTTCCAATAGCCCTAGTTGTCAACAGTACAGCTCAGGTCTTGCAAACTCAGGGCAGCTGGGGGCCCCTGGATTGAGTCACTCCACCTGTCATGAGATTAGGCTGGTAGGAGATGCTAGTAAAAAGGTGCCAGGTTGATTTGTTGTTATGTGCTGCCAAGTCAACGTCAAATTACTGTAATCCTATGAATGAGGGGTCTCTCAGAGACCTGTTATTAACAGCCCTGCTCAAGTCTTGCAAACTCTGGGCCATGGCTTCCCTGATTGACTGAAACCATTTGTAGTGGGGTCTTCCTCTTTTCCTATAATAATAATAATAATTATTATTATTATTATTATTATTATTATAGGAAACTGGCTTCAACTTTCCCCAACATTGGGCCTTTGCAGACTGCCAGAAATAGTGCACATTAAATTGAGGCACTGCCCTGGCTCAGTGATAGGGAATCATGGGAACTGTAATTTATTGTGGCACCAGAGCTCTCTGACAGAGAAGGCTCAATGTCTCAGAAAAAAATACAATTCCCATGATTCCCTATCACTGAGCCAGGGCAGTGCCTCAATTTAATGTGCACTATTTCTGGCAGTCTGCTTATGCCTATTGTCATCTTTCCCAGTGTGAGTCGTCTCTTCTCGTGGTTATGTGTGAGGCCTGACAGTCTCAGGTTAGTTATTTGTAATAGTTCATTGGCTAATATTATTCCATCCATGCTAGGCCTTTATGCAGCTGCATCATGTGACATGTATTTATGTACAGAAATGAAAAGAAGGGACTGTGTGTTAAGATTCATGCCCTTATAAATAAATTATAATGGGAGAGGAAGAAGCCGCAATAGCAGGTTCTTGTTTCTCAAAAGACCCTGATTTTTTACACTGCCTCATCTTATGCCATCCGAAGGCAAAATCTTTTCTTTTGCACTCTCACTCTCACTCGACACCATGTGCAGATTGTTCTTGTTGATTATGTAACCTCAATTGACTTCATTTGCAGTGAAGAGCAGAGCATGCGCTACAGCAGCCAATCAACTTGGCTACAGAAATAGGAAATAAAAGAAGTGAATCTTCATGGAGACAGCTTTGTGTCTTTTGGCAGCTCACTTGCAAGCTGCTACCTACAGAGCAGCTGAAATGAGATGGCTAGAGACCTGAAAGGAAATTACACCTTGTGATGTTTGCCTTCCCAAGACAGGCCCCACAGTTCCTAGCCTTGGATGCCTGCCATTTTCACCCTATCCCAAGATCCCCCTTCAGAATCCCTCCTTGGATTTGAGGTGACTGGGTCTCCAGGTGATCTCACTGTAGACTATGTGTGTTTGTGATAGCTTTGTGTTCTTTATGGTAAACATGATCGCCCTTGGATTGAGGATTAAAGAAGACAGTCTGAGTCAGAATTAACCAAAATAACAAGAGCATTACAGTGGACCTTCCACATTTGCTGGGGTTAGGGACATGGGACCTCCATGAAAGTGGGAAAACTGCAAATAAAAAAAAACACAAAAAACACAACACAATGTTTTTAACCCGAGAGAGCATCTCTCTAGGAATCTCTAGGTCCTCCAGGGCAATTCATGGTCAAGATCTGCCAGAAATTGACCATGAAATTGCACTAGAGGACCTACAAATGCCTAGAGAAGTGTCTCTAGGAATCTTTAGGTCCTCCAGTGTGACTTTTTGCACAAGTTGACAGTAAAGTCACGATGGAGGACCTAGAGATTTTTAGAGAGACCATATTAATTATATCCATGAATAGTCAAAGCCGCAAACTTACTGTAATGTTTTATTATATCCTGTAGAAAAGTAAATGCTTTAACATGTTCCATTTTTTAGTTCCAAACATATAACAATATTCAGCCTGAGTTAGGGGGGTTGCAGACTGCCAGAAATAGTGCAAATTGAGTCCACTTTTAGGGTTAGCGTTAGTGCTAGGGAATCATGGGAACTGTATTTTATTGTGGCACCAGAGCTCTCTGACAGAGAAGACTCAATGTCTCAGAAAAAAACCAGTTCCCATGATTCCCTAGCACTAACCCTAACCCTAACAGTGGACTCAATTTGCACTATTTTTGGCAGTCTGCAACCCCCCTAAGTCAGACTGTTTCTTTCACTAAATATTGACACCCAGTGCACATTTACTCCCAACTGGCTACTATCTCCAGCCAACTTTCCACTCAGCCTTTTTGCATCAACCTTTCTGAGACTGCATCTGCACTGCAGAAATAATGCAGGTTGATAGCAGTTTAACTCTCATGGCACAGTGTTATGAAATTCTGGTAATTGTAGTTTAATGAGCCATTTAGCTTTCCTGATCAGAGAGCTCTACTGCCACAGAATTCCATAGCATTGAGCCATGGCAGTAAAAGTGGTATCAACCTGGATTATTTCTGCAGTGTGGATGCAGCCCTGATCTCCTCTGACACACACTCCTGCTTTTTTATACTTTCTGATACCCTATAGCCCCCAATCACAATCTCTCTGAACTGAGGCCAGGTGTGCCTAGTGTCTCCTTCACACACCTGCATGTGCTTCTCTGGATCCTTGTGCCTACAGAACAGCACTGATTGTAGTTTCTTATTGTGTGTGTGAAACATTGTGAAACCAAACAAAGATTGCAATAACAAGCCATATCCATATACTGCATGAAAAAATAGTGTGAAAGAGTAGCTGTCTTTCTAGAAAAATGCTCTGTGTCGCTGCCCTTCCTTACTCCTGCCTTTGCACTTGAGATGCCATTTCTTGTGTGCTAGATGTATAGAAAGGTCTTTGCATTTGGTCCTTTATAAAAAGGAAGTATGTGTGTAAAATGACAGTGACCAGAGCTATTGGGGACAGATGTCATGAAATGAAGTTCACTTCTCATTCCCTACTGTCACCAGATCCTATCTGATCTTGGAAGGTAAACAGAGTTAGCTCTGCTTAGTACTTGCATGGGAGATGCTGTAGGCTATATTTCAGAGGAAGGAACTGGCAAAATCGCCTCTGATTATTCCTTGCCTGAGAAAATCCTATGAAATTCATGAGGTTGCCTTAAGTCAACAGGTTATTTGAAGGCGTACATGCATGCATCCGCATGTGTGCACACACACACGCTTACTCACTGTATGTTTGTTTGAATTTTCAAAGGCAAATATAGCTAGTACTTTAAAATCTAACTTGAGAAATAAATAGCCTTGAGGCATGAACAGAATATTCCTGTGTGCACTGTATCAACCCAGGAATGCAGCTTCACTGTGCCAAAGCAGTGGAATTTTGTGAATAGACTAATTCTTGCTGTACATTGCACAATTATTGGGCCCAGTCATGGCAACAATAGCCTTCCCCCTGTGTAGATTAAATTCTTTCAAATGTGAACAGATTTCATTTTATTTTGCTAAGTTGACCATTAGCCTAAAGGATCTTGGTTATCAAAATGCAATTTATGTCAAATTCATTTCATTTCATAGAATTGTTTATACAGCAGGTTTGCTACATCAGTGGGCTAGTGATTCATGGATTGAAGCATCTGTGGCTTGCTGTACCCCATATTATTCTGTGTTGCCTTGTTCACACAGCTGTGCTGATGTGGACATGCACACATTGTCACACATTGAATTATATGAGGTACCGCCATCCATTTTTTCCCATCTGCAGGGGTGGGAACAAACCTCCATGGATGGGAAGGATTCACTGTATGTTAACTTATTGGTTGGACACTAGTATAACTGACACCAAGAATGTTTTTGGATGTGTCTGATATTCTCTCAGTTTTGTCTGTTTTTTTTTTTCTTCCAGTGGGGAAGACCTCTTTGATCACCAGGTTCATGTATGACAGCTTTGACAACACCTACCAGGTAAGTCACTCTTTGTTTCACGACTTCCAGACATTCATTCATATGATTCAAAGGCATGGCCAAATGTCCTCTGGGTGATAGAGACTTGCATCTGATTTTAATAGCTGATAGTAGGAGAATAGGCTGCAGCCTCTCTCCCCGATTGTAAAAAAATAAAATAAAATTGAGTCACCTGTTACCAGCACCCAACTTTATCTTTGTCCATATCTATTCCACTAAATGGAGTATTACCAGGGAGTATTTATTAAACTGGGAAGGGGGAGATTTACCCCTGCAGAGTCTTGTACTGTATGTAGATATTTCCCAGAAGCTCTTATATTCTCTGGCCAGCTCTTTTGGTTCTTTAGATGTGCACTATGGTTTATAAGTTAATAACATCATCTTATTTATGCTAAAATGTACAAATCTGTTCCTTTCAAAAAAAAATATGATGTTTTTATACTATCATAATTCCTGAACAGCATACTAAGCCTAACAGTAACAAATGATTTTGGAATACATTGCTGTACAGTATTTGCAGTTTAGCATCAAAAATATCACGTACTGGGAATTTGGGCCTACCTGGATCTCTGCAGCACCTCATGCATCCTTATTCACATCATTCTCCTATGTATTATAAGAAGTTTTTTTTAATCAGATTGAAGAGTTGCTTCTCACTGAGTAAACTTGATGTATGTAAAGGATGTTTATCTATTTCCTTTCATATTTAGTGAGTCCCTCTCATAACCATAAGCAACACTTGGCTTAACAGTCAAATATAAATTTCTCTTGTATCAGCAAGAACCAGCAAAGTGTCTGTGGAGCCTCCCAATGGAATAAACATCCTCTCTATTTCTGTCTGCCGTAATTACAGAGTCATTAAAAGGAGCTCTTTTATTTAATGATGTACCTTTCTCTTAGTTCCATTTTCTCTATGAAAAATGTGTCCTAGTTTTTCTTTGGCCCTTTGACTCTCAGAGCTTGTAATGTGTCTGGAAAGGAGGTCTAATGTAATAAACAAAGTAATGGCAAGGCAAGCAGCTAAAAGCTTGACACAGTGAAACGGCTCTGGTGGGCAGGGGGAGCATTCTGAAGAGATTTCACTCTGTCTTCCTTTGCCCATATTTCTTCCTGAATTCCACCTGCTTTGATTAAGTGTATGATGTGCTTCTTGGTTGTGGCCAGGACAGAGCAGTTGTGTGGAATTTGCATCCCTTCCCATGCTTGTTCTGACTGCTCACAAGAAAAACACATCAGGCTTCCAGTACCTCCTTCTTTCTTTAATGAAGATGGGAGAAGAGGAGATATTGAGATACATAGACAATGGATGCTACCTTTTCTTAACTAACAAGCATGCTGAATTGTGGGGTCCTTTGGATGGAATATGGTCAGTAGAAGTGCAAAGCATCCCTGACAATATTCTGCAATATTCTGTTGCATATTTATTTGCAAGGCAGGGTATAATCTCTCTGATGCCTTTTTGGTTCAGATCCTTGTGTGGTTTGGTATGTGCTTTGAGCATTCTGCAAATATTATTCTCAGACTTGTGAGCAAAAGGAGGGAGGAACTCATCTCTGCATAAGGGGAACTGTGTGTTCAGGATGTACTGTACAAACCATCTGAACTCATGTTGGTTTGAAAGACTGTACACAGCACCCAAGCAAGAAGCCATGAGATGGATTATTATTTTATGATTATTATTTTATTTATATCCCACATTTCTCCCAATACAGGACTCAAGTCGGCTAACAACAGTTAGCGTTCAGTTAAGATTGGGGAGACATTAATGTTGAGGAGTGAAAGAGAGTAGAAGCTGTGGGAGACAGTTTGGAAACTGTATAAGTATACTCAACAATAAAGTTTAGTGCTTGAAGTGAAAACTATAGTTTTCTTGGTGCTGGGATTTGAGGTTAAAAACCAACCAATCCCAAATTCTAGTATGTAGAATTGTTGGCCTGCACTGCTGCATTTCTGAAACATGGGAACAGTTTATTAACACAAGGTGAGGTTGGAATGACTTGCATTAAGGAAGCCAGTGGCATGACCAGATTGCCACAGGAAGTAGTATTGTGCATTTTACTTTGTTGTAAGAATGGGACCAGTAAAGTCCACAAGCCATCAGCTACTGATCCCTGGAGAATTTTCAGGAAAGAAAAACAGTCACAGCCAATGGCCGAAATGTAGCATTGGTCCCTAGCACATTGAGGAGGGAATTGCTGATCCCTCACACCAGAAAACCTAAGAAGCACTGCCCTATAGTACTTAAAATCTTAAACAAATCCATCTTCTATCGCTGAACTTTGGATATTAAAATGTTTCAAATAGTTGTTTGTCCCACCTTCTTTTGACCTTCATGACAGAAAGAGATTCTCTATAGACAACTTATGGATGGAGTCAAAGACCAGTAGTTTTACTGGATCAACACTGAATGCATAATTCCCAGTCTTGATGATCACACTCAATGGTAAAGTAGACATCAGGTTTGCAACTAACAATAAATAGCAAGCATTATGTTAAAAATACTGAAATTATCTTAATTGTAGCTCAAACTAGATGCGATGGGGGACAGGCGTGTATCTGATTGCATCTGCCCATTCACTTTCTCACATAGTAGAATAAGAGTTCTGATTTTTAACATGGAGAGAGGTATACTAACTGACTATCTGCCATTCCTATACTGTGTCAGCCCCCCAGTTAGGAATGTGTTGTGCAGCTTTTCTGCCTGTGTCACTGTGATAGATATTAATTCACTTCTATCCTATGTTTCCCCTAAACCTGGGATTCTAAGTGACTTACCAAAAAATAAAATACCAATAAAAACACAGAGAGACAAAAGGAAAATCATACAGAAAGTTGCTGTTGAAATGTAGTTCAGCTATCCATAGATTTAAAATCCTTTAAAACAAGGATGATAGATTTGGAAAGTAACTAGATCAGTGTATGCGAAATAATAAGATTCCTAATATTGTTGAATGGATAGAAAAATTAATGGATTTGGCTGAACTAGATAAGTTGACAAACTTATTAAAACAAAACTCTAAAACTTTGTTTTAAAAACCGGAAACATTTTACAGATTATGCGAAGAAGGAAAAGGTGCAATGTAACTATAGCATTTGATATATTTAAAAGTATTTCTGTATCATAAGGAAAGATCGTAGAATCGTAGAATCCTAGAGTTGGAAGAGACCCCAAGGGCCGTCCAGTCCAACCCCATGCCATGCAGGAACTCACAATAAAGCATCCCCAACAGATGGCCATGGAGCCTCTGTTTAAAGACCTCCAAAGAAGGAGATCCCTTTCCAAGGGAGTGTGTTCCACTTTCGAACAGCTTTCACTGTCAGGAAGTTGCTCCTAATGTTGAGGTGGAATCTCTTTTCCTGTAGCTTGCATCCATTGCTCCAGTCTTGTTCTCTGGAGCAGCAGAAAACAAGCTAGCGCCCTCCTCAATATGACATCCCTTCACATATTTAAAGAGGGCTATCATATCCTCTCTTAACCATCTCTTCTTCAGGCTAAACATACCCAGCTCCCTAAGTCTCTCCTCATGGGGCTTCATGGTTTCCAGACCTTTCACCATTTTAGTTGTCCTCCTCTGGACAGTTTTTCAACATCCTTTTTGAATTGTGGTGCCCAGAACTGGACACAGTATTCCAGTTGGGGCCTGACCAAAGCAGAATACAGTGGCACTATTACTTCCCTTGATCTAGATACTATACTTCTATTAATGCAGCCTAAAATTGCATTGGCCTTTTTAGCTGTGGCATCGCATTGTTGACTCATATTTAATTTGTGGTCTACTAGGACTCCTAGATCCCTTTCACACGTAGTCTCGTTAAGCCAGGTGTCCCCCATCTTATATCTGTTTATTTCATTTTTTTGCCCCAAGTGCAGTACGTTACATTTCTCTGTGCTGAAATTCATTTTGTTAGCTTTGGCCCAGCTTTCTAATCTATTAAGGTCATTTTGAATTTTCATCCTGTCTTCTGGAGTATTAGCTATTCCTCCTAATTGAGTGTCATCTGCAAATTTGAGAAGCATGCCCCTATTCCTTCATCCAAATCATTGATAAAGATGTTGAAGAGCACTGGGCCCAGGACAGAAACCTGTGGCACCCCACTGGTCAACCATTACTGAGCACCCTTTGGGTTCGGTCAGTCAACCAGTTACTAATCCACCTAACAGTTGTATTGTCTAGCCCACATAGCCCAGATAGTAAATGTAATAAATGTAGTTTAGAGAGGAGGAATATATGGATGAATTTATTGTAGCCAGAGAAGAGTAGGAAGTCATTTTGACAAGTTGGTGGGAATTGGGACAAGGTATTGCTCATTATCTTTTTTTCTTTCTTGTTTTGGTTGTTACTATTTGTTTATTGTTTTGTGTATTTTAAGTATCAAGTGTGATATTAAAAACTAATTATAAACAAACAAACGAAATCAGAAGATAAAAATCAGTATAACAGCACATGCTTACAAGCCATTGCAGTCAGTTCCTAAAAGTCTCTGAGAATTTAAAAAAAAAAATCACTTCCTGTCGAAAGAACAAGAAGGAGGGAGACATCCTAACATCCTGAGGGAAGGAGTTCCAGCATCTGTCAGAAGCCACTGAGAATGCACTCTTCTGTATTTCCACTAGATATGCCTGTAAGAGCTGTGAAACTTTGAGGTGATTCCCCCGCTAAAGATCTGAGAGCTTGGTCAGCTCATATAGGAAGATAAGATCTTTCAAATAACCTGGAATGAAGTCCATGAGTGCTAGACTGGGAGAATAGGGTATGATGTAAAATTTATGATAATAAAGGGGCAGGGAAAGTTTAGCTCCCTGTATCAAGCAGGGTTCAGGAAAAGAAGAGGCACTAGGACCACACTGCAAACATATGATGGCTAATGGAATGCACAAGGGAATTCCAAAGGAAAATCAACATGTGCTGTATAGACTATAGCAAAGCCTTTGACTGGATAGATCACGAAAGGCTGTGGAACGCCCTTAAAGACATGGGAGTGCCAACACATCTGGAAATCCTGATGAGGAATCTGTACTCAGGACAAGAGGCTACTGTCAGAACAGAATACAGAAAAACAGAATGGTTCCCAATTGGCAAAGAGGTCAGACAAGGCTGATCCTTTCACCGTATCTGTTCAGCTTGTATGAAGAGATTGTTATAAGAAAAGCAGGCTTGGTCACAGAAGAAGGAGGAGTGAAAATAGGAGGAAAGAATATCGACAATCTAAGATATGCAGATGACACCATAGTACTGGCAGAAAACCTCACAGACCTGGAACACCTACTAAGGAAGATCCAAGAAGTGCAAAGGCAGGCTTAATGCTGAACATAAAGAAAACAAAAATAATGACCACCGAGGACCTTCACAAGTTCAACCTAGACAATAAAGAAATAGAAATAGTAAAATAATTCTCATACCTGGGATCAGACTTGATAGAAATGGGGACTGCAGTCAGGAAATCAGAAGAAGATTAAGAATAGGGAGGGTGGCTATGAAAGAACTAGAAAAGATTCTGAAATGCAAAGATATACAACTCAGCACAAAAGTGAGAATCATACAAGCCATCCTATTACCATGTATGGTTGTGAGAGCTGGACAGTTAGGAAAGATGATAGGAAGAAAATCAATGCATTTGAGAGAATGTAGAGCTGGAGAAGAGTGCTGAGGATACCATGGAGAGCCAAAAGAACAAACAAATGGGTCCTAGAGCAGATCAAACCGGAAACCTCCCTGGAAGCCAAGATGACCACACTGAGGCTGTCATACTTCGGACACATCATGAGAAGGAAGAACTTTTGGGGGACAGACAAGAATGCTGGGGAAGGTGGAGGGAAGTAGGAAGAGAAGAAGGCCACATGCTAAATGGATTAACTCTATTAAGGAGGTCATGGGTATTAAGGGGTTGCAGGAATTAAGCAGAGCAATGGAGGACAGGGGGTCTTGGACATGTCTCATCTATAGGGTTGTCATGAGTTGAGATTGATTCGAGGGTAGTTAACAACAACAACAACAAAACCACTGAAATGATCTTTGGTAAATAAGTACTAGGTAAAAGTAAAGGTATTCCCCGTTGACAAGGTTCTCAAGTCATGTCCGACCATAGCAGGTATTACTAAGCCGAAGAACCATTATTGTCAGAGACTAGTCTGTGATCATGCGACCAGCATGTTTGCATATAACGCTGTCTACATTCCCATCGAAGTGGTACCTACTTATCTACTTGTATTTGTATGCTTTCGAACTGCTGAGTTGGCAGAAGCTGGGAATAGTGATGGGAGCTCACCCCATCATGAGGCATCTGGGCCTTGAACTGCCAACTTGTTGATCTTGCAGTCAACAGAGTCAGTGTCTTAACCACTTGATCCACTGCATCTCTTAAATAAGCACTACCCACTGTTTTATATTTGTTGCCAATCTTGCTCTTGCTGTTGTTAACTGCCCTCACATCAATTTTGACTCATGGCGACCCTGTGAATGAGATCTCTCCAAGACTCCCTATCCTCCACTGCTCTGCTTAGATCCTGTAAACTCATACCTGTGCCCTCCTTAATGGGAGTCCATCCATCTAGCATGCGTCCTTCCTCTCTTTTTACTTCCTTCCACCTTTCCTAGCATTATAGTCTTTTCCCATGAGTTGTGCCTTCTCAAGATGTTACCAAAATGCAACATCCTCAATTTATTCATCTTGGTCTCCAAGAAGATTTCTGGCTTTGTCTGTTATAGGACCCATTTGTTTGTCTTTTTAGCCATGGTATCCTCAGCACACTTCTCTAGCACCACATCTCATATGAATTGATTTTCATCCTGTCCACTTTCTTAACTATCCAGCTCTCATATCCATACATGGTAACAGGGAATACAATGGCTTGTACGATTCTAACTTTAGTGCTTAATTGTATGTCTTTGCTCTTTAGGATTTTTTCTAGTTCTTTCATAGCTGCCCTCCCTTTTCTTAGGGCCTAAGCAGACTGCCAGAAATAGTGCACATTAAATTGAGGCACTGCCCTGGCTCAGTGCTAGGGAATTGTGGGAACTGTAATTTATTGTGGCACCAGAGCTCTCTGACAGAGAAGGCTCAATGTTTCAGAAAATAATACAGTTCCCATGATTCCCTAGCACTGAGCCAGGGCAGTGCCTCAATTTAATGTGCACTATTTCTGGCAGTCTGCTTAGGCCTTTAGGGGGGTTGCAGACTGCCAGAAATAGTGCAAATTGAGTCCACTTTTAGGGTTAGGGTTAGGGTTAGGGTTAGGGAATCATGGGAACTGTATTTTATTGTGGCACCAGAGCTCTCTGACAGAGAAGGCTCAATGTTTCAGAAACAAAACAATTCCCATAATTCCCTAGCACTAACCCTAACCCTAAAAGTGGACTCAATTTGCACTATTTCTGGCAGTCTGCAACCCCTGTTAGTCTTCTTCTGATTTCCTGACTACAGACCCCCTTCTGGTCAATGTTTGATCCTAGGTGTGAGAACTCTTTTACTATTTTTGTTTCCTTGTTGTTACAAATAGGCAATTGGAATACAAAAGTAGGGAACAGAGCAGAATCAAACATTGCAGAATTTAGCCTAAAGAATCAAGAAATATCTGTTCTGCAGATACCATGGACAGCTCAAATATGTCCAAAAGCAAATGAAGCCTGGACTCTCCCTGGAAGCCAAGATGACTAAACTGAAGCTATTGTACTTTGGATATACCATGAAAAGACAGGGCTCAGTGAGAAAGACAGGGCTCAGTAAAGTGGAAGGAAGTGGGAAAAGAGGGAAATTGTACTACTGATGGCTTGATTCAGTGAAGAAAGCCACAGCTGCCTTGAGTTTGCAAGACCTGAGCAGAGCAGTTGATGCCTGGGGCTCTTCGAGGCCTCTCATCCATAAGGTGGCTGTAAGTCAAAGTTGACTTAACAGTGAACAGCAGCACATGTTTTGTATCTCATCAAGACAGCTGCCAAAAGTGAAGGTGGCTGCCCTGTTCACATTTTTATTGTTCTTGTGTGCCATCAAGTTATTTCCAATTTATGTCAACCCTAAGGTGAACCTGTCACAGGGTTTTCTGAGGGCTGAGAATGTGTGACTTGCTCAAGGTCATCTAGTGGGTTTTCATGGCCAAGTGGGGATTTGGACCCTGGTCTCCAGAGTCTTGGTCCAGCACTCAGTCTACTGCACCACACTTGCTCCTCATTTAATTTAGGCTTAAAAGCAGATAATAATGATCTGTGATGTTAGCTTTTTCTCACATTGTGAAATGTTCTTGCAAAAGTGTCTCACATGGCAAGATCTGACATTTAATATGTCCTGGAATCTAGCTTTTTAAAGAATTCATAACAGAGAGGGCAAGGAAGAGGAAAGTATTGACTTCTAAAACATGTGAAACTCTTTATGATTATGAAACTAGTATAATCATCAATTCAAAACTAAGTTGCAGTTCATATAGTTGGTCATAAGAAAAGATCTCAGGGCTGTTACCTTTTCAAAATCATTGTAAAAACGTTTACTATGTAGGCCACACATCATTCCTCACCATTGTTGTAGCTAGCAGGGGCTGGTGGGAGTTGTAGTCCTACATTATCTAATCCCTCCATTGTTCACCTCTGCACTAGGCCTTTTGACTTCACCAGAACCATTGAAGGTAAACAACTTTCCCCTCAACTAATAAGTAGTCTAACTTATCCAATGCAAAAGGTGCTTATTAGTTCCCTTAATGATTCTTCAGAGCTGATTGGCCCTCAGTGGCTGCCATCAAGGTGTGTTCCTTTTCTCAGGAGCAGGATGGAGTGGTCTCCCATTCAGTGCACACTTGAGTGGGAGTCAGCTTGCTGTTCTTCGTTTATTCACCCTTGGAATATTAAAAGGCTTTTTCTGCTCTGGCACTTCTTTCTTGACAGAAAACTAGGTCTGGAAGTCCCAAGTTTATAAGAACCTGTTCAGGGGGTTAGTGTTGGGCATGGAGGAGATTTGTTGCTTTTATGTATCTTCTGCTCAACTTCAACTTATTGCAATATTATCACAGTTTTTCTTGTCCACATTTATTCAAAGGAGGTTTCCCATTGTCTTCCTCTGAGGCTGAGAGAGTATGACTTGCTCCAGGCCACCCAGTACATTTCTGTGCTTTAAACAGGGATTTGAAACCTGATCTCCCAGAATCCTAGCCCCAACACTCAAACCACTACACCAGGGGTAGGCAAACTTTTTGAGCCGGGGGCCGGGTTGCTGTCCCTCAGACAATTGGGGGGCTGAAGCACCAAAAACAAATAAAATAAATAAAAATATTTTTTTTAAAAAAAATTAAAAATTAAAAAAATATGCACGCACACTCCCTCAGCCCCAGAAAAGCCATGGCAAAACCCCTCTGGAGATTTTGCCAAGAAAACTCCATGAACAAGTAATAACAACAATAATCAATATCATCATGGCGGGCGGCGGCGGCGGCGGCGGTGGCAGGACCGGCCTGGGGCCGGTCCAAGGGCCTTGGGGGGCCGCATCCGGCGCCCCCCCCCCCCCCAAGGCCTTAGGTTGCCTACCCCTGCACTACACCATGTTGCCTCCCAGGAAGAAAATATTATAAAAGAATCAGCAGCTAGTTCAGAATGCTTTGTAAAGAAAAGGAAGAAGGGGGAAAAAGCAAACTTGACATAATGACTTGAAAAATTAGGAAGCTTGTATTTGGCATTTGCTGAGTGTCATGTGTGGTATGTATTTGCCAGCTGCTGTGCAGAATTTCAGCTTTTGCTTGCCAAGTATTAATATGCTTGTTTTAGGAGAGTGCAGATGTACAGCATTTCCTGTTGTATCAGAAAAACCAAAGTAAATGACAAGGCATATTTGGCAAAATAAGTTTCTCATAGTGTGGACTGGAAAAGGCTGTTTGTAAGTGCTTTCACTATGTGCAGATTTTTTTTCATGTTTGTAATCTTCTATTTTTATATATGAATCCCATGCATGTGCACACATACACTCCTTCTGTCAAAGTCCAAATTCTGCTGCTTTGACAGGCAAATTAAACCATAGGGAGCCATAATATTTAGGCTGCCTAGTATATTGTGGCAGCATAATCATTTCTTAGGAAGGGCCCTATATGTAATGTAAGAATGGTTGCACTAGCTTCTGTTCAAATGTTAAAACAAGCTTTTTGAGCAAATACAAGAAAAATGTACGGTAATACTTGTTGGCCACAATCCTCATCTCTCAAGGTGTGTACGCCATAACAAACAGAATGGGGGTTGCTTCTGAATAAGAGGATTGCACTGTTAATTTGATTATCAATTTAATCAGCACTTTGAGGGCATTTCTAGGCCAAAAAATCCACACACAACAGTTTAGCGCATGACTTCTTTCAAAAATTCCTAGGAATTGTAATATAGTGAAGTTGCTGAGAATTGTGTTGCATCCCTGAAGGAGCTATAATATCCAAGTCAAAGACAGTTTGACTTGTTAAGCCAATTTAAATTTATGGTGTAGGAATATCCACATTGTCAAATGGCATAGCTGCTCAAATAGATGGAATAGGTGTTCATCTTGGCTTAGGCAGGTGAGTTTTGAGCATAACCAGAATAATTTTTGGATGAAAAGTCTTGTGTGAAATATTATTTCCTAGGCTAAAAATGATTGAAGGTCATTCATGAGACTTCCATACTAAGGCTGGATCTATTCTGAAAACCTCCTGTGAAAAGCACAAAAAACTGTTGTGGGTGGGAAGTGCTGATTGTTTACTTCAGATCAGGAAAGAGTTTTATGCATCATTCGATATTGCAAGGTTAAGTATTTCTCACTTTGTGGTCAGTATTTGAAGGCTTTTTGGTGAAGTATTTTTAACCAATAGTGAAGTAGAGCTCATGACCGTAGGAACATGGATGTCCAGATGCACTTATTTACTCTCCAATGACATTTTTGTTTTTCAGGCGACAATTGGCATTGACTTCTTATCAAAAACCATGTACTTGGAGGATCGCACAGTGAGTAAGAGTTTGTAGCAACTAGACTGTACTCTGATACAGGGAGTACAATGCATTTTCTAAACAGGGCTTAGCAGGATCCAAGGGTAAGAGCAACTTGGAGTTCCAGGTGAGGCCAACTAAGGTTATCACAGTTGTGTCTACATGGAATCATGGAGGGCAGTTACTGTTGGTCTGCAGAATGCCATTTGGTTTTTAAAATGTTGAGTACAAAGCCTGTTATATAGCAAACATGATAGTATATCATTGTAAAACAAATGTGATGTGAAGGCAGAAACCTAGTTCTCAATGGAATGTTTGTCATTTTTTAAAAACCTTTTTCTACAAACTGGCTTTCTTTCCCCATTGACAAGACACTCATTTAAGTCAATCAGCATGTAGCTCAATGAGTTAAAGCTGTATCAGTGCCATAATAACAAATGCAAAAAAAGGGAATATGCAATCTTATTAGCCACCTTTCTATTGTACAACATAGTCTTGGATCAGAGAATATAGACATTAGGATTATCCAGATGTTACATTCAATGGAAAACCGATTCTTTGGTCGATATATCTTTTTATTTATTTACAGTGGCTTGGAACCAGGGCCTGCCTCCCATCTGTGGAAAGCTTTCAAACTTAAAGTTGCCTTGTTCTATAAGAACCTGATATATGTTATTAAAACAATTCAAGCTTGCCAGCTTCTAACTTCAGAATGTATAGTGCTGTGTTTCTAATTTGTCCTTGCAACAGTGTTAAGGTAGTGAAGGATATAGTTTACTACTTATTTACTGCACTGCATATACAGTAGTCCCTCCACATTTGCTGGGGTTAGGGGTGAAGGACCCCCATGAATGTGGAAAAACTGAAAATAAAAAACCACTATTCTTTTTACCTGAAGGAACACCTCTCTAGGAATCTCCAGGTCCTCGAGTACAACTCTGTGGTCAACATCTGCCCAAAGTTGTTCATAGAATCATGCTGGAAGACCTACAGATGCCTAGAGAAGTGTTTTCTCTAGGAACTTCTGGGTTCTCCAGCACAACTCTATGGTCAACGTCTGGCAGAATTGCGCTGGAGTACCTAGAGATTCCTAGAGAGAACATATTAATCAAAACTACAAGAAATCAAATCGGCAAAATTCAGAGCCGCAAATGTGGAGAGCCAGCTGTCCTTCTCTCTCTCTCTCTCTCTCTCTCTCTCTCTCTCTCTCTCTCTCTCTCTCTCTCATGGAACTCAGTGTCAGACATGAGGATCTGCATGTCCATGTTTCCATGAAGGCCGATGTACTATTGTACATGAAGTAGTACAAATAGTACTACTATCCCTATCATGGTTGGTGAAATTGTGGCTGGAGATAATGATAGTTTTCATTCATTATATCTGGAGGAGAATGAGTTGGGAAGATTAAATAAATAAATTTTAAAAATAAATTGAAAAATAAGATTGAACCAGGCACTGACAACATCCAGACCTTTGTAGCTTCAGCCAGCTTGTTGTGTTGTGTACCTTCAGACCATGCTCTTTTTCAAACAGGGAAGCAAAGGAAGCTATGGCCCAAGGCCATCAACTGAGATGGAGTGAACTTGGGTCTCCTGAGTTAAAATCCAAAATGTCCTTTCACTTCATCTCTTAACATGGCAACTGTCTTTATGTACAAATATATCAACAGCAATCATGTTTGTAGAGTTTAATGGAACATTTACTAGACGTACTAAATTCAACATCTGGCAACATGGATTCCCTGGTGAGCTTAGTTTTTAACCATTCCAAGCCCTGGTGTGTCCTGTATAGGGAATTGTCAGATTACTTACCTTCTGAATTCACAGCAAAAGTGAATGTCCCCTTTGTCATGAATGCTGCTTTGTTTGTTTGTTTTATTTTACATGCTACCTTAATCAGAAGTTCTATTCTATACTGGCTGTTGGTTAGCAACTGGCTTTGCTGATACAGCGCACCAATCACAGGGCTGCTGGCTTTATCAGCTATTGTTTTCTTATAGAAGATGAGATCTGATCTGACTTTCCAGTCACTTTGTCTTTGATTCTCTCCACGGTCCCTTTAAAGTGGAGATGCCATTATATGTCCCCAGCTAACTGCCATAAAATACAGTGGATTTGGACACACACACCCCATGTAAGGGAAATACTGCAGAACCTCAAGTCCCATTGATTTTAATGGCAGTGTGCTCCTGTTTGTCATGCTGCACGTGTGCCACAGGCACACACACCATTAAGAGGCATAGGGCTCTCTGACTTCGTGACCTTGAGTCTGCGTATGGCGAGCCCACATATGGCACAGGCACACTGTATGTCAAATAGTGCTTGCAAAGTAAAACTCCCAAGTTGGCATTACCCTCTGCCTGGCAAGAGAGAGTGTGTGCGTATGCCTTCAGGTCACCTATTAACTTATGGAGACCCCATGAATTTCATAGGGTTTTCTTAGGAAATAAATGCCTAGAGATGGTTTTGCCAGTTCCTTCCTCTGAAATGTAGTCTGTAGCACCTGGTATTCATTGGTAGTCTCCCATCCAGAGCTGACCATGCTTACCTTGTGAATTCAGACATGATCTGGTGCCTTTAGGGAATTTAGGGCTGGCATGTTTGTATTGCCATCCAAAAGAGAAGGATGCTGCGTCAGACACTCCTAGTAGTCTGCTTCTGCTTGCAGCCTCAAAGCAAATCCCACCCTGCATGAGTTTTTCAATATATATATATTTTTTTTACTTTGCTTTTTTATTTTAAAAAAGCAATCAAATTTTATTCATTTTTAGTGGCAGTTTGGCTTTTTCTTTAATTTTCTCCCATCCCACAGATCAGGTTGCAGCTCTGGGATACTGCGGGTCAGGAACGTTTTCGTAGCCTCATTCCCAGTTACATCCGTGACTCTGCTGCTGCTGTAGTAGTTTACGATATCACAAGTAGGTATATTTGCTCTGGCTTTGACTCTTTGTTTTTTTCTTGCTTGTTTTGACCAATTTCCGTTAGGTACGGTTGCAATTGTGGGACACAGCAGGTCAAGAGCGGTTCAGGAGCTTGATTCCTAGCTACATTCGTGACTCCACTGTTGCAGTTGTTGTTTATGATATCACAAGTGAGTGGGGGGAAATTTCTGCATTTCTGGTTGTCTCTTCTCTGCTTGTGCGCTCTCTTTCTCTCTCTCTTTCCCTTCATCCTCAAGCATTAGCCGTGCATGCTGTACCACAGTCATCTGCTTGTTCCTCATCATCGCATGAAAATTCCTTCTAGTCTGGAGCTTCAAGCGGGAAACTTTCTACTCTGTTTCAGATGTCATGCAGTAGGAACAGGCCTTGGGCTGGGTTTGCCAGAACTGAATCTTTACAACTAGCCTGAACTTACAACTGTTTATACAACTTTTATCTGAAATCCATAACTATTGGTTAAATGTATCTTCCAGCATGTGTCTCACCACCTTTTAGGAAAATAAATAAATTATAATTTGCACATTGGGTGCTGGAATGAAAGCCTCCAAGATGAAAGCTGGGGTGTTGCTGGTTTAATTCCTGGCCTCTCTGACTTCCTAAATTTTAAGCATTGTTTGTGCCCTCTTCAGATATATCATGGAGCTTTTGCCTAAAGGTGTATCAGGATTTTCACCCTTGAAGCAAAATCTCTCACCCTTTTCTGTTCCCTTGTTCAACATGTCTCCACCCCCATCCCATGAGTACTGAGAATTACTGAAAAGCAGCTGGCCTCATCTTCATCTTAGCTCATCTGCTGTCCTGTGGGTGTTACTGTCATGTGTTTGGCTTCTTCTGGAAAAAAATTGGTTCTCCCTTCAAGATTATCCAGTGAAGTCAACTGCTGGTTGTTTTTGCACCCTTCTTAATAGCTGGCTGTTAGCTCCAAGAATGGTAATTTACCCCTCTCATATACCCCAAAACTGATTCTTTCGTATTTTTAACGAAGGTATGCACATTTTTAAAAAGCAAAGACTTTTAAAGCCTGTTCCAGATGGGATTGTACCCTCTTGAAAGAATCAGGTTCTGAAGCTTGTGGCCACTTCTGAAATTGGCATTGCTCGCGTAGGGGGTCTTTGTGTCCAGGTGCACCAGCTGTATCTGGGGTGCCAGTTGCAACCCTTCCTGGATAAGGATATGTTAATCTCGCTTTGATTTTTTGCAACACACTATTTGCCAATAAAGAGTTTTTAGAAATTGCAAGAAATATAAAATATGGCAGCCACACTGCAGTCTGATATATGTTCTTACTATATTGCACTAGTCAGTGCGAACTATACTGGTTTCCATTGTGTTTCCAGGAGCAATTCAACTTGCTGATACTTACCCATAAAAAGCCCTAAATTATTCAGGGCTGATATATCAGAAACACTCCCACTTGTGTGCCTTTGCCTGTGGCTCAGAGGTTCTTCTTTCTTGTGTTTCACCACCAAGAAAAACTACATTATTGGACCTTTTCTGCAAGGACTTTTCTGTTTCAGCACTGTTACTTTTCAATCTCTTTCCTAAGGATGGTAGATTGGGCTCCATCTTTGCTTCATTTTAAGCAAGCTGCCAAAACTTTTTTGTTCCATTCAGCTGTTGAATAATTTTAAATATGATCAAATTCCTCTAAGCTTTTAAAAGATTCTTATTTTTTGTCTTTAATCTATTTGTGATACACTTTTTGTTAAAAAATTATATTGCCCAGGAGGAGTGGAGACTTGTGTCAAAATAATTTATAAAGAACAAATATTTGCTTAGTGAGTTTTTTCTGTTTACCTTTAGGGATGCGTATGCGGGGCCATGCACATCCCCCAAGATATTTTTTGAAGCTCTTGACTTATTCAATCTTTCTGGACCACTCTTGTCTGGCTTCCAGGAGTGGGGATTTTCATCTTTAAATAGGTTTCAGGTCCCTAGCTGCAGTTTAAACTCCTCTCCCCATCCAGTACTACTTCAGTACTACCACTCCTGGTTTTGTTGTTGTTGTTGTTGTTGTTTTGTTTTTTTCTGGCACTTTTGCACAATGCTGAGGCCCTTGGAGGGTCCCAGGACCAAACACTGGCCCTCAAACCTGCTGTAGTTGCCCACCTATAAAATAAACTAGTTTATAAATCAACTCTGCAGCAGAAGTCATTGCAACACATAGTGTCTTTCATGCTCCCAGCTTGGGAGGCCTGAGTTTTATTTTGCAGGACACAGAATGGTTCCACTTGTTCTACTGCCTTGGCCTAAAACCTCACCAAGAAATATTGTGCCAAGTCTGTGCACCTGCTCAGCACCTTCTCTTTCCAGCATCTTTGTGTCTTGCATTTTAATTGCTACATAGATTGGGATTCAGTTGTTGCAAGCTCCAGTGATAGCACAGTTCTTGGTAAACAAGAATATAGTGAAGTAACCTATCCTTAAAGAGGCTTGATACAAATAAGCCTCATTCCTACATCCCAAGGGCTGTCATCTTGCTTCCCTCTACTCAGTGGCAAATACTCTGTTCAGGTACTGTGGAGGTGGCTTCCCATCTACCTGTTTTCTTGCAGCTCATTACTGTGGCCTCCACAAAATAAAAAAATCCCTCAAGGATTTTGGGGGTGAGAGTGGAGGAGGAGAGGCTTTGCATAAAGCTTTTGTGAAAAGAAAATAACAACACCAAGCACAGAAACTGTTTTGTTCACAATGTAGAATCATAGTCATAGAATCATAGAGTTGGAAGAGACCACAAGGGCCATTCAGTCCAACCCCCTGCCATGCAGGAACTCCCAATCAAAGCATCCCCGACAGGTGGCCATCCAGCCTCTGCTTAAAGACCTCCAAGGAAGGAGACTCCACCACACTCCTTCCTAGAATGTATATAAACAGTAGTTTCAGTTTATATACATTCTGTTATATACATTCTATAGCTCAGTTACTCCAGAGGAAGTTATTGGAGGGGGTGGCAGGGTGGAAGGCATATCTACAGAAGAGTTAAGATGATTTCTTTTTCAAAGAAGAAGAAAAAACAGAACTTGTGTTTAAATAAGAATTACAAGCTGCAAAGCAGGTAGCAGTACTTTGGGGGATTTATGACTGGCCTCCCCACGGGGAGACACGCTGCTTGCATATCAGTGCCAGTCTTGTTTATGCTATGTATATTGAATGCTGACCCCCTCCACACACCTCCATTTTATTCACCTCAGCAGTGAGTCAAATGCTACTTTTTCTTAATTTTTCCTAATGCTCAACCCAAGAATTCAGGTGCAGTGAATCAATAATGGTTTCGATTCCTGTTTTTTCTTTAGAAGTTCCAGTCCATATGCTAAGGGGATGTAGACCACCTTTTTTGAGGGTGTTTTCTGTAATGTGGGGAATTCTGCTGTTTGGAGCCCTCGCTCAGTATTTAAAGAAAACACAGCACCATAATAGTTGTACTGTCACTGTTTTTTTGTGCTAGAAAAAGACATTTTCCATCAGCTCATGCCTTCTTTCAGCTGGATGACAGGCTTATCAGAGTATTTGAGGAACTAAAATCTTGATAAATCTCTGACATAGATGACTGATATTGAGAACACAGTTCAGCAGATATGAATGCTTTGACATTGTGTAAAGTTCTGAGTACTGCAAAGTGACCTTTTCCATATTGTTTTCTTTTCCTTCCCAGATGTAAACTCATTCCAACAAACCACAAAATGGATTGATGATGTTAGAACGGAAAGAGGTGGTGATGTCATCATAATGCTAGTAGGAAACAAAACAGATCTAGCAGATAAGAGGTAAGGCAGTTCATTCCTTGTCTTTTTTTTTGGGGGGGGGAGAGTATTTGTATGTTGGAATCCTATCTCTGGGAAGATTTTGAAGAAATATTAGGGTGGTGGAAAATATGACAGGTGAGCTGTAATCAGGGCCTTGAAAAGCAGAACTCTCATCTTGTTAAAAATCAAGAATTCTGATCTTCATGCCTTGTGGGGAAATTTCTCAGTGTCAGCATGTTCAGTCAGTTTGCAAGAGGTAAAGTGTAATGTTTCTAACAAACTTTAAATAATTCTCTGTACATGACTTTCCCTGGTTGCATGTCTTGAGGAGACATCCTTTTCTAGCAATATTCTATATATTCCTTATTAAATATTTTTGATCTTGAACACAGCTATGCGTTCTCTTTAAAAGTCTAGCTTAAATGAGATGTGAAAATAGTGTCAGGGGGGAAAATCTTAATTCATAAGTGACAGAGATGGTTGTTACTGTTCATCTCAACTTCTGTTCAGTGTAACATTGGATGTCAGGTTTGGAAAATTTGAAAATATATCATGGTCCTCTATCAGAAATGTGCTTGGTGTTGTATTTTGTACTTTATCTCAGGCTCAATTTGGGCTGAGTCCCAAGTTTGAGCAGATATTAATAATAATAATAATATAATAATAAGTTTTATTTTTAACCCGCCCCTCTGCAACGCAATCGGGGCGGCTTACAGCAATTAAAATACAATGATTAAAAGACAATCCAATATCCCAATCCCTCCACCCACATCCCTCCCACACCCCTTAAAACAGAATTAAACTTGAGAATATATTAAAACAAATAACTATATGACTATATGACAATAAAATAAAAAATACAAGCAACAAAATAGCAAAAGGCTTGAGGAGAAGATACTTTTGAGATAGCCTTACTTTTGAGATAGCCTTGCTCTGTCATCCTATTGCAATGGGCATTTATTGTCTCTCTCTAACCTGCATGTTTGTAGCAATGTAAATACTGATACCTTAGAGACACTTGGAGAGCCAGCATGGTGTAGTGCTTTGAGCATTGGACTATGACTCTGGAGCTCAGGGTTCGATTCCCTGCTCAGGCACAGAAACCTACTGGGTGACCTTGGGCACATCACACACACTCAGCCCATAAACCCCATGATAACTTCACCTTAGGCTCGCCATAACTCAGAAATGACGTGAAGGCACACAACAACAATAGCAACAGCAACAACAAGAGACACTTCCAGAGCTTTATAAAAGAAATGACTGGTTTTTGGTATATCATTCACTTAATTTTTTAAAGATTGTATAATGACAAGCAACTTCATGTATGCATCTTAATAGTAGCAAAGATGAGACATTGTTATCCTCTTCCTAATCCAACACAGATTCTGTTTTTTTACAGCCTTATCCCCACCTTTATTCTACCTTTGCTTTCATTATATCCCAGCCTTCTATGCCTGTTTCACCAAAACTCTACCTCCACCAAAGTTTTCTTCTTTCTTAAAATGTATTTCCCTTTTCTTCCTTGGTGTCTTGTGTACCTGGAACTCTCTCCCAGAGGACCTGCTTAGTGTCAACTTGCTCTTCCCTCAAACAGTAATTCAGCACCTATGGCTTACCTCCCATCTCCTCTTCCCCACATGAAATATACATTCCTTGTTGACGGTGGTTTCTCCTCTGCAAAAACTTAGATTTTTGAGGCCAGGGTCCTGACTTTATAAAGTACCATCTACATTGTCAGTGCAATAAACACAAGTCGGTCTTGTCTTTCTTATTGGGAGGCATCTGGCTTGAATCACCCAGAATATGAGAGGTGGTAGTTCTAACTCCTGGGATGTAGGAGTACTGGAGAACAGCCAGGATTGTAAGTTCCTGCAGTGTTCTCTTACACCCTGTCTTTTTCCCCCCATTTTTCTCCAGGCAAGTATCTATTGAGGAAGGGGAGAGGAAAGCCAAAGAGCTGAATGTAATGTTTATTGAAACTAGTGCAAAGGCAGGATACAACGTAAAGCAGGTAAGTGAGCAGGAGGCAACATCCCATGGCTTTTCTAACAGTGAAAGAGAAAAATGTTTCCAACTTAGAAAAACTACAGTCACACAGCAATATGTGGAGATTTTTAGCAAAACACTAGAATCATAGAGTATGAAGAGATCCCAAGGGCCATCCAATCCCATCCTTCTATGCAGGAAGATACTATCAAAGCACTCCCTGTGACAGATGGTCATCCAGCCTTTGTTTAAAAACCTCCAAAGAAGGAAACTCCACCACCTTCTGAGGCACTGTCAAACAGCTCTTACTGTTTTGTTTTCAACATCCTGTACTTAAGGTGTGGTCAACTGTTAGGACAAGGACTCTCCAGGGTCAATTTTGCCATGTTTTTGACTCTTTTGGGCCATTTTAAGTCAGGAAAGATCTTTTATCCAACAGGACATGATCCCCAAAGGACGGTGTGTCCTGGAATGGATTGGGGGAGGGTAAAAATACAGAGTAGTACCTGCAGCCAGCATGTTTGGGCATTTTTTAAAAAAAGTATTCAGGGGCTTGGTAGCCATTAAATAAGACCAGAGCTGCATGAGGTTTATTGGTCGCACTTTATCCACCTTTCCTGTAGTGGCACACTTGGAGCAGTGATTATTGAATTGCTTTATCAAATGGCTAGATCATCCTGTTCTAACACAATCAGCTTTTTTCATCACTTTGCCCAATGTGATCAGAACCAGCTCAGCCAATATCTTGGTATGCTGAAGGAATCATATGGACTGGCCATTAATGTAATAGTCTAGCGTACAGCATTGAAGAATACCAGTGTGTATTCTTCAGTGTCCTCATACTAAGTCAAAATGAGTCAAGAAGGTAATGATAGCCAACCATCGTCTTAGACTTTGGGGAGAAGCCCATCTTGTAAGAGCCAACTTAGATGTCACTCTTGAAACAGAGTCTATAGGCGAGGTGTCCAGTAACTCCGCCGATGTAGTTATACTGGATCAGCTCCAATCTGTGAGTACCGAGGACATGGACAAGCTGCTTGGTAAGGTGAGGAAGACAACCTGCCCTCTTGACCCTTGCCCATCATGGCTGGCCGTCCAGAGGGGGGATGCACTGAGGAGATTCCTCATGGATATCATCGGTGCATCCTTTAGGGAAGGACATGTTCCATCTTGTTTGAAGGAAGCAGCTGTTAGGCCACTTCTGAAAAAGCCTTCCCTTGACCCCCTGGATATGAGAAATCACAGGCCTGTGTCATTGCTGCCATTTTTGAGCAAGGTAATCGAGAGGGCAGTTGCTCTTCAGCTCCAAGCGGTCTTGGATGAAACCGATTATCTAGACCCATTTCAAACCGGCTTTAGGACAGGCTTTGGGGTTGAGACTGCCATGGTTGCCTTGACGAACGATCTGCGTCTGAGCATCGACAGGGGTAGTGTGACCCTGTTGGTGCTCTTAGACCTCTGAGCGGCTTTTGATACAATAGACCACGGCATCCTCTTGGGCCGCCTGAGGGAGTTAGGTATCGGGGGCACTGCTTTGCAGTGGTTCCGGTCCTTCCTCTCGGGTAGGTCCCAGAGGGTGGTGCTCGAGGACTGTAGTTTCAGTAAAAGGGAACTCACTTGTGGGGTTCCTCAGGGAGCTATTTTGTCCCCGACATTATTTAACATCTATATGAAGCCGCTGGGTGAGATTATACAGAGTTATGGTGCTGGGTGTTATCAGTACGCTGATGACACCCAAATCTATTTCTCCGTGTCTCGTTCGTCGGCCTCGAATTCCAATGGTATCTCCTCTCTCAATGAATGTCTTCAGGCGGTAATGGGGTGGATGAGGAAAAACAGATTGAAACTGAATCCAGACAAGACGGAGGTGCTCACGGTAGTGGCCCCGAAACCAAGAATTGGGTTGCAACCTCCAGTCCTGGATGGGGTCACACTCCTCCAGTGACTGTGTTTGCAGTCTGGGGGTGCTCCTTGACTCGTCGCTCCTGATGACAAATCAGGTAAATGCGACGGTCAGGAACGCCTGTTATCAGCTTCGGCTGATACGCCAGCTGCGCCCTTTTCTGGAAGTAAGGGATCTCGAGACTGTTGTGCACACACTGGTAACCTCCTGCCTTGACTTCTGTAATGCGCTCTACATGGGGCTACCCTTGTGCCAGGTTCGGAAGCTACAGTTAGTTCAAAATATGGCAGCCAGGCTTGTTTCCGGAACATCCAGGAGGGACCACATCACCCCGGTCTTGAGGTCCCTCCACTGGTTGCCTATTCACTTCCGGGCCCAGTACAAGGCGTTGGTTATTACCTTTAAAGCCCTAAATGGCTTGGGTCTAAGCTATATCAGAGACCGCCTCCTCCCGTACAATCCCTCCCGCACACTCTGGTCCTCTGGGAGGAAATTTTTAGAGCCACAAAGATCTAGGCTATCTGTAACCTTCCAGAGGGCTTTTTCTGTTTTCGCCCCCAGACTCTGGAACGACCTGCCGGACGAGATCCGTCAGTTAACATCTTTGGACGGTTTTTAAAAGGCTGTCAGGACGGATCTCTTCCGGCAGGCCTTTCCAGATTAGGTAGCCCAGCCCCAGGTTGTTCCCTCCTCCTTTACTGACATCATTCTGAACCTGGTTCCCCCATAGAGCATTAATGGGTGATGTGTCATGGGTTTACTATTGTGATTATTTAATTATTATGATTTTATTTAATTGGTATTAGGATTTTAACTTTGTTGATGTTTAATACTGTTTTAAGGGGGGGAGGGATATGTTTTTACTGTAATTGTTTTTATGTTGTAAACCGCCCGGATTGGGCAACCATTGGGAGGTATAGAAATAATAATAATAATAATAATAATAATAATAATAATAATAATAATAATAATAATAATATTGTTGTCCCATCACTTCGAGAAATGACACAAGTGGAGGGGGGCTTCTCTTTTCCATGGTTATTTCCCAATTTTGATATATCCTCTCACAAGAAGTACAGCAGGCACCAGCTTTACAGACATTTTGTTTCCATGCTAAACTCCATCTATTGAATGATGTGTTGTCCCAACAAACAATCTCAACTACTGATTAGTTTCTTGGTTTTATTAGGTTTTTGTTTACTTTACTTTTTTGTTATATTGATAACATTACCTTTAACATTACCTTAGCAAAAATACCTAATGAAACCAGCAAAACACTGTTAGCTGTCCTGACATTTTTTAAATGAAAGGTTTGTGATACAAAGAGAATATATATAAAGAGAATATATAAAAATAAATAAATAAAGGGTCTAATTCGAGAGTTTCAGCAACAGTGAGATAAAATACTCAGTTCAGCAACCTACTTTTCTGTATGTGCGCTCTTTGTTTCTGCTCCCACAGTGCACCTTATCAATCATTACTTCTTTCCTTTCTATTTTGTGGTGAAAAATATAAATACAAAACTCTGTGCTGTTCTGCAAGTAGCTGAAAAGGGCAAGGTGTGCCATTTGAGATGTTGTCACCAATTTAGTAGCTACATGTGAGCTGAAAGTGCAGGGAGAGTGTGACATAATCTGGAGATAGGATGACCTATTTTATAATTTAACACTAACACACAGCCTTACACCATGGTGTTTCTGTGGAATAGCTTGTGGGGCCTTTGCTCTTTAAAAAGGAAATAAACCAACTTGGCAGCAGTCAGATTGGTAATAAAGTAGACTGTTGGTATCCACTGGTGTTTGGTTCCAGGACGGCCCCCTAGATACATAAATCTGTGAATGTAAAATGGTTTCCCTTATATGAAATGCCAAAATCAAGGTTTGCTTTTGGAATTTTTTAAAAAACCATTTCCATGCTAGAGATGGTTGAATCTGTGGCTACAGATCTGTGGCTACAGAAGACCAATTGTAAGAGTATTGGGGATTTATCACTTGATGACAATACAAATTATTTGCAATGAACTCTTTGTCCTCCCTTTTTATACCCCTTCTGCCAATGACTACCTGTCAGTGTGGTGGATCTCAGCTCTTCCTCTTGAATATTCTGAGAAAGGAGCACAAACATTTTGAGCAGTGCTCTAGTGTGTCCTTTTGCAACTCCCACAACACTGTATGCTTCTGTCATGATGTTTAAAAGGGAGACAGAGAAGGAAAATGTAATTAGTTGTGGGAAGCCATGACCAGTCATTGTGTTTACCATGTAGGCATGTTCACAATATGCCTCATATCCATTAACAAAGCAAACAAAAAAGTGATGCAGCCTTCTGTTAAGACTTAAGTGGTAAAGTACTTTTTTCCCATACCTTGAAATGGAGCTATTACTAGGTCTGGGCCTGTTTCAACCCAGTCTGTCCACCCAGTCTGTTCATGAATAATTTCTGTCTAGAAAGCACTGCAAAGGACTCCTAAGAGATTCTTAATTTCTGCAATTAATAGGATCCACTTTGGGGGTGGGGTGGGGCTGCACTTCTGTACAAACAAGTGTGAACAGAGCATGTGAGGTATGTCTCCTGAGTAACCTTTAGAAAGTTTTGTGCCATTGATAAGAAGAATTCAGCATTGAAGATAGGACATTGCAGGTGTTGTCAGTGTCTATGTTCAAAAATAGAGTTGTGGCTGTATTTGATTTTTCACTTGTTAATTTTGGTTTCCTGGTATGTTCTGTGGATCTCAGGGTGGGGAGGCTGGTGGCAGTGTTATATTGCAAACCTGGATCTCATCCTTCAATTGAGCTGCATTGATGAGGATACTTTCATACAATAGAATCAAAGAGTTGGAAGGTATCCCAAGGGCATCCAGCCTCAGTTGAAAGATCTCCAATGAAGGCGAGCCCAGCACATTCTGACAGAGTCTAAATCACGGACAAATAGTTCTCACCTTTAGGAAATTCCTCTGAGGTTCAGACAGAATCTCAGTTGGGGTCCTGACCTTCTGCTTGTTTCACTTAAGATAAATCTTTTCAATCTGGCAACTTGCTGGTTGATCTGGCAGTAAAAGTGGTGGTAGTAGTTTCCTCTGTGTGTGCATGTTTGTGCATGCAAAATTATTTTCAATTTAGTATGTAAAGAGATCTTGTAGCACCTTTGAGACTAAGTGAAAGAAAGAAGTTGGCAGCATGAGCTTTCACAGACTAAAGTCTGCTTCCTCAGATGCATTTGGTAGAGTGGAAAGCCAGGGACAAATCTGTTTATACCATTAGTATGTGAGAAAGTCTCATATCAACCAGGATGTTGCCAGATGGAAAGCATTTATCTTTTTTTTTTTTCTTTTTTTTTTTTAGAAAAATTTTATTGAATTTAAAATAGACATACAACACAAAATAACAACAGGCTAACAGGCTTGGTGAGAGGAGAAGACAACGAAGTCTTTCGTAAAACTTGGAAACCATGGCTTGATTATGTTTCTTAAGAGGGTTGGGATCCTTTCAGAAATATTCATGAACAGAGAATAATTTAAGCTGTTTATTTGTTTTTGAAGTTTATGGAAACCAGATGTGGTTATACTAATAAGTTGTCGTATATAGGGAATATTATAATTTTGTGAATATGAACATAATATCTAATATCAATGCATGGTATCTACACTAAAATACGGTCATGAAACAATAGAAGTAAAATATGAAGGGCTAAGCACAGGTATAATAGGTGGGAAGTTTTTTAGATATAGTCATATATCTGAAGTTATGTGTTGTGTTGTTATGTTTGTTTTGTAGGTAATTGTTTGTTAGGAAAGCATTTATCTTAAGTGAAACAAGGAGAGGTCCAGGAACCCCAACTAAAGGATTCGAATGACAGGACTGAGATTACAAGACTGAGACCCACTGAATCAGTAAAATTTACAGAAGTGCTGACCTTTCAAGTTCTCATTAATTCATAATAATAATAATAATAATAATAATAATAATAATTAAATTTTATTTATATACTGCCCTGTGGCGAGCCAATCCGGGTGGTGTACAACAATAAAATAGTTACAGCTTAAAATAGTATAATTTCCCTCCTCCCCCCTTAAAAAGTTATTAAATCGCAACACAATTAAAAACGATCTTGTCAGGGACAGCCAGGTGGAGGACTTGGAGGACTCTGAAGGGGAGGATGTGGGGCCTGATCCTAGCTTGGTGCTACCAGCCCCCATAGACCTAGCTGAACCTGGACCTAGCTGTGTGGAACCCAGTGAGCAACAGCCCCTGCCTCAGCAGCCTAGCCTCCCTCCTTAGCAGCCTAGCCTTTCCCCAGCAGAAAGCCTTTCTCCAGCAGGGGTTTCATGCCAGGAAGAAGCAGAGGAGCAAGAGATTGAAATCCCTACCTTTGCTCAGAGGAGAACAGATAGGGAGGGGCTGCGGCGTTCTCGAAGGCTAGCTGAGAAACGCTCAGCTAAAGAGAAACACCTGGGGGAGAGGAGCTGAGGCTAGATAAGCAGCTGGGAAAAGCCAAGCTCTTTGTCAAGGCTTATCTTGGATTCCCCAGTGAAAGCTCTTGGCTCTCGGCTTGACTTTAGACTGCTTACACCCTGTGACCTTTGGAACGGCTCTGGACTACCTGCTCGCTATAATCCTGAACTTTGGAGTGCTCTCTGGATCTGACTTTCGGAACTCTTGGTTTGTTGGTACGTCATTTGCAACTGGGTTGCTGTCTGGGAAGAGGCCTCTGTCTTTATCAGCCACGTGTTGGCAGCTTTCCTGGACAGATCTACAATTAAAACACAACAAATTAAGATTAAAATACCAATAAAAATACAAACCAACAGACCCCTGGGACTTCAAGTTCTAACGGGGACTATAAAATATTCCTGAGAAGGGGAGGACCCGAGGTCCCGAGGCCAGGTAGTTTTAGTCTGGAAAGGCCTGCCAAAGAAATCCGTCTTCACAGCCTTTTTAAAGCTGTCCAAAGATGTTAATTGCCGGATCTCGTCCGGCAGGCCATTCCAGAGTCTGGGGGCAACAACCGAGAAAGCCCTCTGGGAGGTCGCCGCAAGCCTAGATTTTTGTAACTAGAGTGGGTTTACTCTAGTTGTGAGAAACAGCTGCACTGGCTACTGGTCCATTTCTGGGCAGATTTCAAGGTGCTAGTTTTGACCTTTAAAGCCCTTAATGGCTTGGGTCCAGACTATCTAAAAGACCATAAATCCCTATATAAGCCAGGCCGGGTTACGATTGGCCGGGGAGGGTTTTCTCTCTCATTCCACCACTTTCACAGGCGCAGGCGGTGAAGACTTGGGAGAAAACCTTCTCCATGGCTGCTCCCACACTGGAACTCATTTCCACAGGAGGTCAGGTCCGATCCATCCCTAGTCTCTTTTCGCTGGCACCTGAAGACACTCTTATTTAGGCAGGCTTTTGTCAGGTGAATTTTAAGACTTAGATTGTCATACTTTGGACATATCATGAGAAGGCATAAATCATTGGAAAAGACAATAATGTTAGGAAAGGTGGAGGGAAGTAGAAAGAGAGGAAGGCCACATGCTTCATGGATGGACTTTATTAAAGAGACCACGAATAAGAGTTTGGAGTAGCTGGTCAATGCAGTAGAGGACAGGGGTCCCTGGAGATGTCTCATCCATAGGGTCACCATGGGTCGAGATCATTGCGAAGGCAGTTAACAGCAACAACGACAAAGTGTGATGTGATGTTTAGCACTTTAATGGTTTTTACTTTTTAAAATGGTTTTAACTATGCTGTGTTTTTAACTTAGGTTTTAATATTAGTTATTTAATTCTTTATTAAACATTTGTAATGTTTTTGTTTTATCTTTTTCTGAATCACATTTTGGGAGAAAGGTGGGATAAAAATCCAAAAATAAATGAATTATAATAAAATCCAACAAATATGGAAGTAGATTTTTGATAGTCCTCTAGATGCATCAAACCATGGAGGGAGCCCTGATGGCATAGTGGTTAAATGCCAGTACTGCAGCCACAAAGTTGTGAGTTCAATCCCAGGGACTCCAGGGTCCCCTCAGCCTTCCATCCCTTCATAGGTCGATAAAAACGCTTGTTGGGGGCATTTGATTTACAGATTGTAAACCACTTAGAAAATGCTAAATGCACTGATAAGTGGTATAGAAATGTACATGCTATTGCTATTGCTATGTAACATAAATGCTAGGGCCTAAATCTGTTAGTCTCAACTAAAGTAGACCCACTGAATCAGTAAAACTTTAAAAAGTGTTGACTTTTCAAGTTTTCATTAATTCAGTGGGTTTGCTATAGTTGGGATTAGGTGGATTAAGGCCGAGCTGCAGCAAATGTGAGATGGCCCTTATTTGCCTCATTTATAGAGAACTAGCAAAAAAGCTTCAAAGCGCTTGGTATTGCTGCTGTGGAATAGTTCCATTCTGGATCCTGCATGGATACCAAAAACCAAGCGACCTGAAGTCCCATGGTTTTTAATGGTGATGTGCAGGCACATGGCCATAGCCACTTAAAAGCTCCACCACTAGGATCAGTAGGGCAGATGCTCAAATTGTGGATGGCAAGCCCATGGTTGGGGCGGGCGGCTTGTATTAATGCATCTATCTTGTAAAAGCCAGTGTGGTGCAGTGTTTTGAATGTTCGACTAGGGCTCTGGGACATCAGGTTTTGAACCCCATTCAGTCATGGAAACCCAGTGGGCAACTCCTTACTCTCTTAGCCAAAGCAATTGTGGCAACGCCCCTCTGAAGAAATCTGGCCAGGGGAACTCCATGATAGGTTTACTTTATGGTCACCACAAGTTGGAAGCAACTTGAAGACACATAACAGCAATATTTAATTTCTACCTCCTTTGTTTCTTTTATCCCATGGTTGTTTATCCAACTAGCACACATAGAAACATGAACAGGAAGTCAGAATTGCGGTTGGTCTTGTTCTGGCCTGCTTGCTGTAATTTTGCCTGGGTGCAAATGAGAGATAGCATAAGTTGATATTAGCAACCCTTTTGTGGAAGAGGATTGTTCTCAGATCACCAAGACATCTCCAGTATCTTAGAAGTCCACCTGGGGCCTGTATTGCATTCCTCCTCTGCAGCAGAGATTCCAGGGGTAGATGTGGCCCTGGGGCCAGCTTCTCCAAATGTCCCAGTTCATTTGCACAGAGTCAAGAAAATTGCTGGTCACTCCTATATTGAGCAATTTCTTAACATGTTCTTATTGCAGTAGTTAATGTATTCACCACTACTTGCAAACTCTTGACAAGTAAAAACATCTGAGGAAGTACATTCGTTCCTCCTAGTTCACGGGGGATCTACCACTACCACCACCACCCTGTGAATCAGAAATACACAAATATTGAAGTCCTATAGGATATAATGGCTGTGTGCTCCTGCATGTAGCTCTGCACATGCGCACCGTGGGCACACACGTCATTTTGTCCCTCGGCGCTTGCTATCCGCAAAAGACTGAGGGATGTGAACAGCAAGTCCGCGAATGGTGAGGGATGAGAGTAGACTGAAGTCTCTGAAAGCTGATGCTGCCAACTTCTTTCAGTTAGTCTCAAAGGTACTACAAGATCTCTTTACATAGTGATTCTACAGACTAACACGGCTATATCTTTGAATTCTACCTCTTGACAATTAGTTTGGTATGGTTTCTTTGGACACGGGAACTAGATACGTACTCCCCAATCAGATGTGGCCGTGTGACACTCACTGAGTTGCCTTTGTGAACTCCTTTTTTTTATCTTTCCCAGTTTGATGTGCATCAGTGAATCCACCATCTTTCTGGATGGAGTATTGGTAGAAACAGGCAGGATGGTCAGTGCTGGAATGGCATATTCCCTCTTGTTGTGGGATCTTTTTCTAAGACATATTTCCAAATAATGGTCTTGTGATTGCTTCTCCCCACCCAGAAGTTTGCTATGTTTGCTACCGGCATATCTCTTGACGTTTTGTACAGTGACAAATAGAATGAACAGTAGGTGATTGGATTCACACTATTGTCTCACCACACTAGTGTACCTTCATGCTGTATGAAAATCCTACTCCAGAGAGGCAAAATAAAATGAATGTTGAATAGAGGATGCGGGAGTGTGGAGTTTCTTAATTCCCTGTGCGGCTTTCTGCCTTTTTGTAATGTTTCCCTAATTGGATTTATTCTTGCATGCTCTGATGGTAAATCCACTTTGACTGGACTTGCTTGCCAAATTCCTCCTTTTTAGCATAGCAGTTTTGGTGAGGAATCTTGCCCTGGGCATAATTTTGTTCCCCAGCTTAAGTGTGAAGAAGCGATTACTCCTTTTTAAAGCAGCAGTTATCAGCAGCTGGATTTAGTTACAGCTATTCAATTGGTTTCTGTCAGATGACTTTTACTTGTTAGAAAGAAATCTTATTTTCGTCCATGGCTTTTAAATAGTGGAAAGTACAGCAGAAAAATGTGATCAGGCGGAGAGAAGTCTAGTGATGATTCAGTCCTATAAAGACACTGTCAGAAATGTAGGAATCCTTCGCTTAGAGTGGACTCTTAAGATTTAGAATGATAACAACAGATAAAAGATATCTGGCTATCTGTCGGAGATGGTTTGATTTTGAGTTCCTGCATGGCAGGGGGTTGGACTGGATGGTCTTTATGGTCTCTTCCAATTCTATGATTCTATGATATACCCACTTACATCTATGACTAATCCTGCTGTTAAATGCTAGTGGATACCTTACTTATCTGTGCCCTAAGAACAGTTAAATTCTGGACATATAAAGCCATCCTGAATCAATGGCTAAACAATTTATCACCTCCCCTGTTACAAAAAAAATCTGTTTAAGTTTTGTGAAATGGTATAAATAAGTACATAATCCCCCCCCCCCCCCCCCCGCATTTTATTGAATCATAGGCTTGGAATGGGGCAGCGAGTCATAAAGTACTATCCATATGCAAGAACTTTTAACACAACATTCTCTTTTTTCTTTTTTCTTTTTTTCTTCTGGTCACAACACATCTAATTTTCTTCTTTTCTTTTTCTTTCCCCCTACCCCTCCTAGCTTTTCCGACGTGTGGCTGCTGCCTTGCCTGGAATGGAAAGCACACAGGACAAAAGCAGAGAAGACAGTATCCTTTTTTCACAGTGTTGCTTAGTTGATCAGTTAGGTAGGACAGTGGACTTAAGGGGCACAAGTTTCCTGAATTGTAGGGTTGGGTGCACTGAACAGGAGAAACCCTGGATCATTCAAATGAAATGTTTACAAGCTTCAAAAGTGAGAGTTCTTCAAAGAGTCTCCAGGTGGCATTTATCAAACACAGGCTGAGGATTTGTGTTTTAGTTACAGAATACAATATGCAGAAATCCTTGAAGGAAGACCCCGCAGAGTGAATAAAACTTTCAGATGACTCTGGATGAGTAAAGGAAGTTGCACCCTTGAGAGTTCTCCATCTAATTTGCTCTGAAGGGAAATTGCTGCTTGACCCTAATCATAGCGGTTTGTGTAAAGGAAAACTAGTCTCATCATCAAATGTCTCAGGAAAACGTTAAGGGTACTACTCTTGGTGGATATGAATTTGTTGGGTTGAAAAAAGAAGATGATGACCGGAAAGTAGTTCCTTGGGTCTGGTAGCCCCCCTGCTAAAGTGCCACAATAAAAATTGCACAGTAATTCTTACTCAATCTACATGTTCAGTCTTCCACTAGATAGGCTATGTTTATTAACTGATAAATGTTTTGAATAACCGCAAAGGTCTGTTTAATGGGACTCAGTTCAGTCTAGTGTAAGAAGCTGAGAGGCTGTTCAGCCAGGTGAAGAGAAGACTGATGGGTGGTATGATTGCATCAGGACAGATCTGAGGATTTTAAGTTACAAGAGTCCTACTATTTTCTTCACTAGTCAGGCCCCATCTGGAATACTGTGGTCAGTTCTGGATGCCTCATTTTAAGAAGAATATAGACAAGTTGGAGCAGGTTCAGAGAAGAGCAACAAGGGTGATACAAGGTACGGAGAACAAAACATATTAGGAAAGGTTGAGGGAGTTGGACCAAGTCTAATGGTTTTCTGTTACAGGAGGATAGATTTCAGTTGAACATTAGAAGGAATTTCTTGATGGTAAGTGCAGTTCAACAATTGGAATCAATTACCTAAAGTAGTGGTGGAGTCTCTTTCTGTGGATATCTTCCAAAAGAGGCCTGCTGGGGACATTCTAGCTGGAGTTCTTCCATGGAGCAGGAGTTTAGATATGATGGCCTATGAAATCCCTTCCAGCTCTGGTTCTGTGATTCTGTGCTCAAAGCTGGATCTCTTGCATATTGTAGATAGGAAAAGACTTAAGATTCTTAAGCTGTCTCCTAAATAGATAGATGGAAGCAACCTTCCCCAAAGTGTTGCTCTCCCAAAGGATGGGACTTATAACAGTTGGAATCATCCCAGCCAACTGCCTTCTGGGAGTTGTCAGCTCATCTAGGGAACATAAGAATTGGGGAATGCTGCACTAAGGAGAACTCTAAGTCTGTGGCAGAGCACATATTTTGAATGCAGAGCATTCCATATTCAGTTCTTAACATCTCTAGAGACAAAAACAAATCCTGTCTGGAACTCTGGTTGAACAGCATAGGCCACGCTGGGCTGGATGGGCTAATGATTTAACTCACTGTTAAGGCTAAATTTTTTGTTCTTGTTTTTGTTTTTTGGGAGTTGGGGGGGTTGGTTACTGCTCTAGCTTTTGCTAGCCACTTGCTTTTCTTCAAGCCCTTTTTAATTGTGCATATTTGCTTCTGTCATGGTTTATGTGAAGTTTTTGATAAGGCAAGCATTTATGTCATGTTCAGCTGAACGATGAGTGTTCCAACTTCCAGTCTCGCATTACTGTGTGTGTCATCACATCCACAGAATATTACTTGTTAAGACCTGTTAGTGGCAGATGAAGACATCAGGTGTGAAAGAGGCAAGGTAAAACAGGTTATTCTAAGTGCCCACGGTACAAAATGCAGGCGTAGTAACCACTAGGTTGCTGTGATCATGGAGAAGAGCAGGATATCTCAGGAGAAGGGGATTCATTTGTAGAGTACCTTGGGGTGGCAGTAGGGGGCATCAAAGCTTTGGGAAATGTGTTGGCAGTCCTTCCTGTCTTGGGGGAGCCCAGTGCACAAGGGAATCAAAATCTAAAATTTTGATGCTTAATCAATAAAAGTGGCTTTGTTGACCCCAGCCCAGTGCAGAAGGTTAACACCAAAGGTGATGGCCTCCAAGGAAAAGAAAAACCAAAGGCCTTTTCATAAAATCCTAGTTGGAAGAGGCTTCAAGCATCCTCCAGTCCAACCACCTGCCATGCAGGAAGACACAATCAAAGCACTCCCAACAGTTGGCCATCCAGTTTCTGCTTGAAAACCTCCAAAGAAGGCAACTCCACCACACTCCAACACTTTGGCTCTCCTACAATGTTGCCACCTCAGCAAGGAAGGGCTTGTGTTCTTGAAAGATTGTTGCCCAATAAGCATCTTATTGGGATTAAGAAAGGGAAGTGGGACCTTTTCCTCAGGAGTCTCAGATGTTTCATGTGGAAGTGTCACAAACACCAGAGAGCCTATTTCTGCAGAAGCGAGGGGTACTGATGAGCCAGTGGGTTGGGTTGAACATTGCACTATGACTGTAGATCAGGGTTCAAATCCCTGCTCAGCTATGGAAACCTACTGGGTGACCTTGGACAAGTCACGTTCTCTTAGAGGAAAGCAAAAGCAAACCTCTTTTGAACAATTCTTACAAAGGAAACCCTGTGATAGGTTTGCCTTAGAATCGCCATGTCAGAGGTGACTTGAAGGCACGCAACAACAACAAAGGAGTACCAACAGAAGTCCCAAATCTCAGCCAGGATACACTCTATGCTTTACTTACTTATTGGTTTTATATATTTATATATCCTGTCCTTCAGAAAAGGATTTAAAAAACATTAAAAGGCAGATTCTGAGATTTAGTGGCCTGTGGAAGTTGTACCATGTGCCCTTCCTGTATGTTTAGGCTGAGGTATATTGGGTTTTCATCTTCCCATTTTCATTTTCCTTAACCACTTTTTCTCCCTCCAGTGATTGACATCAAACTTGAAAAGCCTCAAGAGCAACCAGTCAGTGAAGGGGGCTGTTCATGTTAATAGTCCATCGCTCCTCTTACCTTTCTCCAGACCATCACTGCTCCTTCCTTCCTTCCTTCCTTCCTTCCTTCCTTCCTTCCTTCCTTCCTTTCTTCCTTCCTTCCCTCCCTCCCTCCCTCCTTCCCCGTGACTCATTGACAGCAGTGTGACTATTGGCTTGCCCTTTCCCCGCCCCTGTCAGTAACGTAGCACGGTTCATCATTGCTGCCTGTCTCGTGAAGATGATCTGTTAGCTTCACAAGCACAAAAGAAAGTCAGTCTCTTCGTTATTTATAAGAAAAATTCTTTTCTTTTCTTTTCTTTTTAAAAAAGAGCCAACATGATTCAAACATATTTCAGTCATACTTCAAAAAGAAATGAAAAACCAGAAAGATTTGTACCAATCTGGTAAACCTTTATTCCTTTTAAGAAAAAAAAATAAAGGATTAAAATATTGCATTTCTGGAAGCAAAGGAAATGGGGTTAAAAATGTCGTTTGGATTCGGTGAAAAGGGATGTGCCAGATAGAAATAGCCAGTGTTTGAGGCAAGCAGGTTGGAACAATCACAAGATTAAATCCCCTCCTTTTGCAAACCAAAAGAAGAAGAAGCCTGCTTTGACTTTCCAGCCAAGATCCCGATGTTTCCCTCTAAACGATAGCCTTTTGGAGATACAGTCCTGGTTATTGCATTTTACTATTTTTTTGTAAAAATTCCATTTGCTTATATAGACAAATAGCCTCCTGACACCTAGTAAGGTGCTTCGTGTAAGGGGGAAAGTAACCAATTTTGTTGTAGGAAAAATTTAGAGACCTTCCTTTGGTCTACTATATAGAATTCTAGTTGAGAGCCAGTCAACTAGTTCACCTTTTGGTAATGGCCTTAAAGGTTGGAATATTCTCAGAATAGGGTGCCAGAGGAGGCAGAGAGGCTTGAAACAGGTTCTAGCATTAAAAGCAGGTAAAGGGTAACGCTGAATCAGCCTTCAGCAAAAGAGGCACCAGGTACCAAATATTTCATGATCCCATGGAAGGCAAATGTGTCACAAAGAGGAAGCAGGGGCTGAGCAGAAATGGCTATTCCTGAGCTCAAGTTAAATGGAAGAAGGAGAGAGTGTACTTATCGAAGTAGATTTTAAAAGTCCCTTAGATGATAAAGGAAGGGAACATAAGATGGATACAAAACGTACAATTTTGCAGACTTTTGCCTTTGTTTTCAGATTTTTTTAAAAAAATAAATGTTGGGTCTTCAAAATCTCTAGCACGTTCGTCCTACTTAGTTTAGTTAAATAACTGGTTGTTTAGTATTATGTTTTAACTGAACTACAATTAACTGTGGTTACCTTCAATATTTATTTCTCTGCTTTAATTTTTTTTTTTTTTACAATTTTTTTGGAAGAAAAGATTGTGAATTAATTTAGAGCTTTGCCATTGTCACAAGATGTAGCTATCCAAGAAACACACTGAGACGTGGGCATGCACTCACACACCCACATCCTCATTCACTCACCCATGCCCATGCGCACACACGCACCCTAGAAAGTGCACTCTCTTAATCTCTACTAGTCATTGTGAAGTTGCTGTGTAAGTTAACACAACTGTAAATACATTGTTTGCAGGAGGAATACTTGCAGCTGGGGAAGGGGTGCAATACAGGAAAGGCTTCATGAGTCTCCATTTTCTAACTGATAGTTCAAATTGTGGGGGGAGCTCACTCTTTCCTTTTTGAATCTCCTCCAGTTTAGGGGAACCTCCCACACCTCAGCATCTCAGCTTCAGATGTATACATGTGAGGCCTCTCTTTTCCTGCATTGTGGAACTGGAATGGCAAATACATCACTTTGACCTGAGTTTCCATTAACATTTGCATATACCTGTAACGTCATGTTTTAAAGGGTAGAGTAAGACTCAGAAACGCTTCTAATGCAATCTTGAAGAGACTATTTTTTCTTTTCTTCGTTTTTTCCTTTGGTAGTAGCATGTCTTTTTTTTTTTTTTAAGGTGTTTAAATATTGCAACCAGTAGTGAATTGATCAGGAAAGAAACTTAAAAAGGAGACTGAGCTACTTTTCCTGTATTGTTGTATTCAACGTGTGCAAAAACGTTAAAAAAAAAAGATCCATCTTGCTGCTTTTTAATATTGAGTTTTCCGTGGCTTGGGTTCTTAAAGCAATGAAATGTCTACACGGGTTGGATTTTTTAAACATGCACAGAATTTTTTGCTTCCAATAAAGTATCTAATCAAAACACTAAGAACAAAAAGAAGATTGTCTCTTCTCATTTTTCTTTGCTACTAAGATCAGAATGGTAGATCTTAGTCCCATCTTGCAAATATGGTGGTGTGAGTGAGTTGAGGAGGAGCAGGGAATCTGGCTGGAGTCGCTGGTGCTCATCGCCACACCTAATTTCTGGGCACCTACATTCATTTTTCACCTTTGTTTCTATTGCCGTTAAGCAGAGCAATCTTTGCAATTTCCTTACAGCGAGGGTTGGGAATGCCTTCCAACTGGAGGGTGAACTTTTATTTTGGAGAACTTCTTGATAACTGCAATCCAGTGGTAGATGGGGCCAAATGGCAGATGGGAAATGACGTAGGACCAAAAATATCTGCATGTTTTAGCTTTATTTAAATATTTAAGTTCTGCCTAATAACATCAGATCTCAGTGTTGTAAGTAAAATCCATTTAAAATAAAATCTAAAACAGGGAAAGATCATGCAAAATGCACATCATGGTTGATACCTGTATGAGGCCAACCAATAGGCCCCAAATATAATAACCAAAAAAACATGATGATAGTGTAGTGTGTACTGGTTTGACTTTTGGACTCAGGGTTCAAGTCTCTGCTCAGCCGTGGATACCCACTGAGTGATCTTGGGCGAGTTGCATTCTCTCAGCCTCAGAGGGAAGGCAAATAGCAAACCTCTGAACAAATGTTGCCAATGAGAACTAGTGCCGTGTTGTGATGTGAGTATTAGACTATGACTCTGGGAGTTGTTAATTCCTTTCAAGTCAACTGACGGCGCTGTGAATGAGGGACCTCCAAGACGATCTTCAGCTACTCTGCTCCTGTCCTGCAAACTTAGGGCTGTGTCCTCCTTGATTAAATCTATCCATCTGGTATGCTTTCTTCCTCTCTTCCTACTGCCTTCTACCTTTCCAAGCTCTTCCTACTGCCTTCTACCTTTCCAAGCATTAATATCTATTCTAGTGAATCATGCCTTCTCATGATTTGGCCAAAGTACAACAGACTCAAGCTTGCTATCTGTTGCTGTAGAGGCTAGGACACAGAGCAATGGATTCAAGCTATAGGGAAAGAGATTCCACCTAGGAAATTATATGAAATTTAGCTTCTTGTACTATATACACTCATCCCTCCACATTTGCGGCTTTGACTTTGCGGCTTTGATTCTTCACAGATTTTATTGACATGTTCTCTCTTGGAATATTTAGGTCCTACAGCGCAACTCTGTGGTCAACTTGAACCAAAAGTCACACTGAAGGACCTAGAGATTCCTAGAGGGAACACTTCTCTAGGCATTTGTAGGTCCCCTCCAGCACAGTTTCAAATCCAACAAGTTTAAAGGAGATGTCTCCAAGTACAACAGCCTCAGTTAAGTCCTTGTGGCTTCTAGGGTTGATTTGCTCTTGGACTTGTTTATTTGTCTTCTTGGTGGTTGATATCTGTAGAACTCTCTTCCAGCAGAACATTTCAACATTCTCACTTACCTAGGCATTTCTATGGTCAATGTCTGGCCGATGTTGACCACAGAGTTGCACTGGAGGACCTAGAGATTCCTAGAGAGAGATTCTCTCAGGTAAAAACATAAGAGTTTTTGTTATTTGCAGTTTTTCCACATTCATGGGGATCCTGTGTCCCTAACCCCAGCGAATGTGGAGGGACAAGTATAATTTGGACATTTGTCTTCTTGTGTTATTTACACTATCGTTGCATATTATTTGGAGTATAGTTAGAGCTCTTAGTGTGCCCACTGTTCTGTTTAATTTAGCCTGAAAGCCATTTATTTGCATCAGTTGTAGCCATGATAGTTTATTGGTTCCACTTTAAGTTGGAACGATTGTGTAGATTTATCCATTGAGAATAAGTAAATTATTCTGTGTAACAGCAGCCATTTAGCCAATGGTGAGGAATGCTGGGAGTTGCAATCCTAACGCATCCTGCCCCAGGGGAACAGGAAATTGGCAGAGCTGACACGTTGCCTTAGGCGCGATGTGGTTTGAGTCCTAGACAGCTTTGAATCCCTTGTCAGGCAGCAATTCACAGCTAAAGTACTACCGAGAGATGACCACCCAACCTCTGTTTAAAGACCTCCAGAGAAGCACAGTCCAGCCGGTTCCATTTTCAAAGTCAAGACGTTCTTCCTAAGGCTTGAATGTTGTATCACCTCTCAGTCTTCTCTTCTAAACACATCCAGCTCCTTAAGTCATTCCTATGGGCTTGGTGGCTTCCAGAATCATAGAATCAGAGTTGGAAGGAGGTCCTAAGGCAGGAATATGCAGCTAAAGGACCCCTGAAAAATACCTGTTCAACCTTCATTTAAAGACCTCCAAAGAAGGATAGACCACACTCCATCTCAGAAACGGAATATTTGAAGCCCACAATGTTCTGAAAGACACAACCGAGTGACACGGTCCCTCACAAGAATCCACACTGTAGAATGATAGCAGCTTGATCCCACTTTAGCTGCCCCAGCCCCAGCCTATGGAATCCTGGAATTTGTAGTTTGGGAAAGTTTGCTTCATTGTCTGCTGGTGAGATCTAGTCCATGCACCAGACAGAAATCCCTGCCAATCCTCAAAAATACAGATCTGAGATTTATTTATTTATTTATTACAGTTATTTAGATCAGGGGTCAGCAACCTATGGCTTGGGGCCCGAATCAGGCCCCCCGAGGCCTTAGGACTGGCCTCAGGCCAGTCCTGCCGCCGCCGCCGCCATTTTGTTTTCCAAAATTGTAGCCACGATTTGTTTGCGCATGCACCGAGTATTGCGCATGCACAAATGAGTCGTGACCGCCATTTTGGAAAACAAAATGGCGGCCGCGACTTGCTCATGCATGTGCAATACACCAGAAGTACTGCGCATGCGTGAGCGAGCGTGTGCGCGCATGCGCAGTACTTCTGGTGTATTGCGCATGTACGCAGCACCATTTCCCCCCACCCACCCTCGGCCCGCGGAAGACCTAGGGACCAACGGACTGGCTCCAGGTAAGGAAAACTTGCCGACCCCTGATTTAGATCCTCCTTTCTCCCTAAAATTAGGATTCAAGGTGGCTCACGGTTTAAAAGAACAATACAATTAAAAGCTTACAGAAAGTGAACATTAAAACAGAACTATTTACAGTATTAAAACAATTCACCATGGGCGGTATAAAAATAAAATGTATTATTATTATTATTATTATTATTATTATTATTATTATTAAACTCTTTAAAGCCGTCCATTTAAAACAATGCAACACCCCCTTCCATTTTAAAACTCTGTTTTAAAAGCCCGTCTGAATAAAGAGGTTTTAGGATGGAAGGACAACCAGGAGGGGACCATTCTGGCTTCCCTGAGAAGGTAGTTCCAGAGTCCAGGGGCAACTACTGAAAAAACCTCTCCAGCCCTGAGCCTTCTAGGGCTTCAAAGCTCCTAAACAGAACTTTGAATTTTCCCCAGATCAAAATGGCAGCCAGCGGAGGTGTTACAACAGGGGTGTTGCATAGTCTGTGTAACTTGCCCCAGGTAACAGTCTGGCTGCAGCTCTTTGGAACAGCTGAATACTCTTCAAAGGCAGCCCCAACTAGAGCACATTACAGCAATCCAAACTGGATGTAAGTAAGTAAAGCTTGTACCAGCATGGCCAGATCTGGCATCTGAAGGAATGGGCACAGATGGCGCACAAGCTTTGAATGTGCAAAAGCACTCCAGGTCACTGCAGAAACCTGGGCTTCCAGGTTCAAAGTTGAGTACACTGAAACTGCATCTTCAAGGGGGTTGTTGTAACCCCATCGAAGACAAGCTGAATTCCATTCCCTGATCTGTCTTCCAACTGACCAAGGGCATCTTTGTCTTGTCCAGATTAAGAGGGGTTGCAGACTGCCAGAAATAGTGCAAATTGAGTCCACTTTTAGGGTTAGGGTTAGTGCTAGGGAATCATGGGAATTGTTTTTTCCCCCCCTGAGACATTGAGCCTTCTCTGTCAGAGAGCTCTGGTGCCACAATAAAATACAGTTCCCATGATTCCCTAGCATTAATCCTAACCCTAAAAGTGGACTCAATTTGCACTATTTCTGGCAGTCTGCAACCCCCCTAAGTTTCAGTTTATTTGCCCTCATCTATTCTATTGCTTTTGATAGACCAGGGGTCCTCCCCTCCGCCAGGCCGAGGGGGGGGGAATGGTGGCGTGCGCACTCTCACGCGCGCTGCTGCTGCCGCGGCACACACAGCCACACCACCGGCACGCACGTCGCGACCGCCATTTTGATTTCCAAAATGGCAGCCACGACTTGTCTGCGCATGTGCAGTACTCCTGTGCATGCGCAAATGTGTTGTGGCCGCCATTTTGGAAATCAAAATGGCGGCTGTGGTGTGCGCGGCCGCATGGCGGCCGAAACGCGCGGCGGCGGTGGTGGCAGGGGTCCACCTGGGTCGGTAAGTGCGGCGACCTGGGGCGGAACTGGCCCGGGGATTGCAGGTTGCCGGCCCCTGTGGTAGACCCTAGTGGTTTGAATGTTGGACTGATTCTGGAGACCCGAGTTAGAATCCAGGGCAACCTCCTTGGATTGGGGTGGAAAGGAGTAGTAGAGTTAAGTATCATTTTGTGTCACCACACCTCAAAACTAGACAACCCATTTCAGTGGTTTCATGTACAGTGGTCCCTCCACATTCACTGGAGTTAGGGGCAAAGGACTCCTGTGAATGGGGGAAACCCATAAATTAAAAAACAAAACAAACACTTTTTACCTGAGAACACCTCTCTAGGAATCTCCAGGTCCTCCAGTGCAACTCTGTGGTCAACATCTGCCAGAGATTGACCATAGAATCATACTGGAGGACCTACAGATGCCTAGAGAAGTATTTTCTCTAGGAACTTTCAGGTTCTCCAGCACAACTCAATGGTCAACGTCCGGCAGAGTTGTGCTGGAAGACCTAGAGCAGGGGTAGGCAACCTTTTTGAGCTGGGGGCCGGGTTGCTGTCCCTCAGACAATTGGGGGGGCCGAAGCACCAAACATAAATAAATAAATAAAAATTAAAATGATTTTTTTTTAAAAAAAATATATGCATGCATACTCTCTCAGCCCCAGAAAAGCCATGGCAAAACCCCTGTGGAGATTTTGCCAAGAAAACCCCAAGAACAAGTAATAACAACAATAATCAATATCATCATGGCGGGCGGCGGTGGCAGGACCGGCCTGGGGGCGGTTCAAAGGCCTCGGGGGACCGCATCTGGCCCCCGGGCCTTAGGTTGCCTACCCCTGACCTAGAGATTCCTAGAGAGAACAACATTTGCGGCTTTGACTTTTGCAGATTTGATTATTAGTGGATTTGCTCTGGACGACCTAGAAATTACTCGAGAAAATACTTCTCTAGCCATTTGTAGGTCCTCCAGTGTGATTCTATGGTCAACTTCTGATAGATGTTGACCACAGAGTTGTGTTGGAGGACCTAGAGATTCCTAGAGAAGGTTTAAAAATAGTGGTTTTTTCATTTGTGGTTTTTCCACATTCACGGGGGTCTTGTGTCTTTAACCCCAGTGGAGGTGGAGGGCCCATTGCAATTAGATTTACCCATGTTTTACCCATTGATTCAGTGGGTCTCCTCTAACCAATAAAGGTTCCAGCCACTCTTGGGTGGTGCATAATTATTCACCAGTGCCTTCAATCTGCCACGCGATTCCTTGGGGTGGCCCCTGAGAATCAATCCACATGGCATGGCAGAAGCAGTTGGCACATGGGCAGGGGCCCTGTTGCCTTCATACAGTCTTTGTTTAGCAGAGGGGAGATGTAGTGGCTTGACTGAGCATTGGACTATGACTCTGGAGACCAGGGTTTGATTCCCCGCTCAACCATGGAAATCCATTGGGTGACCTTGGGCAAGTCACATAGTCACAGCCCCAGAAAACCTCATGATAGGGTCACCATAATTTGGAAAAGACTTGAAGGCACACAACAACAACAACAACAACAACAAGAAGGTGTGTTGCAACCACTGTATAATTATATGACTGTGGACTTACACAAAGAGAGCCAATGTGGCACAGTGGTTTCAGTGTTGGACTAGGACTCTGGGAGACCAGGGTTCGAATCCTTTCTTCGCCATAATTATTCAGCAGTGCCTTCAATGTGTCACTTGATTGCTTGGAGATCCTTCTGCATGGCACAAGGGGAGCAGAAGCCACTGGCACATTGTCTTTTAGCAGAGGGGAGGTGTAATGGTTTACGCATTGATGTCAAGGTTCAATTCCTCCACTCAGCCATAGAAACCCACTAGTCGACATTGGGCAAGTCCCCCTCTCAGCCTCAGAGGAAGGCCATGGCAAGTCCCCTTTGAGGAAATCGAGCCAAGAGAGTCAGTCCTAGGAGTGGGTCACCATAACTTGAAATTAACTTGAACACATCCCCGAGTCCCACTCTGAAAAAGCATTGCGGCGGCCGGTATGGTCTATGCAAGGTATTGGAAAAGTGGGAAAGGACCAACTATTAAGGAATGGAAAATAAAAATCCACGAGTTAGCAATAATGGATAATCTTTCCATGCTAGCAAGTGGAAAAACATTACAACAATGCAAAGCAAAATGGAAGAATATAGTAAAGACAGGATTATAAAAACAAATAAAGGACAGATAGAACAAAGACTGTACAAAATAAATGACTAATTTCTTTTTCCTTCCCCCCCCCCCATTTTTTTTGTTTTTGTTTCCCCCTACTGAATAAATACCTGGAAGTAGAGAAGGTAATACGGTATGTTTCTGGATATGTTTATTAGCTGTTAGTGGATAGATGTCTAATTCTTTTATGTAAATTATCTATCTATCTATCTATCTATCTATCTATCTGTCTATCTGTCTATCTGTCTTCCCCCTGTCAGAACTGGACCCTTTTGCAGACCTTGGAGAAGTTGTCATCCAAAAGAGGTTACTTATTCAAACTCTTTTTGGGAGGGCATAGTGGTTACGGACTCTCTTAATCTTAATCTAATCTTAATCTCTTCACCTTAATCTAGAGTTAAGGCATGAGAAAGGCATGGCTCTGTCTGTCTGATCCTTGGTGGCTGTGGCTTGGGAGTTGAACCTCCCCATCTAGAGACAGTCTATCTCAGAAAGATAAATGTTGTAGAAGATAGGAGCATCAATAGGAGTATAGTGTCTAGAGCAAGGGATTTGCTGGGGTGAGAGGTGCAGGACCCCCCCCCCCCATGAAAGTGGCAAAACCACAAATAAAACAAACCACTATTTTTCTTAAACCTGAGACAACATCTCCCTAGGAATCTCTAGGACAGGTCCTCCACTGCAACCCTATATTCAACATCTGCCAGAAGTTGACTATAAAATTGCACCTAAAAATGCCTAGAGAAGTCTCTCTAGGAATTTCTATGTCCTCCAGTGCAATGTTTGGCAAACGTTGACCATAGAGTCACGCTACAGGATCTAGAGATTCCTAGAGAGTACATATTAATAAAATGCGTGAATAATCAAAGCTGCAAAAGTGGAGGGCTGACTGCAATGTATGTATTGTATGCCTTCAAGACATTTCTGATTTATGGTGACCCTAAGGTAATGGGGTTTTTTTTTGGCAAGATTTGTTCAGAGAGTTTGCCATTGCCTTCCTCTGAGGCTGAGAGTATGTGACTTGCCCACAGTCACTCAGTGGGATTCATGGCCGAACGGGGAATTGAACCCTGGTCTCCAGAGTCGTAGTCAAACCAGTATAACACATACTGATTTTCCAGATGAACACGGCTGTGACTTGAATTCGGTTCAAGAGGATGAAAACTTGTTTAGATATACAGGACAGGCAAGGATATTAAAGTTTATCATAAGCATCATGGGTGCCAACTCAGACCTTTCTGGTCCTACAGATCCCTGAGTAATATTACTATGTCATTATCACTATTGGGAGGTACTAATGATAACCCTGCTCCCTGCCTTTATGGAGTCTTGACTTCACTTTGACAATAGTGAAATTCTTAGCCATCTCTGTAGTGCCACCTCCTGGAACTGTAAGTATGAAATCATACGGAAAGTATGAAACCCATTGGTTTGCCTTGGCCAAGTCACACTCTCTCAGCCTCAGGGGAAGGCAAAGGCAAACCTCCTCTGAACAAATCTTGCCACGAAAACCCCAGGATAGGTCGCCATAAGTCAGAAATTACTTGAAGGCACGCAACAACAACTGTGATTCATATAGCCAGCTGGGGTGGTGGTGGATGAAGTGCTATTGAAAAACAACAGCAATATAATAAATAAATAAGTAAAATTAAAGATCTGCAGGAAAAGGTAGAAGGAAGGCCTGCCATGGGTTTGGGGAGAGGTGTCTAGCCAACCTCAAGTAAATCCTTGGAAGGGGAAATGAGAAATGTCTAACCATTTACTCTGCTCAGCTCAAGAGGGTTATCTTCCTATCAGATTGTGTTAGTGTGACCGATGCACACTCGCAGGGCACTGCACATTTTCACAGTTGAGATCCTTGGCTGAAAAGGGAAGAATGGCCTCATATACACACTTACATATCTTTATTACGGCGAAAGGCCAGCATAAGAATGGCCTCATATGAAGTACAGTCGGCCCTCCATTTTTGCGGGGGATCTGTTCAGGACCCACCCAACCCTGCGAAAATGGAGATTTGGGAATATTCAAGCCCTCATTGATTTTCACGGAGGTCGCCCCTCTGTGAGTGTGCAAAACCACTATCGGGTACAGCATGCCCACCAGTCTTCTTTCAGACATAAAGACAGCTCCCAGACATTAAGTCAAAAAGGACAGCTTTATTGCAGAAAAGAAAACAGCGCAGACAGGTCTTGACTTCTTTGACCAATCTAAAGGCACAGTACATTAACACACTTTTATAGAATAGAGCAAAATCCCTTCCCATAGTCAAGTGGCAAACTGTGATTGGTCCAAGTTTCCCGCGTCTTGGCCCTTCACATGATGTAATGTCCTACTGTCCGGACAATCCAACAAAGGGCCAGGTGCGTGTGAATCTACAGCTTCCCAGCGGCCTTAGACAAAACAACTGTGAATCCCACATCCGCTTTTTTGTTTGTGCATGTTGTTTATGTACTATGACGCCTGGGACTAGGAAACCATGGCTATCAAAGCCAGCACAGATATGAGGCTAATGTAGGTACCATCTTAACATATTAGATCTAAATCTATTAATCATTTAATATCAAACCAATCCGTATATGTTTCAAACACGATAAACACAATAAAATTAAACATTTCACTCAACTATGAGGGTTTGAATACAAGCAGCCGAGGCTAGAAACTCCCCCACGTTCCAGTTCCAAAGCCTTTCACTTTTCAGCCAGCTCATAGAATCATAGAATCATAGAGTTGGAAGAGACCACAAGGGCCATCCAGTCCAACCCCCCTGCCATGCAGGAACTCCCAATCAAAGCATCCCCAACAGATGGCCATCCAGCCTCTGCTTAAAGACCTCAAAGGAAGGAGACTCCACTACTCCCCGAGGGAGAAATGTGTTCCACTGTTGAACCACCCTTACTCTCAGGAAGTTCCTCCTAATGTTGAGGTGGAATCTCTTTTCCTGCAGCTTGCACCCATTGTTCCGGGTCCTAATCTCTGGAGCAGCAGAAAACAAACTTGTTCCCTCCTCAATATGACACCCCTTCAAATATTTAAACAGGGCTACCATATCCCCTCTTAACCGTCTCTTCTCTAGGCTAAACATCCCCAGCTCCCTAAGTCGTTCCTCATAGGGCTTGGTTTCCAGACCCTTCACCATTTTAGTTGCCCTCCTTTGGACACGCTCCAGCTTCTCAATATATCCTTTTTGAATTGTGTTGCCCAGAACTGGACCCAGGATTCCAGGTGAGGCTTGACCAAAGCAGAATAGAGTGGCACTATTACTTCTCTTGATCTAGACACTATACTTCTAGCTCATTTCTAGCGTTAAAGTCATTAACCCCTTCAGCACATTTTCACAACCCATCTCCCTCATACATTTTATCAAAACCATTCTGGCAGGAAAGCATTAACCTAATGCGATCCTGATAACCACAGACTTTAAGTCTGCGAGAAAAGAGGAGCGCCTGTGCAGCTGAAAATATATTGGGGCCTGCTAAGTGTTTCCGAAGGAAGAAACACAAAGAGGAAAGGTACCCATCCCCAACCCTGTTCTTGCACAAATCAAGTGACATGCCTTCTTACCTTGCAAGGCCAGATAAGGCAGAACAAGACACCTTTTCTCTCTCCTTCTCCCTTCCGATTTATTGGATTATGAACAAGCAGCCGGAGAGACACCTTGCGGTCCTGCCACAACTGCTTGCCTCAAGGTACATTGCCAATTGGGAGTGCACTGGTTGTAATTCTGCATCACTGTCTACACTTCATCACTTTTCTCAAGTTGTAGCTATGTTGCAGAAATGCAACAAAACCTTTAGTGAAATGCAAAGATGCACATCTGAGCACTACCAAGAATGTTCTGATGCGCATTAGGTGCTTCCGATGAGCATCAGGCGCTTCCGATGTGCATTGGACACTTCAGATACATATTGGGCACTCCTGATGCTCAATGAGTACTTGTGATGTGCGTCGGCCACTCTTGTTGCATTCTGGCAATTCCTAGCTGGTGTCCAGATGCACATTTGGAGTGTCCCAATCCACATCAGTGCCCATGGCACATTGGGGTCATGCTACATCCATCCATCCTTCCACTATGATTGTGCAATGGATGGCCATAGGTTGGGACATCATGGCAGCCCCTAAGTGAATACAGGCATTGCAAAGCTACTCAATTCTGTTTCCTGCTATAGGTAAGTCTAGTTACAAAGATGTAAGTCCCTTGCTGAATTCCAACCATCATCTACCAATGCCACATCTCCAGCACCTGGGAAACTCTTTGGTTGAAGGGTTGCCAGGCTGACAAGTTTGTCATCCAGCCTCTGTTTCAAAACCTCCAAAGAAGGGAGCTCCACCATTCTAGGAGGGAGTGTATTCCCACTGAACAGCTCTTACCGTTGCAAAGTTCTTCCCAATGTTGAGGTGGAATCTCTTTACCTGTAGTTTGAATCCATTGCTCCATGTCCTATTCTCTGGAGCAGCAGAAAACAAGCTTGCTCCATCCTCAGTATGACACCCCTTCAAATACTTAGACAGGGCTATCATATCCCCTCTTAACCGTCTCTTCTCCAGGCTAAACATCCCCAGCTCCCTAGGTCTCTCCTCATAAGGCATGGTTTCCAGACTCTTCACCATTTTGGTGGTCCTCCTCTGGACATGCTCCAGCTTCTCAACATCCTTTTTGAATGGTGGTGCCCAGAACTAGACTCAGTATTCCAGGTGAAGCCTGACCAATGCAGATTAGGGTGGCACTATTCCTTCCATGTAGACACTACTCTCCTATTGATGCAGCCTAGAATTGCATTGGCCTTTTTAGCTGCTGCATCACACTGTTGGCTCATGTTCAACTTGTGGTCTCCTAGGACTCCTAGATCCCTTTCACATGTCTTGTTAAGCCAGGTGTCCCCCATTCCTATATCTATATATCACCCTCTGAGGGAGTCCATTCCACTGTCAATCAGCTTGCTGTTAAAAAACTCCACTTAACTCGGGTGGAAACTCTTTTCTTGTTAATTTGGTGAGCATTGATTCAGGAGACCCTCTCCTCCTCGATTCCATGGGATTGGTAAATCAGTCCCTGTGCATTATTCCATGTTTCACTGTGGAGCCATAAGCAGGCACATGGGTGCATACACTACTCTATGTTGGTACTCCGCAGAAGAGCAGTGGATGCACATGAGTGTAGATTTTCAGTAAGCAAGTGTGATTTTCAGTAAGCAAGTGTGATAGTCTTGACTTGTGTTGGGTGATGTACAAAGTGGAGGGGAAACATTAAGCAAGGGTTGTTGTTTTTTATAGAAAAATAGAGAGAAACTGGTTATGCTTTTAGCTGTGGAAAAATTTCTAGTGCACAATTCAGCCTGGGGACTTTGGGGCTGTTTAATTGCAGAGGTTCTCAACAAAGACTCTGAGACATCGGTCCCAAAATAATCCAGAAATAATCCAATTTGAGACCACTTTAACTGCCCTGTGGCTCAGTGCTAGGGAAACCTGGGAATTGTAGTTTCTTGTGGCCCCAGAGCTGTCTGACAGAGGAGGCTCAGTGTTACAGAATAATAGAATCACAGAGTTGGAAGAGACCACAAGGGCCATCCAGTCCAACCCCCCTGCCATGCAGGAACTCAAAATCAAAGCATCCCCGACAGATGGCCATCCAGCCTCTGTTTAAAGACCTCCAAAGAAGGAGACTCCACTCTCCACTGTCTCACAAAACTAGTTCCCAGACTTCCCTAGCATTGAGCCAGGGCAGTTAAACCACTCTCAAACTGGGTTATTTCTGCAGTGTGTTTTGGACTGAAATCAGTATTTTGCAGCCATGGCTGCATTGAAATGCAAACAAAAAAATGCTGTCAGGTGTCAACATCAGCTCCTGGTTTCTGGATTAAAATTTACCTGAAGGAGAAGCAGGTGAGGCAAAGAAAAGGATGGTTGATTGAACAAAAGGAGTGATGTGGGCGGCCAGCTGCCCACCTGGAACCACTGAGCTTTGATGACTAGGGCTAATCTGGGAATAAACACTGTCTCCTTGTTCTGGTCCCATAATAATACAAATTAGAATCACTGCCGCATTCTTTAAACTAGGACCTTGTGTTCCCTACGTGTAGGCTAACAATCAAGGCTGCTTTTGAAAAAGAAATGTGGGGAGAAGCCGATGATATAAAATATAAATCTATATATAAATCTGCTCCAAGCGGAGGTGCTGCGTGTGTTTGTTTTCTATCGTGGTTTTCAACCATCTTCCCTTTTAGTGAAGGTATGGAAGGAAGAAATTCGACAGGCAACTTCGTTCAAAACTCAAATCTTGGTGCTAGAGGTAGGAGCTTCCCCTGCTTAACTACTGCCTGTTAGGCCACTGTTGGTTGGTATATATACAGTACATGCAAATAATATATCATGCAAATAATATATCACTGTTGGTTGGTATATATACAGTACATGCAAATAATATATCATGCAAATAATATATCACTGTTGGTTGGTATATATACAGTACATGCAAATAATATATCATGCAAATAATATATCACTGTTGGTTGGTATATATACAGTACATGCAAATAATATATCATGCAAATAATATATCACTGTTGGTTGGTATATATACAGTACATGCAAATGATATATTTGCATGTACTGTATATATACCAACCAACAGTGGCCTAACAGGCAGTAGTTAAGCAGGGGAAGCTCCCACCTCTAGCACCAAGATGTGAGTTTTGAAGGAAGTTGCTTGTCGAATTTCTTCCTTCCATATACCTTCACTAAAAGGGAAGATGGTTGAAAACCACGATAGAAAACAAACACACGCAGCACCTCCGCTTGGAGCAGATCAAGCCTTTGCATGTACTGTTGTCAAGCCAGGTGTCTCCCAACCTTATATATAATTAATATAAGTTAGAATTCATAGAATTCATAGAATTGTAGAGTTGAAGAAAGCCAAAGGGCCATTCAGTCCAATCCCTTTCTGACATGCAGGAAGACACAAGACACAATCAAAGCACTTTCTGTGACTGATGGCCACCCAGCCTCTCTTTAGAAACCTCCAAAAGAAGGAGGCTCTACCACTTTCTCAGGCAGTGTCTTCCACTGTCAAACAGCTCTTACCCTCAGGAAATTCTTCTGAACGTTTAGCTGGAATTTATTTTCCTGTAGCTTGGATTCATTGCTCCATGCCCTGGTCTCAGGAGCAGCAGAAAACATCTTGAATATGATGCCCCTTCAAATATTTAAACATGACTATCATGTCACCCCTTAACCGCCTCGTCTCCAGGATAAATATACCCAGGACCCTAAGCCACTCCTCATAGTATTTGGTGGTTTCCAGACCTTTCACCATATTGCTCACTCCAACTTGTCCACATCCTTTTTGAATTCTGGTGCCCAGAATTGGACACAGGATTCCAGGTTAAGGTCTGACCAAAGCAGAATGGAGTGGCACTATTACTTCCCTCGATCTAGACACTAGACTTCTATTGATGCAGCCTAGAATCACATTGGCCTTTTTAGCTGCCGCATCACACTGTTGACTCACATTCAACTTGTGGTCTACTAGGACTCCTAGATCCCCTTTGCATGTACTGTTGTCAAGCCAGGTGTCTCCCAACCTATGTCTGTGCGTTTCATTTTTTTTCTCCATAAGTGTAGTACCTTACATTTCTCCCTGTTGAAATTCATTTTGCTAGTTTTGGCTCAGCTTTCTAATCATAGAATCATAGAGTTGGAAGAGACCACAAGGGCCATCCATGCTACCATGCAGGAACTCACAATCAAAGCATCCCTGACAGATGGTCATCCAGCCTCTGTTTAAAGACCTCCAAGAAAGGAGACGCCACCACACTCTGAAGAAGTGTGTTCCACTTTTGAACAGCTCTTACTTTCAGGAAGTTCCTCCTAATGTTTCGGTGGGATCTCTTTCCCTGTAGCTTGCATCCATTGTTCCATTCAGGGGTAGGCAACCTGTCCCCTTTAAGGGCCGAGGGACTTCAGCTCCCAGAATCCCAGGAGCTATTGGCCAACATGGGACTATGGGCCAACATGGCTAAGGCTTCTGGGAGCTGAAGTCCCTCGGCCCTTAAATGGGAGTTGTAGCTCTTCACCTCTGGCTCTAACTCACCACCTTGTTATGCAGAAGAGCTGACCAGCTTTGATCAGTGGTTGATGCTTCTTTCCCAAGCAGCAGAGTTTCAGAGAATAGGCTGAAGACCCTGACAAACTTTCCAAGCCTTCTCACTCTTCTTCCTGAGATGTCTCTAAACTTCTCCAGGATTCTTCTGGCTCTTGTATCTTCCCTCAAGACACCAGACAACTCAGTAGTCTTATATAAAAGATCTACTTTATTCTACTATATCACAATCTCTACACTTCACAATATCTCCAAAACTACTCCACAATGTACATTAGCAAACATTGCAATTTATAGCCATTGTTAGACACCACCCACCAGTCAGTTTCCACCCAGTGGGTGTGTACATACATCTTGATTGGTCCACATAGATCATCCCATACCTAAGACCAACCCAAGTGTTTCATCACTTTACCTTGACCACTTAATGAGTCTCAGGTGTTTGCAATCTATCACAGGTGTTCTCAATATACCTTCTATAACTTTGTCCTTGGCTCTCAAGGCTTCTTAATTATATTATCTTTTTCACCTGTGTATCTTCCTGATTGCTCCTGCTTAGTCACTTTGACATTCACATACATATTTTTATTTCTATTACTGTATATCCCATGTTGCTTTTTCCTTAACAATCTCCTCCGAAATAAAATATTGTATGTGTCTTATAATGTCATTCCAACCATCTGTGTCAGTCTTTCATGTTTTTCCGCCGTCAATGCTTTTGTGAACAAATCTGCTATGTTGTGTTGTGTTTCTATATATCTCAATTCTATTTTACCCTTCTGAACCATGTCTCGCACATTTTGATATCTAACACCAACATATTTTGTTCTGTTCTTCAAATTTTCAGCTTCAGCCATTGCTATGCATGACTGTGAATCTTCCAGAATTTCTACTGGTATCTTGTAACTTTCATTTAAATCATTCAATAACTGCTCAACCCACTGTACCTCATTTACTATCTCATTTAAAGCTGCGAATTCTGCTTCCGTCGTACTTATCACTACATTTGTTTGTTTCCTACTTCTCCAGACTATTGGACTTTCACTGTACTTAATTATTATTCCTGTAACTGACTTCTTGTCTCCTAATTCTGATGCAAAAGAACTGTCTACATAGCAATCTAAATCTGAATGACTGTTTCTAATTACCAATTTCTTATCTAGAGTTCCTTTCAAATATCTCAATAAGTGTTTTACTGCTGTCCAGTCTTCAATTTTTGGATCATTAACTCTTCTGGACAATACATTTACAGCATACGAAATGTCTGGTCTGGTGTGGCAAGATATGAATTGTAAAGATCCTATTATGCTCCTGAATAAAGTCTTGTCTTCAAAATCTCTAGATGTTTTTTCAGATACGAAACCAATTGTCATTGGAGTTCTTACTATTTTAGCATTTTGTAATCCACACTTTTCAATCAAATTTTCAATTTTCTTTCTCTGGCTTAACAAACAATGTCCTTCTTCTGTCCACTCAACACCAATACCTAAATAAGACTTTAATAAACCTAGATCCTTCAAAACAAACTTTTTAGACAACTCTTTTTTTACTGATTCAATCTCCTGTCTTGACTTTGCTGCCACGCACAAATCATCTACATAGATCACTAACACTATGTCTCCTTTTGTATAGACACAAGCATCTGCAATGCTCCTTTTGTATCCTAGTTTAACTAACTCGTCATTAATGCACAAATTCCATGCTCTGGCACTTTGTTTTAACCCATACAATGCTTTCTTTAATTTATAAACTTTCTGACTACCAATTTCTTCAAAACCTTGTGGCTGCTCCATAAATATCTCTTCATCTAAACTAGCATTTAAGTAGGCTGTTTCAAAATCAAAATGTTCTACAACTAAATTCCTTTTTGCTGCTACAGCCAGAACCATTCTCAGACTTTCTGGCTTTGCAGTTGGAGAATATGTCTTGTCATAGTTCTCATACTGCTGTTGTGCAAAACCCTTAGCTACTAACCTAGCTTTATACTTAATACTTCCATCTGGCATTTCTTTCTTTTTGTACACCCACTTACAACCAATTACTTTCTTGTCTTTGGGTCTATCAACTATTTCAAAAACATTTTTATTTACCAGACAACCAAACTCATCATCCATTGCATCAATCCATCTTTCCTGTTTTTCTCTAGACAAACTTTCCAACTCTTCAAAACTTTCAGGCTCTTCCACTGCTAAACAAGCTCTTGCATTTGTCACAACAAACCTATCTGGTGGCTTCCTAACTCTGTGACTACGTCTGGGAATAAACTCTGCTGATTTGCCTCTTTCATCCTCACTTTCTGTACTGGAAGTTATAGTTCTATGGCTAAATCTCTTGTCCTCACTCATTCTAGTAGTAATAGGTCTAGATTGTGTCTCATTATCTGAAGAACTATCACTGCTGCTAGTGGATGCTTCTGGCTTAACTGAAACCCCTCCGTTTCCTGGAGTTGGTTCAGTTTGTGTTTCTGGCTCATTTGAACTTCCTAACCTCAAGAAAACTTCTTTATTTGCATGCAGTTTGTCCCAACCGGCATGTCTCTCGAAATTTGCAGACCTAGAATACTGCACTTCTTTTCCACCTAAATGAAACTTATAGCTATTTCCTGAATACCCCAAAAACCTAAGTCTTTTACTTTTGGGTTCTCCCTTTTTCCTGAAACAAGCTGGTATGAAAACATGAGCAAATTGTCCAAAGACTCTCAAATATTTGTAATTTGGCACTCTCCCATACAATACCCTGTAGGGAATGTCTTCAATTTCAGAATGATACAGTCTGTTACTAATATGTACTGCTGTCAAAGTTGCTTCTGCCCAGAAACTATCTTTTACCTCTGCATCTGCCATCAAACAAGCCGTTATTCTTTTTATATCTTGTATTTTTTTCTCCGCTAAACCATCTTCGTTAGGACAAGCGGGATTAGTAGTTTCATGCCTTATTCCCACCTTTTGAAACCAATTAAACAATTGATTACTCAGAAATTCTCCTCCTCGGTCAGTAACAATGGTGCCTACTCTAATATCAAATTGTCTTTCCACCATTCTCACCCATGCTTTTAAACTTTGCCCAGCGTCAGATTTGTTTTTCAATATTCTTACAAATGCAAACCTTGTAAACCTATCAACAATTACTAGGAAATATTTGCTTCCCCCTAAAGATAAACAATTAGCTTGGGCAACATCTGCATGTACAAACTGAAATGGTCTTTGAGCAATTCTTTTGGTTTTCTTGGCTACTGGAAAAGCTCTGACCTTTACCTGATTACATACAGTACAATCTAAGTGATTTTTGCATTCAGCAACTTTTAAATCTGGACACATACTGATTAACTTCTTTAAACATTTGAAACTAGCATGACCAAATTTTCTATGGAGTTCATGTATACAGTCTTTGTGAATTGGACTATTGTCTATGTTATTAACATTTTCAACACTGTAGCTATCAATATTGTCTTCCAAATAGTAAAGTTTATCCTTTTTCAAGCCTATGCCTCGCAATTCCCCATTCAGTTTTATCTTACACATATTCTTTTCAAAAATGACTGTGTAGTCTCTGTCTGTTAATCTGCTCACTGATAACAAATTATTTTCTAACTCCTTTACATGTAACACATCATTAAAGTTTTCCTTTAGCCCTGGAATGTAAACTGTACCCATTTGATTTACAGTACTGAGCTCTTTCCCATCAGCTAAAACTACAGCATTTACATTAGCTGATTTTCTATTACTTATCAAATTAATATTGTTACACATTGAAGATGATGCTCCTGAGTCAATTAACCATTTACAATTAGCATTTTGTTTTTCCTTAATCATGGTTGCAAACCCCTTTTTGTTACCACTGTCCTTCAAAAATGGAGGTTTGGACTGCTTTTGATACTGCCGCGGCTGCCATCTGCTCTCTCCTTGCTTGCTTCTCTCAGCAGCAAATTGTTTACAATGTCTCTGTAGATGACCAATCTTTTTACAATAAAAACACCTCCGTTGCTCCCTTGTAGAAGCTGCTTCTTCCTGCTTTCGTAGATCAGGCGTGGTTTGTTGTTTTGGCACAGTCCTCAAACTTGCTGAGTCATTCTGCTCAGACTTTCTTCTCAAATTTTCCTCCAATATTTTTGCAACAATTAAGTCTCTGTTCAGCTCAGCTTCTGGCAAATTTTGCAAGCTATTTGTTATGTTGTCCCAAGAAGAGTCCAGCGATTCTATTAAAATATAACACTGCTGCTCCTTGCTAATTTCCACTCCTCTCAGTTCAGCTTGCACAAATAAATCCTGCATTGTTTTTAAATGTTCTATTACACATTGTCCTTTAGTCATCTTCTGCCTGTAAATTCTTTTAGACCAAAGCATTTTTGCAAACGCAGTTGAAGGAGTGTGTAATCTCTGCAAGGTATCCCACACATCCTTGGCGGACACTTTATCTCTTACGTCGTTAATCAAGTCTTCTTCTAGCATGAGATAAAGACATGCTTTTGCTTTAGCGTCTCTTTCTCGAGTGGCTGCATTAGCATCAGCTGCCAGCCCTGTTTCAACTGTCGACCACAGAGACTCCTTTATTAGTAGAGATTGGGCATATATTTTCCAGGTAGAGTAGTTATTTCTATTTAATTTACTAAACTTTAGGATCTCCATCTTAATTTGTGCAGTGACTCAATTTGACACAGTCCTTCTGAGTATGCACAGCAGACAAAATACAAAAAGATTTACTCACAAAGCTCCACAAAACTTTCTTCCACACTCTGGAATTTTCAGCTTCTGTGGATGCTGGTTGCTCTAGTATCTGGGCCCATAACCCTTGTCAGGGATGATGGGAGTTGTAGCTCTTCACCTCTGGCTCTAACTCACCACCTTGTTATGCAGCAGAGCTGACCAGCTTTGATCAGTGGTTGATGCTTCTTTCCCAAGCAGCAGAGTTTCAGAGAATAGGCTGAAGACCCTGACAAACTCTCCAAGCCTTCTCTCTCTTCTTCCTGAGATGTCTCCAAACTTCTCCAGGATTCTTCTGGTTCTTGTATCTTCCCTCAAGACACCAGACAACTCAGTAGTCTTATATAAAAGATCTACTTTATTCTACTATATCACAATCTCTACACTTCACAATATCTCCAAAACTACTCCACAATGTACATTAGCAAACATTGCAATTTATAGCCATTGTTAGACACCACCCACCAGTCAGTTTCCACCCAGTGGGTGTGTACATACATCTTGATTGGTCCACATAGATCATCCCATACCTAAGACCAACCCAAGTGTTTCATCACTTTACCTTGACCACTTAATGAGTCTCAGGTGTTTGCAATCTATCACAGGTGTTCTCAATATACCTTCTATAACTTTGTCCTTGGCTCTCAAGGCTTCTTAATTATATTATCTTTTTCACCTGTGTATCTTCCTGATTGCTCCTGCTTAGTCACTTTGACATTCACATACATTTTTTTATTTCTATTACTGTATATCCCATGTTGCTTTTTCCTTAACAAGGTTGCCTACCCCTTTTCTAGTCTCTGGAGCAACAGAAGCTTGCTCTATCCCAGGGGTAGGCAACCTTTCCCCTTTAAGGGCTGAGGGACTTCAGCTCCCAGAAGCCTCAGCCATGTTGGCTAATAGTCCCATGTTGGCCAATAGCTCCTGGGATTCTGGGAGCTGAAGTCCCTCGGCCCTTAAAGGGGAAAGGTTGCCTACCCCTGCTCTATCCTCAATGTGACATCCCTTCAAATACTTAAACAAGGCTATCATATCACATCTTACCCTTCCCTTCTCCAGGCTAAACATACCCAGTTCCCTAAGTCGTTCCTCAAAGGGCTTCATGGTTTCCAGACCCTTCACCATTTTGGTCACCCTCCTCTGGACACGCTTCAATTTGTCAATATCCTTTTTGAATTGTGGTGCCCAGAACTGGACACAGTATTCCAGATGTAGTTTTGAATTTTGATCCTATCCTCTGGTGTATTGGCTATTCTTCTCAATTTTGTGTCATCTGCAAAATTTGACAAGCATGCCCTGTATTCCATCACCCAATTCACTGATAAAGATTCACTTGGGGGCTTATGTCTACGTAAATGGACATACGTCTGCGGGAAACAGTAATGAGCAGTTTTGCAACATCCGTATTCAGCAAGGATCTGCCACGAGGTTACGATGCAGGAGGGCAACCCAAGTGACCAATGCATCAGGACATTTGGACCAATGCACAGCAGGCATCGATGCCTATGAGGCGCTTCATCCAGACAATGGCTAATGAGTGCCAATGAACATTTGTAGATCACTTGTACATCATTCACGAGTTGGACACAATCCGTTGGTTGAGTGTAGGAGGACAGACTTCACCCAGTGCAATGAACAGCAACATATTTTTTTTAATTCTTAAATAGCATTTTTTTTCATTTCCAAAATATACATAATTAATTATTAGTGTTTCAGAACAACATCTGACAAAACCAAATGTTGCAAACTGACACACGAAACCTGGACACGGAAATCTGGCGAGCAAAAGCAAACCCAGTTTTGTGCTGTGGATATCGAGAGGATTTTGGCAGTGCCCCTCCCAGCCGTTCGTCCTCCGAGAACTGAACATGGCGGAGGGCGTGCGTGAGCCCCTGCTACCCGACCCTGTGGCCACCAACCTCATGGGCAGATGCTGGCCCAGTGACAGGTATTTTTATGCTCAGGTGCAGCACACTACAAGCAGATCTCGGGGGATGTTACTTTTAGGGGATGACAGTTTCCAGAATCCCAAGACAGTGGTGACAGTGGCTACGGTGATGTGGGATTCTGGGAACTGTTGTCCAAGGCCGAGGTCCTCTTTGACACTGCTGGAGCATAAGTCTTTTACTTATGCTGGGAGCCCAGCAATGGTGCCACAAAGCTCCCCCTTATAATGAATCTGTTCCAATGTGAAGCCAAAGGCTTTCATGGCCGGCATCCATAGTTTTCTGTGGGGTTTTGGGGCTATGTGTCCGTGTTCTGGCAAAGCCTGGAGGTGTGTTACAGGGGACAAGCCACTGAAATTCACAAACACCTGGCCAACTTTTCAACAGGAAAGAAGAAACCCTGAAAGTAAACAATGTTGGGCTACCATACAATCAAAGAGTTGGAAGAGACCACAAGGGCCATCCAGTCCAACCCCCTTTGTCCATGCAGGAACTCTCAATTAAAGCATCCATGACAGATGGCCATCCAGCCTCTCTTTAAAGACCTCCAAAGAAGGAGACTCCTAATGTTGAGGTGGAATCTCTTTTCCTGTAGTTTGCATCCATTGCTCTGTGTCTTATTCACTGGAGCAGCAGGAAACAAGCTTACTCCATCCTCAATGTGACACCCCTTCCAATACTTAAACAGGGCTACTATCTACCCCTTAACCATCTCTCCTCCAAGCTAAACATACCCAGCTCCCTAAGTCTTTCCTCATAAGGCATGGTTTCCTGAAAAACACCAAAACCAAGACTCCACATAAGCAAATGAACACCATCCAGAGTCAGGGGGTTTCCCCACAGACAATGGATCACCAGTTAAATAGACACAAGTCCCCCAGAACACATCTCCAGGCTTTGCCATTCAACACAGTAGAACACACAAACCAACTCCACTGTTAACACAGAAAACCATTTCCTCCCAAACAAAGGTCCCACAGGTATATATACCCCACTCACTTCCATGCCACAACACTCTGAAGATGCCAGCCACAGATGCAGGCAAAACGTCAGGAAGAAATTCTTCCAGAACACAGCCACACATCCCAAAAAACCCACAGAAAACTGTAATCTGTTCCAGTTTGGATCAAGGGGAGGAGGCAGCTGGTAGATTCCATGTCAGTGGGATGATGAATCCATCCTGGGTCTTTTTTGGGTAGCCTTAATGAAGCTATCCATGGTACTACTGAATGCACACTGGGAGACTTCCCAGGACAGAGTTGGAAGAGACCCCAAGGGATATCCAACCCATTCTACCATGAAGGTAATGGAGGTTAATATGGAGGCCAAAACCTGGAGTGGAGTCACCGCTCTGCTGATATGGAAGCCATTATTGACCCAGCTGAGTTGTACACCCAGGAGGAAAGGTTGCACAAAGCGGTGCTGGATAATTCCTTGTGCCATGCCCAGTAAAAAATGACTTTCGGGCTTTTATCCATCCACTCCCTGGTTTACAGAAGTTTCAAGTGACCAAGAGGATTCCAGCTCCCCCATACCCCCAAAATGCAACTTTCCCAAACTGACTACAACATACGATCACAACGTGCTAGAGGGGAAGTGTGCATGCATGCTCTCTGGGTCGTCTATTCCCTTTTTAAAAATAACTCCCAGCCATGTGCATTTTGCTCCTGAACCAAAAGTGCAAAAAATACCTTGCTCCCAGCAAGGCCAAACTTGACACTGCAAAAGCTGCTTGGATAAATTGGGTATTACAAAATATCAGCTGGGTTTAGTTCTATATAAATATATACAATTCCACACACCTACTCACACTCAGCATCCCATGAGGCTGCACAGTGCGAGGGTGGCGAGGGATTTTAAAAAACCCTTTCTGGCTGAAAGCAGGGTGTTTCCCAGTATATAAGTGGGCAAGTTTAAAGCCAGGATCCCACATTTCTAGAACTAAATAGAACTGGCATTTCTACCCTGAACCTGGAAAAGTTGTCATTTTTGGACAACTCCTGTGCTTAAAATGTGCTGTGCTCTGTGCTGACTCTAGGAAAGGTTACCTCTTTGGATTAATCTGAATAAATCATTTAAGCTTTCGGTCTGAAGATTAGTCCAAAGAAGGAAAGGGAAAGGGAAAGGATGGATGGATGGACTGAATTTATATGCTGCTTTTCTCCCAAGAACATCTGGGAGTTGTATTCCAAAATAATTATTTTCTAAGCTTCGCTGCCACCCCAGAGCATGGGAACACCCCTACAATTTTTATGTCCAAGATTTGTATGCTCAGATGCAACACACTACAAGCAGATCTTGAAGGATGTTACTTTGAGGGGACTACAACTCCCAGAATCTCCAGACATTGGTGACAATGGCTAAGCTGATGTGGGGGGATTTTGGGAGCTGTTGTCCAAGGCTGGGGTCCTCTTTGACACTGACTTATACTGACTATGCTTGTAAGCACTGGGATGGGATGGGATGGGGTCATCTATGAACTCCAGCTTCCATCTGCCACAGCCGGGCTTGGCTAATGGTCACAAGGAAATGTGCAATTGTACTAAAATTTCTCCATTAAGTCACCTTCCGGGTTGACCATCTATGAAGCACAGCAATGTAACCAGTAGAGGTGGAAGGGTTTTTCCTTTTTTAAAAAATTCTATTTGGGTATTTGCACTTTTTCAAGAAAGTGGTCTGGGGGCATTTGGTTGTCAAATGCATCCTAAAAACCAGCAAGGGAAACATGATGCAGGAAGCTATGGAAGGTGAGTTAATGGAGAAATTTTAGCACAATTGCACATTTCCTTGTGACCATTAGCCAAGCCCGGCTGTGGCAGATGGAAGCTGGAGTTCATAGATGACCCCATCCCATCCCATCCCAGTGCTTACAAGCATAGTCAGTATAAGTCAGTGTCAAAGAGGACCCCAGCCTTGGACAGCCTATTATTCTTGGCTGTGGCATCCCATTTGTGGAAAGCTCTCCCCTTGGAGGTCCGACCGATGCCAACGTCGATTTATTTCCAGTGCCTAGGTAAAACATGGCTTTTTATTTAAAATAATAATATTTTATTAATATTATTGTTATTATTGTTATTGTTATTATTATTATTTAATAATAATAATAATATTGGGGACTAATGTGTTTCAAGTCTACATGTACATGGTTTTAAATTGCTGTAGTTTTTAAAGTGGTTTTAAGTGTTGCTGGCCCGAATCCTAACAGGGACTTACTACATCTCCGTAAGTAGACTTGTCTGCAAATATTAGAATTGGGCATTTCCATCATATCCATATCAAATAAAGGGCTGCTGTTATGTTATTACATAGGGGAGCTAGCAAACTGATCGATGCACATTGGGATCAATGCACAACCGATGCCCACCAAGATGTTCAATGCAGTTTTACCTTGTTCAAATCATTTAAGCTTTTTTGTTCTGACAATGTTTACATGGGTCCAAAACACACTGCAGAAATCATCCAGTTTGAGACCGCTTTAACTGCCCTGGCTCAGTGCTAGGGAATCCTGGGAATTGTAGTTTATTGTGGCACCAGAGCTCTCTGACAGAGAAAGCTCAATGTCTCACAGAATTCCCAGAATTCCCTAGCATTGGGCCAGGGCAGTTAAAGCGGTCTCAAACTGGATGATTTCTGCAGTGTGTTTTGGACTTATGTTTACATTGTATGCAGCCCTAAAGTCTTGTGATAAAGGGCAGGACAGAAGAAATCTAACAATGTAATAATTTGTGGATATGTTAATTAGAAATTCTAATAGGATTGTTTTGATCTGTAATGGTAGAATAATATATTCCCCCCCCCCCTTTTTTTCCCTTTTCATTACAGTTAAGATGGAGGGGGGGGGCATTTTTGGTTACATATTTTTTTCTGGCTTACTTTCCTTCTCTCTAAACATATATCATTTTGACTTTGACTGTAAATTAGATTGCTGGTGTTAAAAATGAATTAACAAAATTGCTGCAAATGCAATGTTTTCTTATGCAGAAGTGTGTGCTTCATTTTTAAACCTTTGTATGCTTTTTGAATGATTTTCTACTGTTTACAGCTGTGGTTTTAATGTGATGGTTTTTAGATTAGGTTTTAAATGTCAAGTTTTTTAATATCAGATTTTTGCCTGATTCTTTTGTATTCTACTCTGGAAGAAAGATGGCATGTAAATGAAATAAATAAAATAGATAAGAGAGATAGAGACAGTGAATCCACTGAATTTTCCTATGTGTTGACTTGCCAGTCAACAATTGATTGGATCAGTCTACTTTATTCAGGCCTAACTGATAGAATTCCCACCATTGTTTTAAATTTTAATTGTTTTAAAACTTTTAAATTAATTTTACTCGCATGCTGGATCAAGATCCGAGGATATATAGGATGGGATATAAACATTTTAGGTAAAACAATTTTCTTCTTCTTAAATTTGGACTGAATTCGCATGTTTTACCTCTACATCCACCAAAATATTCCTGATGCAAACACATAGAGATCTCTTGAGGAATCCATTGTCCTCTGCCTGTAAAGAGGCCTGTGATCTCAGAGGAATGGAGACATACTGGATTGCAAAAGAGGGGTCCCTGTTGAGATGTAAATGGATTTTAAATTTCCTGTTCTTTGAAAATCTCCCTATAGCTTCAGGGCCAGAAGGAGAAAGATCCTGCCTGCAAAATATATCCTTCCTTTCCACCATATACTGCCATCTTAACTAAAGACTGAAACAACATCTAGGCATCTGACTGACATCTCCAATTTCTTTTTCTCCTGTTTGGTTTGCAACATTCAACATGGTGAAGAAGAAGCCCATGGAGCTTCGAAAGCTTGCAACAAGTCTATTGTGCATTTTGGTTGGCCAATGAAGGTATCGCTGATGGATTTTTGTTTGATTGTAATAAATGTATAAATTATACTGCCACCCTCAGGAGTCTGCAACAACCAGTTTATGCCATAAATATACCTAGCTGGAGAATGCTAAGAGTCTCAGGTGTTTAGGGGAAGGTCTGTCCATGAAAGAATGATCATGGAAAGACGTGGCGACTGGTGGTTCCCATGTCGGTGGGCTGGTGAATCCATGCCAAGTTTTGGCTAGCTCTAAAGGAGTTGTCCAAAGTGCTGATGGATTAAATTCTATCATGGATCCATTGCCCCACTGATTTGGGTGCTACCATCTCCCACAGGCAGAACTACTACAAGGGACCCTACAAGCTGCTGTCGGCAGATCTGGTTTGGGGATCTCTTTGGTTTGTTTACTGGCTCGCCAAGACCTGTCAACTAGTTACAAGTGGGGCAAAGTGGTAGCTCAAGGTAAGTGGAATTAGCAATAACATGGTGGCCCATGAGAAGAAATGTTATTGTTTCCCACAAGTGGACCAGTTTATGCCATGAATATGCCGACCCAGAAGATGCCAATGGAGTCAGTGGCTTGCATCTGCATTATGACAGGTCAGGGATGGTGGCAACTCATGGTTCCCATGTCGGTGGGGAGGCAAATCCGCTTCAGGTGTCAAGCCAGGCTTTAAAGGAGATGCCCAAGGTGCTGAACTGAACCTCCAAACTAGGCTTAGCATCTTGCAGAGATCTTTTAAAGCAGCAATTCCCAAACTCTGGTCCTTCATCCCCCAGAAACCTCAGCCATCTTGGCCAATGGTCTGGGATTCTGAAGTCCAAAATACCGGGAAGGCCAGCGTTTGGGAATCATTGTTTTAAAGCTACCCAAAACCTAGCGTAGATTCACTGCTCCCTTGATATGGGAGCTGTTAGGGATGCTAGAAGCCTAGTTGTGTGGCCAGGTGGGGCAAAGCATTTTGCAATTGTTAAAACAATTAGACGAGTCTGGAAATGTATGTCCACCCGCCGATGAGATCTAGCAGTAGATCCCCACTGTCACTCCTGCCTACCCCTGGCCTACGGACTAGAGCAGGTCCTCTTCAGGGAAATGACGGAGGCTTCTTACGCTGAGCAGCAGCTGGGCTTGGATGGAGGCTACAGAAGCAGGAATCTCAGAACCAGCAGGGCATCCACAAGAAGGAACCCAGCGCCGCCCCGGAAGCTGCTCCGGCCAGCAATCCCAATGCCATCTGGTCTCCGGACACGCGGGAAGGATCTTCACGGAAAATGACGTGAGTCACTCCAGATGCTGCGAAGGAGAACGACAACTCACCGTAAGCCTCAGGTGGATCACAGCATATATGCATCACAGCAAACCTGGGTTTCCTCTCTCCCCCAGCCCTGTCTCATGGGATTTTGGAGTGGTGTATAACAAAATCAATTCAAGTTTCCTCCATCTGTGCAATAGGCATATTTTTTGATGAGGAAATTGGAAGTTGTTGTGGTGTTCTTGTGTGCCTTCAGGTCATTTCTGACTTATGGGGACCCTAAGGCAAGCCTACCATGGGGTTTTCTTGGCATGATTTGTTACAAGGGGGTTTGCCACTGCCTTCCCCTGAGGCTGAGAGTGTGTGACTTGCCCAAGGTCATCCCCGTGAGTTTTCATGGCTGAGCTGGAAATCGAAGCCCGGTCTCCAGAGTCGTTGTCTAGCACTCAAACCACTACACCACACAATATAGTCACTTTGTCATTATTGAGCCAGCCTCAGAACTTGAGAAAGTTACCCCACTAGATACAAACTTTTTGGCTGTCAAATTCCAGAATCCTCCAGACACTATGGCCAGAGCTGGGATATGTGTGTAAGTGCCTTCAAGTCACCCATTAACTTATGGCAACCCATGAATTTCACAGGGTTTTCTTAGGCAAGGACTACTTAGAGGTGGTTTTGCCACTTCCTTCCTCTGAAATACAGCCTACAGCACCTGGTATTCATTGGTGGTCTCCTATCCAAGGACTAACCAGGGCTGACCCTGCTTAGCTCTGTGTGTGTGTGTGTGTGTGTGTAAACTCCTTCAAGTCACTTGTTGATTTACAGTGAGCCCATGAATTTCAGAGGGTTTTCTTAGCCCAAGGAATACTCAGAAGTGGTTTTGCCAGTTCTTTCCTGTGAAGTATAGCCTGCAGCACATGTTTATTTAAAAATAAATTTATCACTTGGTCTTTTTGTTGGCAATGTCTCATCCAAGTACTAACCAGGGCTGGCCCTGCTTAGCTTCTATGATCATACAAGATCTGGTGCTTTGAGGGTATTTATGTTTTCTGTGTATATGTATCTTCAAGTCGACTGTCGTCTTATGGCAACCCCCATGAATTTCATTGGCTTTTTTAAGGCAAGGAATACTCAGAAGTAGTTTTGCCAGTTCCTTCCACAGAAATATAGCCTACAGCACCTGGTCTTCGCTGGTGGCCTCCCAACCAAGTGTGATGCAGCAGCTACAAAGGCCAATGCAATTTTAGGCTGCATTAACAGAAGTATAGTATCTAGATCAAGGGAAATAATAGTGCCACTGTATTCTGCTTTGGTCAGGCCTCACCTGGAATAGTGTGTCCAGTTCTGGGCACCACAATTCAAAAAGGATGTTGAAAAACTGGAGTGTGTCCAAAGGAGGGCAACTAAAATGGTGAAGGGTTTGGAAACCATGCCCTATGAGGAACGACTTAGGGAACTGGTATGTTTAGCCTGGAGAAGAGATGGCTAAGAGGGGATATGATAGCCCTGTTTAAATATTTGAAGGGATGTCCTATTAAGGATGGAAGGTGCTTGTTTTCTGCTGCTCCAGAGAATAGGACCTGAAACAATGGATGCAAGCTACAGGAAAAGAGATTCCATCTCAACATTAGGAAGAATATCCTAAGAGTAAGAGCTGTTTGACAGTGGAACACACTCCCTTGGAGAGGGATGGAATCTCCTTCTTTGGAGGTCTTTAAACAGAGTCTGGATGGCCATCTGTTGGGGATGCTTTGATTGGGAGTTCCTGCATGGCAGGGGGGTTGGACAGACCGGGGTCTCTTCCAACTATATGATTCTATGATTCTATGATTTTTTAAAAATTAGTATTATTTTCTTGTGGACCAACTCAGCTTTTGCACATCCAGGGAAATTCAATGTTGTTTCCACTAGATGTCAGCCTAGACTTCAGGATGCCATCTTCGTATTAATCACTTTATTTTATATTGCATTTTATATGCCATTCAGAAACTAATCCTTCAGTTAACATAGCTTCAACCAAAACAAACTTTGCAGTACAGTTGACCCTCTGCATTTGCAGCTTTGACTTTTGCAGATTAAGTTATTACCAGATTTGATTAATAATATGTTCTCTCTAGGAATCTCTAGGTCCTCCAGCGCAACTCTGCTGGAGGTTGACCATAGAGTTGCTCTGGAGGACCTAGAGATTAGTAGAGAAAATGCTTCTCTAGCCATTTGTGGGTCCTCCAGTGTGATTCTATGGTCAACATCTGGCAGATGTTGACCACAGAGTTGTGCTGGAAGATTCTAGAGATTCATAGAGAGGTGTTGTCTCAGGTTAAAAACAAATAGTGGGTTTTTATTTGCAGTTTTTCCACATTCACCTTAGTGGATATGGAGGGCCCACTGTAAAATGTGTCCAAAATTGTAAAAGGTCTGGAAACAATTCACAATAAGAAGGGGCTTAAAGAGCTGGATATGTTTAGCCTGGAGAAGAGAAGGTTAAAGGGTGACATGGTGACAGCCGTGTTTAAATATTTGAAGGGATGTCATATTGAGGAGGGAGCAAGCTTGTTTTCTGCTGCTCCAGAGAATAGGACCCAGAGCAATGGATTCAAGCTCCAGGAAAAGAGATTCCTCCTAAACATTAGGAGGAACTTCCTAACAGTAAGAGCTGTTCGACAGTGAAAGACGTTCCCTCGGAGGATGGTGGAGTCTCCTTCTTTGGAGGTCTTTAAACAGAGGATGGATGGCCATCTGTTGGGGATGCTTTGATTCAGAGTTCCTGCATGGCAGGGAGTTGGACTGGATGGCCTTCAGGGTCTCTTCCAACTCTATGGTTCTATGATTCTATGAAAAGAGATTCCATCTAACTTTAGGAAGAACTTCCTGATGGTAAGAGGTTTTTGACAGTGGAACGTGATGCCTTGGAATGTGGTAGGGTCTCCTTCTTTGGAGGCCTTTAAACTGAGGCTGGATGGCCACCTGTCAGAGGTGCCTTGATTGTGAGTTCCTGCATGGCAGGGGTTGGACATGGTGGCCCTTGAGGGCTCTTCCAACTCTATGATTCTATGATTTCTCACAAAAGGTAATTACATCTGCCAGTATTCTGCATCACCTGGCCTGACCTTCCCCCAAACCTCTTTCTCCCATGTTCCAATCATTAGCAGAATGGACCACCTTCTACCTTGCAGTTGATGACCATTAAACTCGGTTGGGAGGTGAGTTACAACCATGGCCAATAGTGTCACAATCCTGACTAAAAGTGGCAATCAATCGTGAGTGCAGAACTATTACTTGCCCAAGGTCCTGCAGTGGGTTTCCATGGGTGGATAGAGACTCGAACCCTGGTCTCGTGGAGCCCTGGTCCAACATTCAAACCATTCTGCCTCTCAGCTTGAAGATATTACTCATATGCTTTTAAGCAGTTCCAGCTGTAATGATCTTAGAGATATGTATATCCAGCTGCTGTTAAGCTCATTGAACTCCTATTCTGTAAAAGTCTGTGGTTTTTTTTGGTTGTCTAATACACATAAACATGTTTCTTTTGTGCCATATATATATATTTCTTTTAGAATATTTAGATTATATTTCTTGTCAGTCCTTTGCAGCTGTGTAATCCAAGGCTTAAAAGCTGAATGCAAATTTACCCAGCATCCGATGATCCAGGGAAGTGTTTTAAATTGTATAATTGCATCAATCAATACACTCAAGATACCAGATCCTGTCTGTGCATAGAAGCAAAGCAATGTCAGCCCTGGCTAGCACTTGGATGGGAGACCACCAATGAATATCAGGTACTGAAGGCTATATTTCAGAGGAAGGAATTGGGAAAACCACCTCTAAGTATTCCTTGCCTAAGAAAACCCTCTGAAACTCATGGAGTCTCCATAAGTCGACAAGTGACTTGAAGGCACATACGGACAATGATATACACATTGTGTTTTAACTGTGTGTCCTGGCAAATTGCTAAACTACAATAAACTTCTTGCTATACATGTTGATATTATATATGCACACCACCTGCTCTAGTCCAGCTTCAAATGGTAATAATAATAATAATAATAATAATAATAATAATATATCCCACCCCTCTGTCGAACAAATGTTCCTGGAGGAGAGATCTGGATAAGATCATCATAAACTCAAACAAGGCTAATACACACACAATGTTGTGCTAAGCAGATGTGATATGAGACAATAACAGAACAGCAGTAAATATCAATGCAATTTTAAGAATAGCATGGATTTATATGTAAATTTACATATAAATTTACATTTACCTAGAGATAAATCTCTGGAGTTATTATCCCAATGCAACCTTACAAATCAAGCCCTCTCTGCTTCCGCCAAGGTCTGGAGAAGTTCTTTGCTAATCCAGCTGAGCAAAACATCCACGTATCCAAGGAAGGGGATCATAGAACCCTAGAGTTGGAAGAGACCCCAAGGGCCATCCAGTCCAACCCCATTCTGCTATGCAGAAACTCTCAACCAAAAGCAAACCCAACAGACGGCCATCCAGCCTCTGTTTAAAGATCTCCAAGGAAGGAGACTCCACCACACTCCAAGGCAATGTCTTCCACTATTGAACAGTTCTTACTGTCAAGAAGTGCCTCCTAATATTGAGGTAGATCTCTTCTCCTGTAGTTTGCAACTATTGTTCTGGGTCCTATTCTCTGGAGCAGCAGAAAACAAGCTTGCTCCATCCTCAATATGACATTCCTTCAAATGCTTAAACAGGGCTATCATATCCCTCTTAACCATCTCTTTTGTACGCTAAACAAACCCAGTTCCCTAAGTCTCTCCTCATAGGGCTAAATGGTTTCCAGACCCTTCACCATTTTGGTCACTCTCCTCTGGACACGCTCCAGTTTTTCAACATCCTTCTTGAATTGTGATGCCCAGAACTGGACACAGGATTACTCCAGATGAGGCCTGACCAAAGCAGAATAGAGCGGCACTATGACTTCCCTGGAAGAAAGAGGGCAGCTGCATACCTCCATACTGCTGGCCGTAGTAATCGTTGCTGACGTACATCGTCTGGTGGGAGTCGAGGGGCACCGTCTGGTAATAGTCATCATAAGGGTCGTACAGGTGAACCTGGACAGGTGAGAAGTGAAGCAGATAAACATTAGCAACAAGACATTCAAAAGCCAGGAACGCCTGAGAGCCAGGGACTAATTCCACATTCCCCTGTCCTTGCGCTGGGATCACCATCGAAAGCTCTCCTCTCAATGTCCTGCTGCCTGAGAGAAGATAGGAGTAAGTGACAGAGTCTTCTCGGTGTTGGTCCCTCTGTGGTGATCAACATCCTTCTTGGGTTGCCTGGTTTAAACCAGGTTTGTTGTTGTTGTTGTTCTGTGCCTTCAAGTCATTTCCAACTATGGCATCCCTGTCATGTTTTTTTTTTTTTGGGGGGGGGGGGCAAGATTTCTTCAGAGGAGGTTTGCCATTGCCTTCCCCTGAGGCTGAGAGAGTATGACTTGACCAAGGTCACCCAGTGGGTTTCAGGGCCAAACTGGGACTCAAACGCTGGTCTCCAGAGTCACAGTCCAACACTCATACCAGTATGCCAAGCTGGCTCTCTGGTTTATATCACATGATTTATTTATTTATTTTTTTTAAAAAAGAACCACTCTTGTTTTTAAAATTGATAATTCATATTTGTTTTTTGTTTTTTAAAATCTGGCTATTATTACTACTTTTCAACCTTCTTATTGCAACAACAGTGACTGACTGTTTTGAATGCAAACATTTTAACTTTCTCAGTTTATTTATTGTCATTTCTTTATTGATCAGTATCTAGAGTTAGTTCCATTTTAATCACTTTATTTTATAGTGCAAGGAATGCAAGAAATGCCATTCAGAAACAAATCCTTCAGTTAACATGCGTTTCACCAAAACAACAGTTACTATTTAAGCTAGTGGTCATAACATCTGGAAAACATTTTGCTACGCTGGGCCCTTAGTATCCACAGGGGGGAAATCAAGATTTGTTTTTTTGGAATTTATATATTTTGCAAGTATTTTCAAGCCATGGATGGTTGAATCCATGGATAAAAAATCCGTGGCCGTAGAGGGACGACTGTACTTAATTTCTTTCTCTCCAGTAAAAGGGCTTTGGGGAAGCAAACAGCACCTTAAAGGTGGCTTTTATGGGGATCTCCAGTTGTTGTGTAAGGTCAAGAGAGAATTCCAATATTTTAAAAATCCCCTCCTCAGGTGCAAGTTGGGCTCAAGCCTGCATGAGTCACTATAAAAGGATGCCAGAGTTTCTATCTACACCCTCGTTTTGCGAAAGAATTTAGAAAATAAATCTGCTAACGCTCAGCAGATAAATGAGGTGTCTAGGACCTTCTTGGCCAGTTGCTGTTTAATAGAAGTATAGTATCTAGATCCAGGGAAGTCATAGTGCCACTGTATTCTGCTTTGGTCAGGCCTCACCTGGAATAATCCTATGTCCAATCCTATCTACCACAATTCAAAAAGGATGTGGAGAAACTGGAGCATGAAGTCGTAGGCTTTCATGGCCGGCATCCATAGTTTTTGTGAGTTTTTCGGGCTGTGTGGCCATGTTCTAGAAGAGTTTCTTTCTGACGTTTCGCCAGCATCTGTGGCTGGCATCTTCAGACTGGAGCGTGTCCAGAGAAGGGCCACTAAAATGGTGAAGGGTCTGGAAACCATGAATCCCTATGAGGAACGACTTAGGGAGCTGGGAATGTTTAGCCTGGAGAAGAGACGGTTAAGAGGTGATATGAGAGCCCTGTTTAAATATTTGAAGGGATGTCATATTGAGGAGGGAACAAGCTTGTTTTCTGCTGCTCCGGAGAATAAGTCCAGAATAACGGATGCAAACTTCAGGAAAAGAGATTCCACCTCAACATTAGGAGGAGCTTCCTGACAGTAAGTGTGGTTCGACAGTGGAACACACTCCCTCAATAGAGATTTTGGTGGAGTCTCCTTCCTTGGAGGTCTTTAAGCAGAGGCTGGATGGCCATCTGTTGGGGATGCTTTGATTTAGAGTTCCTGCATGGCAGGGGGGGCTGGACTGGATGGCCCTTGGGGTCTCTTCCAACTCTATGATTCTATGATTCTATGAATTCTGAGAGTTATGTCCCCTGGTCAAGATGCCCTTTCACACCACCCTGACAGCATATGGGTGGGCAAATATCATGTCACAGAATGTTCACAAATGGTTCACATGTGTATTGGTCTGCCACCGGGCAGTATATAAATAAAATTTTATTATTATTATATTATTATATGTCAAGAAAACAGAAAGAACTTGAGTTTGATCAAAGGGGAAAACCTCGCTCAACGTGCCGGCACAGATTTCTAATACTTGGGAGACAGGTCAGACATAGAAGAATATCTCTCAACAAGACCGGACGACGGTAAAGAGAGAGATGGATGGGATGTTGCTGATGGGAAGCAATGCAGAAAAGACAAGACAGCTGCATTTCCCACTCCTGTTATGTCTTTTTCTGAAAAGCCAGCTGAGCCTTTGCCTTCACAAGCCTTTTTGCATCCCTCTTGGATGCCTGGGGGGGCTCCCATGTCATCAGAAAAATCGAATCGGCATCCTGATCGGACTTATTGATCTAACTAACAGGGCTGGAGACTGGAAAGCAGCTTGGTTGAAAATAGATCTGCAGTGGTACGGGAAATAACTTTTCTGACTTTTGAGTAAAGCAAGTGTGAGGTCAGGGGACCCAGAGACTGATGCGGAGACAAAAACCACCTTCGCCCGCTCCATCACCCTCTTTTCAGGAGGTATGAAACCTGCAGTAAGATTTTACTTAAATGCACTCTGAACAGCTTCGGTCAAGCCGTGTTTGGATCAATCCAGAGAGCTCTTGACTCAAGAAGGGCTCCCTGGCATTCATTACGTTGTGCCATTTCCTGGGTCAATTTGTTCCGGTCTGGAAACTATGAATCCCTATGAGGAACGACTTAGGGAACTGGGTATGTTCAGCCTGGAAAAGAGACGGTTAAGAAGGGATATGAGAGCCCTCTTTAAATATTTGAAGGGGTGTCATATGGAGGAGGGAGCAAGCTTGTTTTCTGCTGCTCCAGAGAATAGGACTAGGAACAACAGATGCAAGCTATAGGAAAAGAGATTCCACCTCAACATTACGAAGAATATCCTAAAAGTAAGAACTGTTTGACAGTGGAACACACTCCCTTGGAGTGTGATGGAGCCTCCTTGTTTGGAGGTCTTTAAGCAGAGATTGGATGGCCATCTGTTGGGGATGCTTTGATTGGGAGTTCCTGCATGGCCAAAGGGGGTTGGACTGGATGGCCCCTAAGGTATCTTCCAACTCTATGATTCTATGATTCTATGAAGACACAGCTTCAGAAGTCAGCTAAATAAAACCAGTCCCCCTAGAGTCATGCCATCTGAACTATATTAGTTCCAAGAAGACTTTTTCTTTTTGGCAGAGTATGGGCAAGGTTTTCTTTTAAAGCCAGTATCCTCTTGGTGACTTAGGCCAGGAGTACTGGGTCTTACCCTTGCATTAGTACTTGGAGTGTCATTGCACACAGAATCGCAGAATTATACAGCTGGAAGGGTTCCCAAGGGGCATCGAATCCAAACCCTGCCATGCAGGAAATCACAATCAAAGCACCCCTGACAGATGGCCATCCAGAAGGAGACTCCTCCACCCTCTGAGGACGTCTTTTCCAGTGTCCAACAGCTCTTACAGTCAGGAAACTCTTCCTAATGTTCATTCAGGTGGAATCTTTTTTCTTGCAATTCGAGTCCACTAGTTCATTGCCGAGGCAATGCAGAAATAATGCAGTTTGACACCACTTTAACTGGCATGGTTCAACGCTATGGAGTTCTGGAAGTTGTAGTTTTGTGAGCTATTTGGCCTTCTCTATTTAGCTCTGATGCCACAGCAAACTAAAAAACCCAGGATTCCATAGCATTGAGCCGTGGCAGTTAAAGCGGCGTCAGACTGCATTATTTCTGCAGTGCAGATGCAACCCTAGACTCTGGAGCAGCTGAAAACAATTTTGCTCCATCTTCTACCTGCCATCCCTTCAGGTATTTAAAGGTGACCATCCATCATGTCACCCCTTAATCTTCTCTTCTTCTCGCTAAAAATGCCCAACTTCCTAAGCTGGGAGATCTTGTAGCTTTCGTAGACGTAAGTCTACTTCCTCAGATGCATTCGGTGACTTTAGTCTAGGAAAGCTCATGCTGCCAACTTCTGTCTTTCAGTTAGTTTCTCTACATACTGATTCTAGAGACTAACATGGCTATATCTTTGAATTCTTCCTAAACTGGGTAAGAGATAAGAGATGCACACCTCCTTACTTTCTTTCCTTTGACTCTTGCATGCATCCACTTTCAGATTGGATATTTATTTTTAAACAGGTGTATCTTACCTTGAGAGCTAGCATGGCATAGTGGTTTGAGTGTTGGACCATGACTCTGGAGGCCAGAGTTCGATTCTCAGCTAGACCAGGAAACCCATTGGGTTACCTTGGGCAAGTCACATGCTCTCAGCCTCAGGGAAAGGTAATGGCAAACCTCCCACGAACACATCTTGCCAAGAAATGACCATGATCGGGATGCTTTAGGACTGCCATACATTGGAAACAATGTTGAAAGCACACAGTGACAACAACAAACAGCTTGCCCTATCTCATGGGATCTTGGGGTGATGGATAACAAAATCAATTCAAGTTTCCTCCATCTGTGCAACAGGCATATCTTTTGAGGAGGGAACTGAAAGTTGTTGTGTTGTTGCTGTGTGCCTTCACGTCGTTTCGGATATAGGACAACCCTATCACGGGTTTTCCTGGCAAGATTTGCTCACAGGAGGTTTGCCATTGATCTCTCCTGAGGCTGAGAGGGTGTGACTTGCCCAAGGTCATTCAGTGGGTTTCATGGCCATGCTCTGGTGTCACAGCAAACTACAAATCCCAGGATTCCATAGCATTGAGCAGGGGTAGGCAACCTTTCCCCTTTAAGGTCCGAGGGACTTCAGCTCCCAGAATCCTCAGCCATGTTGGCCAATAGTCCCATGTTGGCCAATAGCTCCTGGGATTCTGGGAGCTGAAGTCCCTCGGCCCTTAAAGGGGAAAGGTTGCCTACCCCTGGCATTGAGATATGGCAGTTAAAGCGGCATCAGACTGCATTATTTCTGCAGTGCAGATGCAGCCCTAAACTCTGGAGCAGCTGAAAACAACTGCTGTCTCCTGAGGCTGAGAGCATGTGACTTGCTCAGTGGGTTTCATGGCATGGGATGTGTCCAGTGGGTCACCCAGTGGGCTTCATGGCCAAGCTCTTGTGCCACAGCAAACTACAAATCCCAGGATTCCATAGCATTGAGACATGGCAGTTAAAGCGGCATCAGACTACATTATTTCTGCAGTGCAGATGCAGCCCTAAACTCTGGAGCAGCTGAAAACAACTGCTGTCTCCTGAGGCTGAGAGTATGTGACTTGCCTAGTGGGTCACCCAGTGGGTTTCATGGCCAAGCCATGAGAAACAGACCCTGGTCTTCAGTCCTAGCCCAACACCCAAACCAAGAAATCTGGGATGGCTCTTAGAGCAGAGGTGGACAACGGTCCAAAACACACTACAGAAATAATCCAGTTTGAGACCAGATTAACTGCCCTAGCTCAATGCTAGGGAATTCTGGGAACTGTAGTTTGGTGAGACATTCTGCCTTCTCTGTCAGAGAGTTCGGGTGCCCCAATAAAGTACAATTCCCAGCAGTCTGTAGTAATGAAACAAGGCAGTCAAAGCAGTCTCGAACTGGATTATTTCTGCAGTGTGTTTTGGACCAATATGCCAACCTTTAGATCAGGGGTAGGCGATCTTTCCCCTTTAAGGGCCGAGGGACTTCAGCTCCCAGAAGCCTCAGCCATGTTGGCAATAGTCCCATGTTGGCCAATAGCTCCTGGGATTCTGGGAGCTGAAGTCCCTCGGTCCTTAAAGGGGAAAGGTTGCCTACCCCTGCTTGGATGATGCTGGACTGCAACTCCCATCAGGTGGGCTATAAACCAAGATGCTGTGCTTCTCTTCCACCAGCACTCACCTGGGTTGCTTTGGCCTCCAGAATTGCTATCTTCCAGGCTCTGCAACAAAACCAGAATAGCATCAGGTCAGTAAATGGCGTCAGCAGAGACAGAAACTTGAGAAAGCACCCCTTTTTGCAAAGCCCCCGTTTTTGCAGAAAGAACAGAAAATAAATTTATTACATTACATAGCCAGCATGCAAAAAAAAACCCAAAAACCCCCAGGGAGCATGTATATCTCCAATACTCTCTTCTTAGAGGTCTAATGGGCCTTTGAATGAGGATCCTCCTCTTTCAATACAGTTTCTGCTCCTATTGAAGGAAACCTCCAAAGCGGGACTCGGGGGCAACTTATTCTAACTCTCTGAAGGACCAGAAACTTATTTTGCACAGCAAATGTTGTTGTTGTTGTTGTTGTTGTTGTGTGCCTCCAAGTCTGGCAACCCTAAGGTTGGGTTTTCTGGGCAACATTTGTTCAGAGGAGGTTTGACGTGGCCTTCCCCAAGGCTGAGAGTGTGTGACTTGCCCAAGGTCACGCAGTGGGTTTCATGGCTGGGCTGAGAATCGAACCCTGGTCTCCGGAGTCCTAGTCCAACGCTCAAACCACTATGCCATGGGAGCAGATATATCATACTAAAGTAGTCAATTGCTTATATTTGAAAAACTGCATTCTAAAATGACTGACTATGATAGCTATTGGGGTCAGACTAGATAGCCACATGGGATTTCTAAAAAAAGTTTTTTTTTCTGCTTATTTCTTTTCAGCTAAGACGCATGTAATGTTCCACACTAAGGACAATGTTCCCGTTGTGTAAGCATCCTCTTATGTTCTGTAAACATTTTTTCCTGTACTGAAAACAATGTCTGCTTAGCAAAAAAGTGCTGAATATTGTGAAACTAACCGAACTAGAGAGGGAGGAGGGAGTGGTTTTCCTATACGCTGGACATATTTGTAAGATCGCTATAAAAAGATGTACAGTTGCTTGGTTCTGGACTCACTAAGCACCTTTGGAAAGTTATTTCTGGTTGAGCCTGCTTGTGTAATTTTGTTTTTTCCGAAATAAAAATTCTCTTTCCTTCAGTCCACGGTTTCTCTTTGTCCCATTTTTCTGCTACAATACCTTCCAACCTTTCACAGATGGAAAATGGGACACATGAGCTCAAGCAACTTCGGTGTGTGGTCAAGATGGCAAAAGTTATTAATATAAAAGGGAAAACATACATACAAGGAGAGGCTGCAGCAGTTTGCTTTTGCCCAAGCCAACTGGGAAAGGCTGGTTTTGCCCCTATTGCCTTCTCTCTTCCAGTGGCATCACTAGGGTTGGCAACTCATAGTGCCAATCTCGCTCCGATAATTAATAATAATAATAATAATAATAATAATAATAATTTGTATCTGTTATTTGTCCTCCTCCCCTACTACACCCATACAGAATCCTTAGTAGTGTTTTTTGTACTAATTTACTTATAAATCGTAATTCCCATACACCGCTGAATGCAATGGTAACACTTGTGACATAAATAACTAGCCAAGTTAAAATTATACCTTTCTTTTTTTTTTTTATTCTTTATTAATTTAAGTAAAGAGATAACAAAATTAAAAATACAAAAAAAATTACATAAAATAACTTCTTCTTGCCTATATCCAAGATATTTGTTATAATTATACCTTTCAATTACAATATCGTCCGCACAGATTATATGCGTTTACATAGGCATAGTGTCACGGGCTTAAAGTGAAAATTTGGTAAAATGTGATGTTTTAAAAGATTTTTTAAATAAATAAATAAATAAATATATTTAAAAATTACAAAAATACATTTTGAAATTAGTATTTTTTAAATTGGGGGCCCTCCTTTCTCCTCCCATGGAGCCTCGCCCCACGCACCCCATCTCTTGAGCATTTTAAAGGGAGGCAGGTGAATGAATGCCACAGGCTATTTCTGCCAAAAAGCAAATGTTTGGGAAACAGTGGAGTCACCTTCCCTTAGGATGTCACCTGGTGCGGTCCAAACCCCTGGCCCACCCTAGTGATGACACTAAATCCCCCCTATTGAATTAGAATTATAGAATCATAGAGTTGGAAGAGACCCCAAAGGGCCATCCAGTCCAACCCCATTCTGCCATGCAGGAACTCCCAATCAAAGCATCCCCAACAGATGGCCGTCCAGCCTCTGTTTAAAAACCTCCAAAGAAGAACTCTCCGAGAGAGTGTCTTCCACTGTCAAACAGCCCTTACTCTCAGGACATTCCTCCTAATGTTGAGGTGGAATCTCTTTTTCTGTAGCTTGCATCCATTGTTCCAGGTCCTGTTCTCGGGAGCAGCAGAAAACAAGCTTGCTCCATCCTCAGTATGACATCCCTTCAAATACTTAAACAGGGCTATCTTATCACCTCTTAATCCTCTCTTCTCCAGGCTAAACGTACCCACCTCCCTAAGTCTCTCCTCATAAGGTGGCATGGTTTCCAGACCCTTCACCATTTTGGTCATCGTTCTCTGGACAATCTCCAGTTTTTTAAATTGTCCTTTTTGAATTGTGGTGCCCAGAACTGGACACAACATTATTCCAGGTGAGGCCTGACCAAAGCAGAATATAGTGGCACTATTACTTCCCTTGATCTAGAAGACACTATACTTCTATTAATGTAGCCTAGAATCGCCTTGGCCTTTTTAGCTGCCGCATCACACTGTTGAGTCATGTTCAACTTGTGGTCTACTAGGACTCCTAGATCCCTTTCACATATAGAAATCTCATTAAGCCAGGTGTCCCCCATCCTATATCTGTGCATTTCATTTTTCCACCTTAAGTGCAAAACTTTACATTTCTCCCTGCTGACATTCATTTTGATCGCTTTTGACCCAGCTTTCTAATCTATTAAGGTCATTTTGATCCTGTCCTCTGGGTTATTAATTGACTGGAAACTACTTTTGTCCTGTGAACTCAGTTTGCAGCAATGGAAGTAAGCTGAGGACAAAGGGGAGAGAGCGAGAAGAGGAGAGAGAAACTGGGACGTTTTGGGAGAGGATTAATTGGGACTGTCCCTGACAAATTGGGAAAGTATTATATATCCTGGATGCTAAAGAACCTGGGCATTCTGAGCTTGCAGCGTTACAGTCAAGAAGGTTATTCAGCCACGAAATAGGAGGCGTTTGTGCCATAACTCTTGCAAAATCACAATGAACCCATTTTGTCTTGTGCCCGGTCTGGAACTTGCGTACTCAGCAGACCTGGTGCTTTTTGGGCCAATGGAGCTGGACTGCAGGATTGGGTTTCGGGGGGAGAGACCGAAAGAGAGAGGCTAGATGGAAGCCTAACCCACGCTGGCATGACTGTGTGGGCTCAGCAGACCCAGCAGACACAAAGTGCGGCTTGTTGTCCTCCATTTCCTTCCTTATTTATGAATAAAAATATTTATACGTTGCCCTGTATCCAAAGGAGCCAGAGTGGTGTCATGGTTTGAGCACCGGACTATGATTCTGTTGTCGTGAGCTGCCCAGGGTTCAAATCCCAACTCGACCATGGAAACCCCCTGCGTGACTTTGGGAAAGTCACACTCTCTCAGCCTCAGAGGAAGGCAACCCCCTCTTACAAATCTTGACTTGACTTGACCCCGTGAAAGGCTTGCCGTAAGTCAGAAACACAATTATTATAAAAAAATATTATATATTTTATATATATTAAAAATCACCTAATTTTTAATGCTGTGTATTCTCTGAAATAATTCACTATATGCATAACCCTCGAGGCAGAGCTCCTATCCCAACAGAGTGGTGAGAAAACACCCAGAGACGCAATACAAAGCTAGCACAAAGGGGTGGAAAGTTTTCCAGAGTTACCGAATCCCTGGAGGAAACCGTTTGGGTCCAAAAAGAGGTCCCTGAGACCCCAAAGCAGCCATTACGTATAAACAACGCTGATCAAAAACCGAAGGAAATATTGAGAAAATTGCAATCAGGAGAAGCACGTGCTACGTTGGAAAGCACTCCCAAAGTACTCTAACAACCAGCCTCCCCCAGCAAGAAGCAGCCTCTAAATGTGCGTGACTACAACTCCCATTTATCCCCAGATAGCATCCTAAAGTACTCCATTGCCATGATTTGGGGAGGCAGGAATGAAAGGGTTGGTACTGAAACCTCTTTATAGGCTGCAAACTAGTGGTGGCCACTGCTCGCTCCCATGTCAGTGGGGTGCTGAATCCAGTCCACACTTTCCATAGCTTTAAAGGAGTTTTCAAAGGCGCTGAACCTCTTTGGGGACAAATGGACCTTGGAAAGCTCCAATGCAGGCTGGGTTCAAAGCTGGAATGGCTTAATAGTCCCACTGAGACGAGAGCCATGACTCCTGCAAACATACAATCCCAATTCAAACATATCACTATCACTACAAGGGGCCCTTGGTATCCGCTGGAGTTTGGTTCCAGGACCCCGCGTGGATACCAAAATCCATGGATTCTCAAGTCATATTGTATACAATGGCACAGTAAAATGGTATCCCTTATATAAAATGGGGAAAAATCAAGAAAACATATAGCAAATCCAACCCAGCTATCCCTGGATGTTTTCTGGATCTTAAGATACCGCATTATAGCTGCAACAGGGGAATCCTAAGAAATGTGCAATGGACTGGGACCTTACTATTTGAGGTTCCAACCTCCAACAAAGGTAAAACATTTTTATAGTTTTTTGTGGGTTTTTTGGGCTGTGTGGCCATGTTCTAGAAGAGTTTCTTTCTGACGTTTCGCCAGCATCTGTGGCTGGCATCTTCAGAGAATGCTGGAATGGAAGAGAGTGGGTATATATATACTGTGAAATCCTGGGTAGGGACGAGTGATTCCAATGTCAACTGTGTACTGTATACCCAGGGTCTCACAGTATATATAGACCCATGCTCTTCCATTCCAGCATTCTCTGAAGATGCCAGCCACAGATGCTGGTGAAACATCAGAAAGAAACTCTTCTAGAACATGGCCACACAGCCAGAAAAACCCACAAAAAACTATGGATGCCGGCCATGAAAGCCTACGACTTCACATTAAACCATTTTTTCTTCTTCTTAAATTTGGGCTGGATCGGCATGTTTTGCCTGCACACCACCGAATGTTTTCCTGGTGCAAAAGGATAAAGACTTCTTGAGAAATGCAGTGTCCTCTGCCTACAAAAGGGGCCTGTGGCCTTGCAAAAGATGGAGATATCTTGGATTGCAAAGGAAGTGTCTTTGTTGAGATGCAAATGGATGTTAAATTCCCTGGACTTTGAGAATCTCCCAGTATCCCCATGGCCAGAAGGAAGAGGTGCCAGCCTGCAAGATATGCCCCTCCATTTACCATCTGAGCTAAGAAGAGACACAGCAAAATACTGGACGATTTCTGCAGTATGTTTTGCACCTGGCCTGGCCCCATCCCTGCTTTCCTTTCACCAGCAGGCAAAAACAACTTCTTTTTCCCCAAGCATGCTTTTAATACGCAATTACATCCAGGAAGGCTTCTTATTGGGGCGTTTGCTTTGTTATGTTTTTAAATGGTTTTATATTTTAACTTGGTGTTTTTAAGGATTTTTCACTTTTGACTTCCCGCATTAAGGTGGTGTTTTAAAACTACAGTGGTACCTCGACATACGAGTGCCCTGATATACGAGTGTTTTGAGATACGAGCCGCCGAGCGAGCAATATTTTGCTTTGAGATGAGAGCAAGATTTGAGATACGAGGAATCGCACACTACACCACACACTACATTTCAATTAATTTCAATGGGGAAAACTGAGATGCTTTGAGATACGAGCAATTTGACATACGAGCAAGGTTACGGAATGAATTAAACTCGTATGTTGAGGTACCACTGTATACTGCTTTATTGTTGTAGTGAGAGCCGGATTGAAGGTTTGAGACTTCGACTATGACTCTGGAGATCCTGAGTCTGATTCCCAGCTCGGCTATGAAACCCACTGGGGGACCTTCGGCAAGTCACACTCTCTCAGCCTCATGGGACAGCAATGGCAAACCTTCTCTGAACAAATCTTGCCACATGATAGTGTTGCCTTAGGGTTGCCATAAGTCGGAAATGACTTGAAGGCACACAACAGCAACAACTATGTGTATGTCTAACTGCACATCTTTTAACTTTGTAAATGGCTTGAACCCAAAAACTGGGAAACAGATGGGATATACTATTACTACTACTTTGTTGTTTCTGTTAGGGTTGCCATAAGTCAAAAATGACTTGGAGGCACACAGCAACATTTATTATTATTATTATTATTATTATTATTATTATTAGAGTATGGAATTTGTTGTTAATATATTTTGGGGTTTTGTTGTTGTTGTTGTTATTTCTAACCATCTTTTGTGAGCGGCCTTGGGTCCAATTTTGGAGAAAAGGAGCATATAAATAAGATTAATTAATTAATCTGCCCACTCTTTTGCATCCTTTGTCAGCATGTACACCAAGTGTAAACAGACATCTGCCATCCTGTAGATCAGTGATTCCCAAACTTTGGTCTTCCAGATGTTTTGGACTTCAGCTCCCAGAATTCCTGACTGTTGGCCAAGCTGGCTAGGGCCTCTGGGAGTTGAAGTTCAAAACATTTGGAGGACTAAAGTTTGGGAATCACTGCTGTAGGTGAGCGTGTAACTATGGCACTGCCCTGGCATTTCTACATCCTGATGATGCACTTGGCCATCACACTGGAGGCATTATCACAGCTGAGAGAAGGATTTCCCTAATGGGATTGCAGGGAGAACCATCTCTACCTTCCCCGACCTCAATGTCACTTGATGCGTCCGAGCTATCTAAAATTATCGGCTGAGAAAAAAAGTACTACAGCCATTGGTCACATCCTACAAATCGCCCTCAAGCCGCACGTAAGCGTAGCGTACCATCCGACATGTTGGATGTACATGGCTGAGTCTATCTAGGACAGGAGCCCTTATTTCTATATATATAATATTTTTATTAACTAACAACATGTACAAACAAAAGCGTAGATATTTCCCACATCTAAAAGACATGCAAGGAAACATACGAAATAGAACACAAGACTAACTAACAATAAACAAGACTAACTAAAAGCTAACATAAACTAACACAGAAACATAAAAACTCAACAGAAATCAAACAGGAAAAAAGGGCTTCCTGCATACCTGACTATGGTTCTTTTACATTTCCTATCTAATGTAAGTACATTCTAGTTTATTAATAGATTAATGTGTTGGTTTTTTTTTAAATTTTAAAAAACTCATTACATTGATCAAACTAATAATAAAAAGCCTTACCAAGGAGCTAGTAAAAACTGAATACATTTTCAAAACAAATCCCCTACTCTGTATGTTGCTGTGTGCCTCCAAGTCATTTTTGATGTATGGCAACCCTAAGGTGAACCCATCATAGGGTTTTTTGGGAGGTTTCTTCAGAGGAGAGTGGCCATTGCCATCCTCTGAGGCTGAGAGAGTGTGACTTGCCCAAGGTTACCCAGTAGGTTTTTTAAAAAAAAAACACATTCCAGTGGGGATTTGAACCCTGGTCTCTAGAGTCATAGTCCAATGCTTGAACCGCTATACCATGCTGGCTCTCTTATATCCATCTTCCAAAAATGTAAAAACATAATAGAACCCCCCTTATTTTCCACAGCTTCCCATCTTCCCCAGCCAGCATCCTAAAGTGCTCTGACGCCCAGCATTTCCCTACCAGGGCCACTCCTGATGTGCTGGACTACAACCAACGTCTCCCAGTAGTGAAGTAACAGCAACACAGAATTTAGTTTAACAAGTTTATTCCTGCCGTTTTGCTTGCATCTGTGGCTGGCATCTTCAGAGAATGCTGGCATGGAAGTGAGTGGGGTATATCTGGACTGGTAGCCAAATTTTGTTTACTTTCAAGGTTTCTTCTTTCCTGTTGAAGTTGTCCAGGTGTTTGTGGATTTCAATGGCCTCCCTGTGCATTCTAACCTGATAGTAGTCGGCATGGTCCAGAATTTCAGTGTTTTCAATTAGCATTGAAGAAACTCTGAAAGTAAACAGAGTTTGGCTACCAGTCCTGTAAAACACCAAAATCAAGACTCAACACATGCAAATGAACTTCACCTAGGGTCAGGGAGGTTTCCCCACAGGCAATGGATTGCTAATTAAATAGACACACATATCCTCCTGCATATCATCCCATCCTGAGGCCTTGTTGTTCAACAACAGACCAACACACAGATTAACATGCAAATCACCTTCTCTCAACCAAGGGTCACACAGCATATGCACCCCACTCACTTCCATGCCACCAACCTCTGAAGATGCCAGCCACAGATGCAGGCAAAATGCCAGGAATAAACTCTTCCAGAACATAGCCACACAGCCCAGAAAACCCGCAGAAAACTATATATGTTGGCAGAACAGCACATAGATTATATGTAAACCACTTCCTCCCAAACAAGGGTTACACAAATATATATACTTCACACACTTCCATGCCAGCATTCTCTGAAGGTGCCAGCCACAGATGCAGGTGAAACATCAGGAATACATTCTTCCAGAATGCGGCCACACAGCCCCAAAAACCCACAAAAAACTGTGTATGTTGTTCTCTTACCAGTCCTAAAGGTGTGGGTGAGCATGTATGTACCACTTAAAAGCCAGGAAAAATAGCAAGTAAACTCTTAAGAGTATAGACTCACAGAATCATAGAGTTAGAGGAGACCACCAAGGGCCATCCAGTCCAGCCCCCTGTTGTTCAGGAACACACAATCAAAGCACTCCCAGCCTATGATAGATATTATTATGCACAGAAGCATAGAAATGTAGAGTGCGGGTGTGAAGGGATCCCCATTGTCACCTAGATCCCCATTATCATAGAGCCCAACTGCTCACCAGGGCAAGAATCCACAACACCGTATGACTGAAATTTGCATTTCAAAATTAATAATGAGCTATCTTTTAAGCCATTATCATAGCTTTTAATGAAACTTTTTATATTTTGTGTGAATAATATTTTATATTATGTCTGAATTATGGCATGTTAGTAGCCTGTGATAGTAATCTTGTTGTTGTTGTGATGTAGCAGTTAGGGTGTTGAACTATCACTCTGGAGACCAGGGTTTGATTCCCAATCGACCATGAAACAACCACGAAAGCGTGGGCAAGTCACACTCTCTCAGCCTCAAGGGAAGGCAATACCAAACCTCTTCTGAACAAATCTTGCCAAGAAATCCCCATGATTGGTTTGCCTTAGGGTTACCGTAAGTCGGAAATGACTTGAAGGCACACAACAACAACAAACAACAACAAAGTGGCTTGTGATAGTAATGTTGTTGTTGTTGTGTGCCTTCAAGTACCGTCTGATTTATGGCAAACCTAAGGCGAACCTATCACATGTTTTTTTTTGGCAAGATTTGTTCAGAAGAGGCTTGCCATTGCCTTCCTCTGAGGCTGAGAGAGTGTGACTTGCCCAAGGTCACCCAGTGGGTTTCATGGTTGAGCTGGGAATCAAAGACCAGTCTCCAGAGTTACAGTCCAATGCTCAAAACCTTACACCACGCTGCCTCTCAGGAGTAATATAGACGGACATTTATTCCTTTAAAGAAGTGGCCAAATGATTATTTAAAGTTGTTTTTAATCATCGTGCTACCCTGTACCTTATTTAGCACATTTAGTTAGATTATACACCCTTATGATAGAAAGTATATTTAATAATTTTCTTAAACTGTATTGTTTTAATATGTATTTAATGTATAGTCTGATGGTCTATTGACATAATAAAGACTATTGTTGTTTGTTTGAGTAATAGGTAGTGGAAGAAAGAAAGCGTGGTGTAGTGCTTTGAACAATGGACTAGGTTTGACTCCCTTCTTCGGACATGCAAATCTCCTGGGTGATGTGGGGCAAGTCACACTCTCTCAGCCTCAGAGGGAGGCAAGGGCAACCCCTCCTCTAAACAAATTCTGCCATGAAAACCTCAAGATAGCCTCATTTTAGGGTTGGTATAAGTCAGAAATGACTTGGAAGCACGCAACAACAACAAAGGGAATAAATTAGTATGAATAATAATAATAATAATAATAATAATAATAATAATAAATTTTATTTATAGCCCACCTCTCCCTGCGGATTGAGGCGGGTTACAACAAATAAGAATAACAATAAAATACAATATACAATTAAAAACCACATTTCTAAATAATCCCCTACCCCAACCCCCTCCCAATCATAAAAAAGAAGCAAACTAAAAACAATAACAATATTAAATGACCAGCAATATAAAATACTAATTAAAAGCGGAAAATAGCTAAAATTAGAGGTAGTTGGGGGCGAGACATCTATCTTTCTTCGGGTAGATGGGGGATATCAATATCAGTGGAGCAGAGGCTAATCTGCAAAGGCCTGCCGGAATATTATTATTATTATTATTATTATTATTAATAAATCATCTCACTTTCCAAGCTCTGTGTCTTTCTCTGGAGTAAATCACCCCATGCATAACCTTAAAAGCATGGCTCATATCCTGGGCGGCTAAATTTCAGAGTCTGCGGTCACCAAGGGGAATTGCAAGGAAACACCCTGAGACCCCGGTGTGTAAACAACACAAAGCTAACCCAAAGGGCTGGAAAGTTTTTGGAGTTACCGCATCCCTGGGGGAAACCGTTTGGTTCCAAAAAGTGGTCCCTGAGATACCAAAGCAGCCATTAAGGATAAACAAAAGAAAAGAAAAACCCAACACAAGAAAATATTTAGAAAATTACAACAGGAGAAACACGTATCATATTGCGAGGCACTCCTAAAGTATTCTGACAACCCACTTTCCCCAGCAAGAGGCAGCCTCCAAATGTGCTTGACTACAACTCCCATTTAACCCCCGTTAGCATCCTAAAGTACTGCTATTCCCAGCCTTTCCCAGCCTCCATATATGCCTGGTTACAACTCCCATTATCCACAGTTAGTGACCTAAAGTACTCTAACTTCCAGCCAAGTCTACAACTACAACCCTGAAGATCAGAATTTAGTTCCCTGCTCGGCCACGGAAACCCACGGAGTGACCTTGGACTAGTCATAGGGCTTTTTATCATGCGGGGGGAAATCTGGGGTTTAAAGAGCCATTATCCTGTGAAAATTGCGCAGTCGCGGGAAGATTTTCACATGCACTGCAATTAAGGAGTCATTATCCCAGGAATAACCAGGCACTAACCAGAAGCAAAACGTTCACGGGGAATTTTTTTTACCCAAGGCATATCAATAGCCCTGGGTTGTGGCCATCACCTGGGCTTGGGGATAAGTTCCCCTGCCACGACTTACACGGCATCATCCTCGCTCTCTGCGCAGAGCATGGTTTTGGAGCCATCTCTTTGCACAATGCACATGAGACACTCGCGGGTTCTTCCTTCAGGCGGCTGAATGTCTGGAAGGCAAGAGAAGAAGACAGACAGAGACAGAGGGTGAGTTAGAAAGACAAGTAGATGGTGGTCTCCATTTTCAACGGTCCGTTTTGATTGCATCATTGCTTTTTGTTATTTTATAACAGCTGGGATCTGGTTGGTGTCAGCCAAGATCCTCCAGCGGATATGGATGGAGCCACAACACCTTAAAATCTAGCCAGCTGCAACCAGGGATGTAGTTCTCCAGCAGCGGTGAGTGCGGTGCTGATGGGTTACAGATCCAGCTCCCTCTTGCCAGGAGGAAGTTGGATCACAGAATCATAGAATTGGAAGAGATCCCAAAGGCCATCCAGTCCAGCCCCATTCTGCCATGCAGGAACTCACAATCAAAGCATACTTAATAGATGGCCATCCGGCCTCTGTTTAAAAACCTCCAAAGAAGGAGACTCCACCACTCTCTGAGTAATGTTACTGTCAGGGAGTTCCTCCTAATGTTGAGGTGGAATCTCTTTTCCTGGAGCTTGCATCCGTTGTTCCAAGTCCTATTCTCTGGAGCAGCAGAAAACAAGCTTGCTCCATCCTCAATATGACATCCCTTCAAATATTTTTTACGCCTTTGTGCTTTGTGCTTTGCCAGTGCAGTGTCGTGATTTGAGTGTTGGACTGGGACTCTGGAGACTAGGGTTGGAATTCTAGTTCGGCCGTGGAAAACCACTGGGTGGTATGGGCAAGTCACATTCTCTCGCCTTCAAAGGATGGGAATGGCAACCCCGCTCTGAGGAAACTTGCCAAGAAAACCCTATGATAGGCTCGGTTACAACTTGGAGGCACACAACAACAAGAAGAACTAATTTTCAAGCTTTTCCAGACATTTCCAGTAGTCCTCTCTTGGAAGCAAGGTGGTGGTCAAGATGGATGGAGCCTTGGACTGATGCAACAGAGATGCTCTTATGCAATGCTACAAGACACCTGGAGAAGAGACGGTCAAGAAGTGATAGGATAGCCCTGTTTAAATATTTGAAGGGACGTCATATTGAGAATGGAGCAAGCTTGTTTTCTGCTGCTCCAGAGAATAGGACCCAGAGCAATGGATTCAAACTACAGGAAAAGAGATTCCACCTCAACATGAGGAAGAACTTTCTGATAGTAAGAGTTGTTCAACAGTGGAAGATGCTCCCTTAGAGAGTGATGGAGTCTCCTTCTTTGGAGGTCTTTAAATGGAGGCTGGATGGCCATCTGTTGGGGATGCTTTGATTTAGAGTTCCTGCATGGCAGGGGGGCTGGACTGGATGGCCCTTGGGGTCTCTTCCAACTCTATGATTCTATGATTCTATGAATTCTGAGAGTTATGTCCCCTGGTCAAGATGCCCTTTCACAGCACCCTGACAGCGGATGGGTGGGCAAATATCATGTCACAGAATGTTCACAAATGGTTCACATGTGTATTGGTCTGCCACCGGGCAGTATATAAATAAAATTTTACTATTATTATATTATTTTATATCAAGAAAACAGAAAGAACTTGAGTTTAATCAAAGGGGCAAACCTCGCTTTAAATGGAGGCTGGATGGCCATCTGTTGGGGATGCTTCGATTGAGAGTTCCTGCATGGAAGGGGGGTTGGACTGGATGACCCTTGGAGTTTCATCCAATTCTATGATTCCTCTGCCCCGTGCTTTCTCTCTCTCTTTTTAGGAGCTGTAGTCCAAAATAAATGTTTAAAAAGGAAACTTTCCCAGGCTCTATTCTGGAACTTTACCCGCTAAGCTGTGAACATTTCATAAGCTTCCAACCAGCGAACCCATTCCATGCAGCTTTTTAAAAGGAACAAGAAAGATAATAATCCGTTGATTAATTACAAGATTGTTTGAGCCTGACATTGATCCCAGGCAAAGCAATGAAAAGTCTTCATTAATAAAGATTACAAGCCGGCATTTTAATCAACGTTTTCAGCAGAGTTTAATGAACAGTAGACCTGATTAAGCAAAAGCCTCTTTTATTATTTTTATTTAATAAGATTGTGTTTTGTTGATTGCTGAGCCCTCAACTTCTTCATTTTCGGAGCATTTAATCATTTAAAAGTTTAACAAGCCAACATGGAGTAGTGATTTGAGAATTGGATGAGGACCCTGAGAGGCCAGGATTTGAATCCCTGCTCAGCCCTGGAAGCCCCCCTGGATGACCTTGTCCAAGTCATGCTCTCTCAGCCTCAGAGGAAGGCAAAAGCAAACCTCTGAAGAAATCTTGCCAGGAAAACCCTAGAATAGGATCAACTTAGGGTAACTATAAGTCCAAAATTCCTGTTTGAGCACAAAGATCTTTGAGAAAAAGGTCTTTAAACAGAGGCTGGACAGCCATCTGTTGGGGATGATTTGATTGTGAGTTCCTGCATGGCAGAATGGGGTTGGACTGGATGGCCCTTGTGGTCTCTTCCAACTCTATGATTCTATAGTGGCTGCTCCCAATTCTGGGAGTCCTTCCCTAGCTCCATTCTTGCTCTCCTTCCACCGCCAAGTGAAAATTACAGTTGGCCCTCCATATCCATGGATTCTGCACCCACAGATCCAACCATCCATGGCTTGAAAATATTCCAAAAATGTGGATTCCAAAAAGCTTGACTTTGCCATTTTATCTAAGGGATACCATTTTACTATGCCATTATATTTAGTGGGACTTGAGCGTCCATGGATTTTGGCATCTACAAGGGGTCCTGGAACCAAACCCTAGCAGATAGCAAGGGTCCACTGTAATAATAATAATAATAATAATAATAATAATAATAATAATCAGTAACCCCTTGTATTTAGTGGGACTTGAGCATCCATGGATTTTGGTATCCACAAGGGGTCCTGGAACCAAACCAAAGCAGCAGTGGGCTATTAATCGTGCACCTTTTAAAATAGATTCTGCCTTTTAATTTTTAAATAGTTTTAAAAGATATAACCATGTTAGTCTGTAGAATCAGTATGGAGAGAGATCTTGTAGCACCTTTGAGACTCACTGGAAGAAAGAAGTTGGCAGCTTTCCTAGACTTGAGTCTACTTCCTCAGATGCATTTGGTGGAGTGGAAAGCCAGGGACAGACATATATATGCTATTGGTATGAGAGAGTGTCAATTCAAATTCAATAATAATAATAATAATAATAATAATAATAATATGCATCTGAGGAAGTAGAATGAAGTCTATGAAAGCTCATGCTGCCAACTTCTTTCTTTCAGTTAGGGGCTAAACCAGGGGTAGGCAACCTAAGGCTGAATGCGGCAGAATCCCCAGGCCGGTTCTGCTGCCGCCACTGCCCGCCGCTGCCGCCCACCATGATGATACTGATTATTGTTGTTATTACTTGTTCTTGGAGTTTTCTTGGCAAAATCTCCACAGGGGTTTTGCCATGGCTTTTCTGGGGCTGAGAGAGTGTGCATGCATATATATTTTTAATTTTTTTAAAAAAATGTTTATTTATTTATTTATTTTTGGTGCTTCAGCCCCCCCAATTGTCTGAGGGACAGCAACCTGGCCCCCGGCTCAAAAAGGTTGCCTACCCCTGGGCTAAACAGACGGCCCCTAAGGGATGGCTTCCTGCTGCCCCTTTCCTTGCCGGATCAGGGCCGTGGCAACCGCGATCCAACACTTTGCCACTCCCAAAAGAGCTGGCAAATGCCGCCCCTTTTTGGAGCAGCAAAAAGCTACCCTTGCCATGGTGGCGGCGGCGGCAGCTTTTCCACGTTCCTTTGCCGCAGCATGTGTACACTGCGCCAAGGGAGCGACCTGAGGCCACCTGCCATGCGGTGGGGCACGCGTCGTAATGGCGGCATCGGGGCAGAGTTGGGGCAGCCGCCTCAGGTCTAACAAATGTGGCCCAAGGCATAGACATAATTGGTCATCTCCTACCGCAATGGGTAGGCATAGAAAAAGAAATCATCATAGATGTAGGAAGCTCCCTTAAGTCTGGCGTTTACAACTTGTCCATAGCCATTCAGTGCACCCAAATCCAGAGCAGTCTTATAGCATTCGCATCCCAGTTAATTCAAGCCTCATTAATGAGACTCATCCACCCAGAAGTCATGGGATGTTATCACACGGGGAGTTGCGGGGAGAAAGTGGAAATAAACGGGATGAGCGGAAGACTTTAATTTACGGGATTTGTCCCGTTCCGCCTCGTCTGATAACTAAATTTGAATTTAAAAGGGGGTTAATTCGAACGAAAACCTGATCTTTTCAAATCCTCAAAAATCCCGAAAATGAAAAGATCAGGTCTTCATTCGAATTAACCCCCTTTTAAATTCAAATTTAGTTATCAGACGAGGCGGAATGGGACAAATCCCGTAAATTAAAGACATCCGCTCGTGCCCGTTTATTTCCACTTTCTCCCCGCGACTCCCCGTGTGATAACGTCCTAGGTTTTGTTTAAGAAAAGATATCCAGACCCCTTCCAACACCCCACAGATTTAGTCAAAATAACTGGAGCACATTGGCAAGACATGGTGCTCTATATTGGTATTTATCATGAGAAGATATGGGATCCCCATGTCATTCACCCCGCTTCCCACATAGGTCTTCCCTTAGCAGAGAGCAATACAACTATACTGCCAGAGCAAACCCTACATTGGACTAATGGCACCCACTTGTATGATTTGTCTGGGTGTGTAAAGACACAGCAGTGGACCCATTGTTACAGTGGTTTAATAGGAACCCCCATTCAAGAGATGCAGAACCACGTTATAGTCCCAGTTCAGTCATCCATCCTTGTACAACGTAACCATGATTGCTTTTGCCTCCGGACCCCTTGTGATCATGTCCTTTTATTGCCGTTTGAATGTACTTTGGATTGAAACGGAATTTTATTTGCACAAGACAGTTAGGGAATATACAAGTGAAGTACCATATTTTGTAAACCCGCAGTTGTTAGAAGGATTTCATTTGGAAGATGAGCTACAGATCTCAAAATGGTTGCGCCTACTTACTAACTTGAGTGAGGCCGCCAAACAAATCGAGCAGACTGAGGCCAGAATTAAGATCTCTGTAGACCTCAAAGCCCAGCAAATCATTGAAGTGACTCAAGAAATCAAAGATGCAGCAGAGAACACTTGGTTCGGAAAGTGGGACTGGTCCGCCACTGGACAGGCAATTTTAAAACTGATAACCAATCCCATTGCAATAATTCTGGCAATACAGGTTATCACTGTCATGGGATCTGTTAGTTTTGCATGTTGGATTAGAAACCAAGTGGCCAAGTTCTGTGCCCTCAGACGCAGGCTAGATCTCCCACAACCGATGACCACTAGGCATCCCGACCATGGCCACCAGCCCCGCTCCTTTTCTGATTGCCTCCGTCCTCTAGAGGACGATGGTGGGGAAGAGAGCCTCCTTGGGTAAAGCATAACCATTCACCCATCCATAGCTGCCGCCTGCACCCGGCCCTTTCGGTATCGGGGAGGCGGGGGGGAGGAAAAGTTTTGGTCTGTCTTCTTCACTCGATAGGAAGACGGGGGACTAGCCCCAAAGTTGGACTTCCCCATCAGCCGGTAGCAAGGCCTCCTCATGGAGGACCCACTTAGGGCAACCCAGCCATGGGAAGCATAGCAACCATAGGCCCGTCCACCTCCTTCCAAGTCATCATGACCAACCCGCTCGGAGCAATGGACCTAAATCCCACTCCAAACCCCATCCAGCTGTACCTTTTACAAGCCCAGGAACGCCCCGGTTCCGCCGCAATAAGCCCGTTTAGTTCAAAACGGCACCCTAATTTGCATAGTTTCCCCGACATTCCTGACCCCCACTCCAAGGTGGTCTTGGTTTCCCAACACCTGGAAGAATCCTGTGTCCAGTTGTGGGCACCACAATTCAAAAAGGGTGTTGAGAAAATTGAGTGTGTCCAGAGGAGGGCAACTAAAATGGTGAAGGGTCTGGAAACCATAAAGCCCTATGAGGAAAGACTTAGGGAACCAGGAATGTTTAGCCTGGAGAAGAGAAGGTTAAGAGGGGATATGATAGCTGTGTTTAAATATTTGGAGGGATGTCATATTGAGGAGGGAACAAGCTTGTTTTCTGCTGCTCCAGAGACTAGGACCCGAAACAATGGATGCAAGCTGCAAGAAAAGAGATTCCACCTCAACATTAGGAGGAACTTCCTGACGGTAAGGGCAGTTCGACAGTGGAACACACTCCCTCAATGGAGATTTTGGTGGAGTCTCCTTCTTTGGAGGTCTTTAAGCAGAGGCTGGATGGCCATCTGTCGGGGATGCTTTGATTGGGAGTTCCTGCATGTCAGAATGGGGTTGGACTGGATGGCCCTTGGGGTTTCTTCCAACTCTAGGATTCTATGATTCTTCTAAACCTGGGAGCTCCATTTATCAATCATAGGCAATGCAGGGTATTAAAAGGGAATCTGCACTAAAATGCTGTGGCTTGGAGTCCTCCTGTTCAGGGTTCCAGCCAGCCTTTCAGAAAGCCAGTGGGTTTCATGGCCGTGCTGGGAATCGAACCCTGGTCTCTAGAGTTGCTGTCCAACATTCAAGATGGAGGATTATGCCACGCTGGTGCAGGATCCTGTGCAGAAACACCTGTTATTTTTACATAGTGGGAAGAAATCCTCCATGCAAGCACAACCACACACGACTCCCCAAAATCTGCCATCCTGGCTGGAGCATTCTGGGAGCTGTCCTCTAAAAAAGTAACTTGTCCAAGCCTTAACCAGCCCCCTCCCAAAAACATTTTGATACTTGAGATGCTAAGGCTGAAATGTCATCCACCGTTCATATACTGGTTAAAAGATCCTCATAAATCAGAACAGTATGCAAGAAAGCTAAGCCAAGGCAGAGTGAGCAGGCACCCTCCTTTTCCAGGACACGCCCTACATTTCAACCTTCTGTCCAGGAAGGATTTCAAAATGTCCTCCATTCTGAGCATGACTTAGGGCCTTTGCAGACTGCCAGAAATAGTGCAAATTGAGTCCACTTTAAGGGTTAGGGTTATGGTTAGGGAATCATGGGAACTGTATTCTATTGTGGCACCAGAGCTCTCTGACAGAGAAGGCTCAATGTCTCAGAAAAAAAACAATTCCCATGATTCCCTAGCACTAACCCTAACCCTTGAAGTAGACTCAATTTGCATTATTTCTGGTAGTCTGCAAAGACCCTAAGAAGCATGGATTTATATTTATATGAGTGTTTTTAGCTTGCATTTGGTAATGCTCTACATTTTTTTCTTGAACGCCCCACATTTTTCAGGGCCTTGTCCTCCTTTGCGGTGAGGACATCGGGTCACCCTGAGCCAAGGCTTCTGCATTTCAGGTTTGCTTTTGCAACCAAAGCAACTGATGGAATAATTGGGGCCCCGGGGAGATGGTTGGAAAACAAGCGGCACAGGATCTGGCAATGCTCCCAGAGACAACCAAGAGACGGGGCAAAATTCAAGACTTAATTACAGCCTGAGAAATGAGCCTTCAAACCTGTTTCCAAGATCAGGACACTGTCCTTGAATAAGCAGAGAAACCGTTCCTTTCCCCTGCATCTGCACTGGAGAAATAATGCAGTTTGACATCGCTTTAACTGCCATGGCACAATGCTATGTTTCCAAGATCAGGACTTGCAGAGAAATAGCTCCTTTCCCTGCATCTACACTGGAGAAATAATGCAGTTTGACACCGCTTTAACTGCCATGGTTCAATGCTATGTTTCCAAGATCAGGACTTGCAGAGAAACAGCTCCTTTTCTCTGCATCTACACTGTGGAAATAATGCAGTTTGACACCACTTTCACTGTTATGGCTCAATGCTATGTTTCCAAGATCAGGACTTGAAGAGAAACCGTTCCTTTCCCCTGCATCTGCACTGGAGAAATAATGCAGTTTGACACCGCTTTAACTGCCATGGTTCAGTGCTATGTGTCTAGGATCAGGACCTGGGATCTGTAGTTTTGTGAGGCACCGATACCGTTTAGCAGATAGAGCTAAAGACCATGTAAAACTATAAATCCCAGGATTTCACAGGATGGAGTTCCAGAGCTTAAAGTTGTGCCAAACTGAATTATTTCTGGAGTGTAGATGCACCCCTTCAGTCTCTGTTCTTCAGCCCCATTTTATCTGGGAGAGAGCCTGGAACAATTGGGTGGGGAGAGACCTAAAAGTCCCAGAATCCCCCAGCCAGCACATTTTCCCCAGCCTCTGCTTGGGCCTCAGCAGATCTAAATTCCAAATGAAATCTACTATTTAGCCCAAATAACTTTGTTGTTGTTGTTGTTGTTGTTGTTGTGTGCCTTTAAGTCATTTCTGACTTATGGTGACCCTACCTAAGGCAAACCTATCGTGGGGTTTTCTTGACAAGACTTTTTCAGATGGGGTTTGCCATTGCCAGCCTCTGAGGCTGAGAGAGTGTGACTTGCCCAAGGTCACCCAGTGGGTTTCCCTGTGTGAGCCAAATGGCTTATCTGAGGCTATTGCACTTTGGACACATCATGAGATGATATGATTCCTTGGAAAAGAGAATGCTGGAAAACATGGAAGGCAGCAGAAGATGACGTTTCAGATGGACTGATTCCATCCAGGATGCTGAGTTTGCAAGACCTGAGCAGGGATGGTTATAACAGGGTCTCTTGAAGGAGAAGGTGAAGCCGAGTAACAGTACAACAAGAGGTTGATCTAAGCAAGCCCAAAGAGCCTCTTTTGGCAGCATCCACACTGCAGAAATAATCCGCTTTGACACCACTTTCACTGCCAGGGCTCAATGCTATGAAATTCTGAGAACTGCCTTTTTGTGAGACATTTAGCCTTCTCTGTTAAGAGAGTTCTACTGCCACAGCAAACTACATATCCCAGGATACGACAGCATTGACCCATGGCAATTAAAGTGGTGTCAAACTGGACTATTTCTGCAGCGCAGATGCAGCCTTGGTTGCCATGTATCCTACATATTCTGATGGACTGTGAAGTCTTCTCTCTTTTTAAAATGAACATAGAGAGAGCCTCAGCCCCCCTGCGTTGTCTCACAACACTTTCAAAAATGCATACTTCTTTACAAATGCACATTCTTGGTTGTCCCACAGACACAAAAGAATGCAAGAAGGGTGTGAAAAGCAAATTCGTACCAGGCTCCATTGACCATGGCTGAATTTGGAACAGAAAATGCTTTGTGTTTGAGGTTGACCTCCCATGAGATTTCTGCTGAGGTTTTCTTTCTTTCTTTCTTTCTTTCTTTCTTTCTTTCTTTCTTCCTTCCTTTCCTTTCCTTTCCGACAATGAAAGACACAAGGTTTAAAGAAGGTGCATGTGCTCAAAATCAAGTGAGAGGATGAAGAGGAGGAATTAGAGACAGATTGCCAACTTGGAACCCATGCTGAGAAAAAGGCAGGATATAAATAACATAAATAAATAATAACACATTATTTTGTTTCTATTTAGGCAAAGGACTCTTTTTCACCATCTTTACAATCACAGCTGGGGGGAAATACAGTACACTTGGCTCTCTGCATCCACGGATTCAACCATCCTTGGCTTGACAATATTCAAAATAGAAATTCTAAAAAGCAAACCTTGATTTTGTCATTTTATATAAGGGACATGTTGCACAAAAAGCTGGGGGTCCCAGGAGGGCAACCCACAAATTAATATAGAGGAATATTACTAGTTCAAATAAAATACCTTGGCTGGGACAACATTCAGCCTTGGGATCTTAACCGTTTTTATACCCGTTCCAAACCACACAGAACTCCAGAGGCAATTTGAAATAGGTTTTGTAGTTTTTATTAATAAAATAATAAACGCGCGCACACACAAAAGCACACACTCATGCACTCACAAGAAACAAAACAAAGGTAGGAGAAGGTGAATAGTGGAGGCCTTGCTAATGGCGATACCTTACGGATCTTGAAGCGTGGTTCAAATTGAAGGGCATCCGGAATGGAGATGGTTCAATAGCTGCCAAAATCATATCTTGGGGCAGTAATCATGGAATGAATGGATTAACTCACTGCTAAATGGTTTTTCCAAGAGAGAAGAATGGTTGAGAGATGGAGGGAAATGCTTGGACGAATGGCAGGAATATCTCAGACAAAGGAAATCTTGCACTCTTGGAGAAGCATCCTTTGTCCGTGATCCCATCATCCCCCTCCATAGACAAAAGAGATTATGCTGGTGCTTTAGGTAGTCTCATCATGATAGGTGCCTTGGCTTACTCCCTTGCTAGAGCCAACCAGGTCTCCAAATATGATATGGCCAGGTTTCTACAGTGGGGTCACCTTTCCAGGTCACCCACCCTTTTAATATTACCTGGCTATCAAAATTGAGGGGTGATCGGGGGCTTGAGCTTGGGGTAGCAGGCACTAGGGTTGGCATCACCCAGTGTGGTAACTCATGGAATCACACACCCCATACCACACCATACAGAATCCTTAGAAATGTTTTTTGTACGAATGTTGCTCATAAATTGTAATGCCTGTATATCCCGGGATGTAATGGCAATCGTTGTGAGACATAAACAACTAGCAAAATTAAAATTATACAGTTCAAATTACAATACTGTATACACACCGCCTAAATGTATTTACATAGTTCCATGTGTTTGAAGTAAAAATTTGGTAAGATGTGATGTTTTTAAAGAGAATTTAAAAAGTATATATACTTTTAAAATTCATTTTTTGAACCATCCAGATGTGATAATGCAATGTTCTACAGTTGTATATCTTGTCAGTCTCCAGCAGACTCTGGATTCACAGGGGATATGTTCTGAAACCACCACCACCCCGCGAATCCGAAATTTCACAAATATTCAAGTTCCCATTGGGGATAATGGGAACCTGAGTATTTGCAAATACAGATATGGAGGGACTATATATATATATATATATATATATATATATATATATATACCGTATATGTGAGAGAGACAAAATCCACTTCATCCACTCCTAGACAAATCGTTTTCTCACCCATGCCCTAAAGAAATTATGGATTTGTTTGCAAAATACACTCAAACAACACTGTCTCTAAAAACCCAAAGTGTAAGTTTACACAAACCCATAGAAATATCAGAATTCAACCCAACATTTCTGAAGTTGTAATCTTTTATGTGTCCCCAATTAAAACAACAACAACATTAACTGTTCTCATTCAGTTTAAAATAATAATAACAAACCTGAGATATACAGTGAGTCTTTGCAAGATTAAAAGAAAAGCCAGGTCTAGGAGAATTATGTTTTCCCCGAGTTATTTCCAGATTATATTGCTGCCAAGAAGTGAAACAAGATGTACACATTATTGAAAGTTTATTGAGCATTGTGCATCAATATCCCGGAATTGAGACCCTTCAAGGAGTCTGCTGGAGACTGACAAGATATACAACTGCAGAACACTGCATTATCACGTCCGGATGGTTCAAAAAATGAGAACTGCTAGAGGAACCTGTCCTCTGTTTGGACCCTTTCATTCCATCGATTGTCTGCAAGACAACAGTCTCAGTGACTCAGCGCTGTTGTACCATGCAGTGCAAGAGCAGCTAACAAAAGGGAGAGGAGATGAAGGAAGGAGAGACTGCTTCTTGCTAATTTTTTAAAAAGGCATGCATGTGCATTTTGCTGGGGGAGAACTAGACCTTACACTGTATAAGTTTATTACCTTCTTCAGTCCCAGGATTTCACATATCTCCTATGGGGAGTCACATACTGGGGCTGGATGGGATACCAAGAGCAGTGGCATAGACTCATAGAGTTGGAATAGACCCCAAGGGACATCCAGTCCAACCCCCTGCCATGCAGGAATACACAATCAAAGCGCCCCCAACAGATGGCCATCCAGCCTCTGTTTAAAAACCTCCAGATTCCATCATACTCCAAGGGAGCGTCTTCCACTGTCAAACAGGTCTTACACTCAGGAAGTTCTTCCTAAAGGCATGTATGTGCATGAAGCCTTGCCACTCAACAACAGACCAACACAGACTAACATGTAAATCACTTCCTCCAAACCGAGGGTCACACAGTATATATACCCCACTCACTTCCATGCCAGCATTCTCTGAAGATGCCAGCCACAGATGCAGGGGAAACGTCAGGAAGAAATTTTTCCAGAACATGGCCACATAGCCCAGAAAACCCACAAAGAACTATGGATGCTGGCTGTGAAAGCTTGTGACTTCACAGTAATGCATTTTTTTTGTGTTAAACCTGGAACCCTATTTCTATTATCTGAAAGGAATGACAAAGTCATTCTAGGCATTCAGGCATTTAGCTGTCAAGTCGTTTTCTAGGTTCTGCAGGGTGATTCCATGCAGGCCAGAGGTTGACCATAGAGTCATGCTGGAAGACCTACGAATGCCTAGAGAAGGCAAGGGAGTCCTGGTGGCACTGTGGTTCAATGCCAGTACTGCAGCCACTCAGTTCGATTCCAGCCAGGGGCTCCAGGGTCGACTCAGCCTGGCATCCTTCCGAGGTCGCTAAAATGGGTACCCAGCTTGTTGGGGGCAATTGGCTTACATGATGTAAATCACATAGGGCCTTTGCAGACTGCCAGAAATAGTGCAAATTGAGTCCACTTTAACTGCCCTCACTCAGTGCTAGGGAACCATGGGAACTGTAGTTTATTGTGGCACCAGAGCTCTCTGACAGAGAAGGCTCAATGTCCCTGAAAAAAATGCACTTCCCATGATTCCCTAGCACTGAGTCAGGGCAGTTAAAGTGGACTCAATTTGCACTATTTCTGGCAGTCTGCAAAGGCCCTTAGAGACTGCTTAGTTCAGTACAAAGCGGTATAGAAATGTAGCTGGCAATGCTATTGCTATTGCTAGAGAAGTGTTCTCTCTAGGAATCTCTAGGTCAGGGACAGGCAACCTTTTTGAGACCTGGGCCAGTCTCCTGTAGCCCAGGGCTTGGCTGGACCGAGGGGGGGGATGGCGGCGCGCGCTCTCACGCGCGCGCACACCCTCCGCCGCCACACACGAAACCCCCCGCGTACGCTGCCGCCGCAGCCTTTCTTGCTCGGGGGCTGGGGGAAGGGGGAGAAATGGTGCAGGGGCCGGTTGTACGGGAGTTGGGGGGGCGGGCGCATCCGCGCCCACCCCTCACAGCCACCATGGGGCCGTTCCAACCCCCCCCCTGCCCTGATCCTTGGCCGAATTCGCCTCAGGATCGAGCGAAGGCACCTTGGAGGACCGTTGCCAAGGTGCCTCTGCTTGATCCTGGGGTAAATTCACCCGAAGATCAAGAGGAGAAACCTTGGAAAGGTCCCCCCAAGGCCCCTCCGCCCTGATCCTTGGGCGAATTTGCCTCAGGATCGAGTGGGGAGGTCTTGGAAAGGTCCCTCCAAGCCCCCCCGCCCCGATCCTTGGGCGAATTCACCCTGGAAGCCTGTCACCACCGAGGGTCCCCCCGGGAGGCTTCCCTCGGCAGTGACGGGCCTCCTGGAAGCCCGTCGCCACCGAGGGTCCCCCAGGGGAGGCTTCCCTCGGCGGCGACGGGCCTCCTCCCAGGCGCCGCGCGCGCTGCCGGCACCACGGCCGCCATTTTGTTCTCCAAAATGGCGGTGGTGACGCGTTTGCGCATGCACAGTAATCCTGCGCATGCGCAAACACATTGTGGCCGCATTTTGGAGAACAAAATGGCGGTCGCGGCGTACGCGGCCATGCAGCGACCAAACTGGGTGGTGACGGCAGCGGCGGCGGCGGCAGGGGTCCGCCTGGGCCTGTAAGTTCGGCTACCTGGGCCGGAATCGGCGCGGGGGCCGTAGGTTGCCGACCTCTGCTCTAGGTGCTCCAGTGTGACTTTAGGATTAACTTCTGGCAGAAGCATACAAGAGAATTGTGTTGGAGGACCTAGAGAAAACTTATTTTTTTCCCAACATGTGAAAGTGAACCCGTGTCATATGGACTCGCATAATACATGTGCCACCTGTACCCCCTCAGCTATGGAAACCCACTGGGTGCATTGGGCAATTCATTCTCTCTCAGGATCAGAGAAAGGCGATGGCAAACCCCTCTGAACAAATCTTGCTAAGAAATCTCCATGATATATTTTCCTTAGGGTCACCTTAAGTCAGAAATTACTTGAAGGCACACAACAACAACAGACAGCTGATGTAAGCAACTAGCACAGTTACATAATAAAACCAGAAATATTAAGTCTATATTAATCTCCAATCTTTGACCAATTCGTTCCAAGTTATTTTGCCAAAATTTCTGGTGATGTTCCAAAGACTACCTTTATGTCAGAGCTGTACACTACTTGTCGTTCTCTGCTGGGCTCTGCAGTGCTGCCAAGCACCTATAACTGCACAAGGTGCCAAAGAAATGCTGTATATACTCATGTATAAATCTAGAAATTTTAGTCAAAAATTCACACACACACACACACACACACACACACAAAAACCTGAGAAGACTTATCCATGGGCCAATGTAAGCACTGTACTTTAATTCTTAGAATCGTAGAATCATAGAATCATAGAGTTGGAAGAGACCCCAAGGGCCATCCAATCCCACCCCCTTCCATGCAGGAACTCTCCATCAAAGCATCCCCAACAGATGGCCATCCAGCCTCTGTTTAAAGACCTCCAAAGAAGGAGACTCCAGCACACTTCTTATTTAAAAACGAACCATCTCTTGGTGAAAGGCAAGAGTGTAATCTGTCCTGGTAGCATTGACTGCATTTCATTTTCTCATCCATCCAACCTTTAGTGTGAGCAGAATTGTGTAACTTCTTTGCCATTGTTTCCCTTAGCTTCATCCTTTACATCAGGGGTAGGCAACCTTTCCCCTTTAAGGGCCGAGGGACTTCAGCTCCCAGAAGCCTCAGCCATGTTGGCCAATAGTCCCATGTTGGCCAATGGCTCCTGGGATTCTGGGAGCTGAAGTCCCTCGGCCTTAAAGGGGAAAGGTTGCCTACCCCTGCTTTGCATCCTTTGGAACATGCCCCTAAGTTTTACCCTCAACTTATTCACAGCTTGTATCAAAATCCATACTTTTGGTCCCAAAACCTGCATTCAACTTGTACATAACGTGGACTTATACTCGAGAATATATGGCACTCAGAGTCTCCAAGTTCTATTTATACAGAAGTACCGGTATATACACGGCAACGACTCTCCAACCGAATGTCCGTTACCAACAACAACCCACACTGTCCATAGGTCACACACATATTTATACATATTGTCCATGGCATGATGTCCTCACACAGGTATCTGCAATTGTCCGCTTGCATCAACCTCTTGCATCATGCCTCTTGAGTAATCCTGGAAGTATCTTCCAAGTGGTGTGACGATGACACTTCACGTATGTCACCATGGTGCAACCTTTCCAGATGTTGTATCAGCTTTTTCAGCCAGCTGCCATATTCCGTCCTGTGAAATTCTAGCCCTAGTAATGTACATACATACATACAGTGACCCTTTCTCATTTAAAGAGTCAATGAAGTAGAGCCACTTTTCTAGGGAAATCCATTTTCCATTTGTTCACCCCTTAAAAACGTGTGTGGGCATCTTATAGAATCATAGAATCATAGAGTTGGAAGAGACCCCAAGGGCCATCCAGTCCAACCTCCGTAACATGCAGGAACTCACAATCAAACCATCCCTGACAGATGGCCATCCAGCCTCCAGTTAAAGACCTCCAAAGAAAGAGACTCCAAGGGAGTGTGTTCAACTGTTGAACAGCTCTCACTATCAGGAGGTCCCTCCTAATGTTAAGGTGAAATCTCTTTTCCTGGAGCTTGCATCCATTGTTCCAGGTCCTATTCTCTGGAGCAGCAGAAAACAAGCTTGTTCCCTCCTCGATATGACATCCCTTCAAATATTTAAACAAGGCTATCATATCACCTCTCAGCCTTCTCTTCTCCAGGCTAAACATCCCCAGCTCCTTAAGTCGTTCCTCATAGGACATGGTTTCCAGACCCTTCACCATTTTAGTTGCCCTCCTTTGGACACGCTCCAGTTTCTCCACATCCTTTTTGAATTGTGGTGCCCAGAACTGGACACAGGATTCCAGGTTAAGGTCAGACCAAAGCAGAATAGAGTGGCACTATTACTTCCCTTGATCTAGATACTATACTTCTATTAATGCAGCCTAAAATTGCATTGGCCTTTTTAGCTGTGGCATCACACTGTTGACTCATGTTCAACTTGTGGTCTACTTTGCCAACAGTGGAAGAGATTGCCTTTCAGCATGGTGGCCACTCCATCTCTGGAGGTCCTTAAACAGAGATTGGATGGACATCTTTCAGGAGTGCTTTTGGTTGCTTTAGTGCATGGGTGAGATGTTGACTGGATGGCTCTTGAGATATCTTCCAAAGATTCTGTGATGCTATGATAGATAAACCAGTAGGTGGGGAGATAGGTTGACCTCTATCAGTATGGCCTGAAGGGTAAGGAAACTTCATCTCCTTGCAAAATCATATGGACCCAATCTTCAAACCAGAGAGGAGGACCATCATAGATTTGTGGCTGATAATTGCCATCAAGGTGACTTTGACTTATGGTAGCCCTATGAATGAAAGACCTCCAAATCAAACAGTTATCAAGAGCCCTGCTCAGGTCTTGCAAACTCAGGGCAGCTGGGCCATCCTTGATTGAGTCTATCTGCCTGTAACTATCACAGATCCCACCATTATAAAAATCTGTAGTGCCGCCGTACTTGGAAGACTGCGTAGTAAGGCTGGAATGGTTCCCTCTTTGGTGTCCTTTCATTGGCAGGCGAAAACATTTCTGATCCAACAGGCTTTTCAGGAACGGGCTGCAAGGCTTTTAGCGGCACACTGCTCCATTGATTTTTTAAAAATAAATCTTATGTTTTGTTTCAAATGGACTTGACCCTGCAGATCGTTTAATTGCATTTCAACAATACCTTCCATAGGCTTTTATTTCTTTCTTTGCATTTGTTTTAATTTTTGGAACCCGCTTGTGTGGCGTAGTGCTTTATGTGTTGGATTATGACTCTGGAGACTATGACTTTGGCGACCATTGCTCACTTGGCCTTGAAACCCACTGGATGACCTTGGGCAAGTCACACTCTCTCAACCTCAGGAGAAGGCAATGACAAACCTCCTCTGAACAAATCTTGCCAATAAAACCTCATGATACTTTAGGGTTGCCACAGGTCAGAAATGACTTGAAGGCACACAACAACAACAACAACAGCCATAACCTGCTTGAGACCCATGACTGGAGGAAAAAGCAGGATGTAATTAATTCATTAGAAATAATAATTAATAAATTATAATTAAGTGTAACAACCTTGCCAGTATTCTGATCACTGCTCCCCGAAAAACGATATTACGGAGTTAGGAATGTGATGACCATCACTGTCTTAATATTTCTTAGTGATGGGTCCTTTAGTACAATTTTGACAGATAATTCTGGGGAAACTCAAACTACATTGGGGTCTTGCTGGTTCACCTTTTCCAAGATAATTTGGGGGACTGGTTTAGCCCCCGCTAGCCTAGCCTTGGAGGGTTTCAAAACCCCTGAATTCACTGGATGCTCACTAGAGAGCATTGGGGGAGCAGTGAGGGACAAAATGAATTAATAATAATAATAATAATAATAATACTAATAATAATAATAATAATAATAATAATAATAATAATAATAATAATAAAATTTATTTATATACTGCCCAATGGTAACCCAATTATAGATGGTTTGTTTTATAAATCCAGGGCAGTGCATTGGCCTAGGGATCAATGTGGTCCCTGAATTCCTGACAGATGCCCACTTTTGGTATAGTCTTAAAAAGATCCATCCCAGTTGTTCAGTGGACCCTTGGTATCCTCTGGATTTGGCCCCAGGGCCCACCTGTGGATGCCAAAATCCATGGATGCTCAAGTCCCATTCAATACAATGGCATAGTAAAATGGTGTCCCTTATATAAATTGGCAAAATCAAGGTTTGCTTTTTGGAGTTTATATCTTTTTGGAATATTTCCAAGCCATGGATGCATGAATCCGTGGATAAAAAAATCCATGGATATGGAGGGCCGGCTATACAAACCATATTTTCTTAATGTTAATAAAAGATGCAACACAGCGGAGAAAGCCAGCATGGCAAAGTGGTTTCAGTGTTGGGCTACGATTCCAGGAGACCAGAGTTCGAATTTCCGGTTAGCCATGGCAACCCACTGGATGACCGTGGGTAAGTCACACTCTCTCAGTCTCAGAAGATGGCAACGGCAAACCTTCTCTGAACAAATCTGGCCAAGAAAACCCTGGGAGAGGTAATGGGGTGTAGTGGCTGGAGTGCTAGATTACGACTCCAGGAGCCCAGGGTTCAAATCCCTGCTCAGCTATGGAGACCCACTGAGTGGCCTTGGGCAAGTCACACTCTCTCAGCCTCAGAAGATAGCAATGGCAAACCTTCTCTGAACAAATCTGGCCAAGAAAACTCTGGAAAAGACAGTGCAGTGTAGTGGTTGAAGTGTTGGACTAGGACTCCCGGAGACCAGGATTTGAATCCCTGCTCAGTGGTGATCCTTATTGGGTGATCCTGGACAGGTCCTGGCCAACTCACTGGATGACTCACTGGGTGATCCTCTACAAGTCACACTCTCTCAGCCTCAGAGGAAAGCCATGGCAAATCCTTTCTGAACAAACCTAGGCAGCAAAACTGTGATATGTCCACTGTAGCTGTAAATCAGAAACAACCTGAATGTGCACAACAACAGTTTAAAAGATCATAGAATCATAGAGTTGGAAAAGACTCCAAGGGCCATCCAGTCCAACCCCATTCTGCCATGCAGGAATTCACAATCAAAGCACCCTCAACAGATGGCCATCCAGCCTCTGTTTAAAGACCTCCAAAGAAGGAGACTCCATCACTCTCCAAGGGAGTTTGTTCCACTGTCAAACAGCCCTTACTGTCAGGATGTTCTTCCCAATGTTGAGGTGGAATTGCTTTTCCTTACATCCGTTGTTCCGGGTCCTATTCTCTGGAACAGCAGAAAACAAGCTTGCTCCCTCCTCAACATGACACCCCTTCAAATATTTAAAGAGGACTCTCATATCCCCTCTTAACCTTCTCTTCTCCAGGCTAAACATCCCCAGCTCCCTAAGTCGATCCTCATAAGATATGGTTTCCAGACCCTTCAGCATTTTAGTTGCCCTCCTTTGGACACACTCCAGTTTCTCCACATCCTTTTTGAATTGTGGTGCCCAGAACTGGACACAGTACTCCAGGTGAGGCCTGACCAAAGCAGAATAGAGTGGCACTATTACTTCCCTTGATCTACAGACACTGTACTTCTATTGATGCAGCCTAGAATTGCATTGGCCTTTTTAGCTGCCGCATGAGGACACACGACGCAGCGGAGAAGCCGACTTACTGCGACACTCGCGCCCTATCCTGACATCCCGGCAGTTGAACTTGATATTGATTCGGCCATCCATGTCGTGACCGGTGTCATCATGGTAATAAACCAGGGTCCCATCCACCCATAAGACGAACCAGTTTCTTTTCCAGCGTCGCAAGATGGAACCTGGGAGGACCAGAAAAAAAGATGGGGAAAGGTGAACAAAGAAGAGACAGAACGACTTGAGAGGGAGCTGGATGATAACGCATGCAGGAGGCTTTCCTCTCTTTTCCTTGCCAGCCCTTTTGCAAAGCTAAGAGGTCACTGCGACGGTATATTTACATATTCCGGTCCCAAAGCAATCATTCTGGCCCAACTCTGCAGCAGAGATGCATCAAAAATCCTCCCGTCCCAAAAGACATCGACTTCGGGATATAAGTCCCATAAATAAATAAATACATACATAGGAAAAAGGATGACTCACAAGCCTGCCAGGAATGGTTAGTTCATTTTCTACACTCTGCAACCCCAGATTCATCCCTCAAATTGACTTTTTAAAAGAAAAAGAGGAAAGTAAATTTCAGGGAGGAATCTGGGATTGCAGAGTATAGAAAATGAACTAACCATTCCTGGCAGGTTCGTAAGTCATCTTTTTCCCTATTTATTTATTTATTTTATGGGATTTATATCCCACCTTTTCCTCAAATAATTTTCTCAAATAATTTAAAAAGATAAAACTGAAACATTAATTACAATTTTTTTAGAATAATTAAATAATACCGATAATAAAACGAGGACCAGCATGGTGTAGTGATTTGAGCATTGGACTAGGACTCTGGAGACCAGGGTTGGAATCCCAGTTCGGCCACAGAAAACCACTAGGTGGTCTTGGGCAAGTCACACTCTCTCAGCCTCAGAGGATAGCAAAGGCAATCACCTTCTGAAGAAACTTTCCAAGAAAACCCCTTGATACGTTTGCCTTAGGGTCGACATAAATCGGAAATAGACATGCTATGGTTGCCTCCGCACTGCAGAAATAATCTAGTTTGACACCACTTTAATTGCCTTAGCTCAGTGCAATGGAATCCTGGAAATTGTAGTTTAATGAGACATTTAGCCTTCTCCATCAGAGAGATCTGGTCCCAAAACAAACTACAATGCCCAGGATCCCATAGCATTGAGCCATGGCAGTTAAAGTGGTGTCAGACTGGATTATTTCTGCAGTGTGGATGCAGCCAAAAACAACAACAATATTAAAACACAAGTTAAGAAAAGCATAGTTAAAGCCATTTTAAAAGCAAAAACCATCAAAGCATTTCCTACAGGGAAGTGTATATATATATATATATATATATATATATATTACATAAAACAGTCATCCTAAATCCTGTTGATAATCCTGAATAAAATTAGACCCACTGAATCAACTGGATTTACCAGAACGGTTGACACACCATTCTGCTTGCAATTCAATGAGTTTACTCTAGTTGGGACTTACCCACAGGATACTACTGTCCAGTATTCCTGCATCAAAACAGAGAATGGAAAGAACATTTACTACATCGACTTGCACAGAAAATAAATGGGACTAAGCAAAAAGAAAACATTTTTGCTCAAATCTCCCAAATCTCAATGGGGATTTTGCAGGTTTTGTCCTGAGTAGATCAGACCCTCAGTTTGCTGATTTCATCTCCTAGTTGCTTCTATTCTTATTTTGACTTATTTGCTAGATTGCTTCCAAAAAGAGGACAATTTCAGTATCAAATATCGCCAGGCTAACATCTTTGACTTAAGAAAGAGGCTTTAATGCGGCATCGATTTGTCCCTGAAGAACAGGAAGAAAAACATGCCAATGCTGCATTAAAAAATTATTATAGCTACATTTATTTTTGCTGGAATGAGCTATAGTGGATTGCACCTTCTGCCCCTGTTAGAGGAAGGGTGGGAATGGCATAGCCCACTAAATGACATTGGATTGCATGTCCCAGCATTCCTGACTACTGGTAATCCTGACTAGGGATGCTAGGAGTTGCAACTCAATGACTCTGGAAGGACACACAATTCCCACACTTGGGCTAGATGCGGTGGTTTCCAAACTTTGGTCCTCCAGATGTTTTGTACTTCAACTCCCAGGATCCCTGACTATTGGCCAAGTTGGGTAGGGCTTCTGGGAATTGAAGTCCAAAACATCTGGAGGACCAAAAGTTTAGGAACCAGTGGGTTAGAGGGGAAAATGAAGCACTGAAAAGAATGAAACACAAAGTGGGATTAACATGTGTGTCAGGGATACACATCCTAACACCCCTCCTGCGTTTTTATTGTTATCCTCATATTTTTAACAGGTTGAGTCTCCCTTATCCGAAATGCTTGAGATCAGAAGTGTTTTGGATTTCTTTTTCCAAATTGTGGAATATTTGCATATACATAATGAAATATCTTAGAGATGGGACCTCAAGCTAAACATGAAATTCATTAATGTTTTGCATTGTTGTTGTTGTTGTTCACTGCCCTCGAGTTGCTGTAGTCTATAATGAACATGGTGATTTTTCTTTTGGAATTCCCTGGTGCAATCCATTAGCCGTCGTATGTTTGCAATGTGATCCCTAGTGCCTCTTCCTTTCCTGAACCCTGGGATCTCTCTTTCCATGTATGGTTGGCGTCTCTGTTGCAGAATTTTGAGCATGATTTTGCGTGTTTAAATATTTGAAGGGATGTCATATTGAGGAGGGAACAAGCTTATTTTCTGTTGCTCCAGAGACTAGGACCCGGAATAATGGATGCAAACTGCAAGAAAAGAGATTCCACCTCAACATTAGGAGGAACTTCCTGACAGTAAGGGCGGTTCGACAGTGGAACACACTCCCTCAGATATTTTGGTGGAGTCTCCTTCCTTGGAGGTCTTTAAGCAGAGGCTGGATGGCCATCTGTCGAGGGTGCTTTAATTGGGAGTTCCTGCATGGCAGGGGGTTGGACTGGATGGCCCTTGGGGTCTCTTCCAACTCTATGATTCTATGATTCTATACAGCTTTTTATATACATAGTCTGAAAGTCATTTTATACATAATGTTTTTAATAATTTTGTGCAGGGGACAAAGTCTGTGCATGATGAACCATCAGAAAGCAAAGGGGTCACTATCTCAACCACCGATGTGGACAATTTTGGATTCTGAAGTATTTTGGATTCCAGAATTCTGGATGACAGATGTTGTTGTTGTTGTTGTGTATTTCAAGTCATTTTTGACTTATGGTGCTCCTAAGGCAAATCTGTATCAGGGGGTTTTCTTGACAAGATTGGTTCAGAGGAGCTTTGCCTCCTGATACTCAACCTGTATTTTAAAGCTGATAGGAATCATAGAATCATAGAATCATAGAGTTGGAAGAGACCACAAGGGCCATCCAGTCCAACCCCCTGCCATGCAGGAACTCCCAATCAAAGCATCCCCGACAGATGGCCATCCAGAGAATCAGTTTCTTGGAAAGCTGGATAAAAGTTCTGCTGTGGACTACCAAAACGACAAACCAATCATCTGAAAGTAAATCAAGCCTAAATCCTCCCTACCAGCATATATGACTAAACTGAGATTGTTACCATTTGGGGTTATAACTTCCAGAATCCAACAGCAGAAGCCTTGCTGATCAGAGAGATGTAGTCCAAAATTCTCATTAGAAGCAAAGACGACTAAACCGAGGCTGCTGTATTTCGGGCATATCATGAAAGTACATGACTCCGGAAAAGGAGACAATGCTTTCTAAAGCAGAAAGCAGCAGAGAAAGAAAGGAGACTGAACTACAGGTGGATGGACTCCATCAAGGAAGCCACCGTTGCCCTGAGTTTGCAAGACCTCATGAGTTTGATGACCACTTGAAAGTTTCATTCATCGGGTCACCATAAGTCACAATTGTTGTTATTTGCTGTGAAATGTCTGTGTGTTGTGTGCCTTCAAGTAATTTCTGACTTATGGCGACCCTAAGGCTACCCTATCCTGCGGTTTTCTTTGCAGGATTTCTTCAGAAGAGGTTTCTCATTGCCTTCCCCTGAGGCTGAGAGAGTGTGACTTGCCCAAGACCACCCAGTGGGTTTCATGGTTGAGCAGGAATTGAACTCTGGTCTCCAGTTGTAGTCCAACACTCAAACCACTACACCATGCTACCTCCCATTCATTCATTCATTCTCATTCATGGGACACCATAACTTCATTATTATTTGCTGTCAAGGCAAAGTCCAAAAAAGTAACTGCCCCAAGCTCTGGAAGGGGCTTATAGCAAAGTGTGGAAGGATAGTCCTTGCATGCAAAAGATCCTAGGTTCAACCTCTTGTATTTCCAAATAAGAAAGAAAAAAAAGATCAGGTAGCAAATCATAGACTCACAGAGTTGGAAGGGACCACAAGGGTCATCCAGTCCAACCTCCAAATGATAGAAGAAATGCTGTGAGATCCAGTGTGAAGAATCTCACTCAGTATCAATGGCAGCATGGTTTAGTGGTTTGGGTGTTACACTATGACTCTGGAGATCATGATTTGATTCCCCACTCAGAACTCCCTGAGTGACCTTGGACGAGTCACACTCTCTCAGCCACTCTCTCATGGCAATGGCAATTCCCCTTTGAAGAAACTTGCCAAGAAAACCCTGCAATAGGTTTGCCTTAGTGTTGCCATAAGTCAAAAGTGACTTGGAGGCACAGAAAAACAATGGCACCCCCTGACCTCTGTGTCAGAGGAGCAACATCCCATGCTATGAAAGAACTGTCCAAGGTGCTGAACCTATTTAGGGGACAGGGTTCCCACTTAATCCTGGAGCGGACTGACCGCCCCACTGATCTGGAAGCACCAGCCACCGCTGACTGCCCTGTTTCAGCCTCAAGAGAAGTTACGGATCCTAAACAACTGAGAGAAACATCATTTCCATCTTTACTAAACCACAAGTCACACCGGGTTCAAGAGGCCGAACTGCAATGTAAAAGCATGCATCAGAACTTGGCCTTAGGCGCTGCTCCTCTAACATTGTTCCTTATGATGATAACCACTGAATTTAATATGTTTTTTAGTTTAATCAAATTATTTTTATTGTTTTCAGTAGTTTCAACGCTGCATTGATTTTACTCGGACGCCACCCTGAGATCTTTTGATATAGGTCCAAAACACACTGCAGAAATAATCCAGTTTGAGGCCACTTTAACTGCCCTGGCTCAGTGCTAGGGAATCCTGGGAATTGTAGTTTATTGTGGCCCCAGAGCTCTCTGACAGAGGAGGCGAAATGTCTCACAAAACTACAGTTTCCAGGATTCCCTAGCCTTGAGCCAGGGCAGTTAAAGCAGTCTCAAACTGGATTATTTCTGCAGTGTGTTTTGGACCACAGAGGGCAGTAAAGAAATATTTTTAATAAATACAAATAATCTGCTGGGTGCATTGGTTTGAGTGTTGGATGACGACTCTGGAGATCAGAGTTCGAATCCTGGCTCGGTCATGTAAACCCATTGGGTGACCTTGGGAAAGTCACACACTCTCAGCCTCAGAGAATGGCAACAGCAACCCTTTTCTTGGAATACACTTGGCAAGAAAAAAAACCCTCATGATTTTTATGGGTGACCGTAAGTCAGAAACGACTTGAAGGGACACACTACAAAATTTGCTGGGCCCATTCGCCACTTTCATAGAGGAGTACTGAGTCCGATTGTGCACAGAGGGGCAGGGTATAAATTATTATTATTATTATTATTATTATTATTATTGAGTCTCTGTAATGCTCCAGCCATTAATGAACCGAGCTGCACCCTAAAATTGCAGCTCAGACTATGCCAGAGAAAGGTAGGGAACCCTGAACGTTGTTGTTGTGTGCCTTTAAGTCATTTCTGACTTACGGCAACCCTAAGGTCCCTACATTTTCTTGGCAAGATTTGTGCAGAGGCAGTTTGCCTTTGCCTTCCTCTGAGGCTGAGAGAGTGTGACTTGCGCAAGATCATCCAATGGGTGGTTATCATCATAGAATGTATTAACCAAATCTGTGAACAATTAAATCTGCAAAAGTCAAAGCTGCAAATGTGGACGGCCAACTTTATATTTTAACTATGGTTCTTTTAAATCTTATAAGCCACTTTGAGTCCCAGGTTGGGAAAAAGGCAAGGTGATATTAACACCAACAGCAACAGCAACAATAGTATGTTTTAAATGGTTTAAAAATGTTTCGTTCCATATTTTAATGTTGACCTTTTAGGTGTTTTAACTGGTGTTGTTGATGATGATGTGTGCCTTGAAGTCGTTTCGGATTTATGGCGACCCTAAGGTGAACCTACCATGAGGTCTTCTTGGCAAGATTTGTTCAGAGGGGGTTTGCATATCTCCCATCCTCTGAGGCTGAGAGAGTGTGGCCTGCCCAAGGTCATCCAGTAAGTTTCCACGGCTGAGCAAAAGAGATTCGAACCCTGGTCTTCCAGTGTTTTAGTCCAGCACTCAAATCCCTACGCCATGTTTTAACTGTATTGCATCTTCATTTGTAAACCTTCTTGAGCCCCACTTTTGGCATGTCCTCCTTTTCCCAGGACACGTCCTCCATTTCAGCCTTCTGTCCAGGAGGAATTCTCCATTTTGAGCATGCCTAATAGGCACAAACTGACATTTATAGGGGCGTTTTCAGCTTTGTTTTGGCCATCTCCTACATCTTCCTCGAACGTCCGACACTTTGCAGTGCCTTGTCCTCCTTTGCGGCGAGGACATCTGGGGTATAAATAAAGTGAATAATTGCCGTCACCATCGTTGCAGCCACAAGAGAGACAAGAAGTTTTTAAAAGAATACAGGAGGAGCAACAAAAGTCAGCTCCAGAAGATCCTAAATCCCAAAAGTCCTCACCGAGGGAGGCATCAATGTGCAAAGCCACTCTGCTCTGTGCATCATCTCTCTGTATTTTGGAGAAGGATTTGGAAAGTTGCTAGGAACAGATGGTCAAGCTTGGAAGGGAGGGCGGACGGGAAGAGACTTCCGCCTCGGTAGATCTCAGCGGTTAACTCAGGTGGATAATCCCTCAAGCAGAATGATCTGGGACAAAATGTAGCCTAGGCTGCTGCAGTTGTCCTCAAGCCACCTGCCCAAGCTCCAAAGAAATCACAGCATCACAGAGTTGGAGGGGACCTCAAGGGTCATTCAGTCCATCCTCCTGCCATGCAGGAATCCACTCCTGAGAGGTCACCATCTAACATCTGTTTAAAGACCTTTAATGAAGGAGAGTCTTCCGCTCTATTCGGCTTTGGTCAGGCCTCACCTGGAATAATCCTGAGTCCAGTTCTGGGCTCCACAATTCAAAAAGGATGTTGAGAACCTGGAGCGTGTCCAGAGGAGGGCAACCAAAAGGTTGAAGGGTCTGGAAACCATGAATCCCTATGAGGAATGACTTAGGAAGCTGGGGATGTTTAGCCTGGAGAAGAGGTTAAGAGATGATATGATAGCCATGTTTAAGTATTTGAAGGGATGTCATATTGAGGAGGGCGCCAGCTTGTTTTCTGCTGCTCCAGAGAATAGGACATGGAGCAATTGGTTCAAACTACCATGAAAAGAGATTCCAGCTTAATAATAGGAGGATCTTCCTGACAGTAAGAGCTGTTCAGCAGTGAAAGACGTTCCCTCGGAGTGTGGTGGGGTCTCCTTCTTTGGAGGTTTTTAAACAGAGGCTGGGTGGCCATCTGTTGGGGATTCTTTGATGGAGAGTTCCTGCATGGCAGATTGGGGTTGGACTGGATGGCCCTTGGGGTCTCTTCCAACTCTAGGATTCTATGATCTTCCAAGGCAGTCTATCTCACTGTTCAATTGCTCTAATAATAATAAAAGCTCTTCCTAATGTTTAGGTGGAATCTCTTTTCTTGTAATTTGAATCCACAGATTCATGTTCTGGTTGGTCTCTGGAGCAGCAGAAAACAAAGCTTGCTCCATCTTCTACATGCCATCCTTTCGAATATTTTCAGATGGCTGCCATGTCACCTTCCAGCTCTCTCTTCTCTAGGTAAAATATAAACCTCTCCTTCATCCTCTTTTCTTAGGACTTCGTTTTTAGACCATGGGCCCAAAACACACTGCAGAAATCATCCAGTTTGAGATTGCTTTAACTATCCTGGCTCAATGCTAGGGAATTCTGGGAACTGTAGTTTTGTGAGGCATTTAGACTCCTCTGTCAGAGAGCTTTGATGCCAAAATAAACTACAATTCCCAGGATTCCCTAGCACTGAGCCAGGGCAGTTAAAGCGGTCCCAAACTGGAAGATTTCTGCTGTGTGTTTTGGCCCCATTACCATCTTGGGTATGTATTATTATTATTATTATTATTATTATTATTATTATTATTTCCTGTTTTTCCCCAAAGTTGGAACCCAAAGTAGCTTACAAATTTTTAAAAAGTACAATTAAAATATACAAAAGTGAATAATAAAATAGAATTAAACTGATATAGTCTTAAAGCACCTTCTCTGGACACATTCCAGCTTGTCAATATCCTTCTCAAACCTAGTGCCCAAAACTGGATAAAATTGTTGTTGTTGTTGCTGTTGTTGTGTGCCTTTAAGTAATGTCTGACTTGCACTGACCCAGGTCAAACTTATCAAGGGTTTTTCTTAGCAGAATTTCCTCATAGGGGCGTTGCCCTTGCCTTCCTCTCAGGCTGAGAGAGTGTGACTTCCCCAAGGTCACCCAGTGGGTATCCATGGCCAAGCAGAAATTTGAACCCTGGTCTCCCTGTGTCCTAGTCCAACACTCAAACCACTACACCACGCTGGGTCTCTAATAATAATAATAATAATAATAATAATAATAATAATGATGATGATGCAGTGCATCCTCTGTATCCGCTGAGATCTGGTTCCAGGACCTTTATGAATACCAAAATTTACAGTGGCATTGTAAAATGGTGTCCTTTATATATAATGGCAAAATCAAGGTTTGATTTTTGGAATTTATAGTCATCCCTCCTAATTCACGGACTTCCCATCCGCAGTCTTGAATTTCCGCGCACCTATGGGACTTGGATATTTGCAATTTTTCCAATTCGCAGGTGTGTGTGTGTCTGGAACGGATCTCCCACGAATTGGGAGGGACAACTGTGTGTGTGTGTGTGTGTGTGTGTGTGTGTGTGTGTGTACATATATATATATATATGTGTGTGTGTGTGTGTGTGTGTGTGTGTATATATATATATATATATATTCAAGCTGTTGATGTTTGAATCTGTGTCTAAAGAATCCATGGATACAGAGGGATGACTATAACAACAACAATCAACAACAACGACAACATAATAATATTATTATTGTTACTGATTTTATTTATTTATTTATTTATTTATTTATTTATATTAATATTTATCATCATCATCATCATCATCTTCATCTTCCCAAGGCTCGAGGCGTGGTACAAGTTAATCCTTGTAGTATTGCATCTGTTGGAGGCAATACTAAAGATGAAGTCTGACTAAAGCAGACTCGCATAATACTACAACTTCCCTCATTCTGGGCATTCTAGTTCTGCCCATCCTTTCCAAGTACTGTAGAATGGAACTGCAGAAGGTGAGAGCCATTTGATCCTGAATGGGCCATCAATGCTCTGAGATCAGTCTGGCTTTATTATCTCCTATTTGTGATTTGTTCCTCTTCCCGTCCCATCTTCGGATTTAAGTAGTAAACTACCGTGATTGAAGGCATTGCCAAAAGAGCAGCATGCAAATGCAGAGGATGCTATACTGCAATGCTTATTTTATTTTATTATTTTTTTTTACATTGGGCTGCATTTAAAGGCATTTCAGTATCTGCAACCTGAGTGGGATGCGACAGCCAGAATGTCAGCCATCTGAGCACCTCCTATTGATTTTGCATCCACAGTGTCAGGTTATGGATGGAACGAATGTTAGAAAATAGTGGGGAAAATGCATGTTTTCTGAGTGTCAAGAAATCCTGATGAGAAGAATCCTGGACTGACAGCTAAAACTTTACAGTGCAAGACTTATTCTGTTCAAAATTCATACGTGGTTGTTTTGCACAGAAAGCAGTATTTTCTGTGCAGGAAAAGTTCATACTAATGTCCGGAGCAGCTTGGGGTCAGACCTTAAGGTATGCACAGAGTTGTTAATATATTATATTATACAATAATATAATATAATATAATATAATATAATATAATATAATTTAAATGTTTGAGGGTTTTAACTTTGTAAATCACTTAATTTTTAAATTATTTAAGTTTTTAAAAAATTTTAAACACTTCAGTATTGTTTTTAATTAAGCCACCCTGAATCCCATTTTGGGAGAAAGGTGGGCTATAAATCCAATAAATAAGCTTGTTGTTAGCCACCTTGAGTCCTTATATCAGGAGAAAGGTGGGATATAAAATACAAACACACACACACACATATATATACATACACATATACACACATATACACACATATATACATACACACATATATACACATACACATTTACATATACACACACATATATACATATGTATATAGCCACATAAATATATATATATATATATATATATACACATACATACATACACACACACACATATACACACAGACACACATATATAATACACACACACAAATATATACATACACACACATATATACACATACACATATTTACATATATACATATATACATACACACACATATGCATATACACACATATATATGCATACACATATATACATACGTACATATACACACAAATATATATATATATACACACACACATACACACATATATATACATATACACACACATATATGCATACATATATACATACATACACATACACACACATATATATACATACACACACATACACTATAAGACAATTAAATAATATTAGTTATTAGTTAATCTAAATAAAACAGTATAATAAATATGTTAACAATACGAATTAAATATAATAAAATGATTAAAACAATATTAACAATTAACCCTCATTATAAGTAACAATAAATCAACAGGTGATTTGAACACACATATGTACACGCACATTAACAATTAACTCTCATTATTAACATTTATTTTTTATAATCCTCATAGCTATCTTTACTTATATTACACAGTTGTCCCAAAGCTGGAATCCAGAGATGGTTCATATATTAAAACAAATGCAATACAGCTTGTTGATGAGGGCTGTGTTTACACTGCAGAAATAATCCAGGTTGATACCACTTTAACTGCCATGGCTCAATGCTGTGAAATCCTGGGAATTGTAGTTTGGTGGGGAACCAGAGCTCTGTCTCTCAAAACTGTAAATCCCAGAATTCCATAGCATTGAGTCCTGGCAGTCAAAGTGGTGTCAACCTGGATTATTTCTTCAGTGCAGACACAGCCGTTGTTGTCTGCCTTCATCTGTGACTCATGGCAACCTTAAGTCAAGCCTCTCACTGGATTTTCTTGGTAAGATTGATTCAGAGGGGATTTGCTCTCATCTGCCTCTGAGGCTGAGAGAGTGTCACTTGTCCAAGGTCACCCGGTGGGCCTCCATGGCCGACCCAGGAATCGAACCCTGGTCTCCAGAGTCATAGTCCAAAATTCAAAACACTGTACCATGATGGCTCTCTAAAAATAACTTAAGGCAATATGATCGTAAGGCTTTTTTTGGCAAGATCTCACCCCAAGAGGTTTGCCTTTGCCTTTCCCTTCCTCTGAAGCTGAGAGAGTGGAACTTGCCCAAGGTCACCCAGTGGGTTTCTATGGCCAATCCTCTTCCAACCCAGAGTCTTGGGGTAGTACATCTACGCTGTAGAAATAATGTTATTTGACACAACATTAGCTGCCATGGCTCCATCCTACAGAACCCTAAGAGTTGTAGTTTTATGAGGCACTGGCACACTTTGAAAGAGCAGGCGAAAGAGCTTGTAAAACTAAAAATCCCAGGATTCCATAGGGTGGAGCTAGAGCACTTCAAGTGGTGTCAAACTGCACTATTTTTACAATGAAGACGCAACCCTAGTCCAACACTCAGAGCCCTAAACCACGCTGACTCCGACAGTGCAGCTATATCACAGAAACATACAGACTCAACTAGGATCATGTAGGGATCTGTAGGTCCTCTAGATCAGGTCCCTCTAGATCACTGGTTCCCAACCTTGGGTCAACCAGGTGTTTTGGACTTCGATGCCCAAAAGCCCCAAGCAGTTTGGACAACAGTTGGGAATTCTGCAAAAAGACGAAGTAAGTCCAAAACATCTGGAGGACCAAAGTTTGGGAACCGCTGGTCTGGATTCTCCAGACGGCTATGTCTTTGAACTGGATCACTATAGGATCGCATGGTCACAAGATCAAGTTCTGAAAAATGCCAAGAAGGACCTCGCGGAGCACCCCAAAACCCAGAGAGGGTTTTGTTTCCCAAATACTCCCTTGCAACTCATAGAAACTCAAGACAAGACCTGGGGCAGGCGGAGAGCCCTGGCATGCCCATGATCTGCCCCTTCAAAGAAACAGGCTGCCCCTGCCACTTATTTATTTATATGTATGTATGCATATATATATATATATATATATATATATATATATATATATATATATATTTCAATTTATTTATTTATCCCCCCCCCCCCGCCCCGGCTCACTTACTTTGCCTCCAAAGCCAGCCGCATTTCAAGAGGGCCATTTCTGCAGAGATGCCTTTTTTCACCCCTCCGAACAAGTCTCTCCGGATGGCAGAACTTCGGAAAAGAAAAGACGGACAGGCGTTAGTTAGATGGGCATTAAGAGAATATTAAAGCGAGATCCATCCCGTCCTCAGCTGTGCTTGCCCAGCTCTTTCCAGCCTCCGAACAACTTGTTTTGGCTCTTAGGAATTTTCCAAACACAGACATCAATTGGGGTCACTGGATTTCTAAATATAGACACATGTCTGCATTAAACCAGATCTTTCTTTTTGTACAAAAAGAAAAATGCCCCTCTCGAATTATCTCTGTTACGTAAATGGCACAAGGAGGAGGGGAGTACCGTGCGTGTTAGTTTCTCTCTGTGGGATTTAGAGATTAGCATCCTCTGATTCTATGTTTAACTGAAGCCATCTAGAAGGTACCTGAAGCAGAGATCCCTTGACAAGGTTCCCTCAAGATTCCCATTTGAATGATTGCAAAACACCCATTTGGTGTCACGGGTTCAAAGGCCTGCCATCCTGCCTCTCAATGCAACCAGACTCATAAAGAGACGATGCATTTATAAAGTCAAGAATAAAAAGGGGAGTAAAAAAGACCCACCCTGCCATAGTCGGACCATTCCAGTTGCAGGTTATTATAATAATCTCAGAAATTACGGAACAGGACATCACGCCTTGTCCAAGTCTTTTATTGCTTTGAATGTAAACACAAGTTTGAAACATAAAACACTAATCAGCTGTTGTTGCTTTTATGGCAGCAACCTGGATTGAACTTGCTGAACACTGAAAAACTGGTAATTTCTCCATAGAAAACTGGTGCCGTCGTTTATGGGATGTACTGTTAATGGAAAAGTTGGTTGCAAGATCGAAAGCTTTAAAAATGAGACATTCCATAAATAATAATAATAATAATAATAATAATAATAATAATGCATTTATTGTTTTTAGTGAGTTTTTTGGGCTGTGTGGCCATGTTCTAGAAGAGTTTCTTTCTGACGTTTCGCCAGCATCTGTGGCTGGCATCTTCAGAGAATGCTGGAATGGAAGAGAGTGGGTCTGTCTCACAGTATACATAGACCCATTCTCTTTCATTCCAGCATTCTCTGAAGATGCCAGCCACAGATGCTGGCGAAATGTCAGAAAGAAACTCTTCTAGAACATGGCCACACAGCCCGAAAACCCACAAAAAGTTATGGATGCCGGCCATGAAAGCCTATGACTTCATATGCTTTTTAAATTATTATTAAAAAATGAGACATTTCGTCAATCTTCCAAAAAGACCTGGTTCCTTTTCCTGGACTCTGGGCCTCGGCAGACGACTAATAGAGTCGTCTTCCAGGCAGGGAAGAGGAGGGGCAGCCGCACGAGCGGCGCACCTTCCTCTTCCTGAGGTCGCCCTCGGAGTCGCTGGCCCTCCGCACGGCCGGGGCTACGAGGATGACCTCACGCCACGGCGACCGCACGCGCTGCGGCGTTTGAGTCAGGGAAAGTGCGCCCGCCGCTTTTAGGGCGCACTTTCCCTGAAATCTAAAAGGAGCGCCAATTTGGTGCTCCTTTTAGAGTCGCCGACGGTGCGCCGCGGTGCGGCTGCTGCGGTCCAGCAGCGCTCCGTCCCGCAGCGCATGGGAAGCTCCCGTCTGCTTCCCCCCTCTGTTAACAACAACAACACCAAATGTCCAAACCCACCTTGGGTTTCTGGAAAGACATTATACAAGAGGTTTCCTAAAAGAATCATACAGTCATCGAAAACCTTTAATTTCTCCTTCTAACTTTTATTTTGGTCTTTGAAACACCGCTTCTACATTGATTTTGTTGCATTGCTGTTTCTTGGCGGAACTGCCAAGTTTGTTCTTATTTAATGCATGTGTATTGCCTTGATTCATCTTCTATAATAAAATTCTTTTACAAAAAACCAAACCAAAACCAGACACCCACCCACTGCTTCCCCATTCAAGAGCGGGCTCCGACACATAAATAAACCAACAGTGTTTGGAAACGTATGATTTTTGCTAATTTGCACAGACGTATACACTCGGCGTGAGGCTGGGAATTAGCAGAATTGCAGTCAGGGCAGATAATGCAATAATAGGCGATGCCTCATGCGCAGGTGTCACCGAGGGATTTGGGTCACCCAGGACTAAAGTGGGCAGAGTGGGATTTGTCCAGATCCCAAAGGGAAAGAAAGGCACAGAAACATGAATCACTGGACAAACCGGGGTGCATGATCCTTCAGCCGACGATGGCCTCTCCTTTTAATCTCGGTTAAGCCAAGGTAAAGCATGCAAATAAAGACAAGGGAGGGAGCGCACTTGTCCCATTTTATTCAAGTGGCTAAACAATGAAAAACCAAGGCTTGCAATCCTATGCACTTTTTGTAGGCGGCAGCCCTCTTTAACTCCGTGGGACACCTGTCCAGGTAAACCCAGTATACAAAACCACCTGCCTAGATAATAGTTGCAGGGGAGGGCAACCTTTAGAGAAGGAGAAAGCCAAACTCTGAGATGGATTGAAAAGACACATACATACATGCATACATATGGATTTAGAAAAGTGTGGTCAGAAAGAAAGAAAAGGGGAGGAAGAAGAGGAAGAAGGGAGTACATAGGATATGAACAAGAGCTAGCCTAATACAGTCAGCCCTCCACATCTATGGATTTTTTTTTTATCCATGGATTTAAGCATCCTCCGTCTGAAAATATTTTTTAAAGATATAAATTCCAAAAAGCAAGCCTTGATTTTGCCATTTTATATAAGGGACACCATTTCATGATGCCACTGTATTTAATGGGACTTGGACACCCATCGATTTTGGGATCCACGATGCGTCCTGGAACCAAACCCCAGAAGATACCAAGGCCCCACTGTACATTCATATTATTGTTGTTGTTGTTGTTGTTGTTATTATTATTATTATTAAGTATTTATACCCCGCTCTTCAGCCAAAGGCTATTGTTCTTGTGTGCCTTCAAGTCATTTCTGACTTATGGCAATCCTAAACTAAAATTATCCTAGAGTTTTCTGAGGCTGAGAGTGTGTGACTCGCCCAAGCTGGCCCAAACACACTGAACTCATAAAGTTTGTGGTTTGTAAAATACACGTTCATGAGTAACTATAGCAGTGAGATCTTCGGACCATCAGATAATAGAGAATTCTTATCTTTCCAGTTTTGGAGTAAAAATCTTTTGTCAACATTAAGAGTAAGCAGGATCGAACCCCGTTGAGCATTAGTTAAATTCCCTGTCTCAAGAATTCAAGAAAAAGGAAAGATCTTAAGATCTTTAAAACGTATACTGTACTTGTAGTTATTTATGTAACTAAGTAGAGCAATAGGGGAAATTTCAGTTATATGCTAAACTTGGAAACTTGTATTTTTATTTTGTTTTCAGCAGCGTGACAGCAGAGATAATGAAGCAAACAGGCCCGTGAAATGCCATACCATTGTGGGAGTCACACAAAATCAGAATTGTCTGATTTTGAGAGTTAAGCAGGTGCAGGCCTGGTTGATCCTTGGATGGGAGACCACCAGGAAATTCTCAGGTTGGAGCTGGGAAAGAATCCTGCCACTCAATCCATGGCCGCCAGTCAGTACCAGGCTGTGGGGACCAAATGGATTGGCTCAGGCTATATCTCAGGGCCTTTGCAGACTGGCAGAAATAGTGCAACTTGAGTCCACTTTAACTGCCCTGACTCAGTGCTAGGGAATCATGGGAACTGCAGTTTATTGTGGCACCAGAGCTCTCTGACAGAGAAGGCTCAATGTCTCAGAAGAAAATACATTTCCCATGATTCCCTAGCACTGAGCCAAGGCAGTTAAAGTGGACTCAATTTGCACTGTTTCTAGCAGTCTGCAAAGGCCCTCAGTCTTCCTAAATCTCAAACACGATGGGCTAACTCAAATGTTAATCTAAATGAGAGTAGACCTACGGAAATTAAGAGGACTTGCTAGTCTCCACTGGCACAAGTGGACTTTAGTTTGGACCACTGGGTGACCTTGGGCAGGTCACACTCTCTCAGCCTCAGGAGACGGCAATGTCAACCCCCCTCTGAAGAAACTTGTGAAGAAAACCCAACAATAGGTTCATCTTAGGGCTGCCATAAATCGGAAACAACAACAAACAACAATGGATTTAGCCCTTAGCACAGGGGTAGGCAACCTTTCCCCTTTAAGGGCCGAGGGACTTCAGCTCCCAGAAGCCTCAGCCATGTTGGCCAATAGTCCCAAGTTGGCCAATAGCTCCTGGGATTCTGGGAGCTGAAGTCCCTCGGCCCTTAAAGGGGAAAGGTTGCCTACCCCTGCCTTAGCATTACATCCTCATGCCCTTTTGTTGTGGAGCTGCTAAAAGCAACACAACTTTCTGTTTGTTCTGTAGAAATATCTGAACGTTCCTATCTTTCTGTCCATACTCAGATTAAATAAATACAGATATCAAAAATCTGTTGGTTGGATCCCACCCACCCCCCAAAAAATCTCTGAAGCTGGAGAGATGTGACTTTTCCTTGTTAACCAGTTTCGCTGCCTTAGCTGTTGTGTGGCTCTTCATTTTTTAACCTCACCGAGAACTAAGCTTTCTCAGAAAGAGGAAATAGGGGTTCTCCCGCTGAGTTAAGTCATAATCATAAAAAGATGGAAATGAACAGAGGAGTTCTGTGAGACCTTTAAGACCAAGCAATTCCTTTGAAGAGGTGTTCTGTGAGATCTTGAAGACTAAGCAAGTCATTCGAAGTAGTGTCCTGTGAGACCTTTAAGAACAACCAGTTCATTTGAGCATGACTGTCTGCCGATTACTACATCATCATCATCATCATCATCATCATCATCATCATCTCCTGCATTTCTGCCAATACAGGGATTCAAGGCGGTGCACAGCAGGTTTAAAACAATATACTATGAAACAATGCAAAAGCATTAAAAATGTATAAATATAAGATTTAAACAAACACATCTAAACCATTTTAAAAGTTAAAACAACTATGCATTAAAATTCAAAATGGATTAAAAACTCTACACAAAGAGGCATGGATGACTATCTATATTCAAGCCTCAGGCAGATCTGTACACTGTTGTGGTGGATGGGATTGGAGCAAAATATTGTTATTTTATTGTTATTTTATTTATTTCAAGGATTTCTATACCCACCTTTTTCTGACAATGGAGAATAGGATACAGGAAAGGGCAATAGATTTGGAATAGAGATCATAAACCTTCAAAGGGACTGGTTAGCCTAAACATCCAGGCATCTCTAAGTGACTAGCTACCTGGTTAACTGTCTCTGACCTGGAAAAGTGAATACATCCTACTTTGGGGAAAGTTAGTTCTGCTGAAGGCTGGGTCTTTTCTTGACCAAGAGATGTTCATCTTGGGTTATACAACAGTGGCATACAACTGTAATGAAAACCAGGCTAGGAACAGTCATTCACCTGGATTCATAGGTGTGTATTCAGAGGCTGGCTCTAAATAGGTGAAGAGATATGCAGTGCGCTAAGGAGATCTCTGTTTAACCCTCTAGTCTAGGAACAGGGTGACATTTAAAACTGTAGCCCAAACCAAATGTTTGAACCTGCCTATAAAGTCCCCCTTCCCTGCCTTTTTTCTCTTCAAAGAAAAATGCTGTCATGGACAGGTCACCTGCATTTAAAATCTGATTGTGCAAAAAGCATCCCCCAGGAAAATCATCCCCTTTCCATCCTGCTGGACCCATGGCAATGGGGAGGCGGGGGAGAGAGAGAGAGAGAGAGAAGAGGACTTGCAAAATTAACAAACCAGGCAACCAGGGATGCTAGGATTTGCAACCAGGGATGCTCAGACTGGCAACCAGGGATGTTTAGATTTGCCAACAGGGATGCTCAAATTCGCAACCAGGGATGCTAGGATTTGCAACCAGGGAAATAAAGTTCTAAAACCAGGGATGCTCAGTTTCGCAACCAAGGATGCTCAGATTCCCAACCAGGGATGCTAGGATTCGCAACCAGGGATGCTAGGATTCGCAACCAAGGAAGTTAAGATCTAAAACCAAGGATGCTCAGATTCTCAACCAGGGATGCTAGGATTCGCAACCAGGGAAGTTAAGATCTAAAACCAAGGATGCTCAGATTCTCAACCAGGGATGCTAGGATTCGCAACCAGGGAAGTTAAGATCTAAAACCAGGGATGCTCAGATTCTCAACCAGGGATGCTAGGATTCGCAACCAGGGAAATTAAGATCTAAAACCAAGGATGCTCAGATTCTCAACCAGGGATGCTAGGATTCGCAACCAGGGAAATTAAGATCTAAAACCAGGGATGCTCAGATTCTCAACCAGGGATGCTAGGATTCGCAACCAGGGAAGTTAAGATCTAAAACCAGGGATGCTCAGATTCTCAACCAGGGATGCTAGGATTCGCAACCAAGGAAGTTAAGATCTAAAACCAAGGATGCTCAGATTCTCAACCAGGGATGCTAGGATTCGCAACCAGGGAAGTTAAGATCTAAAACCAAGGATGCTCAGATTCTCAACCAGGGATGCTAGGATTCGCAACCAGGGAAGTTAAGATCTAAAACCAGGGATGCTCAGATTCTCAACCAGGGATGCTAGGATTCGCAACCAGGGAAATTAAGATCTAAAACCAAGGATGCTCAGATTCTCAACCAGGGATGCTAGGATTCGCAACCAGGGAAATTAAGATCTAAAACCAGGGATGCTCAGATTCTCAACCAGGGATGCTAGGATTCGCAACCAGGGAAGTTAAGATCTAAAACCAGGGATGCTCAGATTCTCAACCAGGGATGCTAGGATTCGCAACCAGGGAAGTTAAGATCTAAAACCAAGGATGCTCAGATTCTCAACCAGGGATGCTAGGATTCGCAACCAGGGAAGTTAAGATCTAAAACCAAGGATGCTCAGATTCTCAACCAGGGATGCTAGGATTCGCAACCAGGGAAGTTAAGATCTAAAACCAAGGATGCTCAGATTCTCAACCAGGGATGCTAGGATTCGCAACCAGGGATGCTAGGATTTGCAACCAGGGATGCTAGGATTTGCAACCAGGGAAATAAAGTTCTAAAACCAGGGATGCTCAGTTTCGCAACCAAGGATGCTCAGATTCTCAACCAGGGATGCTAGGATTTGCAACCAGGGAAGTTAAGATCTAAAACCAGGGATGCTCAGATTCTCAACCAGGGATGCTAGGATTCGCAACCAGGGAAGTTAAGATCTAAAACCAAGGATGCTCAGATTCTCAACCAGGGATGCTAGGATTCGCAACCAGGGATGCTCAGATTTGCAACTGGGGCTCCTCAGATTCACAACCAGGGACGCTCAGATTTGCAACCCGGGATGCTAGGATTCGCAACCAGAGAAGTTCAGATCTAAAACCAGGGATGCTGATTCGCAACCAGGGATGCTAGGATTTGCAATCAGAGATGCTCAGATTTGCAACCAGGGATGCTGAGAATTGCAATCACCCCCCTCCCTTTTCCATCCTGCTGGGACCCATGGCAATGAAGGGGGGGAGGGGGGATTGTGGTTTTAATTTCTATGGATTTAATACTGTTTTAAGAGAGGGGGGAGGGTTTGTCTGTTTTTAGGATTCATGTACGATTTTATGGTTGTAAGCCGCCCTGATTGGGTTCCAAAGGCTGGGATATAAATAAAGTTTTATTATTATTTATTAAGAGAGAGAGAAAAAGAGGACTTGCAAAAGTAACAAACCAGGGATGTTGAGATCTGAAACCAGGGATGCTAGGATTCTCAACCAGGGATGCTGAGATCCGAAACCAGGGATGCTGAGATTTGCAATCCCCCCAGGCCCCCCCTTTTCCATCCTGCTGGGACCCATGGCAATGAAAGGGGGGGGGGGGAGAGAAGAGGACTTGTAAAAGTAACAAACCAGGGATGTTGAGATCCGAAACCAGGGATGCTAGGATTCTCAACTACGGATGTTGAGATCCGAAACCAAGGATGCTGGGATTTGCAATCACCCCCCCCCCCTTTTCCATCCTGCTGGGACCCATGGCAATGAAAGGAAGGGGGGAGAGAAGAGGACTTGTAAAAGTAACAAACCAGGGATGTTGAGATCCGAAACCAGGGATGCTGGGATTTGCAATCACCCCCCCCCCCCTTTTCCATCCTGCTGGGACCCATGGCAATGAAAGGGGGGGGGGGGAGAAGAGGACTTGTAAAAGTAACAAACCAGGGATGTTGAGATCCGAAACCAGGGATGCTGGGATTTGCAATCCCCCCAGCCCCCCCCTTTTTCCATCCTGCTGGGACCCATGGCAATGAAAGGGGGGGGAGAGAAGAGGACTTGTAAAAGTAACAAACCAGGGATGTTGAGATCCGAAACCAGGGATGCTGGGATTTGCAATCACCCCCCCCCCTTTTCCATCCTGCTGGGACCCATGGCAATGAAGGGGAGGGGAGAGAGAGAGAAGAGGACTTTCGAAATGAACCAAGCAGGGATGATGCTGGGATCTGAAAGAGAGGATGCTGCGCTTGCCTGGGTACCAAAGCTGGGTACCACCAAAGCCGGCTCCCTCCCTGATGCTGAGGGGAAGCCTCCCTGCCCAGGGCTCAACCCCGGTTCCTACCCCGCTTTCCTTACCTCGGGTCGGGAGCCTCTGCCCAGAGCCGCCGCCGCCGCCGCCTTCGCAAGGACTGCCAAGCCGGACTCTCCCTTGCTCCCTTGGAAGGATGGAAGCCCTCCCTCTGGCCAGCTGCTGGGGCCCTGCAGCATTCTGGGAGTTGTAGTTCGCACCCCTGCCTCTCTGGATGCACCAAAGGAAGGAGGAGGAGGGAATTCGATTTTGTTTGTTTTATGTATCGTTTTATTGTTGTTAGCTGCCCCGATTGACCTCAAAGGGGCGGGATATTTATTATTATTATTATTATTATTGTTATTATTATTTGGCTCCTGGCCCTCCCCCAAAAGTCCAAGGACTTGGAGACTTCCCTTTCCCTCTCCCTTCTCCTTCTCTTTTGATTCCCATTTTTAATTCTGCCTCTTCAGGGGCAGGTTCCCAAGAAAGGAAATCCATACAAATGAATGCCATTCAAATGACTGGGATTTTGTTGCTGTGGGCCTCCATCTCATTTTGGACTCATGGCAAGCTTAAGGCAAAACTATCCTGGTCTTTTGTTGTTGCTGTTGTTGTTGTTTTGTCTTTTTGGGAAGATTTCTTCCCTGGCGGTTTGCCATGGCCATCCTCTGAGGCTGAGAGAGTGTGACTTGCCCACACTCACCGAGAGGATTTCCTTGGCTGAGCCAGGAACAGAACCCTGAAATTATAATAATGCAATTAAAATTAATCTGTCACTGTTGTTGTTGTTGTTGTTATCATTTTGGACTTATCGTGGCCCTAAGGCAAACCTATCCTAGGGCTTTCTTAGCAAGATTTCTTCAAAGAGGGTTCACCATAGCCTTCCCCTGAGGTTGAGAGAGTGTGACTTGTCCGAGTTCATCCGGTGGGCTTTGACGCTCAAATGGGGATCAAACCCTGGTCTCCAGAGTCATAGTCCAACACTCAAACCATTATACTCTGCTGAAATTAATTACAGTCATGCCTCCACATCTACAGATGTTTTTACCCACAGATTCAAGCATCCGCAGCTTGAAAATATTTTTAAAATATACGAATTCCAAAAAGCAAATCATGATACATGATACCATTTGATATCAGGGACCCCATTTTACTACCCCATTGATTCTAATGGGACTTGAACATCCATGGATTTTGGTACGTATGCGTGGTCCTGGAATCAAACAAACACCAAGGGCCCACATTAGTAATAATAATAATAATAATAATAATAATATTGTTGTTGTTAACTGCCCTTGAGTTGATCTTGATTCATGGCGGCCCTATGGATGAGAGATCTCCAAGAAGACCCTCTGTTCTCCCCTGCTCTGCTTAAATCCTGCGACCCCTTAATACCCAAAGTGACCTCCTTCATAGAGTCCATCCATTTGACATGTGGCCTTCCCCTCTTCCTCCTTCCTTCCCTCCACCTTCCCCAGCATTATTGTCTTTTCCAAAAAGTCTCCTCTTCTCATGATGTGTCCAAAGTACGACAGTCTCAATTTGGTCATCTTGGCCTCTTCCAACTTGATCTGCTCTAGGACCCCTTTGTTTGTCCTCTTGGCTCTCCATGGGACCCTCAATACTCTTCTCCAGCCCCACATTCTCTCAAATGCATTGGTTTTCCTCCTATCTTCTTTCTTAACTGTCCAGCTCTCACATCCATCCATGGGAATAATAGGGAATACAGTAGCTTGTATGATTCTGACTTTTGTGCTGAGTTGTATATCTTTGCATTTTAGGATCTTTTCTAGTTCTTTCATAGCCCCCCTCCCCATTCTTCGTCTTCTTCAGATTTCCTGACTGCAGTCTCCATTTCTATGCAATGTTTGATCCCAGGTATGAGGACTCTTTTACTATTTCTATTTCCTCATCGTCTTGTTTGAATGTGTGCAAGTTCTCTGTGGTCATTATTTTTGCTTTCTTGATGTTCAACAGTAAGCCTGCTTTTGCACTTTCTTTTTTGATCTGCCTTAGCAGGTGTTACAGGTCTGGGAGGTTTTCTGCTAGTATTATGGTGTCATCTGCATATCTTAGATTACTGATATTTCTTCCTCCTATTTTCACTCCTCCTCCTTCTTCTGTGTCCAAGCCTCCTTTTTATAATATGTTCTGTATACAAGTTGAACAGATAAAGTGATAGGATGCAGCCTTGTCTGACCCCTTTGCCAATTGGGATTGTATATAATGGGACTTAAGCATCCACGGATTTTGGTATCCACGGATGGTCCTGGAAACAAACCCCAGCAGATACCAAGGGCCCACTGTACAAATAATAAATAAAATAGGCTTGCTAAACTCTGGTTCTGATACTAACGCTGCCCCTGATGAGCAAGGCATTACAGTCGGCCCTCCATATCCATGGTTTCAAGCATCCACAGATTTAAAACATCCCAAAACTATATACATTCAAAAAAGCAAACCTTTTTTTGCTATTTTATATAAGGGACACCATTTTACTATGGCACTGCAATTTAATGGGACTTGTGCATCCATGGATTTTGGCATCCTCGGGGGGCCCTGGAACCAAACCCCAGCGGATACCAAGAGCCCAGTCTATAGAAGAAGGGATTTTAGCAGGTGTTGCTTATTATCTCATTCTGTGACAAGCAATACCTGCAGAAATTCCCTCTTCTGCACAGCCATTAAAGGGACTTTCCCAGTTTTCACTCTGGCAAGAGGTGCCCTTGCCTGCCCAGTTTATCTAGTCCAGGGGTAGGCAACCTTTTTGAGCCGGGGGCCGATCCCCCCAACTCGTTCCTTGCGTGCACGCACTGCCACTGCCACCGCCGCTGCATGCGCTGCTGCCAAAATGGCAGCCGCGACGCGTTTGCGCATGCGCAGTACTCCTGCGCATGCGCAAACACGTCGCGGCCGCCGTTTTGGAAAACAAAATGGTGGTTGCAGCATGTGCGGCCACGCGGCGACCAAAACGCACGGCGGCAGTGGCAGGCGGTGGCAGCGGCAGGGGTCTGCCTGGGCTGGTAAGTGTGGGGCCCCGGGCCAGAACCGGCCCGGGGGCCGTAGGTTGCCAGCCCCTGATCTAGTCGGTCGCTGGCTTTCCCTGCATCTCAGAAGACCTTATGTAAGCTGACCAGAGGGAACTGCTTTTCGATTTTGTTTTTGGCAGGTCATCTCCTGTTCTCCTCTGGGCCAAGGGGGATCCAGGAAGCCACTCACCGGAACCTCTTTTCAGCTGCTGAATTGCAGAAAGCATCCCTAAAAATAGACAGCCCAGCCCCAGACAAATGAGAGAGAAAGACATACACAGGCAAAAATGAGAGGCTCTCCCTGCAGGTTTCTAGCTGAGTTCATGGGACATGCTCAGGCACCATGAACCTCCCTAGGCCCAGACTTGCAAAAGCAAAGACAAACAGAGGGGACCTCACTGAACCAATGAGTTAAGCAACCCTATTGTATGTTTTTATTTCTACAGTTGTTGTGGGCAAACAGGAACGGAGACCCTTTGGAAGTCAGGGAAATAGAGCTTATTCTTTTACATCGACGGGCCTCTCAGACAGGTCAACCCTGTGACTGGAGAGCACCCCCCCACAGCTAATCAACATCCTTATATACCATCTTACACAGCTAGTTTATAATTATATTAACACATGCATAGTCAACATTTTCATTGGTTACAAGAGATAATCCCCAAACCCCTCTTTTTCTAATTATGTTACACTTTTACTTGTCATACACAAATGAATTTGGCATTTCTCCCTTTACTCTCAGTTCATCATCAATCTTATCTCCTTTGGTTGCGAAACAGTCCGCTTGCCTTCAAGGCCGAAAAACAACATTCCTTGTTATCTTTTCCAGTGAAGTCAAACTGAAAGCCTTAACAAACTGCCTTGCAAATGCACCGTTTACTTTTAAACATAGAAAATGAGACCCCAAGCGTCATCCAATCCAACCCCGAATTAGCCATGAGCTTTGTAGTTTCTTTTATATTATTTTATCCCTTACACAGTGGGCCCTTGGTATCTGCTGAGGTTTGCTTCCAGGAGCACCTATGGATACCAAAATCCATGGATGCTTAAGTCCCATTATATACAAGCTAACAAAATGAAGTTCAATACAGAGAAATGTAAGGTACTTCAGGAAATGCATAGATATAGGATGGGGGACACCTGGCTTAACAAGACTCTATGTGAAAGGAATCTAGACCTAGGGCCTTTACAGACTGCCAGAAATAGTGCAGCTTGAGGCCACTTTAACTGTCCTGGCTCAGTGCTAAAGAATCATGGGAACTGTAGTTTATTGTGGCACCAGAGCTCTCTGACAGAGAAGGCTCAATGTCCCAGAAAAAATACAATTCCCATGATTCCCTAGCACTGAGCAAGGACAGTTAAAGTGACCTCAATCTGCATTATTTCTGGCAGTCTGTAAAGGCCCTTAGTGAATCATAAGTTGAACATGAGTCAACAGTGTGATGCGGCAGCTAAAAAGGCCAATCTGATTCTAGGCTGCATCAATAGAAGTATAGCATCTAGATCAAGGGAAGTAATAGCGCCACTCTATTCTGCTTTGGCCAGGCCCCACCTGGAATACTGTTCTGAGCACCACAATCCAAACAGGATGATGAGAAGCTGGAGCGTGTCCAAAGGAGGGTGACTAAAATGGTGAAGGGTCCGGAAACCGTGGAACTCTACGAGGAGAGACTTAGGGGCAAAACAGATGGGCAGGAAAAAGTTTGCTTGAAGCTGCCTTTTCTGGAGCCACCCCACCACCAGCTCCCAAGGCGGCTGGAGTGTGCATGCCATGACCCCACAGCATGGCTTCAAGCTGTGCCGCTGGGTACTTTTGTTTCCTGTCCCCACCACCATCCCTGCGCACCTTCACAGGAGTGCACTGCCAGCGATTGCCATCCCATTGCATGGCCATCCCTGTGAACCTGTACACATTCGCATGTGCAGCGCTTCACTAGGACAGGGCATCAGAGCAGAGGTATGCTCATGCAGATGCCAGCAAGGTACAATCATGCCTCCCTTCATCCCCCCCCCCTTTACCCTATGCCCCCTCTTTGACTGTCTGTTTTGGGTATGTTGTACTCATCTCCATTAGAGGTTCCATGGTTTCTTTTTTGGACATTGCCAACCCCACCACTTGGTTACAGCAGCTCTGTCCCTTTTAAATGCACTCCTGCGATGGAGTGTTTACATGCACAATTAGGGTTAAGGTTTGGAAGGAGCGGCCCTTTAGAGCCGCACTGGTGTTGGTGCATTTATACGCACACGCGCGAAGGTGTGTACATTTCAGGAAGAAGCGGGAAAAAGCTGCTTCTTTTTCAAGTGGCTTTTCTCCCCATAGAAGGCGCTTTCCTACCAGCTTCAAGGCATGTGTCATCTAAACGCCACACCTTCAAGCCAGCCTGAAAGCACCTCTTTTTGCCCATCTGTTTAGCCCCTTAGGGAGCTGGGTCTGTTCAGCCTGGAGAAGAGAAGGTTAAGGGAGGGTATCATAGTCCTGTTTAAGTATTTGAAGGGATGTCATATTGAGGATGGAGCAAGCTTGTTTTCTGCTGCTCCAGAGAATAGGACACAATGAAGCAATGGATGCAAGCTATAGAAGAGATTCCATCTCAACATTAGGAGGAACTTCCTGACAGTAAGATCTGTTTGATAGTGAAAGATGCTCCCTCGGAGTGTGGTAGAGTCTCCATCTTTGGAGGTCTTTAAACAGAGGCTGGATGGCCATCTGTTGCCACGTTATCACACGGGGTCTAAAGCAGTCCCATCCCTGTCCCATCCCCGTCTCATTCCGGATCCTTTGCCCCTGTGTTCAAACGACATCGCAGCAAACCCCGCCCCATCCAGTGCCATCCCTGGCGCATTGCGGCATCATCCCCGTTCTTTGCAATTCCTCTTCATTTGAGGAATTACATCTGCCGCGACCAGAACCATACCGGAATGATGATGCTTTCTTGTCTGAAGGCTACGGGGTCTATTCCGGTATGGTTCTGGATTGATTCCATGCCGCTTTCTTGCCGCCGCGTGTGATAACGTTCTTGGAGATGTTTTGATTGAGAGTTCCTGCATGGCAGGGGGGTTGGATTGGATGGCCCTTGTGGTCTCTTCCAACTCTATGATTCTATGTAAGAGTGAAACGGCTAGTAGGGCTGGAGAACAGGGTTGCCAGTTCAGAACTAATCCAAGTACTGAGATTTCAGGGCCAAAACCTGACTGCTAAAGATGGCTACTTGTGATGGTGTCAAAGGGGTTGGGCCCTGGCAATGCCACTAAGCATCACATATTAAGTCTCAGCCACAGTTGCACAGATTATGTATATGTGTGTGTATGTGCCTTCGAATCACCTGTCGATTTAGAGCGACCCATGGATTTCATAGAGTTTCCTTAGGGAAGGAATACTCAGAGCTGGTTGTGCCAGTTTCTTCCACTGAAATAGAGCTAACAGCACCTGGTATTTGTTGGCGGTCTCCCATCCAAGTACTAACAGATTATACCATGCCAATAAAAAACATCATCTCTAACAAATGAGGAAAATATATATGCAAACACTTTTCAAAGCAGTGCTATTGCTGTGAGATTTCTCTACCTTTCCCTGAGGAATCAGAGAAGGACGAGGACCTGAAATTTGTGAACCCTCCTTGGGATGGGTGCAGCAAAAGAATTGACTGCACTTCCTCCTTACATTTTTGGGAGATGGGTGGAGAATGTAAATACTCTTTGGAGCCCCCAGAACAACTTTGGAAGCACACGTGGCCTGGAAGCTTCAGTTTTTATTATTATTTATTATTACATTGTTAATTATAATTAGTTTTTATTCTATGTCTTTTAACTAGATGTTTTAATAGTTCTTTGGTTTAATACTTTTTTAAGAGGTGGGTGGGTTTTGGGGTCTTTGTGGCGTCATATTGTTTGTAATTTTAAATTGTTGTTAGCTGCCCCGATTGTTCTCAGTGGGACGGGATATAAATAAATTATTATTATTATTATTATTATTATTATTATTATTAAACTGGTGCGTTATAGAGATCTCACTGTTGGAATATAAGGGGGCATTCACACTAAATTTTGTCCCAAGAAGATACCAATTACTGCGCTGATGCATATTGGGTTTGTTGTTCCCATTTTGTTTTGTGTTCCCATTTTGTTTTGTGTCATTTTAATCCTACTGTTAATTCACACATGCCATTGTTTCAGTTTAAAATGGAGCTGTCTCTTTTCAAAGGAACGGTACAGAGAGATCCGAATCGATTTGGAAGCTTATTCACACTGCTGACGATGTGGATCTTTCAGGAATAGTTGGGGAAAAAAACAGTATCAAATATCCCAGGTTAAGTGGGGTTTTTTTTTGCCACCATCCACACCCCCAAAGTGCATCGAGTGTATTCGGGATGTGTGTGAGCAACAAGGATTCAATCCGGATTCATCCTGGATTATTTTCGTAGTGTGAATGGAGCCTTAGTCTGACACACATGTATCAACTGGATGACCAACTTGTCAAGTGTGCACAAGAGAAGAGAAGAAACAGACAACAGGAGAACTAAAAATGGCAAGAATTCATAGCTGAGCCAAGATATCGCAAATAATACGTAAATTAATCATGCACTGGAACATCAAAGCATGAATATTAGACATAAATGGCAGCATCAAATACGAGATAATTACTTTTTGTGCAACAACTACTCGTAATCCTCATTTAAGTCATCATGTCAGCTTTTTAAATCAATGCCAGTTCTGGGTACGAGAAATAACAATCTGGATGTCATTAAAGCAGCAAAGACTTTTTGACTAAGCATCTTTGGTGTGTTTGACCTCCCGTCATTTCCATCATATGCTGCCATCCAGTGTTTATTTTAGAATTTATCAGGTTGGCATCTGTGTTTTGTGCATATAAATTTGTATGGGTCTATTTTTATGACATAATCCACACTTTTTGTCAGTTCATTTCCTGCCTTTGTCATGGCAGCCAGGAATGCTGAGAGTCAACATGAGATGAGTCACACATGCGTGGGATTTTTACCTTCTCAGGCATTAGCAACAGCTGAATTTGCAATACGTACCTGCAAAATGTAGTTATACAAATTAAACAGACACGATACATATATGCATGCTCTTTTCCCCTCTGTCTTACACAACACACACACACACTAACATCCAGTGTTGCTAGCATAAATAAAGGACAAAAATAGAAAATCCAGAGTTATTCTCTTGTGATCCTCTGCATGTTCTCTTAACCATTTGATGCCAAGTAGTAGCAGAGGATTATTATGGCCAGCGTGGTAATAGTGGTTTGAGTGTTGGACTATGGACGTTATCACACATGGGCCAGAAAGCGAAAATAAAGTGGAAATGAGGCATTCCGAAAATAAACAGGAAATAAACAATAATTCCGCAAACGTCATTACCTTAATTGTGAATTTACAGTAATCGCATTAAACGTCCACACACAAGCAAAAAAGCCCGTAAATGTACTAGAAATGAGCCTCTTGCACATGCGCAGATAGAGGAATGCTCACTGGAACCATGGGAACGGCAGGGAAATGCTCCCAAATGCGCATTTGGTTATCACATTACGGTAAATTCGAAATTACCTTAATTGCGCATTTGCATTTCCTCCAAAGAACCGAATTTCAAAAGATCGCGGTTAACACCAGTTTCTGTCCACTTTCTGTCCAGTTTCTGTTTGGGTTTTGTGTGGATTAACCAGCAGATTTGCCCCCGTGTGATAACGTCCTATGACTCTGGAGATCAGGGTTCAGTTTCCTGCTCATGCATGGAGATCCACTGGATGACCTTGAGCGAGTCACACACTTTCAGCGCCAGAAAACCCAAGATAGCTTTACCTTAGGGTCATCCTAAGACAGAAATGACTTGAAGGCATACAGCAACAACAACAATGATCAGAGAACGCAAACTGCACAGCTTTCCCAAACCAGACAAAGCAACCTGCTTTCCTAGACCTGGCAACCAGACAAAGGTTGATTGCTACCCAGCTGATAGCAGACACCAGCGAATGAGCAAGCACAAGAACAGAGTAGCTTACAGTTCAGCACTTAGTAAACAAAATCCTTAAGTCACCTGGAATAATCCTGAGTCCAGTTCTGGGCACCACAATTCAAAATGGATGTGGAGAAACTGGAGCGTGTCCAAAGGAGGGCAACTAAAATGGTGAAGGGTCTGGAAACCATGCCCTATGAGGAACGACTTAGGGAGCTGGGGATGTTTAGCCTGGAGAAGAGAAGGCTGAGAGGTGATATGATAGCCGTGTTTAAATATTTGAAGGGATGTCATATTGGGGAAGGAACAAGCTTGTTTGCTGCTGCTCCAGAGACTAGGACCCGAAACAATGGATGTAAGCTCCAGGAAAAGAGATTCCACCTCAACATTAGGGGGAAACTGCCTGACAGTGAGAGCTGTTCGAGAGTGGAACACACTCCCTCAGAAATTTTGGTGGAATCTCCCTCTTTGGAGGTCTTTAAGCAGAGGCTGGATGGCCATTTGTCGGGGATGCTTTAATTGGGAATTCCTGCATGGCAGGGGAGTTGGACTGGATGGCCCTTGTGGTTTCTTCCTACTCTATGATTCTATTATTCTGTGATTCTAAGTCCCAAATAGAGTTTATTCACAAGTTTCAGATCCAGCAAGAGAGTTCAGCTATATCCAAGTAGATAATGTTGGAAGATTTTTGCATTCTCTTTTCCCCTCCTTAGATAGATAGGGATTTCCTGCATGTAAATTCTCCTCTCTCTCTCTCTCTCTCTCTCTCTCATTCAAACTAACCATATGACTTAGGTCACTCTTCCTTTAGGACTAACCAACATTCTCTCTCAAGATTTTCTAGCGAACTGTACGTTTCCCATCTTCCTCCTCTCTCAACTTTCTTTGAAAAGATGGTGAAATAAAGATTGTGTTTTCACTTGAACTATTCACTAGCTAGATTAGGATATAGCCTTTATGTATATGTAGATTAAAACCATTAGTAAACTTTGGTTTTGAACTACAAGCTACTTGTAAATTTGGATAAGAATAATAAATATAAATGATTGTTGTTGTCTCTTTGAGTCAGTCTCAGTTCTTAAGAAAGCATAGTTAGACAAAGCCATATTTCTGCTACTCTGCTAATTTAAAACTAGACCTTAACAGGCTTGGCTTTGTCATATTTGATATTTCATTTTTATTTTTTTATTTTTTTGGTTTCCTTATAAAGGCTGAATTAGGAAACTTAAATTACTCTAAATCTAAATCTAAAGCCTGGGGCTTTATATTGTGTGTAATTTTAATTGTTTAATTGTTGTTAGCTGCCCCGATTGTTCTCAGAGGGGCGGGGTACAATTATTATTATTATTGTTGTTGTTGTTATTGTTGTTATTATTATTATTATCATCATCATTATATATATAAGTGTATATAAAATATATATATGTTGGATGTTTACATATGGAATAAACATCATATTGATATGTGTACCAAATTTATGTATTTAAGCATTATTTATTAATGCATAAATAAATATATTCACATAATAATAAATGTATATGGGCACATATACATGTATGTAAACAGGCCTGTGTGTTTACTGTATTTTAGCATTTTATATTATTGGAATAGTTATAAATGTTTTATTCTGTAAATGTATGTCTGTTTTTAACTCTTTATGTTTTAATTATGCTGTAACCCGCCCCGATTGCCTAGCAGAGGGGTGGGCTATAAATAAAAATTATTATTATTATTATTATTATTATTATTATTATATTACAAGTAAATGGCATCCAGAGTCAACAGAAACAGTCCAGGTCAAGCACAGAGTTCAGGAAGACAACAGGGAGCTCCGATAATCTCCGACAATTCCTGGAAGGCAGAGCTGGGAATTTATAGATTAGCAGCTCAGCCCAGTTGCTGCTTAATTAAGTGTTGCTTTCTATAAATCCTCTGAGACCTCCTCAAGCCCTTCTTTTGGTGTCTTCGATCGGCAAAGGTAGGTGGGGTTGTAGCAGAAAAATGGGATGGAGAGACACCACGGACTGAAGGAAAGTGAGTTTTATTTGGAAAAAAAACACAAAATTACGCTACTGGGCTCAACAGGAAATATCTTTCCAAAAATGCTGAACCCTGATTTAAGCTAAATGAGAATCTTCTATAGTGATCTTACAAACATGTCCAGCATATAGGAAAACCACTCCCTTTTCCCTCTCTAGTTCAATTAATTTCACAATATTCAGCACTTTTTGCTAAGCAGACATTGTTTTCAGAACATAGGAGTCTCGCGTAGAAAATGTTTACAGTACAAGATGACTGCTGCCTTATCAATGCAGCCTCGATTGCAGTACAGAGCACGTAGCTTAGCTAAAAGAAACAGTTAGGCAAGAAAATTTTCTGTCCCAGTTTATTATCTAGTCTGACCCCGAATCATAGGCAATCATTTCTGCTTTGGTCAGGCCTCACCTAGAATACTGTGTCCAGTTCTGGGCACCACAATTCAAAAAGGATGTGGAGAAACTGGAGCGTGTCCAAAGGAGGGCAACTAAAATGGTGAAGGGTCTGGAAACCAAGCCCTATGAGGAACGACTTAGGGAGCTGGGGATGTTTAGCCTGGAGAAGAGAAGGCTGAGAGGTGATATGATAGCCGTGTTTAAATATTTGAAGGGATGTCATATCGAGGAGGGAACAAGCTTGTTTGCTGCTGCTCCAGAGACTAGGACCCGGAACAATGGATGCAAGCTGCAAGAAAAGAGATTCCACCTCAACATTAGGAGGAACTTCCTGACAGTAAGGGCGGTTAGACAGTGGAACACACTCCCTCGGAGAGTGGTGGAGTCTCCTTCCTTGGAGGTCTTTAAGCAGAGGCTGGATGGCCATCTGTCAGGGATGCTTTGATTGGGAGTTCCTGCATGGCAGAGGGTTGGACTGGATGGCCCTTGTGGTCTCTTCCAACTCTATGATTCTATGATTCTATGGACAGTCATTTTAAAATACAATTTTCAGCTATAGGTAATTAACTACTTCAGGGTAAGTTGTCTTCTGCATCTGAATGGGCAGCAGGACTTTGCCAGAGCTGGTCCTGAACCCTGGTCTGTCTCTGAGACATGTGGCTCTGAAACCTCCTCCTGCTCTGGTTCAGCACCAGGTCCTAGCAGGTCCACTGCTTCCATTTCTGAGTCAGTCTCCATCTTCAAGTTCTGGACAGATTCTACGATTCAAAACTTTAGGAAGAACTTCCTGACAGTAAGAGCTCTTCAACAGTGGAATACACCGGTGCATCAGCGTGTGGTGGAGTCTCCTTCTTTGGAGGTTTTTAAGCAGAGGCTGGATGACACCAGCTGATATTTTCCTATGAAATATTATTTATTTATTTGATTCATTTCTGTCCCGTGTTTTTCCCAATAACGGGACTCAAGGCATCTTACTGCGGTTGTTCCTCCTCGTTTGCGGACTTCGAGTCCGCAGTCTCGCTCTTTGCGGGAGGGACAAACGGGGAAGGATAAAATGGCTGTGCGTGCCTGCATGCGGCGTCCGCCTGCACGCACCATTATTTTCAATGGGGCTGGAATATTTGTGAGCTGCCATTTTTGTGAGAGGGGGTCTAGAACGGATCCCCCACAAATTGTGAGGGGCTAGTGCAATTATTAAAACCAGTACAGATTAAAAAAGGACCCACATACAAACACATCCGTAATATACCCAGTCCATCCCAATCCACTCAACACAGAGCAACTCTATATTTTACAGAAACATGCTTTCTAGTACCTGCATACAATTCAGGGTATCATGCTATATTTAAAATATATGTGTATGGATGTGTGCATGGATGTGTGTGTGTGTGCGTGTGTGTGTATGTATGAGAGCCAGAGTAGTGTAGTGGTTTGGTTGTTGGACAATGGCTCTCCAGACCAGGTTCAAATCCTGGCTCAGCCATGTAAACCCTGGGCAAGTCACATACTCCCAGCCTCAGAGGATGGCATTGGCAAACTCCTAAATAAACGTGCCAAGAAAACCCTTCACGTTAGGGCTGCCGTAAGTCAGAAATATCACACAACAGCAACAACAACATATATATATATATATATATATATATATATATACACATATATCCCCAGTTGTATGGCACATAAGAGGCCATTTACCCAACAGGAGTCTGCAAACACGCTCCCCCACTGAATGCTTACAGACCTTAAAAACGAACCCTCCAGTTGGATTACTTATAGTTAATCAAAACCTTGCTTGATCATAAAGCTGTTTAATAACCACTTGGCAACCCTTAAATACTTAAGCCTTCAATTCCAGGCAGTAGTCTTGCTATCTAAAGCTTCTCTCTCCACTCCCTGCTTCTTTTCGTGCAGCGCTGGGCTGGCATTGGCAAGGCAAACCATCAAAAGGAATTAGATTAACCCAGCGACATGCCAGTTGATTACAAAGGGGGTGACTTTGTGATTGCAAATAGGAGGGGGGCCTTATCCCTTCCTAAACAATCCAGCCTTGTGCTGTATATAAAAATGCCTGGTTTGGAATTAAGCTCTGGCCCTACTCCTCCCCATCCTTAAACTGAATCTCTAATAATGATCGTAATTAAAGTTGCTCCCACAGGCAAGAAATACTGACGTTTGGGCAGGAATTTTCATCTGCTCCAAGCAATCTGCTAAGCATTCGCTCAGAACGCAGCAGGGCGATGTATGTTTCTGCAGAGGAGTCTAATTATCCTCACATTTTTCTGCTCCTTTTGCCTTTGCAAGATTTCCCAATGGTCCAAAATCTGTGGTTATTTGGACAGCAAAGCTGACGTTGGTTTGTCAATAGGTAGCAGATCCTATATTTAAGAAGGTATGTTTAAGAATAAACAGTCCCTGAAAGCAATACACAGAAGAATTATACAAAAGAAATGACAAAATGAAGGAGGCATGGAGCGAAGAGCCATATGAAGAAGAACTTCAGATTCTAAAAAGCGAGGTGGAAACTGCAACAAGAGAAATATTGAAAAACAAATCATCAGGAACAGATGATATTCCAATTGAAATGCTGCAATCCACACTGACAGAGTCAGCTCTAGTGTTGACCAACATACGTCAACAGATATGGAAAACAAAATGATGGCCAACGGATTGGAAGCGATCAATATACATCCCCATCCACAAAAAGGGAGACACGAGAGACTGCAGCAATCTGTGGATGCTCAAGTCCCATTAGAGACAATGGGGTAGTAAAATGGCGTGCCTTATATAAAATGGCAAAATCATGGTTTGCTTTCTGGAATTGTTGTGCATTTGAATATTTTCAAGCCCCGGATGGTTGAATCTGTGGTTAAAAACACTGTGGATACGGAGGGCTGGCTGTATAAGCAAGGACAGGCTGCAGCAGCTCAGAAATACCCAAAAGCCATGTGCGTCCCCTCTCTGCCCCGCTATTAATTGGAGATAAGGTAAAAGCGCATTGGGAGCAGGGTGAGTGAGGACCATGCGGTTCTGCAGATATTCGAGGCTTTGTGGTTTTGGAGTTGCAATATACGCAGAAACAGACACACACACATGAACACACGTAAACAAACACACACATCACTACACCATTGTTAACAGAGGCTGCATCTTCATTGCAAAAATAATCCAGTTTGACACTATTTCAACTGCCATGGCTCAATGCTAGGGAAGTCTGGGAATTGTAGTTTTGTGTAGTTTAGCCTTCTCTGCCATCTTGGCCATGAAACCCACTGGATGACTTGACCAAGTCACATGCTCTCCATCTCAGAGGAGGGCAATGGCAAACCTCCTCTGAACAAATCTTGCAAAGAAACCCTATGAAAGGTTTACCTTAGGGTCGCCATAAGTTGGAAATGAATGGAGGGCACACAACAACAACAACAACAAAGCAGCCTGCACCAGCACTATGCAACCTCCATGCAGAATAGCAACCTTGAGCAACAGCATGTCAATGACTAGGTGCCATTTCACAATGCTCAATGCGTAACCGTAATGTGCAGTGTGCAGGGCGCAACTACAACAAGCCCTCCCTCTGCTGTCAGCAGAATATTTCCATGGCACAATGGTGAATAATTCACTCACATGCATAATGCCAACTTATGCACGTATATGTCACTAACACAATGCGAGCTTTTGTCTGAACTGCTGGGCCAGCAGGCACCATCCTTCTCTGTCTGTCAGACCTGTAATTTCCTTAATAAATACCTTTGCTTCAGAGAGACAGTCTTTGATAAGTGACATAAAGCTTCCAGCTTGCACACAAAGCCACCAGCCCAATGCAAAATGTTTTTAAAGACATTTTCTGGAAATGCTGTGGGAATTCTGAACCAATGTCTCGAAAATGTTTTGGAATGGACTGGTGGCTTTGTGTGCAAGCTGGAAGCTCAAGATTAGTGGCATGGTGAAAAATACCCCAGCTCTCATTTTAAAAAGAATCATAGAATCCTAGAGTTGGTAGAGATCCCAAGAGGTCATCCAGTCCAACCTCATTCTGCCATGCAGAAAAACACAAGTAATGCCCTACCGACAGATGGCCATCCAGCCTCTGTTTAAAGACCTCCAAAGAAGGAGACTCCAACACTTTCCAGGGAAGTGTCTTCCACTGTTGGACAACTCTTACTGTCAGGAAGTTCCTCCTAATGTTGAGAATCACATTTCCTGTAGCTTGCATCTGTTGTTCTGGGTCCTATACTCTGGAGCAGCAGAAAACAAGCTTGCTCCATCTTCAATATGACATCCCTTCAAATATTCCCAGAATAAAAAAACCCTCAGTTTCCCAAGCCACTCCTCCTCACAGGGCTTGATGGTTTCCAGACCCTTCACCATTTTGGTTGCCCTCCTCTGGACATGCTCCATTTTTGACATCCTTTTTGAATTGTGATGCCCAGAACTGGACACAGTATTCCAGGTGAGATCTGACCAAAGCAGAATAGAGTGGCACTATGGCTTCTCTCAATTTAGACACTACACTCCTATTGATGCAGCCCAGAATTGTATTGGCTTTCTTAGCTGCTGCACCACACTGTTGACTCATGTCCAGCTTGTGGTCTACTGAGACTCCTAGATCCCTTCCACATGTACTGCCATGAAGCCAGATGTCACTCATACTATATCTGTCCATATCATTTTTACTGCCCAGGTGTAGTATCCTTTATTTCTCCCACTTGAAAGAAAATTGTCTGGTGGTGGCATGTAGATGCTTAAAGACATGGAAGATAAGATGGATGCTTGAGGCTCCCTATAAATTAAGAGCCATAGAGTGGAGTTCAGTGCCTCCCAGTGGCTTCCCTGTCAGGGCAGCAGTGAATCAGATCCCTAATTCCATGAATAGGTTCAGCACCTTGAATAACTCAGTTTGGGCTAAAAGCTGGAGTGGGCTCACTGCTCCACCAAGATGGAAGCCATCAGTTCCCACGGGTGGAAAGACATCCTCCACATTCATCTTCTGCATCTCTTTTGGGAAGACTGCAGCCACATTAACACTGTGGCCATAGTGCTACATTGGGGTTCTGGAGTATAAATTCCCCCATGTGAAGACATTGATTCTCTCTCTCTCTCTCTCTCTCTCTCTATATATATATATATATATATACCTTTATTCCAAGTATTTGTACAGTTTGTACATTTCACATAATACATTCTTTAATTTAATGCTTTACTAATGATCTTGCAGCTAACTTCCAAAATCCTCTTATACAATATATACATATACAATATATAGGGAAGGGTCTGGAAACCATGCCCTATGAGGAACGATTTAGGGAACTGGGTAGGTTTAGCCTAGAAAAGAGATGGTTAAGAGGGGACATGATAGCCCTCTTTAAATATTTGAAGGGATGTCATATTGAGGAGGGACCAAGCTTGTTTTCTTCTGCTCCAGAGACTAGGACCCGGAACAACGGATGCAAGCTGCAGGAAAAGAGATTCCATCTCAACATTAGGAGGAACTTCCTAACAGTAAGAGAGCTGTTGGACAGAGGAAGACATTCCCTCGGAGAGTGATGGAGTCTCCTTCTTTGGAGGTCTTTAAACAGAGGCTGGATGGCCATCTATCGGGGATGCTTTAATTTTGAGTTCCTGCATGGCAGATTGGGATTGGACTGGATGGCCCTTGGGGTCTCTTCCAACTCTATGATTCTATGACTCTATGAGACTTTTTAAACTGCTTCCCCCCCCTCCCACTACCCCCTACCCAGTCTGTAGTGAACCCTCCACTACAGGGGTTAGGGGCATAGGATCCCCATGAAAGTGGAAAACCTGAACTTAACCCCCCCTTTTTTTTTTTAACCTGAGAGAACACTTCTCTAGGAATCTCTAGGTCCTCCAGGACAATTCTATGGTCAAGACCTGCCAGAGGTTGACCATGAAATTGCACTGGAGGACTTACAAACCATAGAATCATAGAATCGTAGAGTTGGAAGAGACCCCAAGGGCCATCCAGTCCAACCCCCCTGCCATGCAGGAACTCTCAAACAAAGCATACCCAACAGATGGCCATCCAGCCTCTGTTTAAAGACTTCTAAAGAATGTTCTCTCTAGGAATCTGTGTAGGTCCTCCTCCAGTGTGACTTTTGGCAGAAATTGACCATAGAGTCACAATGGAGGATCTAGAAATTCTTAGAGATATCAAATCCGTTAATAATCAAATCTGCAAAAGTCAAAGCTGCAAATGTGGAGGGTCTACTGTATTTATTTATTATAGAATCATAGAATCATAGAATCATAGAATCATAGAGTTGGAAGAGACCACAAGGGCCATCCAGTCCAACCCCCTGCCATGCAGGAACTCCCAATCAAAGCATCCCCGACAAATGGCCATCCAGCCTCTGCTTAAAGACCTCCAAGGAAGGAGACTCCACCACTCTCCGAGGGAGTGTGTTCCACTCTCGAACCGCCCTTACTGTCAGGAAGTTCCTCCTAATGTTGAGGTGGAATCTCTTTTCTTGCAGCTTGCATCCATTGTTTCGGGTCCTAGTCTCTGGAGCAGCAGAAAACAAGCTTGTTCCCTCCTCGATATGACATCCCTTCAAATATTTAAACATGGCTATCATATCACCTCTCAGCCTTCTCTTCTCCAAGCTAAACATCCCCAGCTCTCTAAGTCGTTCCTCATAGGGCTTGGTTTCCAGACCCTTCACCATTTTAGTTGCCCTCCTTTGGACACGCTCCAGTTTCTCCACATCCTTTTTGAATTGTGGTGCCCAGAACTGGACACAGTATTCCAGGTGAGGCCTGACCAAAGCAGAATAGAGTGGCACTATTACTTCTCTTGATCTAGACACTATACTTCTACTGATGCAGCCTAAAATTGCATTGGCCTTTTTAGCTGCTGCATCGCACTGTTGACTCATGTTCAACTTGTGGTCCACCTGGATTCCTAGATCCCTTTCACACGTAGTCTTATTAAGCCAGGTGTCCCCCATCGTATATCTGTACTTTTCGTTTTTCCGCCCTAAGTGCAGAACCTTACATTTCTCTGTGTTGAATTTCATTTTGTTAGCTTTGGCCCAACTTTCTAGTCTGTTCAAGTCATTTTGAATTCTGACCCTGTCCTCTGGGGTATTAGCTACTCCTCCTAATTTGGTGTCGTCTGCAAATTTGATAACTATGCCCCCAATACCGTCATCCAAGTCATTAATAAAAATATTGAATAGCACTGGGCCCAGGACAGAGCCCTGTGGCACCCGACTGGTCACTTCTTTCCAGGTTGAAAAGGAGCCATTGTTGAGCACCCTTTGGGTTCGGCCAGTCAACCAATTACAAATCCATGTAACAGTTACTTTGTCTAGCCCACATTTTACCAACTTGCTTGCAAGAATGTCGTGGGGAACCTTGTCAAAGGCATTACTGAAATCAAGATATACTATATCCACAGCATTCCCTTCATCTACCAAGCTGGTAATTTTATCAAAAAAAGAGATCAGATTTGTCTGGCATGACCTGTTTCTCTGAAACCCATGTTAACTTTTTGTGATTATGAAATTATCTTCCAGATGTTCACAGACTCTCTGTTTAATGATCTGCTCCAGAATCTTTCCGGGTATTGATGTCAGACTAACTGGACGATAATTGTTGGGATCCTCTTTTTCCCCCTTTTTGAAGATGGGGACAACATTTGCCCTCCTCCAGTCTGCTGGGACCTCTCCTGTTTTCCAGGAATTCTCAAAGATTATTGCCAATGGTTCTGATATTACATTTGCCAGTTCTTTTAATACCCTTGGATGTAATTCATCTGGTCCTGGAGACTTATATTCATCTAGATTAACCAGATGTTTCTGTACTATCTCTTTACTTATTCTGTGCTGAAATTCTCCTATTCTGTCCTCTGCTCCATTATCCTCAGGTTGAGCCCCCTTTGCCTTTTCTGAGAAGACTGAAGCAAAGAAGGTGTTGAGTAATTCTGCCTTTTCTCTGTCCCCTGTTAACTTTTTGCCATCTTCTCCACACAGTGGCCCTACCATTTCCTTCTTTTTCCTTTTGCTACTGACATACCCCCAAAAGCCCTTTTTATTGTTCTTAACCGCTCCAGCAAGCCTGATTTCATTCTGCGCTTTAGCTTTTCTGACTTTAACCCTACACGTGCTAGCTATTTGTTTGAATTCCTCTTTGGTGATTTCCCCATTTTTCCATTTCTTATACATGTTCCGTTTAAAACATAGTTCAGTTGCAAGTTCCTTAGTCATCCATCCTGGTTTCTTGAGACACCTCCCATTTTTCCTCCTCGTTGGCACAGTTTGAAATTGTGCCTTCAGTATCTCCCTTTTGAGAAACTCCCATCCGTCTTGAACTCCCTTCTCTTTTAGTATTCCTGTCCATGGGATCACCCTCAGTATTTCTCTAAGTTTAGTAAAATCAGCTTTCCTAAAGTCTAGAATGCGTGTCTGACTATGCCTGGCTTCTCCTTTCCACTGTATAATAAACTCGAGGAGGACATGATCACTCCCGCCTAAGGATCCAACCACTTGCACCCCATTAACTAGGTCTTCCCTGTTAGTTAGGATCAGATCCAAAATAGCTGACTCCCTCGTTGCCTCTTCCACCTTTTGAACAATGAAATTGTCTTCGAGGCAAGTGAGGAATTTGCTAGACCTTGAGGATTTTGCAGAGTTTGACTTCCAGCAAATATCCGGATAGTTGAAGTCACCCATCACTACTATATTTCTCCTTTCTGAGTGTGTGGTCATCTGTTCTAGAAAGGCTTCATCCAATTCTTCTGCTTGAGTTGGGGGTCTGTAGTAGACTCCCACACTAACATCCCTGTTGTTTCCTTCCCCTTTAATTTTTATCCAGATGCTCTCCACTTGGCTTCCAGGATTGATGTCCTGGATTTCTTCACTAGTCTCTGGAGACTAGTGAATTTCCTTTACCTTTCTTATGGAGTATCATTGTAATAGTCCTATTCACATCCTTGTACTCTGCTCTCTCTTTTGTATTCTCAGTCAATATCCTCTAGTTCAGTATTTCCTAAACTTTGGTCCTCCAGGTGTTTTGGATTTCAGGTCCCAGAAGCACAAGCCAGTTGGGCCAACAGTCAGAAATTTTGGGAATTTCTGATTGTTGGAGGACCAAAGTTTGGGAACTACTGCTCCAGTTTCTAAACCAAACTTCTTCCTTCAGTTGCCCCATATAAACTCCTCTTTTTTCCACTAAATAGTCAAACTCCATATAATCTGATATATAATACTGCCATAGGTCCCATCTTTCCTTTTGCACATGGAAACTGAACCTATGATGGGGTTTTCTTGGCAAGATTTGTTCAGAGGAGGTTTGCCCTTGCCTTCCTCTGAGGCTGAGAGAGTGTGACTTGCTCAAGGTCACCCAGTGGGTTTCCATGGCTGAGTGGGGATTCAAACCTTGGTCTCCCAGTGTCCTAGTCCAACACTCAAACCACTACAGACTATGCTGTCTCTCTTTGGATTCCGCTTTTAGCATTTTGAATAAAACCCAGAAGAATTCAGAGATGGAAGATGTCTTTTGCATGGCTCCAACGAAACAATCAAGTCTTTTATGTTTTAAAATCACATTTCCAACATGGATATTTTCACACTGAAGCTGCTAAAAGTTTGGAGCTGCCTTGAATAGAGGGGGATAGACTCCACGGCATAAAGCCATAAAGGGACCTTTCCAACTCTACAATTCCATAATTCTCTGAAATCAAGAGCAAATGCTTGTCTCAGTTTAGTTTCTTGTGGAATTTGCATCTGTGTTTGGCAAGTGTTCAAGCAGGCAATCTTTTCCAGGCTTGCTGCTAGCATTTATTTATTTATCATGGCTTATTAGAGCATGCGGATAGCAACCGGCACAGTCAGAATAGCTCAAAATATATTCTGGAGACAATTAGCACAGGAAGGAAGGTGACAAGATGGCAACACTTCACATGCCTTTGCAACCTGCCGCTTAATAAAACATGATTGGGAGATTGCAAAAGGGGGAAAAAAAGGAGGGAGGGAGAGCAGAGAGGATGAACAGAGAGAGAAAAGAAAGGCATACATGTATTACACAGTGGCCTCTTTAGTTGCTGCATTTATTTTCTTTTGGTTCTGTCGCTTTGCATCCCTGGCATTCGTCCTTGGGAAAGAAAGCGGCAGTGGAGGCTGGTGGCTCCCATGTCAAGGGGGAGATAGGTCCACTCCACGTTTTAGCCCAGATTGTTGGGAGCTGTCCAAGGTGCTAAACTCTGGCTAGATTTCAATTAGGGACATACACAGGCATGCGTTACGCTATGCATCTGGGGCCAAAATGTCACCATTGAATCATAGAATCATAGAGTTGGAAGAGACCTCAAGGGCCATCCAATCCAGTCCCCTTCTGCCATGCAGCAACTCACAATCAAAGCACCCCGACAGATGGCCATCCAGCCTCTGTTTAAAGACCTCCAAAGAAGGAGACTCCATCGCTCTCCAAGGGAGTCTGTTCCACTTTTGAACAGCTCTCAATGTCAGGAAGTTCTTCCTAATGTCGAGGTGGAATCTCTTCTCCTGCAGCTTGCATCCATTGCTCCGGGTCCTATTCTCTGGAGCAGCAGAAAACAAGCTTGCTCCATCCTCAATATGACATCCCTTAAATACTTAAACAGGGCTATCATATCCCCTCTTAACCGTCTCTTCTCCAGGCTAAACATTCCCAGCTCCCTAAGTCGTTCCTCCTAGGGCTTCATGGTTTCCAGACCCTTCACCATTTTACTTGCCCTCCTCTGGACACGCTCCAGTTTTTCAACATCCTATTTGAATTGTGTTGCCCAGAACTGGACTCAGAATTATTCCAGGTGAGGCCTGACCAAAGCAGAATAGAGTGGCACTATTACTTCCCTTGATCTAGATGCTATACTTCTATTGATGCAGCCTAGAATCGCATTGGCCTTTTTAGGTGCTGCATCACACTGTTGACTCATGTTCAACTTGCGGTCTACTGAGACTCCTAGATCCCTTTCACATGTCATCTTGTCAGGCCAGGTGTCCCCTATTCTATATCTGTGCATTTCATTTTTTCTGCCTAAGTGCAGTACCTTACATTTCTCTCTGTTGAAATTCATTTTGCTATTTTTGGCCCAGCATTCTAATCTATTAAGGTCATTTTACATTTTGATTTTCTTCTCCTCTGCGGTATAGAATCATAGAATCATAGAATCATAGAATCATAGAGTTGGAAGAGACCACAAGGGCCATCCAGTCCAACCCCCTGCCATGCAGGAACTCCCAATCAAAGCATCCCCGACAGGTGGCCATCCAGCCTCTGCTTAAAGACCTCCAAGGAAGGAGACTCCACCAAAATCTCCGAGGGAGTGTGTTCCACTGTCGAACCGCCCTTACTGTCAGGAAGTTCCTCCTAATGTTGAGGTGGAATCTCTTTTCCTGCAGCTTGCATCCATTGTTTCGGGTCCTAGTCTCTGGAGCAGCAGAAAACAAGCTTGTTCCCTCCTCGATATGACATCCCTTCAAATATTTAAACACGGCTATCATATCACCTCTCAGTCTTCTCTTCTCCAGGCTAAACATCCCCAGCTCCCTAAGTCGTTCCTCATAGGGCTTGGTTTCCAGACCCTTCACCATTTTAGTTGCCCTCCTTTGGACACACTCCAGTTTCTCCACATCCTTTTTGAATTGTGGTGCCCAGAACTGGACACAGTATTCCAGGTGGGGCCTGACCAAAGCAGAATAGAGGGGCACTATTACTTCTCTTGATCTAGACACTATACTTCTACTGATGCAGCCTAAAATTGCATTGGCCTTTTTAGCTGCTGCATCGCACTGTTGACTCATGTTCAACTTGTGGTCTACCTGGATTCCTAGATCCCTTTCACACGTAGTCTCATTCAGCCAGGTGTCCCCCATTGTATATCTGTACTTTTCGTTTTTCCGCCCTAAGTGCAGTACCTTACATTTCTCCGTGTTGAATTTCATTTTGTTAGCTTCGGCCCAGCTTTCTAGTCTATTCAATTCATTTTGAATTTTGATCCTGTCCTCTGGGGTATTAGCTACTCCTCCTAATTTGGTGTCGTCTGCAAATTTGATAACTATGCCCCCAATACCATCATCCAAGTCATTAATAAAGATATTGAATAGCACTGGGCCCAGGACAGAGCCCTGTGGCACCCCACTGGTCACTTCTTTCCAAGGTGAAAAGGAGCCATTGTTGAGCACCCTTTGCGTTCGACCAGTTAACCAATTACAAATCCATGTAACAGTTACTTTGTCTAGCCCACATTTTACCAGCTTGTTTGCAAGAATGTCATGGGGAACCTTGTCAAAGGCCTTACTGAAATCAAGATATACTATATCCACAGCATTCCCTTCATCTACCAAGCTGGTAATTTTATCAAAAAAAGAGATCAGATTAGTCTGGCATGACCTGTTTCTCTGAAACCCATGTTGACTTTTTGTGATTATGGAATTACCTTCCAGATGTTCACAGACTCTCTGTTTAATGATCTGCTCCAGAATCTTTCCGGGTATTGATGTCAGACTAACTGGACGATAATTGTTGGGATCCTCTTTTTTCCCCTTTTTGAAGATGGGAACAACATTTGCCCTCCTCCAGTCTGCTGGGACTTCTCCTGTTCTCCAGGAGTTCTCAAAGATTATTGCCAATGGTTCCGATATTACATTTGCCAGTTCTTTTAATACCCTTGGATGTAATTCATCTGGTCCTGGAGACTTATATTCATTTAGATTAACCAGGTATTCCTGTACTATCTCTTTACTTATTCTGTGTTGAAATTCTCCTATTCTGTCCTCTGCTCCATTATACTTAGGTTGAGCACCCTTTACTTTTTCTGAAAAGACTGAAGCAAAGAAGGTGTTGAGTAATTCTGCCTTTTCTCTGTCCCCTGTTAACTTTTTGCCATCTTCTCCACACAGTGGTATTAGCTATTCCTCCTAATTTAGTGTCATCTGCAAATCTGATAAGCATGCCCCCTATTCTTTCATCCAAGTAATTGATAAAGATGTTGGATGCTTAAAAATCAAATGAAATGGGAAGGTCTTGGGGGCTTCGGGGGTTGCATATGGCAGTTTGCCCCCCACCCCTGCTTTAAAATCCAAAATATGACCCAGAGTACATTGACTGCACTCCTGGTATAGAAGCCACTAGCCAGCATGACATAGTGGTTTGAATGTTGGCCTAGGTCTCTAGACCAAGGCTGACTAGGCTGAGTGTTGGACTAGGACCCGGACTCTGGAGACCAGGGTTTGATTCCCAGCTTGGCCATTTAAACCTTGTGCAAGTCACACTCTCTCAGTCTCAGATGAAAGCAATGGCAAACCTCCTCTGAACAAATTTAGCCAAGAAAACCCCATGATAGAATTGCCTCCGGGTCACTATAAGTCGGAAATGACTTGAAGGCACACAACAACTACAACAAGGTGCTTCTAGTGTAGGCTTTATAGAGCTTGATGGTACAGCAGGGGTAGGCAACCTTTCCCCTTTAAGGGCCGAGGGACTTCAGCTCCCAGAATCCCAGAAGCTATTGGCTAACATGGGACAATTGGCCAACATGGCTGAGGCTTCTGGGAGCTGAAGTCCCTCAGCCCTTAAAGGGGAAAGGTTGCCTACCCCTGGTTTAGTGGTTGGACTCTATGTGAAACATTTGCTTATGTTCTTTGTGCATGGGGTGGCCATTATGCATTGCCATCCAAGAGGAGCTGAACAACAGGGATACAAAGACAACATGGACTGGCACCACATATGTTTGGTGTTATGGGCCATCCAGACTTATGGTGCCTCTATGAATCAGAAACCTTTGGGAGACCTTTTTCTAAACAGCTGTACCCAGGTCTTGCAAATCTGAGCAGCTGTGGCTTCCTTAGTTGAATCAATTCATCTGTAACTGAATTTTCTCCTTCCCTACTGCTTCCCATTGCCCCAGCATTAGCATCTTTTCCAATGAGATACGCATTCTCAATGTTAGCACAAAGTGTGCTTTTCTAGCTCCAAAACACACTGCAGAAATCATCCAGTTTGAGACCACTTTAACTGCCCTGGTTAAGTGCTAGGGCAGGGGTCAGCAACCTTTGCTTACCTGGGGCCGGTCCCTTGCGGTGGTCCCTTGCGGTGGGCTGGGGGGGGGGAATGGCGTCGCGCGCGCTCATGCGCAAATGAGTTGCGGCCGCCATTTTGGCAAACAAAATGGTGGCCATGACGCGCACAGCCGCATGGAGGCCAAAATGCGCGGCGGTGGTGGTGGCGGAGGTCGGTGGTGGCTGGTAAGCGCGGGTCCTTGGGCCGGATGTGGCCCACGGGCCATAGGTTGCCAACCCCTGTGCTAGGGAATCCTGAGAACTGGAGTTTATTGTGGCACCAGAGCTCTCTCAGAGAGAAGGCTAAATGTCTCACAAAACTACAGCTCCCCAAATTCCCTAGCATTGAGCCAGGGCAATTAAAGCAGTCTCAAACTGGATTATTTCTGCAATGTGTTTTGGACCCTAGTCACTGAAACTTTAAGAGAGGTTCATTTTAGAGTGAGGCCAAAAGAGATCAACCAACATGGGGCCTTTGCAGACTGCCAGAAATAGTGCAAACTGAGTCCACTTTAACTGCCCCGGCTCAGTGCTAGGGAATCATGGGAATTGTATTTTTTTCTGGGACATTGAGCCTTCTCTGTCAGAGAGCTCTGGTGCCACAATAAACTACAGTTCTCATGATTCCCTAGCACTGAGTCAGGGCAGTTAAAATGGACCCAATTTGCACTATTTCTGGCAGTCTGCAAAGGCCCATGGTTAGTGGTTTGAATGATTCTGGAGACCAGGGTTCAAATCCCTACTTGGCCATGGAAACCCACAAGGTGGCTTTGGGCAAGTCACACTGTCTCAGCTTAAGAGGAAGGCAGTGGCAAACCACCTCTGAACAAACCTTGCCAAGAAAAGCCAGTAATAGATTCACCTTAGGGTCGCCATAAATCAGAAACAATAGGCATATGCTAATTTATCTGTACCACGCAAATCCAGAAATAATTATTCTACTTTAAATAGAAATTTGATTGTGCATTCTGATTCCATCAAACAGCAAACTTTACTTCACACACACATCTCTACATTTCACCTTTGACTGTATAACACATCTATATTCTAACAGAAATTTGCCATTCCCATTACAACCACGCCAAGATTGCTTTTGCAATGTTTTGTAATGGATGTTGTGCCACAGACAAATAAACTTGATGTTGAGGTTGTTGTCGGAAATTCATCCACTGGGTTTTGGTTCCCGAACTCCCTGTTGATACCAAAATCCATGGATACTCAAGTCCCATTAAATACAATGGATAGTAAAATGGTGTCCCTTACATTAAATGCCAAAACCAAGGTTTGGTTTTGTTTTGGAATTTATATATTTTTTTCAATATTTTCAAGCCGTGGATGCTTGAATCTGTGGATACAAAAATCAGTGGATCTGGAGGGCTGGAAATTCATGGGTCGCCAGAAGTCAATGGGTGACTTGACAACACCGCCTTGAGTCCCTATGTTGGGATATAAGAAAATAAAATAATTTTAAAAATAATAATAACAATTGCCCAAAATGTGCCACCTTCTAATGCCTCCTTCCTTGCCATCTCCTTTCCTTGTTCTTGAGTTGGAGAGGCAAGTAACAGATGCTTGCACCCATGTTGAACTCAGTTTATTCTTGTTTCATTCTGTGCGCAAGGGATCCTTAAGGGCTGTATATTGAATTTTTCATCCCTGTTGCTTTATTTAAAATTCACAGGAAGGGGTGCGATGCTTTCTCGGAGGCTACAAGCTACAAATGACTGCGGTTCTTGTTCAGTGCTTTTTGCCGAAAGGAGAAAGGAGTGAGATTGTGGCTGATTTATTCGGCGTATCCAGAAGCTAATTTATATTTTATTGGTAGAAAATCTTCAATTTACATCACCCCTTTTCTCGCAGCTCCACCATCTGTTGTGCCAGATTTGAGTGTCGTGGACCAAATGGCAGGGATCCGGATACTGAACACCAATTTGTGGTAGGAAAGGCATCCATGTTCAGTCGATGAGCTGGTTGGGGCAGTAAGACTATGGTCCAAAGCCCACTGCAGAAATAATCCAGTTTGAGACCACTTTAACTGCCCCGGCTCAATGCTAGGGAAATCTGGGAACTGTAGCTTTGTGAGACATTTAGCCTTCTCTGTCAGAGACCTCCAGTGCCACAATATACTACAATTCCCAGGATTCCCTGGCACAGAGCCAGAGAAGCTAAAGCGGTCTCAAACTGGATTATTTCTGCAGTGTAGTTTGGACCTGAGGCATCAATTCTATTTTTAGTCCCAGTTAGAGCAGAGCCATTAAATCAGATTTACCTATGTAGAATCATAGAATCATAGAGTTGGAAGAGACCACAAGGGCCATCCAGTCCAACCCCCTGCCATGCAGGAACTCCCAATCAAAGCATCCCTGACAGATGGCCATCCAGCCTCTGTTTAAAGACCTCCAAGGAAGGAGACTCCACTTCTCTCCGAGGGAGTGTGTTCCACTGTCGAACCGCCCTTACTGTCAGGAAGTTCCTCCTAATGTTGAGGTGGAATCTCTTTTCCTGCAGCTTGCATCCATTGTTTCGGGTCCTAGTCTCTGGAGCAGCAGAAAACAAGCTTGTTCCCTCCTCGATATGACATCCCTTCAAATATTTAAACACGGCTATCACATCACCTCTCAGCCTTCTCTTCTCCAGGCTAAACATCCCCAGCTCCCTAAGTCGTTCCTCATAGGACTTGGTTTCCAGACCCTTCACCATTTTAGTTGCCCTCCTTTGGACACGCTCCAGTTTCTCCACATCCTTTTTGAATTGTGGTGCCCAGAACTGGACACAGTATTCCAGGTGAGGCCGGACCAAAGCAGAATAGAGTGGCACTATTACTTCTCTTGATCTAGACACTATACTTCTACTGATGCAGCCTAAAATTGCATTGGCCTTTTTAGCTGCTGCATCGCACTGTTGACTCATGTTCAACTTGTGGTCCACCTGGATTCCTAGATCCCTTTCACACGTAGTCTCATTCAGCCAGGTGTCCCCCATCGTATATCTGTACTTTTCATTTTTCCGCCCTAAGTGCAGTACCTTACATTTCTCCGTGTTGAATTTCATTTTGTTAGCTTTGGCCCAACTTTCTAGTCTGTTCAAGTCATTTTGAATTTTGATCCTGTCCTCTGGGGTATTAGCTACTGCTCCTAATTTGGTGTCGTCTGCAAATTTGATAACTATGCCCCCAATACCGTCATCCAAGTCATTAATAAAGATATTGAATAGCACTGGGCCCAGGACAGAGCCCTGTGGCACCCTACTGGTCACTTCTTTCCAAGTTGAAAAGGAGCCATTGTTGAGCACCCTTTGCGTTCGACCAGTTAACCAATTACAAATCCATGTAACAGTTACTTTGTCTAGCCCACATTTTACCAACTTGCTTGCAAGAATGTCGTGGGGAACCTTGTCAAAGGCCTTACTGAAATCAAGATATACTATATCCACAGCATTCCCTTCATCTACCAAGCTGGTAATTTTATCAAAAAAAGAGATCAGATTTGTCTGGCATGACCTGTTTCTCTGAAACCCATGTTGACTTTTTGTGATTATGAAATTATCTTCCAGATGTTCACAGACTCTCTGTTTAATTATCTGCTCCAGAATCTTTCCGGGTATTGATGTCAGACTAACTGGACGATAATCGTTGGGATCCTCTTTTTTCCCCTTTTTGAAGATGGGGACAACATTTGCTCTCCTCCAGTCTGCTGGGACCTCTCCTGTTTTCCAGGAATTCTCAAAGATTATTGCCAATGGTTCCGATATTACATTTGCCAGTTCTTTTAATACCCTTGGATGTAATTCATCTGGTCCTGGAGACTTATATTCATTTAGATTAACCAGATGTTTCTATGTGTTGACTTGCCATTCAGCAATTCATTCAATAGGTCTACTTTAGGTCCAAAACACACTGCAGAAATAATCCAGTTTGAGACTGCTTTAACTGCCCTGGCTCAGTGTTAGGGAATCCTGGGAAATGTAGTTTATTGTGGCCCCAGAGCTCTCTGACAGAGGAGGCGAAATGTCTCACAAAACTGCAGTCCCCAGAATTCCCTAGCATTGAGCCAGGGCAGTTAAAATGGTCTCAAACTGGATTATTTCTGCAGTGTGTTTTGGATCTTAGTTGGGATGAACCTACAGGATTCCAGTCAAGAACAGCAATCCACACAGTGGAATGAGCTATTCAAAGATGATAAAAATGTAACAGAATCATACAGTTCTAGAGTTGCAAGGGACCCCAAAGGGCATCCAGTCCAACCCCCTGCCATACAGGAATACCCAACTAAAGGCACCCCTGAAAAATGTCTATCCAAGCTCTGTTTAAAGACCTCCAAACCAAAGATGGAGAATCTGTTCCACTGTCAAATACCTCTTCTGGAAAAACAAACAAAAAGTTTTTCCTAATGTTTATGTGGAATCTCTTTTCCTGTAATTTGAGTTCATCAGTTTGTGTTCCAGGCTGCATCTGCACTGCAGAAATAATCCAGTTTGACACCATTTTAAATGCTATGGCTCAATGCTATGGAATCCTGGGAACTGTGGCACCAGAACTCTTTGACAGAGAAGGCTAAATGTCTCACAGAACTACAAATTCCATAATAATAATAATAATAATAATAAAATTTATTTATACCCCGCCCCTCTGAGAACAATCGGGGCAGCTGACAGGTTAAAAGTACACTACATCGCAGTCCCATCCCTACCCCATCCCTATCCCCTTAAAACAGGGGTAGGCAACCTTTCCCCTTTAAGGGCCGAGGGACTTCAGCTCCCAGAATCCCAGGAGCTATTGGCCAACATGGGACTATTGGCCAACATGGCTGAGGCTTCTGGGAGCTGAAGTCCCTCGGCCCTTAAAGGGAAAAGGTTACCTACCCCTGCCTTAAAAGAATATTAAATCAGATAAAATTAAAAATCAATAAAAATACAGTAATTAGCTGCAACAATATTAATGATTGGGAAAAAAGAACAGAAAACGGCGACCTTATGCCACTTTACATGAGACTCTAAAAGGAGTCTCTAGGAAGAGTTCCCGGAAAATTCCTGAGGCTGGGATAACTATCTTGGAAAGGCCTGCCGAAAGAGATCCATCTTGACAGCTTTTTTAAAGCTGTCTAAAGATGTCAATTGGCGGATCTCGTCCGGCAGGCTGTTCCAGAGTTTTGGGGCGACAACAGAAAAAGCCCTCAGGGAGGTAGGCGAAAGCCTAGATCTTTGTGGCTGCAACAGATTCCTCCCAGAGGACCAGAGAGAGTGGGGGGACTTTAGGGGAGAAGGCGGTCCCGGAGATAGTTTGGACGCAAGCCATTTAGGGCTTTAAAGGTAATAGCCAACACCTTGTACTGGGCCCGGAAGCTGATAGGCAGCCAGTGGAGGGACCTCAAAACCGGAGTAATGTGGTCCCTCCTAGATGTTCCAGAGACAAGCCTGGCTGCCATATTTTGAACCAGCTGTAATTTCTGAACCAAGCACGAGGGTAGCCCCATGTAGAGCGCATTACAGAAATCAAGGCGTCAGGTTACCAGCGCGTGCACAACTGTCTCGAGATCCCTTACTTCCAGAAAAGGGCGCAGCTGGCGTATCCGCCGAAGCTGATAACAGGCGCTCCTGACCGTCGCATTTACCTGATTCCCCATCAGGAGCGACGAGTCAAGAAGCACCCCCAGACTGCGAACACAGTCACTGGAGGAGAGCGTGACCCCATCCAGGACTGGAGGTTGCAACCCAATTCTTGGTTTCGGGGCAGCAGAATTCCATAGCATTGAGCCAGGGCAGTTAAAGTGGTGTCAAACTGGGTTATTTCTGCAGTGTGGATGTGGTCCTAGGCTGTGGAGCATCAGAAAACAAGCTGGTTCTGGGACCACTCCCCCATAAATACTAAAATCTGTCCCATTAAATACAGTGGTATAGTAAAATGGTATTTCTTATATAAAATCGCAAAATCAAGGTTTGCTTTTTTGGAATTTATATATATTTAAAATATTTTCAAGCCTTGGATGCTTGAATAAAGAAATCCATATATATGGAGGGCTGGCTGCAATCAAGCCTGCAAAAGTCAAAACTCACAAATGCGGAGGGCTGACTGTTCAATAAAGAAACTGAAATTAGGCATGGCTCAATATTAAGAAAAGATTTCAAACAGAGTCCAACAGGTTTTCCTTTTAGTTTGAACCACAAGCAAAATAAATGATGCAAAATCATGGGTTAGAGCAGGGGTAGGCAACCTTTTTGAGCCGGGGGCCGGGTTGCTGTCCCTCAGACAATTGGGGGGCCGAAGCACCAAAAATAAATAAATAAATAAATAAATAAAGTTTTTTTTAAAATTAAAATTAAAAAATATACATGCACACTCTCTCAGCCCCAGAAAAGCCATGGCAAAACCCCTGTGGAGATTTTGCCAAGAAAACCCCAAGAACAAGTAATAACAACAATAATCAATATCATCATGGCGGGGGGTGGCGGCGGCGGCGGCAGCAGGACCGGCCTGGGGCTGGTCCAAAGGCCTTGGGGGGGGTCGCACTCGGCCCCCGGGCCTTAGGTTGCCTACCCCTGGGTTAGAGTAAAGCAACGAAGACGCAAGAAAGCTATAGGCATCCTGCAGATTTTGCTCCAAAATGTTGCAAAAGGATGCTTAAGGCCATTGCTGCTCCATTTGAGGTCAGCTGCTGCTCTCTGCTGCCCCCTAGAGGAGGACTAAGGAAAGTGCCCAAATAGGGAACTACAGCTCCCAGCATTTTTAGAAAAGTGGTGCTAGAAATTTGTTGTTGTTGTTAACTGCCCTTGGGTTGATCTCGACCCATGGTGACCCTGTGGATGAGACATCTCCAAGACCCTCTGTCCTCCACTGCTCTGCTTAAATCCTGCAACTCCTTAATACCCACAGTGACCTCCTTTTGACGGAATTGGTTATATGCTATGAATTACTTAATCTTTAGGTACTGCTTGGAAGTATATGTCTTAGATGTTTTAATTGTCTTTTTCATTCTTATTTCTTTTTTTTTTTTGTTATTGTTCATCCTGGGGGTTTTTTTCTTTTTCTTTTTCCCCTCTTTGTTTGACTATATGGTATGTTATAGTTGTTTATATTTTATAGTGTTTTATTTGTATGTTTATATGTGTTTCTTTTATACTTTCAATAATTTTTTTTAAAAAAAATACCCATAGTGACCTCCTTAATAATAGAGTCCATCCATCTGGCCTGTGGCCTTCCGCTCTTCCTACTCCCCTCCACCTTTCCCAGCATTATTGCCTTTTCCAATGATTCATGCCTTCTCAAGATGGGTCCAAAGTACGACAGTCTAAGGAGGGTTGCAGACTGCCAGAAATAGTGCAAATTGAGTCCACTTTAAGGGTTAGGGTTAGGGAATCATGGGAACTGTCTTTTATTGTGGCACCAGAGCTCTCTGACAGAGAAGGCTCAATGTCTCAGAAAAAAAAAATTCCCATGATTCCCTAGCATTAACCCTAACCCTAAAAGTAGACTCAATTTGCACTATTTCTGGTAGTCTGCAGGCCCCCTAAGTCTTGTCATCTTGGCTTCCAGGGAGGTTTCTGGCTTGATCTGCTCTAGGACCCATTTGTTTGTCCTTTTGGCTCTCCAAATGGGATCCTCAGCACTCTTCTCCAGCCCCACATTATTCTCTCAAATGCATGGATTTACTTCCTTTCTTCTTTCTTAACTCTCCAGCTCTCACATCCATCCATGGGAATAATAGGGAATACAATGATGGCTTGTATGATTCTGACTTTTGTGCTGAGTTGTATGTCTTTTTGCATTTTTGGATCTTTTCTAATTCTTTCATAGCCACCCTCCCTATTCTTAATCTTCTTCTGATTTCCTGACTGCAGTCCCCATTTCTATCAATGTCTGGTCCCAGGTATGAGAATTATTTTGCTATTTCCATTTCTTCATTGTCTAGGTTGAACTTGTGAAGGTCCTCGGTGGTCATTATTTTTGTTTTCTTTATGTTCAACAATAAGCCTGCCTTTGCACTTTCTTCTTGGATCTTCCTTAGGAGGTATTCCAAGTCTGTGAGGTTTTCTGCTAGTATTCTGGTGTCATCTGCATATCTTGGATTGTTGATATTTCTTCCTCCTATTTTCACTCCTCCCTCTTCCATGTCCAAGCCTGCTTTCCTTACAATATGTTCTGCATAGAAGTTGAACAGATCGAGTGAAAGGATGCAGCCTTGTCTGACCCCTTTGCCAATTGGGAACCATTCTGATTAAAGAATGTGCCCAAATGGGGAACTACAGCTCCCAGCATTTTCTTTTTGGAAAAAGTTGTGCTAGGAGCAGGAGGGGTAAATAGAAGGGTGCCAAGAGCAGTGACCCCTCTGGGACTTTGTGTCCTGTATCTTCAGGAAATAGTTCTCAGTTTGCAAAAGGGTTGCGTGTCTCAGTTCCTTGGGTCCTCCTCTGCCTCTGCAGGGTCACATCCCCCTCAGCCCCATTAAGGGTGGCAGGGGCATGTCATTGTCACCTTAAATTATCTGGGGTTTCTCCCCTGCACCCCACTGTTTTCCTAGTTTGCATGAAGTATTATTCCTCGCACCCAGGCCACCCAACCACATTTTGCAAATGCACCGCATGCGCATCCACTTTTTGCAAATACTCTCTCCCAGAGTGCATCCAGTTTTCACAAATGCACCAAATGAGCACCCGCCTTTTGCTAATACTCTCCCCCAGAGCGCACCCAGTTTCCGCGAAATCATAAAAACCACATATCCAGTTTTTGCGCATATCCAGTTTTTGCAAATATTTCACCCCTGAGCGCATTCAGTTTCCGCGATATCGCAAAATGCGCATCCAGTTTTCGCAAATGCACCAAATGCGCACCCACATTTTGCAAATACTCTTTCCTGAACGCATCCAGTTTCTGCGAAATTTCAAAACGCGCATCCAGCTTTCACAAATGCACCACATGCGCACCCACTTTTTGCATATATATATATATATATATATATATATAATGATGGAACAGATGCACGTTGTTTTGCCTTTGAATATTATGCATAATGTGGGGGATGTGAAAGTCTATATAAAATCTAGTTTCCAAGGCAGAGTAAGGTCACCCTGCCTTGGAAACTAGATATTATATAGACTTTCACATCCCCCACCTTATGTTACTACAACTCCCACAATCCCTCACTTCCAGCCATTCTTGCTGGGGCTAATGGGAAGTGAAGTCCAGCAACCTCTCCAGCAGAATTGGGCAACGTAATTAAAAAAAAAAAAAAAATAGAAAAACTACAACTCCCAGAATACTCCAGCTCCTGCCTGTCATGGTTAAGGAAATTCTGGCAAGCTTAGTGTCTTAACTCTGCCCATTTTTAATCCAAAAGCCCAAAGCCTTTTGCAGAAATAAATGCACTTTGGTACCACTTTTTAACTCCCATAGCTCAATGCTGTGGAATTTTGGGATTTGTAGTTTTATGATCTCTCTAGCCTTCCCTGTCAGGGAGCTCTGGTGCCACAGCGGACTACAAATCCCAGGATCCCGTTGCATGGAGCCTCTGGCAGTTAAAGCGGTGTCAAAAACTGCATTATTTCTGTAGCTCTGGAGGGGTTCAGTGGTTCTCAACCTTTTGGACTTCATCTCCCATAAGCCCTAGACGTTGTGGCCGGCGGTCAGGAATCACGGGAGTTGAAGTCCAAAAGCCCTGGAGGACCAAAGCGGGGGTGGGTAGAAAACACCGTTCTTACTACACCTCCCAGCATGCACCTGGCTCCCAGTTCCTGGATGAGGAGGAAAAGAAGATGGAGGAGGAGGAGGAGGAGGCGGTGAAGCGGAAGGGACTACAACCCCCAGGGTGCCCCGCGCCCCGCCCACCGCCCGTCGAGGCGTCTCCCTGGGCGCGGGGCGTCTCGGGAGATGTAGTCGGGCTGCCAGTCCGAGCCTTAGGCGCTGCTGGCGGGCGGCGGTGGTATCGACGGCGGAGGAGGCGCGTTCACCTCAGCCGAGAGAAGGGTCGGTCGTGCTTCTCTTTTCCCCTCAGAAGAAGCGGAGACTCCGTCCTTTCTGTGAGCGGCCCGAGGCCTGCGGCGGCTGAGGCGCCTCTTCGGTTGTCTCTCAGTCTGAGGGGAAGAGGACGAGGCTGGCTAGCTGGCTGCCTGACTGGAAAGCCCCGACGGAGCCTCAGGAGACCCAGACCCCGCAGGTGAGAGAGAGAGAGAGAGAGAGAGAGAGAAGGAAGGAAGGAAGGAAGGAAGGAAGGAAGGAAAGAGGGGGGCCTTCCTCAGGGGAGGGGGCGCCCCCCAGTCTCTGTGTGTGTGTGTGTATCCATATTTGTGTGTCCGTTTCTGTATGTAGATGTGTGTGTGTGTGTGTTTCTGTGTGTGTGTGAGACAGGGAGTGTGTGTATGAATGTGGATGTATACATATTTGTGTGTCTGTGTATGTAGATGTGTGTGTATGAATATATGGTTGTGTGTGATTGTGTGTGTGTGTGAGGGTGTCTGTGTATGAATGTCTCTGTGTATGTGTATACATATTTGTGTGTCTTGTTTGTGTATGTAGATGTGTGTGTCTAGATGAATATGTGCTTGTGGGTGTGTTTGTGAGAGAGGGAGTGTGTGTATGAATGTGGGTGTATACATAATTGTGTGTGTGTATGTAGATGTGTGTGTATGAATATATGGTTGTTTGTGTGTGATATTGTGTGTGTGTGTGTGTGTGTGAGGTGTCTGTGTATGAATGTCTCTGTGTATGTGTATTCATATTTGTGTGTCTTGTTTGTCTATGTAGATGTGTGCGTGTGTGTGTCTAGATGAATATGTGCTTGTGTGTGTGTTTGTGTGTGCGTGAGAGTGTGGGTATGAATGTGGGTGTATACATAATTGTATGTGTGTATGTAGATGTGTGTGTATGAATATATGGTTGTGTGTGATTGTGTGAGGGTGTCTGTGTATGAATGTCTCTGTGTATGTGTATACATATTTGTGTGTCTTGTTTGTCTATGTAGATGTGTGTGTGTGTGTAGATGAATATGCTTGTGTGTGTGTTTGTGTGTGAGAGAGGGAGTGTGTGTATGAATGTGGGTGTATACATATTTGTGTGTCTGTGATGTGTATGTATGAATATATGGTTGTGTGTGATTGTGTGTGAGGGAGTGTGTGTATGAATCTCTTTCTCTCTCTCTGTATACCTATTTATGTGTGTGTGTATGTAGGTGTGTGTGTGTCCGTAGATGAATATGTGCTTGTGTGTGAGAGAAAGGGAGTGTGTGTGTATACATATTTGTGTGTATGCATGTGTGTGTATGAATATATGCTTGTGTGTGTGAGTGTGTGCATGAATGTGTGTGTGTATACATATTTGCGTGTCTGTTTCTGTATGTATGTAGATGTGTGTGTGTGTGTGTGTGGATGAATAAGTGCTTGTGTGTGTTTGTGTATGTGAGAGAGGGAGTGTGTGTTTATGAATATATGGTTGTGTGTGTTTGTGTGTGAGAGGGAGTGTGTGTATGAATGTATGTGTGTATATATATATATTTGTGTGTCTGCATGTAGATGCGTGTGTATGAATATATGCTTGTGTGTGATTGTGTGTGTGAGAGAGGGAGTGTGTGTATGAATGTGTGGGTATACGTATTTGTGTGTCTGTGTATGTAGATGTGTGTGTAAGCATATATGCTTGTGTGGGTTTGTGTGAGGGAGTGTATGTATGATTCTCTCTCTGTATACATATTTGTGTGTCTGTGTATGTAGCTGTGTGTGTGTGTCTGTAGATGAATATGTGCTTGTGTGTGTGAGAGAGAGTGTATGTGAATGCATATTTGTGTGTCTGTGCATGTAGATGTGTGTGTATGAATATATGCTTGTGTGTGTTTGTGTGCATGAATGTGTGTGTGTGTGTATACATTTTTGTGTGTCTGTGTATGTAGATGAATAAGTGCTTGTGTGTGAGAGTGTGTGTGTGTATACATATCTGTGTGTCTGTATGTAGATGTGTGTGTGGATATATGGTTGTGTGTTTGTGTGTGCTTGTTTGTTTGTGTGTGTGTGTGTGTAGATGTGTGTGTGAGAGGGAGTGTGCATTAATGTCTGTGTGTGTGTATACATATTTGTGTGTTTGTTTCTCTATGTAGATATGTGTGTATGTAGATGAATATGTGCTTGTGTGTGTTTGTGTGTGTGAGAGAGAGGGAGTGTGTGTATGAATGTGTGTGTATACATTTGTGTGTCTGTATGTAGATGTGTGTGTATGAATATATGGTTGTGTGTTTGTGCGTGTGCGTGAGAGAGAGAGAGAGAGAGGGGGGGAGTGTGTATGAATATATGCTTGTGTGTGATTGTGTTTGTGTGGGTGTGAGAGGGAGTGTGTGTATGGATGTGTCTGTATACATATTAGTGCCTGTATGTAGATGTGTGTGTATGAAAATATTTTTGTGTGTTTGTGTGTGTGTGAAAGAGCGAAAGAGTATGTGTGTGTCTATGAATATATGCTTGTGTGTGTGTTTGTGTATGTAGATGTGTGTGGAAAGGTAGTGTGTATGAACGTGTACGTGTAGATATGTGTGTATACATATTTATGTGCCTGTGTATGTAGATGTGTGTGTATGAATATATATTTGTGTGTTTGTGTGTGTGTGTGTGAGAGAGGGAGCGTTTGTGTATGAATATATGCTTGTGTGTTTGTGTTTGTGTTTTGTATATAGATGTGTGTGGGAGGAAATGTGAGCGTGTAGATGTGTGTCTATGAATATATGTTTGTGTGCATGAGAGGGAGTGTGTATTTGTGTGTAGGAATATATGTTTGTGGGTTTGTGTGTGTATGAATATATATTTGTGTAGATGTGTGTGTGAGAGTGTGTGAGTGTGCGAGTATATGAATATATCCCTCTCTGTGTGTATGTAGATTGTGTATATGTGTGTGTGTGTGTGAGAGTGTGCATAAGAATATGTTTATCTGTGTGTATTGCATTTGTGTGCGTTTGTGTATGTAGATATCTCTCTGTGTGTGTGTGTGTATGAATATAAGCTTATCTGTGTGCGTGAGAAAATGTGTGTATGTGTATGAATATATGCTTGCCTCTGTGTTTGTGTGCATATTTGTGTGTGTATGAATATATATTTGTGTGTGTGTATGAATATATGCTTGTCTGTGTGTTTGTGTGTATATTTGTGTCTGTGTATGTAGGTGTGTGTGCATGTGTGTGCATGTGTGTATGAATATATGCTTATCCATGTGTGTATTTGTGTGTGTGCTTGTGTATGCAGATGTGTGTGGGAGTGTGTGTATGTAGATGTGTGTGTATGAACATACAGTATGTGTGTGAGAGAAAGTGTGTGTGTGAATATAAGCTTATCTGTGTGTGTGAGAGAAAGTGTGTGTGTATGAATATATGCTTATCCGTGTGTATATCTGTGTGTGTTTGTGTAAGTAGATGTGTGTGTATGAATATATGCTTGTCTCTGTGTGTGTATATTTGTGTCTATGTATGTAGGGGTGTGCAAGTGTGTGTGTGTCTGTGTATGCATATATGCTTATCCATGTGTATATTTGTGTGTGTGCTTGCGTATGCAGGGGTGTGTGTGTGTGAGTATGAATATATGTTTATCTGTGTATTTTGTGTGTGCTTGTGTATGTAGATGTGTGTGTGAGCGTCTGTATGAATATATGCTTATCTCTTTGTGTGTGTATTTGTGTGTGTGTTTGTGTACTTAGATGTGTGTATGTGTTTGTGTGCATGTGTGTGTATACACACACAAATATACAGTATATGTATTTATGTGAGTGTATATTGCTGTGTGTGTTTGTGTATGTAGATGTCTTTGTTTATGTGTGTGTGCTTGTGTATGGATATATGTGTGTGAGAGAGTATATGCGTTTGTATGTGTGTGTGTGTGTGTGTGTGTGAGTGTGTATATGTAGATGTGTTTATTTGTATGTGTATTTATATCTGTATTTGCATGTCTTTGTATGCAGGTGCATGTGTGAGTTTGTGCATGTAGATGTGTTTGTGTATGTGTGTGAGTATGTATATGTGTTTATTTAAGTGTGTGTGTGTATATATTTGTGTGTCTGTGTTTGTGTAGGCAGGTATGTGTGTATTTTGAGGGCATTGTAGACAAGAGGCTCTACATGTGAAAGAAGTCTAGGCAATTTTGGGGGGAGCTTGGAAGAGAAGGATTTTTGGGGGGCAGTCTTGGGCACTTTACAGGGCTGGTGTGGTTGTGCGTTCACCTGTGGAGATTGTTTTCTCCCCCCTGCAGGGTCCAGAAACAATACTGATGGGCCACCGTTTGTGTGCATACACATAGACACACTACATGTGTATAGTACTCTATGTGTGTGTGTTCGCATTTGGCCGCATGCATCTAGCTATCTTTGAGCAATTAAGGCGAATATTTGGATATTGTGGCTCAACATTTCGGCTTCCCCTTTTGTCAGTTCCTCTGAAATACCTATATCTACACACACACACACACACAGATTTATAATAGTTGTGGGGGAAGAAAGCAACAACACTTTTCCGATGGAACCTGGCTCTCTGAAGGATGATCTGAAATTTGAAGTTGGTAAAAGAAAATATGATCAAATGACTGGAAAACAGCATCAAATGTCTCAGCTTCTCCCTTCCTTGGTGATAATTTCCATTGGATATTATACTTAAAGTCAAAACGTTTAGTTAATATCTTTAAATCTTATTAACTAAACGTTTTGGCTTTACGTATATAAATATCCAATGGAAATTATTACCAAGGAAGGGAGATATATCTATATATATATAGATAGATATATATGCGCTCCTGTATTCGTAGGGGTCATGCAGAAGAGGGAATTTCGGGCAGGTACTGCTTGTTACCTGGTTGAAGGACAGCAGCCTCTGCTGAAATAAATTCCCCTTTCTGTTGTTGTGTGAACAGCCTTATAGGTGTGTGTGTGTGTGTGTGTGTGTGTGTATATCACAATATTTTAAGCAGGGCAAGTAAAATATAAGCAGATCAATACACACACCACACATGCACACACACACATATCAATATTTTAAGCAGGGCAAGTAAAATACTATAAGCAGAGCAATATGCACACATCACAATATTTTAAGCAGGGCAAGTAAAATATAAGCAGAGCAATACAGACACACACAGACACACACACACACGTGTCTGTGTGTGTATGTATATATATATATATATATATATACACACACACACACACACACACACACACACATATACATATATATCTCACAATATTTTAAGCAGGGCAAGTAAAATATTGTAAGCAGAGCAGTACACACACCGCACACATACCTATAAGGTTGTTCACACAACAACAACAACAGAAAGGGGAATTTATTTCAGCAGAGGTTGCTGTCCTTCAACCAGGTAACGAGTAGTACCTGCCCGAAATTCCCTCTTCTGCATGAGCCCTAAGACTATAAGAGCCTTCTCCAGTTTTCCCTTCCTCTGGCAACCCTAAACTGCTTTCTTTTGGCCAAACCTGTCTTTTGGGGTTGTTCTAGTGAGGCTGAGATGAGAGGGAGAACTGCGTATGTTGCCTCCAGCTCTGTAGGGGGAAAGTATAACAAATAGGATATCCAAGGCCTTTGGTAGGAGCATGGGGGGGGGGGCTTTTGAAAGACCGGATCTCCCGTATGAACCCATCAGGGTTTTAAGATCTTCAGGAGAGGTCCTTTTCTCTGTCAGGCTCATTTGGTGGGAACAAGGGACAGGGCCTTCTTGGTGGCTGCTCCCAGACTTTGGAAATCCCTCCCCAGAGAGACCAGGAAGGCCCCCTCCTTGCTATCAAAACATTTTTGTGCCACCAGGCCTTCACAGACAGTTAAGGTTGGGCTTTTAATGCTGTGTGGTGCCGGTTTTTGAGTTTTAAGGGTATGTAGATACAGTGGGACCTCACCATCCACGGATTTGAGCATCCACAGACGGTGAGCCCCGTTGTCCTAAATGGAGGCACATGCACATGGTTGCGGTAGGTCTCACTTTTTTTGTATGCGCAGGGTGGTCTGGAACAGATCCCTCTGTCGATACAAAGGTTGGACTATAGTTTTATTTTTATTGGTTCAATATGTTTTAGTATTTTAACTGTTTTAACAGGTACCGTTTTTAAGTGCTTTTATCTTTTGGCTGCATTTTATTCTTTTAATGAGGGACGTTTCAATATTGTACTAGTTCTAATGTGCACATTTGTATGTTTTTAAGCGTACTGTTTTACTTTGTAAGCCGCTTTGTGTCCCAATTCTTGGGGAAAGCAAAATAACAACAACAACAACAACGCTTTATTTATATAGCGCTGTAGATTTACACAGCGCTGTACATACAGTCAATAAAATAGATAAAAATAGGTAAAGATAAGCCTGCCAATGGGGTACATTCTACAAAATAATAAAATAATAAATATTAATACAAAGGAGGCAACGAATTAAAAACATCTAATAATAATAATAATGATAATAATAATTGATGTCAACCACTGCATGCCAAACCAGAAACCCTCCCTGAGGCTAGTCCTTCATTCATTCTGCCCAGCCCCAGCACTAGTCTTTAATAATAATAATAATAATAATAATAATAAGGAGGAGGAGGAGGAGGACTAGCCTCAGGGAGGGTTTCTGGTTTGGCACGCAGCAGGTGGCATCTATTATTATTATTATTATTATTACTATTACTACTACTACAGGTTAGGAGTGGGGTTGGAATGAGAGACACTTAGCCTCAGGCAAGGTTTCTGGTTTGGTACGCAGTGGTTGGCATCATTTATTTGTTGGGAAGGAGGAGTTTTTGTTGAGTTGGTTATAGTGCACCCATACTGTGCATCCCATTTTGTCCACTTAGAAGAGTGGAAAGATTTCATCAATAAAGTGTCCTTAAGACACATCTTTAGCCTCAGTGGGCAGTTAGTGGAGATGGTTGAGGGGATTGGCATGGCACAGAGGATGGTGACACAGATGTGGGGTGTGCAACACACTGGCAGGGAGTGGTAATACTTTGCTTGCCTGGTGTCGCAAGAGATATTGTTAGTAATATAAGCATAGCCATGAACGGATTTGGGATAGAAACTACAGGTTATGAGGGATAGTTAACTGAGTAAGATTGAAAGAGAGAATGAAAAAGGAAATGGAGGAGAAATAAAGAAGGTTTAACGTTGGGAAATATATGTCTGAGGGATAATTAAGAGCCTTTGCAGACTGCTAGAAATAGTGCAAATTCAGTCCACTTTTAGGGTTAGGGTTAGGGAATCATGGAAAGTGTATTTTATTGTGGCACCAGAGCTCTCTGACAGAGAAGGCTCAATGTCTCAGAAAAAAAACAAAAAACAATTCCCATGATTCCCTAGCACTAACCCTAACCCTTAAAGTGGACTCAATTTGCACTATTTCTGGCAGTCTGCAAAGGCCCAAAGTCAGAGTTAAGAGAGATTTTAGAATGAGGAGGGATTAATATTGGTATGTAATGTATGACTCATCTTTTATATATATTGTATGCTTGTATGTGGTTTGATATGTATGTATGTTTGCTTTTATATGCTCTATAAACTTATTTTTTGTAAAAGAGAGAGGTATTGTTAGTATGTAATACAGTGGGGTCCTTGTTAAATGCTTGGGTTTGGTTCCAGGACCCCTTCCTGTGGATAACAAAATCGTTGGATGATCAAGTCCCATTAAATATAATGGCATAGCAAAATGGTGTCCCTTATATGAAATGGAAAATCAAGGTTTTCTATTTGGAATGTATACTTTTCTTGAATATTTTCAAGCCATGGATGCTTGGATCCATGGATAAAAAAAATCTGTGGATAAGGAGGGTCGACTTTATTGGCAAAGCCATGACAGGATTTGGTACAGAAATCTTTGGCATTGGGCTGGTATGGCAGAGAAGGACATCTTATGCCACAAGCAGGATGTTTTTGTGTGTATGGAGAGGGCTCATTGTGTTTATTCTCTTAAAGGAGCAATTGTTAAAGGAAGCAAAAATCGTAATGCAGATTTATAGTGGGCCCTTGGTATCCGCTGGGGTTTGGTTACAGGACTCCCTCATGGATACCAAAATCCATGAATGCTCAAGCCCTATTAAATACAATGGCATAATAAAATGGTGTCCCTTATATGGCAAAATCAAGGTATGCTTTTTGGAATTTATATATTTGTAAAAATATTATCAAACCGTGGATGGTGGATAAAGAATCTGTGGATACAGAGAGCTGTCTGTACCATGTATTTTGGAGGTTGCCAATGAGAGACAGATGACAGGGATGAAGAGAAAAGCAAACAATGTGGAGGTGGGGGGAGAATCTGGGATGGGACGTTTACTACATCAGCACGTCTATGGTGGGGGTCCTCCAGGTTGTAGGGAAGAGCTTTTCAGGGAATGATTGGGAAAAGCGGTAAGGTAGAGCCGAGAAGATAAAAATACAGGCGTGACTAACTGTGAAAGGTGAGTGTCAAGAGTGCAAATCCAACTGGGTGGATAGTGGAGGTGATATGTGAAGGTACTGTTACTGTGTAAATCTATTTGTGCCAGCTCAGAAGCAAATTGACTTGAATTCCTTGGGACGTCATCCCAGGTAAGTGTGCCTAGGTTTGTTGCCGAAAGGTATGCCTTCTCAGGTAGGCTTCTGTCACAATCTTTGTTTCATCAACATTGGAAATCTTGTGTGCTGTGTTCCATGCAGAGTATTGACATTCAGGCAGTTGGCAACAGAGTCTCCTAGGGACGTCACACTAGTCGACAATAAGATGCTCTAGGAGTAATGTACACATCTAGGACAGGGGAGTTGCATCTGGCAAGAGTGTGGGGAAGGTAAGAAAAGGGATTCCAATTTGACCTCTTTCCATTTTTCTCCTAGGAGAAGCATTTTAAGCTCATGAGGACTTGCTTAGGATCACTCTTTGCAAACCCATCGGAGATTTGCATAGGGCAGCTCTCAGACATGACTTGGGATGTGTGGAAATATTATTTTTAGAGAAAGCGAGGGTTGTATCTGTTCTCTAAGCTGCATTGGATGTATGGATGATGGAGAACCCAACATAAATGTTTGTTGCATGCTTAAAATGCATCTAGGGTTATGCATGTGTGTACTGGGAGTACGTAAATGCATTGATTGGTGTTGTGTAAGATGCGGTGGTGGGGAAAGAACGACTTGTGTGTGTTCCCCCCCCCCCCCAACTATTGGAAATTGGGTTTTAAGATGACTTGGATTTGATGTGATTGAAGATGTCATCACGTAACCTTTGTGGTCTGAAAGCAGATATATGACAAGCCTGAGAAATGTTCAGCTGCATTAATTTTCTATCATGAATGAAGATTGGAGTGGGGGGTAAAGGTTTTTTTCCCTATTCAAAAGAATTGCTTTAAGAGTTCATTTATTGGGACTGCAATAATAAGGGCAATTAAGTTTATCATTATACTGTGGATTAATAGTGTCAGGTAAAAAGTAATCCTGAATTCATTCTTCTGTGTAAATAGAGAGGTTGTGAAACATGTCAATACAATAACCATCTCATTGTTGAAAGGTAGGGTAGCTTTTTTGTTGTTGTTGTTCTAGCTGGTTCCCCCCCCCCCCCCTTTCTCCTTACCCTGTTTGGTGATAAGCTTTCAGGTTATAGCTTGTATTTCCCGTTGATTGAATTTCATCCAGAATGAATTCAGTTTGTGCTGAAAACTGTCAAATATGAAAAAATGAGCACGTTGAGTTTTTCCTCTCTTCACTCTCCCTCCCTTTCTTTAGACAAAGGCATGTTGTGTTAAGCAAAAGGGAGAAAAGGCAATTGGTTCTATTTATGTTTTTAATCAAAATATGACTTTGGATGGAGCAGAGTATTTATTCATGCTGAAAACTTGTGATGGAGAAAAGCAGGACTCTGTTGTTTTAGAGGAATGCAGAAGATGGAAGCATTTTGAAGGAAAGATTTTTCTGAGGCTGATTGAACCAACAGCGTTGCTTGGTGAAATATTAGCTGTGAGGTGGATGCTGGCTAAAGCATAGTCCAGGTAGAGGCAGAGGGGAGGATGATGAGAGATAGAGTGCAGAAATCATTCTGTCGCTAAAAGAGGTCAGGCCCATTTTAATTTTTCAGATTTTGTGGCCTTTTGTGCAACAAAATCTGCCTGATCTACTGAAATATATATTTTAACTACATAAATGTTTTGAATCTTTTACTTCATATTTTAATACTTTCATAGCAATATTTATTTTGATGTTTAAATACACTTTCTATTTGCACAGTTGAGCTTCATCAGCCAGCTTAAATTATGCTTAAATTATGATGACTAACAAGTAACCAAATACAGTGGATCCTTGGTGCTCAAGATGGCTGAAAATACATTTTAAAGCAATACAAATGTTTAAATATATGTATAGTGGGCTCTTGGTATCCACTGGGTTTTTGGTTTCAGAACTTCTTGTTGATACCAAAATCCATGGATACTTAAGTCCCATTAAATAAAATGGATAGTAAAATGGTGTCCCTTACATTAAATGCCAAAACCAAGGCTTGTTTTTTGGAATTTATATATTTTTTTCAATATTTTCAAGTCATGGATACTTGAATCTGTAGATAAAAAAATTAGTGGATCTGGAGAGCTGGTTGTAATAATGTATAGCAATTGGGAGATTTCCCCCTCAGATTTATACAGCTTTTCTTGTAAAGATGAAGATAACAGAAAACTATTTTGGTAAAGAGAACACAAGGTGGTATTATTGGACTGCAACCTCCAGTACCCTGAACCAGCCGTTTGTGAGGGATGCTGAGAGTTGCAGTTCATCAACATCTGGAGTGCAACCCTTTGTCCATGCCTGTCCTAGAACATGCTGCCAAAATAATTAATCAGGGTAGAGGTGGTAGTGGTGGTTCCTTTTATATCTGGAAACAATTCACTTATTCCTGGTGATGATTAAGCTGTTCCTGTTAAATTGGCCAACAGTTGCCCATTGCTTGCGTCAACAGTTAAGACATAAGGGCTTTGGCTGTTTAGGTTTCTAGTTTCCAGATAGTGGAATACAGTACCCCAGAAGACTTTGTATTTGTATTTTACTTGTATTTGATTGTTCCTTATGTAAAGCGCTGTGCAAATTAACAGCGCTATATAAATAAACTAGAAGGAGGAGGAGGAGGAGGAGACCGAGACTCTCCTTTGTTGGAGATTGGGTGGCCATATTTTGGGGGTATTTTTATCTGCGGATTTCTTCATGGCAGGGACTTGGGTGGCCTGTTCTTTACGCTATGATTCTGAGTCCTCTGCTATCCAGGTTTTCTGGACTCACTCCTCAGAGCTTCAGCTGTTCCCCGTGCTTGTTATAGCAGTCTGCCTTGGTCTTTGATATAGCACTTTTGGGATGGAGGTAAAGGATTTGAATCTACTTGACTTCAAAGCTTCTCCATACTTGTTGGTTACAGAAGGATTTCTCTTTTGGGGTTCTTAGTCTTTGTTTGCACCTGGGACTTTCTGATTATTATTTATTTATTTATTTATTTATGTCAAGGATTTATATCCTGTCTTTCTCCCACAATGGGATTCAATGGGATTGGATGAGGAAAAACAGACTGAAGCTGAATCCAGACAAAACGGAGGTACTTACAGTCGCAGGCCCGAAACCAGATTTGAGAATACAGTCTCCAGTCCTGGACGGAGTCATACTCTCCTCCAAGGACTGTGTTCGCAGTTTGGGGGTACTCCTTGATTCGTCGCTTCACATGACTAGTCAGGTGAATGCGGTGGTCAGGAGTGCTTGTTATCAGCTTCGGCTGATATGCCAACTGCACCCTTATCTGGACATGAGGGACTTGGAAACCATGGTACATGCTCTGGTAACCTCACGTCTGGATTACTGCAGTGCACTCTACATGGGGCTACCCTTGTGCCTAACCCGGAAACTTCAATTGGTGCAAAACATGGCAGCCAGGCTAATTACTGGGACATCTAGGAGGGAGCACATAACACCAGTGCTAAAATCCCTCCACTGGCTGCCAGTTAGTTTCCGGGCACAGTACAAGGTGTTGGTTTTGACCTTTAAAGCCCTTCATGGCTTGGGTCCATCTTATCTTAGGGACTGCCTCTCCCCATATGACCCCCCCCGTGCCCTTTGGTCCTCTGGGAGGAATCTGTTACAGCCAATAAAAACTAGACTGTCTCAGACCTCCCAGAGGACCTTTTCTGCTGCCGCTCCCAGACTCTGGAATGGCCTGCCGGACGAGATCCGTCTTATTACCACGCTTACTGCCTTTAAGAAGGCAGTGAAGACGGATCTCTTCCGGCAGGCCTTCCCGGAATAACACCTTTCCGGAATATATCTGCCCAGGGAGATGAGTTTTTCAGCCTACTAATTTGCTCTTCGCGTGTGATCGTTTTGTTTTGGTTTTTATTGTTTTTATTGCTTAAGGCATTTAAATCCTTTCTTGTTTAATCTTGTTTTAAGGGGTTGGGAGGGTGGGACTAGGGGAGTGGGGATGTTTTTAACTTTGTTTGTTTTAATGCTGTAACCCGTCTCGATTGTTGGGCAGAGGGGCGGGCTATAAATAAAAATTATTATTATTATTATTATGTTATCTTTGGATGTTCTTCATGTTACTGTGCAAGGATGTCTTTGTGCTGGTCTCAGAGTAACTGCAATGTCTTAACTGCTTTTGTTGTTGTTGGAAACTGCCTTTGAGTCAGTCTCAACCCATGGTGACCCTGTGGATGAGATATCTCCAAGATCCCCTGTCCTCCACTGCTCTGCTCAGTTCTTGTAAATTCAGGCCTATGACTTCCTTGATTGAGTCTATCCATCTGGAATTCAGTCTTCCTCTCTTTCTGCTGCCTTCTACCTTTCCTAGCATCATTGTACTTTCTAGTGCCTTCGCATGATGTGTCCAAAGAATGAAAGCCTCAATTTAGTCATCTTAGCTTCTAGGGGTATTTCAGGCTTGATCTGTTCAAGGACCCATCTGTTTGTCTTTTTTGGCTGTCCACAACATCCTCAGCACACTTCTCCAGTACCACATCTCAAATGAGTTGATTTTCTTTTTTATCCACTTTTTTCACTGTCCAGCTTTCACAACCATACATAGTGATGGGAAATACCACGGCTTGGATGATTCTAACTTTAGTGCTCAGTTGTATATCTTTTCTCTTTAGGATCTTGTCTAGCTCATTCAGGGCCAGGCAAAGCAAGCTAACAGGCTCAAGGAGTCATCCTCAAAGTCACTAGGGTGTTCTTTTGGATTAAAATGCATTGTAAGAGAGAATGAGGAACCAGATTCTGGTTAGTCTTTTTAGGCTGACAAAAGTTGCCTTGCTATCTCCTGTTCCCTCCTCCCCTTGATGCATCTAAGGATTACCTTGGTCAGGATTGTTGCATCTTGGATATTGTATTTTAAAAAAATGAACCAAGCATACCTGAAGGTTTAGAGCACTTTGTTAGATGAGTACTTAGTAATTTGCCATGAAATATTGCTATGGAACAGCTTAAATCTGCAAAGTGCAGTAGCCCTCTTAATTATTTTTCTCTAGTGAAGCTGGAATAATGCAGTTGTCAATTTCTTTGTTCAGATGTTGCTGTGCCAGTTATCAAATTGAGCAGTGACTGAAGAACATCCAAAGAGAGAAACTGACTATAAACCAAGATTTTGTTTGTATGTGCGAAATATTTAATGGTTCCTATGCACATACCATGACTATCTTAACACTGAAGGCCTTCTGTGCCTGTCCACTGAGAAAGCGAAATGAGAAATAATTGCAGCTCTATGATAACACAAAATATCTCTTAGGCAACATGATATGATGTATCAGAAAATAGTCCCTTTTCTGTCTCTCCATGGTATGCCATCTGAAGCCATCATCCACTCTAATCGGTCATGGAAGTCCAGGTAAGCCCTAAAATGGCCACAGTAGCAAAGGCACCCTGTTTAGGCATGCTATAGTGTATGCTTCAGCCTAACAGCCATTTCTGACTCCTTTTAAAGCATGACAATCATGTCTGGATTTTTCATCTTCTATCATAAAACTATGGCTGGCTAGAGATGATGAGCTTGTTAAAAAGGAAATGCTGTTTCTAAGCCTTCTTTCCCCGAGTTCTCTGTCTGCCCTTCAGTCCAGTTTATGATCCTCATTTGTCTTCACTTAATGCCTTTCAGGCTTGATTATATCTGCTGAAGCTTTGGATTCTCATTTCCAGCACTTTAGATGCTTCCCTGTTTTCTCTTTAATTTGGAGATATTGCTCTTCTACTACATAAGGTTCTTTGTGTTGCTCTAGAAAAGTGTTTTATTGGCTGTTTGCAGGCTACAGGTTTTGTGGGCTTTGTGAAACTAAGCCCTAATTAGGACCAAAGTGATAAATATGAACAATACTGTGGCCTGGTTGCAGATTTTTTATGTGGGATATTAGTGAAGACGGAGGAAGGAGAAAAAAAAACCCCTTTTAAAATGTTTTGCTGTTTATAATTTCTAAAAGGTCTAGCTAATAAAGTAGAGAACCAAATGTAAACCCTTATGTTTGATCATAAGCATAATGAATAAAATGCAGGTAGCAGAATCAAAGCATAACTGTATAAGATAGCAAGAAGATATGTTACAGTGACTTTTAAATAATAAATCTGAATAAAAGTGCATTCTTTTCATTCTGCCACACTGCAGCCTAAGCAAGAAATAGTGTGTGGATGAGGTGCAAAAATTGCTTATGTGATTAGACTTGATCTCAGTGTTTGCGTTCACCAGGAACAGGAGCAGATCTAGGGCCCATTCACACTACACAATTATAGTGATTTGAATGCACATCAACTGCCTATAGACTCCTGAGATTCTCAGTTTTTGTTGATAGATCTTGTGGCACCATTGAGACTAATTGAAATAAAGAAGTTGGCAGCATGAGCTTTTGTAGACTTCAGTCTTATTTCCTCAGATGTGGCTTCAAGTTGTTTCCAACTTAGGGCAACCCTAAAATGAACCTATCATGGGTTTTGGGGAGCTATGATTTATTCAGAGAAGGTTTGTCACTGCCTCCTTCTCTATAGTGTGCCCTAGTCCACAGTTGCGTCCAGATGTTTGCCATGTGCCCTGGTGGCACAGTGGTTAAATGCCTGTACTGCAGCCACTCATTCACAAACCACAAGGTTGTGAGTTCAATACCAGCCAGGGCTCAGGCTCAACTCAGGCTTGCATCCTTCCAAAGTCACTAAAATGAGTATCCAGCTTGTTAGGGACAATTAGCTTACAGTTGTAAACAGCATAGAGATTGCACAGCGCAGTATGAAGCGGTATATAAATGAAGCTGCTATTGCTATTCACTCGTACCAGGGAAAAAGCAAAGTGTTTTGGACAGGAGATCTTGTAGCACCTTTGAGACTAACTGAAAGAAAGAAGTTGGCAGCATGAGCTTTCCTAGACTTAAGTCTGCTCAGATGCATTTGGACCTACAAGAGCTCTCTACATACTGATTCCGCAGACTAACATAGCTATATCTTTGTTTTGGACAGGGTTGTTCAAAGACAAATCTAGCTTCCTAACCTGGTCGAAAGTGGTATGATCTCCAGTGATGGCAGTCATGTGAGTGTGTGTGTGTACATGTAAACAAATTGTGGATGTGTTGCACCTCCAAAGGGTCCTTGCAGCATACAAGCTATCCTGTAGTCTACACATATACACACACATGTATCGCTCATGTTGAGCATTTACCCTCTACTTAATAAAAAGGAATTTCCCCCCCACAGCTCAATCTAGATTAGCTGGAATGGAAAAAACACAGAGGAGGAAGATGAGAAGCAGACTTTACATTAGTGCTTTGTAATTGGAGTTGGTGCCTAGATTGACTAGGAACATCTAACACTCCTGCACAGAAATATTAACAAAGGGGATATTCAGTGTTGTGAGTGATTGTTTGCCCTTGAAGCCAGGTAGTTTGCATCTGGTGTGAAAAATTTATGATTGTGTGTGTGTGTGTGTGTGTGTTTTAAAAAACAATTCTTACAACTGCAAAGAGCATGCCTTGAGAGAGAGGGGACTTAAGCCCAAACAATGCAATGGAGAATTAAACCCAAACAATGCAGATAGCAGAATTCCAATTAACATTTTTTCTTTACAAAGTGTGTCAATAGCAAGAGCAATGTAAGTAACATTTGCAGTAACCTTTATTGCCACAGCATTGTGGTTTGAGTGTTGGATGGCAACTCTGGAGACCAGGGTTCGATTCCCAGCTCAGCCATGAAACCCACTGGGTGACCTTGGGCAGGTCATACCCTTTCAGCTTCAGGGAAAGGCCAAGGCAAACCTGCCATCTGAACAAATCTGGCCACGAAGACCCCATGATAGGTTCACTTTAGGGTTGCCATTAGTTGGAAATGACTTGATGGCACACAGCAACAACAAAACACAATGTTAGACCCCAGTTTGAAATCAGATGAGGTCTTTAAGTGGGAAGTTCATATTCAGTGCTTCTATTCCCCTTACTTGCTTAGAAGTCACTTCTTCTGCTGGAAATGGAGCCCATATTCCAGAAGAGGAATATAGCTTGAAAAAAGGATGTGGCCATCCTTGGTGATCTGTAGATTGGGCCAGATGGGCATTTGTTGCTTCAAATGACAGCATAACCTCTACTGTGTCTTCTCACTAAAGAGCCAATAAACTTTCAAGATGATCACACTAACCTTTGTTTTGACATACGCTGGTGTGTGTCTCCTCTCTTTGAATTGCTGCAATAACAAAGATGTATTAGAAGTGTCCTCTAGAGAGCTGTGAATAAACAGCCAGCATATCTTAGTGCGTAGCAGCATTTCAAAGTGGGAACAGTGAAGGACGTCAGGGACAAATGGCTTGAAAGTGGGATCAATGGATTTTATTTTATTTTTGTTCCATATCTGTCCTGCTGAATAGGCATTCTTTGCAAAGAATGCTGTGGGTACTTTTTTGGGGGAAGAAATGCTTGTGACCAGCTCTTTATTTAAATGAGAATTGAAACCTACATGCAAGCTATAGTTTAAAAACTTGACATGCTAAGGTCATGGGCAGGACTTCACCTTCTTACTAGGATATCTTAATAAGCTCCCTATTTTCGTCTCATGGGTCCTGGATGGTATAGTCATGTAAAGCCTCAAGCCAGTTAATTGGTTCACAATCCAATTAAGAAAGCATGCTTAAATGTACACAAATGTTGACATTTAATGGTCTAATTCTAAGGCTTGCTATGTTATACAGGGATTCTCAGGCTGAATTTTTATTGGACTATACAGAACTAATACCATGCATGCTACATTTGTCAAGCCATTTTATGTTATGTAATGAGTTACAGCAGTGATTCCCAAACTTTGGTCCTCCAGGTGTTTTGGACTTCCACTCCTAGAAGCCCTAGCCAGCTTGGCCAACAGTCAATAATTCTGGGAGCTGAAGTCCAAAACACCTGGAAGATCAAAGTTTGGGAACCACTGAGTTACAGTATACAACGTCCCTTGCCAAACAACAGTTATATTACCAGTCGGGGGTAGCTGTGTTGGCCATATAGCAAATCTAATAACATAAAAAATCCACCAAACATGATACCCTTATGGAGCCAACCAAAATGCACAATGTATGTATATTGCAACATGTATATTGTGCATTTTGTTTGGTCCAATAAAAGTATCATTGTTTGGTGGATTTTTGATGTTATTATATTACAGGTATTTATCGATATACATATTAGAATGCCCAGAAACTGAATAGAAATTATCCTTATGAATTATGTTGCATTGGTTTTAATAATACAGTACCTACAACCATTATACAGTACCATGCATCTGGAATTAAGTTTTCCTTCACAGAATCCTACATATATAGTAGAACTTCATTGTTTTTATTAATGTGACTATAGTGGACACTTGGTATCCGCTGGGATTTGGTTCCAGGACCCCCTGTGGATACCAAAATTTGTGGATGCTCAAGTCCCATTATATATAATAGAGTAGTAAACTGGTGTTCCTTACATAACATGGCAAAATCAAGGTTTGCTTTTTGGAATATTTTGGGGGGAATATTTTCCAGCTGTGGATGGTGGAATCTCTGGATGCAGAAACTGTGAATAAAGAAGGCTGACTGTACAACTTCAGATTAGCAGACATTTTAAAGTTGTATAGACCCATTTTAGGGGACAGTCTGATACACTTTTTGTTATGCTGTAATAGCAGTTTTTGACAGGTGCTGTGGAGATGTTATGTGACTGGAAAGGTTACATGGTGAAGAAGGTTTTACTGTAGAAGAAAGAGACTTGACAGAGATTTATGAAACATTGTGTGATGTAGGGCAAGGGGACAGAACAGAGATAGGGAAGGCACCCAACTCCTCTTCCAGGCCAGCAAGGAGTATAATTCCCTCTAGATCGAGGGAACTAATAGTACCACTCTGTTCTGCTTTAATCTGGCCTTACCTGGAATACTGTGTCCAGTTCTGGGCACCACAATTCAAAAAGGATGTTGAAAAACTGGAGCGTGTCCAAAGAAGGGTGACTAAAATGGTGAAGGGTCTGGAAACCATGGAGCTTTATGAGGAAAGACTTGCTGGGTATGTTTAGCCTGGAGAAGAGAAGGTTAAGAGGTGATATGAGAGCCTTGTTTAAATATTTGAAGGGTTGTCATATTGAGAATGGAGCAAGCTTATTTTTTGTTGCTCCAGAGAGTAGGGCATGGAGCAATGGGTTCAAACTTTTGAGGAAAAGAGATGCCACCTCAACATTAGGAGGCACTTCTTGACAGTAAGAACTGTTCAATAGTGGAAGACATTGCCTCAGAGAGTAGTGGAGTTGCCTTCTCTGGAAGGTTTTAAGCAGAGGCCATCTGTCAACAGTGCTTTGATTGTGTCTTCCTGCATGGCAGAATGGGTTGGACTGGATGGCATTTGAGGTCTCTATGATGCTATGATTCTACTGCTGTTAATCTGTAGTCTGACCAAGTGATGTCTGAGTGCCATCAGTGTCCCTTTAGGCTCTTCACATACGAGATGTGTGGTTCTGTCATGCTACTACTACTACTACTACTACTAATATTTATTTATATCCCGCCCCTCCGCAGAGCAATCGGGGCGGCTTACAACATTAAAATATATTAATACAATCTAAACTGAACATAAAAATCCCAAATCCCACCCATCCTTTAAGAAGGGTTCTTCTCATTCCAGGCCCGATGGTGCTGGGCCTAATGTCTCTCCCCCAGATGACATCAGATGGAATGGAGGGAGGGCTCTTCTTATTATTTTATTATTATTTATTATTATTTTATTATTTATATTACTAGCCGATATGGGCCCTAGGACACTGTTGTGTTTGGGTGCACTGGAAGTGATACCACTTCCACCTGCCATTTTGGGCCCATTTTGGCTGGTTTTTAAAGTTACTGGGGAGGAGAAATGTGTGAGGCTGCGAGACCATAACCACCACATTTGTGACTTGTTTTGAGGGACTTATGATTGGTTTTGGGGCAAAATCTTGCCTGAAAATCAGTGTGAATATATATATAAATGTGTGTAGTTCCCAGGTTACACTCTTCCCACCCCCTGCCCTAGACCTTTTGAGCTGGCAAATTATGGTGGGCAGGGCTGAGTGAAAAATGTATCTCAATTATTTTACCAAAAATAGTAACATTTAAATGTGGAATCAGAGAAAAACACAGCTTTGTTGTTGTTGTTATTAACTGCCCTTGTGTCGATCTTGACCCATGGCAACCCTGTGGATGAGACATCTCCGAGACTCCCTGTCCTCCACTGTTCTGCTTAGTTTGATGTGTTTGATGCATTGGCGCTTCCATGTCTTTAAGGGCGTTCCATAGCCTTTCATGATCTATGCCAGTGATTCCCAAACTCTGGCCTTCCAGGTGTTTTGGGCTTCAGCTCCCAGAAGCCTCAGCCATCTTGGCCAATGGTCTGGGATTCTGGGAGCTGAAGTCCAAAACACCTGGAAGGCCAAAGTATGGGGATCACTGATCTATGCAGTCAAAGGCTTTGCACCAAAAAAGCTCATGCTGATTTTCTTTTGTAATTTCTTGGTGTGCTCCATTAGCCATCGTTTGTAGTATGGTCCCTAGTACCTCTTCCTTTCCTGACCCCCACTTGGACCTCTGGGATTTCTCTCTCTCTCTCTATGTATGGCAATATATTTTTAAGAGGGGGTTATATGTCTATTATAATTGTATGGGATTGTATTTTAATTGTAAGCCGCCTTGATAGTCTCGGCTAAAGGCGGGATATAAATAAATTATTATTATTATTATTATTATTATTATTATTATTATTATTATTATGTTGCAGAAATTTGAGCATGATTTTGCTTGTGCGGGAGATTAGTGCTATGGTCCTATATTTGCTGCAGCCTTTTGTGTCTCCTTTTTGTGGATGGGATGTATATTGATTGTTTCCAATCTGTTGGCCATAGTTTTTCCCTCTATACCTGTTGACATATGTTGGTTAGCATTAGAGCTGACTCTGTCAGTGTGGATTGTAGCAGTTCAGTTGGAATATTGTCTGTTGGTTGCAGCTTCCACCTTACTTTTTAGAATTTGGGGCTTTCAGGTTCCTAAATGGAGATGTTGTCCCTATACCCTGAAGGGCCCTGGGCTGGATGCCAGCCTGGCTTTCCTGCCTGTCAGTTCCTGCTACCTAGGACCTCTCTGCCTTTGTCAAATGCCTATGAAGCAACTGGGATCAGAATAAATATGTCCCTTTGTACTTACTGAACATATTTAAAAAGTTTTAATAGCTATAACTCCACTCTACATTCAGCTTAAACTGTGTGGGCTGCATGGGCTTCTTGCACTAGGCTTTGTTCTATAGCATTGCTATTCATTTTGGGATCTGTATCACACCATTAGTGTCACGTCGTGGTACATTAGCAAATCAAAGCAGAACTAAGCCCAAAGAAACAAGATGATAATTGTTCTCAAGTGTGAGCAAGTGATTCCTCTAACCCTTCTTATCAGAGATAATAATAACCTCCTAGCAATGTCCAAAGGCAAATTGAGTTAATATCTTGGATCTTGGGTTAGAAGACTAGAAACAGTAGACTTCGGCATGTTATTATGTAGAGCTGATAAGGGAATAAAGAGCATTTCCACTAAATTTGGACTGGAGTTTCAGGGCCTGAAGAGACTGCCAGAAATAATCCAGCTTGAGACCACTTTAACTGCCCTGGCTCAGTCCTAGGGAATCATGGGAACTGTAGTTTATTATTGCACCAGAGCTCTCTGACACAGAAGGCTCAATGTGTCAGAAAAAAACACTACAATTCCCATGATATCCTAGCATTGAGCCAGGACTCAAACTGTATTATTTCTGGCAGTCTCTTCAGGCCCTCAGTTTCCCAAAATTTTTCAATGAAGCTGCCCTTTAAGAACTGGTGTGTCCAATCAAAGGCTCAAGAAATCCAGCAGTCTGTTTTTCACAGTAGCCATCCTGATGGTGATGGAAATCCCACAAGCAGGACACCAGCTTAGCAGATAATTAGGACAATTATTAAAAATAGAATTGCCAATATTGAATTACTTTTATATGAGCCCTCAGAATATCCCATCAAGTTCCCACCTTGCTAGGGGTTGGTAGAGGAAGAACAGGGTTACATATCTGGGCTTAGCATGGAGAAGAGTCAAAATATTCTGTCCTTCTCCCTTGCCTGTATGCAGTTTCCTGGGCTGCTTGTAAATGGAAGGGTGCTTTATACAAATTACTGTGAGATTACACTTGGAAATACTGTGTGTAGGTCTGGTGACCACACTTCCAAAAAGGTTTTGACACAGTTGGAAAATTTGCAGAAGAGGACAACCAGAATGATCAAGGAGCTGGAATTACTTTGCTATGATGTATATAAAGCTTACATGATGTAAGATTGCTCTTTGCTGCTGTTGACTTCAATGTATGGTCACTCTTATCAATGAGAGAACTCCAAGTGATCCTGTCATCAGCAGCCCTGCTCAGATTCTGCAAATCCAGGGTTGTGGCTTCCTTGATTGAATCTATCCACCTCAGGGTGGTCTTCCTCTTTTCCTACTGCTTTCTTCCTTACCAATCATCATTCTATTTACAGGGGTAGGCAACCTGTCCCCTTTAAAGGCCAAAGGACTTCAGCTCCCAGAATCCCAGGAGCTATTGGCCAACATGGGACTATTGGCCAACATGGCTGAGGCTTCTGGGAGCTGAAGTCCCTCGGCCCTTAAAGGGAAAAGGTTGCCTATCCCTGCATGAATCATATCTTCTCATGATATGTCCAAAGTACAACAATCTCAGCCATTCGAATGAGTTGATTCTCTTCCAGTCAGCTTTCTTCACTGTCCAACTTTCACAACTATATGTAGAAATTGGAAGTGCAATGGCATGGACAATCCTGATTTTGGTATTCAATGATACATCTTTCCACTTGAAGATCTCGTCTAATTCCTTCATAGATGGCCTTCCAAGTTGTAATATTCTTCGGATTTTTTTGATGACAGTTTCCATCCTGATTAATAGCTGAGACAAAGTATAGGAAATCTTTGACTATTTCAGATCTTTATGGTCAAATTTAAAGTTATATAAATCACCTGTGAGCATTATTTTTGTTTTCTTAAATGTTCAATAGGCAGGTAAGCCTGCCTATAGGACTTGGGACTTTCTAGTTTAGGGAAAAAGGATGAATAAGATGGGGCATGACAGAATTGCATGAATTTGTGAGACATTTGGCCTTCTCTGTGAGAGAGTTCTGGTACCACAGCAAACTATAATTCCCAGAATTCCATAGCATGGTCCAACATTCAAATCACACTGGCTCTCCATTTTGATATAGCCTTCATCAGCTATAATAATTTAATGCATTTTTAGGGTTGATTTTCAGGACGAATTATCATCTCAAGGAGGTTACGGTAGTCAGTAAAACAGGGGTAGGCAACCTTTCCCCTTTAAGGGCCGAGGGACTTCAGCTCCCAGAATCCCAGGAGCTATTGGCCAACATGGGACTATTGGCCAACATGGCTGAGGCTTCTGGGAGCTGAAGTCCCTTGTCCCTTAAAGGGGAAAGGTTGCCTACCCCTGCAGTTAAACAATATAAGATTACAGGAACACAGCCCCAAAAAACCCAAAAAATCTATGGATGCCAGCCATGAAAACCTACTACTTCACACCAGATAAAACAGTTGAATAAAAATGTTAGAATTAGTTAAAGCGACAAAAATAAAACAGCAGTGGCAGATAAAACAGTTAAGGAACGACAGTTCATCCAGAAGCTTGAAAAGTTTATAGGTCTTGCTAAAGGCTGGCTAGGAGGAATCCAAATTGGCTTCAGATTGGGTTTCCTTAGGGGCAGTATGCCTGAGGTGTGGCTCTACCACAAAAAGGCCTGGTCCCTGGTTGTTTTAAATGTTTTTTACTTGTTATGGATCTCCTCAGGGGCCCTGGTGAGCTGAGAAGCAATATATAAATTCTTGAAATAAATAATAATTATCTGCCAGTCGGAAAAGTAATCCCAGTAGGATCGGAGAGCCAGTACCTTGGATGGCACACTGAATGTCCAGGCAGATACAGACAAATGCAAGGAGTTCCTCTGTTGTCCCAAACCATTTTGAGATCTGAAGGTTAATACCAGCATCTTAGACTGGGCTTGGAAGCAAACAAGCAGCCAGTATTGACTTTGAAATTTTGTGTAAAGAAAATGCTGCTATTGATGAAGTAAAGTCCTTACTGTTGCAGATGCTGAAACATAAGAGACTCGTTCATGCATGCTGCTGTGTGCATTTTCCCTCTTTTTCCTAGGGACTTTTCCTGCATATCACAAAGGGAGTAATAAGATGGAGGCCTGAACTGCAATTTCCTAGAAATTGCTCCTTCTGGTAAATGATCATTCAGTCAACCTCTCTGCAGCATTGGATGGAACAATAAATACAGTAATGTTCCTTTATTGTATAAGAGTTGCTTAAATGGGTTGTTTGTTTTTTAACGATGGTATGATCTGCTTGCGATTTTATTTCACTGAAATAGCTCTCTGTATTTTCACTCAAAGGTCTCCTGTTGCGATTAATTTCTGTAATATGCATGCTAATCTACTTTTTTTTTATCTTCTGCAGATCTAGTCTAGTGTTTCCCATATGGCTGGATGATTAGCCCAGTGCATAGTCAATTCTTTGTGGCTTTGGGCTGCCAGGTGGTTACTAGGTAATTTGAAGGTCTTCCTAAGCATGAATTCATAATACAAAAATGCATTGACAATATTTTAAAATCCTTATTACTGTGTTCTTAGGAAGACATTAAAGGTTTTCTAGAGCAAGTGTATACATCGGGGTTAGTTGTAGATGTCCTGACCTATAGTGTTGCAGCTTCTTTTCACAATGTACCGTAGATGTACTACTACTAAAAAGCAATTAGATAATCCTCAGTCTTGCAGTCCAATGCACGTGTCAGCTCTAATAGTGATCGGGGGCAACTAACAATCCCTCCTAGGCAAATAGTTTGTCAGTTCCCCGTGCTCAGAATGAATTTGTTTGTTTGTTTTTCTTACTGTTTGGAAGGCTAAGTTTTATCATCTGTGTTAAATTAAAACTAGATGAACTGTATCATCAATATTTCAGTGTCATGGCTGAAAAATGGTGTGTATGTGTTTGGTAAAGCTTATTGTTTTGCATTAAGTTCTTCCCATCACTCATTTAATTGCTAAACATTATTGAGAAAAATACACAACTCTCAACCAATTTGCCTTTGCAGAGTGCTCCTTTTTTTTTTTTTAAACAGTTAATTGTGTGATACCTTGAATGTTTTTAAGGAGGAATAAAACTCCCCTGAGCTACTTTGGGATCTGTCTGAGGATGCACATATGGGAAGGCGTGCTGAGGACTTTCCTTATCAATTAGGAGTGCTGCTCTGGGGCCATTATTTAGGTGGGAGCCACAAGCACTTGATGCCAAGATGCCATGCTCTTGATTGAGGGGGGTATAAACTAGTGCAGAGCATTTGTTTTACAATGAGAAGGTTCCTTGGGCAATAACATTTTTAGCATTTACATTTCTCTACTGCTTATCAGTGAACTCAGCACTCTCTAAGCAATTGCCTCCACAAGCTGGGTACCAACCTATGAAAGGACGAAAGGCTGAATCCAACTCACAACCTTGTTGTTGCAATTAAAAAAAAAAGACTTTTTCAAGTTCTGGGGCTGGGAAAGATTTCTGGTGAACTGCTACTAGCCAGAGGAAACAGAATCATAGAATCATAGAGTTGGAAGAGACCACAAGGGCCATCCAGTCCAACCCCCTGCCATGCAGGAACTCAAAATCAAAGCATTCCCGACAGATGACCATCCAGCCTCTGTTTAAAGCAGGGATAGGCAACCTTTCCCCTTTAAGGGCCGAGGGACTTCAGCTCCCAGAATCCCAGGAGCTATTGGCCAACATGGGACAATTGGCCAACATGGCTGAGGCTTCTGGGAGCTGAAGTCCCTCAGCCCTTAAAGGGGAACGGTTGCCTACCCCTGGTTTAAAGACTTCCAAAGAAGGAGACTCCACAAGATTGGACTTAATAATGTTCAATGGTAGAGTTGGGAAAAATAGATTCTGGAAGTTCCACAAGGAGAAGGGTTCATTACTTCATATGTGGTGGACATACCCTCTGATAAAAAAAGTTCTGGGCCAAAAGACACGTGGCAATGCAAAATAAATAAATAAATATAATATTAAAAAGTATTTAAAATACAGTATCCTTTCTTGCCAGAGTTATACCTCCTCAGTTTGACAGCTGAGCTTTCTAAAGATAACGAAAACAAATATTGGAGGATTATTGTGTATTTAATTACAGCTGCAAGATTAACACTGGCAAAAAAATGGTAATTAGAAGAATCTTCTTTAATAGATGAATAGAATAGATATACCGGAAGTTAGTGATGTGAGAGAAATGGACAGGCCGACAATTTTATGGAACAAAAAAATTAACAAACAAGGTAGAAAAAACACTGATGACCATTTATTGAGTATTGGGAGGCCAATTGGGGCATCAACAAAGTACTGTATTTGTAGGGTCTGGTTAGATAACAGTGATCCATTGTAATATAAGTATATATATTATATGGTTATGTGGTTGTTGTGATGGCCATGAAACCCCAAGGATGACCTTGGGCAAGTCACATGCCCTCAGCCTCAGGGGAAAACAATGGTAAATCTTCCTTGAACAAATCTTGCCAAGAAAACTCCATGGTAGGTTTGCCTTAGAATTGCTATAAGTCAGAAATGACCTGAAGGCACACAACAACAAACTGTCCACCTCGCTGTCCACCAGTCTTCATGCCCAAAATGGTTTCAGGAACAGAAGCCACTTTAGGGGGACCAGCTTAGGATGTTATGGCCATCACAACAACCATGGAACTTTCTCAGTGCATTCAATAGGGCATATTTTAGAACCAGTGTTTTGAATTACTTCCTAACAAAATCCTCTTTGTACCTGGCTAGCAACTAGCACCTGCTAGCAAAATATCCCCTTTTAGGGCAAGGGTTTGGGGAGTATGATGGCAGTGTAACTCCATACATTTTGTTCTTTAGTGAATTTTCTACACCCATTTCATTTTAGGCTTGTGTTTGCCCTTATGGATAACTTTTTTGGGGAGAGAGAATGCAGTCCTATTATAATACTTGGATTTCTTCAGGGTTTTTGGCGCCATTGGTCTTTTCATTAATTAGCGATGCAGCTTGGGTTTGGGCAGCTTAATGGTGCAATGATCCTTGTCTTGGAAAATCCTATGGAATTCATGGGGTCACTGTAAGTTGACAAGCAACTTCAAGGCACATATGCACATGCACACACTCCTACCTGTAGGGTTGCTTTCAGAAAATATCATTTAAGGCCTTCTTCTTGATCCTGTGGTGCTTGTGATGTGGTCCTGCATGGCTCCATCTTGTTCCTTTTTAAACATCTTCTAAATGAAGTTGGTAGGTGAAGCCCTTAGGAATTGACAGTTAAATGCTGGCCATGTACCGTGTATCCTTGGTATCTGCTGGGGTTTGGTTCAAGAACCCCCATGGATAGCAAAATCCATGGATGTTCAAGTCCTATTAAATGCAATAGATAGTAAAATAGTGTTCCTTATATAAAGGGCAAAATTAAGGTTTACCTTTTGTAATTTATATATATTTTGGAATATTTTCAAGCATTGGATGCTTGAATCTGTGGATAAAGAATCTGTGGATATGGAGGGCTGATGGTACAAATGATACTGAGTTTAATTTTTCTGTTTCATCTGAAGTGAATCTGAGCAGGTGCTGTACAAATGTGTGGATTGGGTAATGGTCTGGGTGAGGACTAGTAAGCAATCACTAGGGGGTGCGGTCCCTAGCAAGAAGGGACCTTTATCGGTAGGTCGTTCGTAAGGGTGAGCAATCTATTCTGGACAAGACTCACGTTGAAAGACCAGAAGTACTTCTTGACCTGCTTTGCCACTTAAAGCCCAGTTGGAGTGCCGATTTGTAAGTTCAACTACAATGTGCTGTATTTGTTCCTAGTTAGGGATAGTGTGGACACAGTGGTTCATACTTTGGTAACCTGCTCAGTGGTGTACCTGCCTGGAGTGTCACCTGGTGTGGGGAGGTGGGGCTTCTGGGGTGGGGCTTCAGGGGTGGTGGGCCAAAAGGGCACTCCCTCCAACTCGCTGCTGTGGTGCATAGACTTGCGCTGCGGCAGCGAGGTGGAGGGTGCGCTTGGCCCTCACAGCAGCCCCCACCGTCTTCCGGGTCTTGCATGGTCACGGCTGCACAGGACTCAGAATACAGCTGCCCACCCACCCCTGGCCTTCCGGGTCCCATGTGGCCATGGCATGTGGAACCCGAAAAGCAGCTGACTGCTCCCCTATGGGTTGTCATCTGGTGCAGTCCGAACCACCGCACCCCCTAGTGATGCCACTAGAATCATACAATACTTGTCCCTCCACATTTGTGGCTTTGACTTTTGTGGATTTGGTTATTCATGGATTTTATTAATATATTCTCGCTAGGACTCTATAGGTTCTCCAGTGCAACTCTGCTGGAAATTGACCATAGAGTTGCTCTGGAAGACTTAGAGGTTACTAGAGAAAACACTTCTCTGGGCATTTGTAGGTCCTCCAGCACGATTCTGTGGTCAACGTTTGGCAGATGTTGACCATAGAGTTGCATTGGAGGACCTAGAGATTCCTAGAGGGGTGGTCTCTCAGGTAGAAAAATAATGTTTTTTATTTGCAGTTTTTTCACTTTCATGGGGGGAAGAGTCCTGTGCCCCTAACCCCAGTGAATGTGGATGGCCTATTGTACATATCTGATGCCCTTGATTGCGATATTTGGATGTTTGATATGTTATTGTACAGTATTTGGATTATTGCTATTTTTTTGCTATTTTTTTGTCTAAAACCATGATATCAGTTAATGAATGGCAATATAAAACATATAAAGCCTGTTAGATTCTGGGGAAATCCACGTAAAATATAAAAGTCTTGTTTAACAAGGCTTAACTATTAAAGCAGTTCACATGACCATTCTACCAGTGATGTTGAGTTGACATCTGTTAGTGGATCTTATGTGATCTAATGCACTGACTTATGATTGAGAGGTGAGGGACACACTCTCGTAAGTATAAATCTTGCATTGGCCATGAACTCTATGCATAGCTTTAGCAAGTTATTCATTGAAGGGATGTCATATTGAGGATGGAGCAAGCTTGTTTTCTGCTGCTCCAGAGAATAGGACACAGAGCAATGGATGCAAGCTACAGGAAAAGAGATTCCTCCTAAACATTAGGAGGAACTTCCTGACAGTAAGAGCTGTTTGACAGTGGAAGAAGAGGTCTTTAAACAGAGGCTGGATGGCCATCTGTCAGGGGTGCTCTGATTGTGTGTTCCTGCATTGCAGAGGATTGGACTGGATGGTCCTTGAGGTCTCTTCCAACTCTATGATTCTATTATTTTTATTTATTGAATGTATAGTCTACCTTTCTCCTTGCACAGGACCCATGGTGGCTTATATCCAATTTAAAACAAGGTACATCTAAAAAGGTTAAAAAATATCTTTAAAACACCATTGTATCAAAAACACATGCGCTTAAAACATGTTAAAACACATTCGAAACATAATAGAAAAGATAAAGGCATAACAGCCACATTAAAACCCCATTGGGCCATTTGAGTTATGATCCAAAGGCCCAACTTAATGACTTTCCCCAACCTCAAATTCTTTCTGTATTCTCATAAAGCAAAGGTAATAATATTAACCAACTAGAGTGGGCTATAAGGTTTGAAGGTACAGTATGTGAAATGTTAGAGCACCCTTTCTGTCATGTTCCAAATGTATTGGACTGCAATTCCCATTAACACGGGTCAGCATGACCATCCTGGTGGTGGATGATGGGAGCTGTGTTGATCTCAAAGGCAGTGAGCTGACATTTTTCCACCACTGATAGAAGCCAGCAGTCTTCTTGATATTTTTGTACTCCCTTCTCACACATCTTAAAAGAGGGCTAATCCTCTTTGTGCAAATCTTTATAAATCTCAGATTATTTCTCCCTATTTAATTTTTTTTTGCAGAAAAGGAAGTTAATTTCCTTGGGCTGCAGCCACTAATTATGGTTTGAGGAGTATTAGAGCTTGCAGGTTTCACAGTTACATAAGGAAAAGAAATGTCATGAAGTGTTACAGTTATTCAAGGAAATAGAAAAATGTTGTTAACAAGTGTATTATGGAAATATCAATATGTCATGTCAAATAATGAAGAGCGTCTGCTTTGCAGTTTGTTTTGGGGTTTCAGGAAGAGTTGATGGGGAATTTTGTGGCTTAAAGCTTCAGCATACAGGAAGCATATTTTAAAAATCAGGAATGTGCAATTTTGTCTTCTCTTTCCAGGAAGAAATATTTACAAGGGATAATCGTTGCTCTGCTGTGACTGATTTGTGCCACACAAAGCCCCATTATTGCTCAGAGGGACTCTGTAGAAAAAACATCAGCATTGGACTGATAAGAATGCTGTATGTGAATATAAATAACATTAATGTTGGCATAACAATATGTACACATAGTATCATTCCTCTGATAACACCAAACTGTTAGCAGCCCTAGAAGTAATTTTATCTGGCCATTAGAGGGATTTTAGATGGTAGACCTGTGTGTGAATAATGCTTTTTTGTTGCTTTTGAGACCTCCCCCCCCCCCCTTTGCCGAAAAGAAATACTGCACTCAGGGGGAAAGCTCTCTGCATAGCTATCATGAATTTCATGTCTTGGATCTTGAGCTATCTACCTACAGCAGCCCTCCTTCCTGTAGAGATCCAGTTCCTTGTGAGCTACAGCTCAGCAGAAGCTTCTTTAGGCCAATGATGTAAGAGTAGAAGATGAGAACAGATTTACCTATTTCACAGACCTACCACTGATACTCAAAACATTTTATTTATTCATTTATTTATTCTACAGTGGACCCTTGATGTCCTCTGGGATTTGGTTCCAGGACTCACCATGGATAACAAAATCCATGGATTCTCAAGTCCCATTAAATACAATGGCATAGTAAAATGGTGTCCCTTATATAAAAGGGGGGGAAAAGTCAAAGTTTGCTTTTTGGAATTTATATATTTTTGGAATACTTTCAGACTGTAGCTAAAGAATCGGCAGATAAAGAGTCTAAAGATATGGAGTGTCTATTGTACCTAATTTTTGAGAGCCAGTATGGTGTACTGGTTGGACTAGGACTCTGGGGACCAGGGTTTGAATCCCTGCTTGGCCATGGAAACCCATTGGGTGATCTTAGGTGAGTCATATGCTCTCAGCCTCAGAGGAAGGCAAAGGGAAAACCCCTCTGAACTATTTTTTGCAAATAAAACTGCATGATATGTTTGTCTTAGGGTTGCCATAAGTTGGAAATGACCTGAAGGCACACAACAACAGCAAAACTTTTTTTTTTAAATGTTTATCCTGCCATCATTATTGTTAGACAGCATGAGCCATTATAAAATATGATAATGTTGTGGAAGGTGGAAGACAGTAGGAAAAGAGGAAGGTCGCATTTACCATGGTTGGCCTGACTTTGCAAGACCAGAACAGGGTCTCTTGGAGGTCTCTCATTCATTGGGTCACCAGAAATCGAAGTTAACTTGATGGCAAATAACAAAATGCATGAAACTAGTTATTACTGTTATTAAAACAATGTATTTATTTCTTTAAAAATGTTTACCCTACCCTCCTTGTGCTCGGGGTGACTAACAGCAATTTAAAATTGCTGCTGATTATGATAGTAATAATTCTTGAACAGCAATAATATATAAAAATAAATGAAACAAAAACTTTAGATAGAAACCTATCCATCCTGTATAACAAATGCCCACCCTCACAATAAAATTGCCATTTTGAGTAATAAATGCTGGATAGAAACAAATACTGGATTAGAAGGAGTTTCTCATGTTCAACAGGTTTTTCTTCTGCTTTATTGTTTCTGGGGCGTTTTTCCTGTCTCTTCCTAATTTTTCATTCTTTGCTGCATTCTTGGCCTCCCAACACTTAAACATTTCCTGTTTCCATCCTTGCTCCCTGTTTTCATTCAATTACATCTCCACCATGTCATCTGCTTGTGCTTTCCATGTTCAGCTTTTCATATGGGCTTGTGTCCTCTGGCAAAACCATACTGGCTTCTCTCTCACAGTTCAAGGGCCATTCAGTCCAATCTTCCTTCTGCCATGAAGGAAGACACTATCAAAGGGCCCTGGACAGATGGCCATCCAGCCTCTGTTTAAAAACCTCCAATGAAGAAGAATCCACCACCCTCCGAAGGTGTATGTTCCACTATCGAACAGCTCTTACTGTCAAGAAATTCTTCCTAATATTGACGTGGAATCTCTTTTCCTATAGTTTGAATCCACTGCTCTGTGCCCTATTCTCTGGAGCATCGGAAAGCAAGCTTGCTCCATTTTCAGTATGATATCCCCTTAAATATTTAAACAGGGCTATCGTATCACCTCTTAACCTTCTTTTTCTCAGTCTAAACATATCCAGCCCCCTGAGTTTCTCCTCATAGGGTGTAGTTTCCAAACCTTTCATCATTTTGGTCACCCTCCACTGGTCCCTTCCAGCTTCTCAACATCCTTTTTGAATTGTCTAGAACTGGAAACAGTATTCCAGGTGAGGCTTGACCAAAGCAGAATAGAGTGGCACTATTACTTTCCTCCATCTAGCCAAGGGTAGGCAACCGACCGAGGGACTTCAGCTCCCAGAAGCCTCAGCCATGTTGGCCAATAGTCCCATGTTGGCCAATAGCTCCTGGGATTCTGGGAGCTGAAGTCCCTCGGCCCTTAAAGGGGAAAGGTTGCCTACCCTTGATCTAGACACTATACTTCTATTGATGCAGCCTAGAAATTCACCACACTGTTCCTCTGACCTTAGCTGTAGCAACTATGAGACAGTTCAACCTACTGTTAAATTTAACAGTGCTGATTCTGTGACCTCATTTGACATTTAAATTGGCATCAAACCCTGTTATCTACCTCATTAATTGTTCATCATACAATTATGATGGTCATGGAAGGTTTATGTCCAAGGAGAATAATTGATTGCAGCGCTTCCGCTGGACTATACTGTTAAGCTTCTTTTTGGAAAATCATAGAGAAGCAATGTGTGGTAACAGAGTCTTGTAGGTACAAAACAATCAGTGTGCCTGAAATATCTTTTTTGTGCTTTATGAGCAGCAATAGATCATTCATTTCATAGAATCAAAGAATTGGATGTGGCCAGAAAGCCCTATAAGAATTCTGCACATTAATATCTAGACTATCTAGAAATGTCTAATTTGAGTTGATTTTTATAATTACAGGTAATGTAATTTTTGTGAACCCAGTAATCTTATAAGATTTCTCCATTTTTAGACTGATAGAGAAAAAGTGTAAGAAATTATATTGGTTAAAACAGCAAATAGTAGTTCACCAATTGTGTTAAAACAGCAAATAGTAGTTCACTACATGTGTTAAAACAGCAAATAGTAGTTCTCTCTAGATCAAGAGAAGTAATAGTGCCACTCTATTCTGCTTTGGTCCGGCCTCACCTGGAATACTGTGTCCAGTTCTGGGCACCACAATTCAAAAAGGATGTGGAGAAACTGGAGCGGGTCCAAAGGAGGGCAACTAAAATGGTGAAGGGTCTGGAAAGCAAGCCCTATGAGGAACGACTTAGGGAGCTGGGGATGTTTAGCCTGGAGAAGAGAAGGCTGAGAGGTGATATGATAGCCGTGTTTAAATATTTGAAGGGATGTCATATCGAGGAGGGAACAAGCTTGTTTTCTGCTGCTCCAGAGACTAGGACCTGAAACAATGGATGCAAGCTGCAAGAAAAGAGATTCCACCTCAACATTAGGAGGAACTTCCTGACAGTAAGGGTGGTTCGACAGTGGAACACATTTCTCCCTCGGAGAGTAGTGGAGTCTCCTTCCTTGGAGGTCTTTAAGCAGAGGCTGGATGGCCATCTGTCAGGGATGCTTTGATTGGGAGTTCCTGCATGGCAGGGGGTTGGACTGGATGGCCCTTGGGGTCTCTTCCAACTCTATGATTCTATGATTCTATGACCAAGAAACTTAGTATAACCACACAATAACAACAACAACAACAACAACAACAACAACAACAATTATTATTATTATTATTATTATTATTATTACCCTGCCCCTCTGAGAGCAATCAGGGCGGCTAACAAATTAAAAATACATTACATCCCAATCCCAACCCACTCCCTAACCCCATAAGAAGAATATTAAATCAATGCGAGAAACATTCAGAAACTCAATGACGTTCTCATTAAGCCAAGATGCTTAATGAGTTACTGTCTGCTGTGCATGACACACTTTGTTTCTTTTCTGCTCCATAAACCTTAGGACTAGAAATGTTAGTAAGGTAGAAAATTCCTTGGGATTTCAGTCTTGAACAGAGGAAATGGCTACAGTTTTGTTTTTGGTAAAAAAAAACAACCAGAAATGTTTTTGTCATATGTTGTGTACTCATTCCCTTAGAAGTGAAACACATATTTATAAATAATGGGCAGCATCCCTCTCCCTTTTTACTTGAATGACACAAATACATGTAATGCAACAATTCTTAATTTTTAAGGTCTTGGGTATTATCACTTGGGAGCTGTTGTGGAAGCCAGTGTGCTATAGTGTTTTGAATGTTGGACTCTGGGAGACCAGGCTTCGAATCACCATTTCATGGAAATCTAGTAGATGATTTTGAGCATGTCACTGTCTCAGCCTCACCTCTGAACAGATCTTGCCCACCATAAGTTTCCCTTAGGGTTTCCATAAGTTGGAAATGGATACAGACTCATGGCTGTGCTATCACAAAATGTCATGCCATGTTTCAGCATTACAAGGGTGAAACTTAGGTTTGTCCAGCCAGAACCTGTTACTCTTTTAGAGTAAGAGCAGCCTATCCTGACATCTGACCCCAGATTCACTGCAGTTAGTCCAAATGACATACTGCCTTATAAAACCCTAAATAACTTGAACTTGAGTATCTGAGAAGCTGCTTTCTGCCTTACAGATCGATTAATTTCTTGAAGTCAGTCATAAGGACTGGCTGTCCTGGTGGTGCCACATGCCCCTTAGGTGCACTCTGTGGTTATTTGGAGCATGGCGTTAACACTGTGGTGCCTACTATGAGAACACAATTCCATAAGAAATTTGAGATGCTCCAAGTATTGTTATTTTTAGGTGCATGTTGAACATATGCCAGTTTTGCAAACTTTTCCTGTCTAGTCTGATCATGGACTACATAAATAGTTGTTACAGTAGTGTGCTTTCAAGTCACCTCCGGCGCCGGCACCCCATGCAAGCGCGGGCACCATTTTGGCATCCAAAATGGCACCCACGCTTGTGCACGCATGCGCACGGTGCCGGCGCCATTGGGCATTCCAAAATGGCGCTTGCGCATGCATGCACACAGCGGCAGGCGCTGCGAATTCGCATGGCGGAGCCACCATGGGGCCTTCCCTAGCCTCCGCTGGGCCTTGGAAAGGCTCCACCGTACCTGCGGCATGCGAATTCGCACGGCCCAGGCGCGGTGGGGCCTTCCCTAGCCATCGGTGGGCCTTGGGAAGGCCCCACTGCGCCTGCGCAGCCGTTGTGGGGCCTTCCTAAGGCCCCATCGCACCTGTGCCATTCGAATTCGCACGGCACAGGCGCGGTGGGGCCTTCCAAAATGGTGCCCGCGTTGTGCGCACATGCGCGCATGACGCGGGGCGACATTTTGGAAAGCCCAACAGCGCTGTGCGCATGCATATGACACTGTTGGGCTTTCCAAAATGGCGTCCCCCCATGCGCGCATGCGTGCTCCCCCCCACCGGCCCCCCAGCAAAAAGGGTTGCCGATCCCTGCTGTATAGATTTTATGTTTGGTTTCGGCTGTATGCTGCTTTTCAACTCTGTTTATAAATCCTCATCAATTAAAAACAAATCTACTTGTAATTAAAGGTTTCCAATTCTGTACTAGTGTGAGGAATTCAAAGCATAATACGCTGATTATTTCACTGTGTAGTTTTATTTTACCAGAAAAAGGTGCAGGTAAATAGGAGTAGAAATATAGTGGATTGATTCTTCTGTTGTGGCTTCTGAAGGTTTGTTAATACATAAAATGCTCAAGAGAACTTTCTGCATAGTAAAGCTGAAATAAATTGATTTCATATGAAAAACAACTGCTGTTTCAGTGCAGATCAGGAACAATGCTTCACGTTAATGAAATGTTCATTTTTCAAGGGAGGGGGTTTGAAGTAGTGAAGAAATATAAATATTATATAGCAGCTTGAGTGAGGCAGTAGATAAAATATTTGGTGTGTGTGTGTGTGTTTGTGTGTGTAGATCTGGGGATTTGGCCCTAGAGCGTGTATGTATATCTGTTTGAATGAGAAAGAGTTGTGGTTCATTCCTTTCAGAAGTCTGGCATGTGATATCAGATTATCGTATATTTCTGTAAACCAGTCAGCTGTCTGAAGGTGACAGAGAAGTCAGCTTGTCTCATGGCCTCATATTTTAGGAGAAAGCTTTATCTCTTTATCTATATCTGTTTGAAAAATATTTATTTAATTTATACCCTGTCTTTCTCCCAGTATGTGACCCAAGGAGAATTTTCTCTGGAACCTGGTGAATGCTGTCTTTGCCCCTAATTTGAAGAAAAAGTAGGTTTTCTTTTGCATCTACAGATAAGCACCAGTTGACCTCTGACTACTATGACCTGCAGGGTGAAAACAGACATGTAATAAATACCGTATATACCTACAGATGTGATGGAGACATTCACTAGTCCCTGAGGGAGAGCAACAAATACACAGTGTGGTTAGTTTTTATTTATTTTAAATAAAAGCCCTGGAAAATTTGGAAAGTAACCTCTAGCCTGGAGGCCCTTTGCTGACTACCTGACATGATTGTCAGCCATCATGAAGTTTTTTGGGGTTCAACGGAGAGGATTTGCTTAAAATCAAACATCACACCACCACTTAGACATGTCGTCTCACCAGACAGAGCACAAGCAATCTGATACCAAATGCAAGACTTCCGAAAGGAACAAACCACAACTCATGAATTTCTGAATTCTCACTTCAGAATTAGTTGTGGCGTACAGTGTGTAGTTCAGGGGTAGGCAACCTTTCCCCTCTAAGGGCCGAGGGACTTCAGCTCCCAGAAGCCTCAGCCATGTTGGCCAATAGCTCCTGGGATTCTGGGAGCTGAAGTCCCTCGGCCCTTAAAGGGGAAAGGTTGCCTACCCCTGGTGTAGTTAGTTCCTTGTAGTGTACCCAGGAGGGAGTATGCATGCAAGGGGCCATTGTTGTGTGATGCCAGTTCTGAGTCTTGGACTCAGTTTTCCTTCTGTCTCCTAATTACAGAATAGCTTGATCATCAGTGCCTTTCAGAACATGTGCAGAGATCAAGGGGTGAACTTACAGATGATAGAAAGGCATTTATCCTGGGAGCAGGGCGGCCTTTTCCAGGACATGTCCTACATTTCAACCTTTTGTCCAGGAAGAATTCCAAAATGTCCGCCATTTTGAACATGACAGAGGCATGAATTTATATTAGAGCTTTTAGCTTTTATTTGGTAATATCCCACATTTTTCTCGAATATCCTATGTTTTATAGCGTCTTGTCCTCCTTTGCAGTTATGGGATTTGGTCACCCTGCTTGGGAGGAAGATACAGTTGACCCTCTGTATCCCTGGATTCTGCATCCATGGATTCAACCATTCCATGACTTGAAAATATTCACATGCCAAATAATCATCATCATCATCATCATCATCATCATCATCATCATCATCCATCCAGTGATGGAATATTTGTAGACCAGACCACAATTGATCAAGGCACTATGCACAGTAGGGAGCGCTTTTAAGAGTCCTGGGGATCATTTTGCATAGCTTTGGTTTTGTGTGTATGTGAGTGTGTGTGTGGCTTTTAACAAGCAACAGCCAAATAATAACAGCAGCTTCTGCACCAGGCTTATCTAGTCCTTTCCATACATACACAGCTTTAGAGCTAATTTCTTCCTGTTAGCGGACAGCCACAGAGAATTGTTAGCATAGAAAATCAGGGAGCATTTTAGGTGTACAGAAAAAGAGTTTGCTATCTGTCTGTCAAAGGCAGACATACTGTCTTGGAGTACAGGATCTCAGAACAGTTTTTCATGGGAAGGCATTGATGCAATCTAGAGATTGCATGACCTTCTAAATGTCACTGACTATAGCTCCTATCACCCCTCGCTATTGGAAGTGCTGGCTAGGGATGATGGAAGTTTCAGTCTAACAAGTTCTGGAGGATCAGATAATATATTTTATCCTTATGTTTGCAGCTCTTCTGGTTATAATTTTGATCTGTAGTGGCTTTTTCTTTTTCATGTTCCCTTTGGCGAGGAGTCTCGCTTGAAGGCTTTATTACAGTAGGCCCTTGGCTTTATTACAGTAGGCCCTCTATTTTCTTCTGATCCGCATTCTTCACTGTCCAGCTTTCCCATCTTTACATAGCAATGAAGAATACAATGGCTTGGATGATTTTAACGTTAGTGCTTGGTTGTATATCTTTACTCTTTAGGAAATGTACCCTCTATATTTTTGGCATCTGGATGTTTATCACTCTCTCTGGCTTTTCTTTGCAAACGAAGATTCAGGAAGGACTCATCCCACGCTTTTTGCAAGCGCGCTGATGACTAAAAAGGCCAATCCGAGATAAACAAGTCCGGTTGCAGCAGAAGATCTCCTTGGGTGATGTTTCCGGGTTGTGATTCTTTCTGCGTTGTCGTTTCTCTTTGAGACTTGTTAGGTGTGACTTCTCAAATAAGGCTGCAGCATTGTGGATAGTGCGTCTCCATGCCTCCCGATGTGAGGCCAGGGCGGACCATTGTTGGTGATCAATTTGGCCGAGCCTGAGATGTTGTTTCAGGGAGTCCTTGTATCGCTTTTTTGGAGCGCCCCTCTTACGCTGACCCATGCCGAGTTCACCGTAGAGTACTATTTTTGGGAGGCGATGGTCCTCCATCCTAGAAACGTGCCCTGCCCAGCGCAGCTGCGTTTTCAATAGCATGGCCTCAATGCTGGTATCCTTGCTTGCTCAAGGACAGCAACATTCGTCACATCGTCAGTCCAGTGTATATTTAGGATTGTGCGTATACAGCGCTGATGAAAGCGTTCGAGGAGTTGTAAGTGTTGGCGATAGGTGACCCATGTTTCAGACCCGTAAAGGAGAATAGACAGTACAATGGCTCTATACACACTGATTTTGTTTGTTATCAACAAAGGCTTTTAAACCCACACTTTGAAATCATGCTTCTGGATGTAACTGTTGAATCTGATCTCTGCTAGTAATCTTGCATTGGAGTATTGGGTGCTATTCTGATCTGCAAGGTCTAGTATTGCTTTTATGGTCTTGGTCAGCAAGTCATCTCTCAGTTATACACATCCTTGCTTAACAATTGTCTGGTGTTTGCATTTTCCCAGTACTGAAAATTAAGCTTGTAGCTATGTTGGGATTCCACAAGTCTGCACCATGTGCTTCTGCATACAAAAATCTAATAGCACTTTCTGTAAAATTAAATAAGGGTTTTATCACTGTTAATGTGTCCCTAGGGGTGTGCAGCGTTTGTCCTTCTCTATGGTAATTTTCTTCTTCTTCTTATGTATGCTCTCCTCTGACCCCTACCCACCCCCTCAACAAATCTCTTTTCATTGTCTCCAAAGTGCCAGCTTGCTTCTACCACTTGTAAATCTAGCCAGGCGGCATCTGTGGGAAAAGTACACATTTCAGACTTGGTCAGTAGTTGTGTTCCCAGCCTTCAAGTCAACAAGGAATTTCATTAAATTGCAGATTCTTTTAGAAGGCATAGGTGAAGAAGCATAACCAGATCAAATGTATGTTTTGTGTCCATCAAACATTCTTCCAGTGAGGAAAGATTACTGCTAGAAAAAAGTGGGGTTCTCTGAAACAGTTTGCTTCAGCAAATTTCTCCTAAATCCAAATTCTCCTTGTTTAAAAAAAATAAAAAAGGGAGGGCTGAAAAACAGAGCTTGGACTTGAGAGTCAATTGCAACTTTCACGCACCACAAAATGGACCCAGAGTACATCCTCTGAAAGCCAGGTAAAGAAAATGCTCATAAAAGAGGAGAAACTAAGTTACTGTCACAAATTTCTAATAGTAAACGTTCATGGGCAAATAATCTCTGGATGTCTTAAGGTTGCCCTAACAGTTATACCGCTGCAAATTCTGTTCCTTTCTCCTTGTAGCTGATGAGTAAACCTCTAGAACTGCATAGCTTTAGAATTAACAGGAACCCTGGCATTCTGTTCTTGCTGATTCAGAATAGCTTCTTTAACAACCCGGTTGTGATGACAACAGGGTTGTTAATTAAAGAGCAACCTGACAATCTGGATACATACTCAGGGACTTTAATTTGTATGAAAGGATCTAAGATAATTGCTTTTTCACTGAGTTTTGAGGGTTGAACGCTTGGGCCCAAAGGCCCATGATCCCCCCCGCCCCGATTTGCAGGTCAATAGCCCTGGGCTGGAATTGTCCAGTCCGTATGCTAATCTGGCGGTTCTGGATCAATCCTGACCCAGAAGACCATTGTCGTGGTCTGTTAAAAACCAGGTGTTTGCAGTGGAGTTTCCTGTAAACTTGGCTGTGACAGCTGGAAGACTGCATGGCCCCGTGCCCTCTTACCTGTCACTGCCATCACATTCTCATTGCAGGCCGCAGTGGAAGGGAGCGCCTGCCCATGTGGGTGAAGCCATGTTCTCCGTTTCCACCCTTAAGGCCCGTGGCAGAGGCCTGCACAGAGAATGCAATGGTGGTGGTGTAAGGGGCATGTGGTGGCAGTGGTTCCACAGCACGGTGGCATAGATCTATACGAATACATCGTTGTGCTGGCCTGGGGATGGAGCCAGGTTGTAACTGCGGGCGGGATACCATGAGGTTGGCCTGTGATATCCTGCCCATCTGTATGGATTGAGAGAAGCAGAACATTATGCAGATCTTTTCTGCAAGTAGAAGCCAAGGCTATATGACAGTAGTAAACAGGGTTGTTTGTGAATGTACAGGCAGAACCACATAGAGAACTTTGAGCTCCTTGAAGGAAAAGGGTACGTGAATTAGATATGTAGTTTCCTTCCTTCTCTGTACTGCATCGGTAGGATACAGATATTATTGTTTTCTCATCAGGAGGGGAAAATATTTTAACAGAGGGCATGGGGCCATGCAGTCTGCCAGCTTCACCTTGAGTTACGGGATAGTCAGATGGTCCTCCATTTTGGCTCTTTTCCGAGCTCTGAAAAAAGATTCTCTTCCTCACTGTGCCTGCAGTGAGCTTTATTTCCATCAGGAAGATGAAAGAGAGTCTGAAAACCATTTCACTGCCATCCATCAGCATACAAAGCACAGCTATTGACTGGTGCTGCAGTCCTCGGAGGAGGGTTTCTAAGGAGAGTTTCATTAAACGAGTGGAAGGTATAGCTGCTGGGAGAAGCTGCTTCACAGGAAAAGGCTTTCCAAGCAGCTAGGACCAAAAAAAAAAAAAAAGGCAGAAAGCTATGCATTTTGGCTTATTAATGCAGCACCACCTGTTCTTGGCTATTTCCATCTGTCCTCATCACTGTAGTGTCTGAGATCTTTCTGCTTTGATGGGATTGACATGTCCATGGTAGTGATGGCATGTAATTTTTTTCTTTCTCTCTAGAAGGTTCTCTGATAACTTTCTCATAATTTTTTTTGCCATGTTACCAGCAGACCAATTTTCACCAAGACCAGTCTTCTGCAACTTGAACACCCCTCCAGATATGCTGGAGTCCACCTTTCATCATTCCCAACCAGTACAGCCATTGATATGGGACTTGGAGTCCCCCACATATGGAGGACTTGGGATGGAGAAAGGCTGTAAGCTGAAGAGCAAAGCCTGTTTGTAGCTGAATTATTATTACTTTTAAAATATTTATATCCTACCATATCTTATGATGTTATCTCTGGTTGGTTTACAGTAAAATTAGATTTTCCGATGAGGCACAGGAATCCCTAGGAGGTTCTTTTTCTTTATAACAAAGGAGTTTAGAGTGATAAATCCAGTGGTGCTAATGTCAGTTTCTCAAGCTGGTGTGTATGATGGGATTGATTTCTTAGGCTTAGGCTAGCAGTGCTGTTAGGGAAGAGATAGTTTGCCTAATACACTGTATATAGGAGCTGTGCTGTTCTGCTCTTACACCTGTTTAGTCTGATTTATCCTCATCCGCACATTCAAGTTAGACGTTCAAAGGATGCCTAAAATACAAGGGGAAAGATATCTATAAATAATGCTAATATAATCAAAGGTTCAAAAAGAACACAAGGAACTGTTAAGAAAATATTGTTGGCTCTCCCTATCCATGTATTCTGCATCCATAGATTCAACCATCCACAGCTTGATTTTTTTTAAAAATTCCAAAAAGCAAACCTTGATTTTGTCATTTTATATAAGAGGTATCATTTTACTACGCCATTGTATATAATGGGACTTGAGCATCCATGGATTTTGGTATCCACTGATCCTGGAACCGAACCCCAGCAGATACCAAGGTCCTACTGCATTTTTCCAACCCTGCCTAATGTTGGAACATGCCTGGGATTGTCCACTTCTCTGGGCATCACACAGAACATGGTTACAAAACCAAACTAAACTCAAGAACCAGAAGACATACCTGTTCCAGCTTCTCTTTCTCTGACAAGCCATAACAGAGCTCCTGCTATTGTTGTTCCACCGTGCCTTCATTTGCCTCTCCTTTCTTGATGCTATGTTTGTAGCTCATGTTGGTGCTTCCCCTCCTAATTTTCTACAACTCCTTCTGTAGAACTCCATCAGACAGTTCTTTTCTTCTTTTCCTCCGGGATTGCCTGATGAGAACACCCTGCTTGGGCCCACCATTGCCACTTCTGGTGCTTCCTAAGTTGGAGAACAGACGAGGGTAGGACTGAAGAACTGGTGTTTTCCTGTGTTGAACTGAAGTGGTAACACCTGTGCTTCAGTTTTTAGTTCTGAATGGTACATTTTGCACATCTGAATAGTGCAGATGATAGAGTTATGCCATAACAATTACATTTGTGCATGATATTACTCTATATAGATTAAGTATCCCTTATCTGAAATTCTGAAATCTGAAATACTCCAAAAAGCCAAAACTTTTTAATGGATGGCTGAGGTTAAAAGCACAAAATTATTAAAAATGTATAAAATTGCCTTCAGGCTATGCATATAAGGTGTAAGTGAAACACAAATGAATTTTGTGTTTAGACTTGGGTTCCATCTCCAGAATATCTCATTATGTATGTATATACAGATACAGGTATTCCAGAATCCAAAATAAAAAAAATCCAAAATACTTCTGGTCTCAAGCATTTCAGATAATGGTGATTCTACCTGTATTATCCTGAGTATGCAGGCACACTAGGACTTCTAATTATATTTCTTTTTTTAAAAAACAATACTATTTATCATTATTTTTTAAAAAAATTATAGAACTCCTTTTAGGGTAAACCTTGTGTACAGTAATGGCTTATAACAAAATTGAAAAATCAGAAAACATAGTGCAAGGAATATCAAATAATCACAATGTATGACTATCTCTAGTGTGGGAGGTTAATTGATATCCATTGACAAATTGAGCTTTGCTTCTGCACTATTTCTGATCCACTCTCATTTTCAGTGGGTCTTTGGTATCATAGAATCATAGAGTTGGAAGAGACCACAAAGGCCATCCAGTCCAACCCCCTGCCATACAGGAACTCACAATCAAAGGACACTCTGTGACAGATGGCCATCTAGACTCTGTTTAAAAAAACCTCCAAGGAAGGAGACTCCACCACTCTCATATTATCAGGAAGTTCCTCCTAATATTTAGGTGGAATCTCTTTTCCTGTATCTTGCATCCAATCTTTTGTGTCCTGTTCTCTGGAGCAGCAGAAAACAAGCTTGCTCAGTCCTCAATATGACATCCCTTCAGGGCTATAATATCATCTCTTAATCTTCCCTTCTCCAGGCTAAACATAGCTAGTTCCCTAAGGCTCTCCTCGTAGGGCATGGTTTCCAGACCCTTCACCATTTCAGTTGCCCTCCTCTGGACATGCTCCAGTTTTTGAATTGTGGTGCCCAGAACTGAACACAGGATTATTCCAGGTGAGGCCTGACCAAAGCAGAATAGAGTGACACTATTACTTCCCTTGATCTAGACACCCACTGTGGATAACAAAATCTGTAGATGCTGAAGTCCCTTTATATTTATATATTTTTGGAATATTTTCAAGCTGTGGATAGTTGAATCAGTGGATAAAGAATCTGTAGATATGGAAGGCTGGCTCTATAATCTACCTTCGGTACTTGGAATTGGTTGGGCCTACTTTTATGTAAACTTTAAGCTGTAAAATGCATAGAGCGAATGACTAGGCATGCCATCGCTTCATAATGATTTGGAGTATATCCTCTCCTCTGACTCACTTGGGACATGATGGACTCTTTTTCCTTGACCTAGAAAGTAGGTCTATCCATCCTTGTGTTTATTGCTGTTCATCCAACTTCATGCAGCTTGTTCTGAAAGTCTTGGAAGCCAGCCTGTGTCCCCAGGTTGCCTTGACAAATAGCTGTGTGCATTTCCGAAACCGAGTTAATAAAATTAATTATATTAGATGGCTTTCTGGTAATTGGGGATGTAACTTAGAACGAGGGAGGTGCCCAAAGGGGAAGATGCTGGGAGATTGTGGAAGTTGATGCGTTGGTGGTTGCCCAGTTTACAACATGTGCTTCATGTTTCTTTTTCAAAGTACTTTGATTTCAGAGTGTGCTGTACTGCTTTAGGTTTTGAGAGGTCTCTGAGCTATCAATGAAACACCAATATAAGCAGGGACCTTCTGCGAGCACCCTGCTTGTTATAAAATAGACAAATTGAGCTGTTTTTGGCTTTTCTCCCTTTCTTATACTTCTAGCAGTGCACTTTTTCCCAGAGCCTCTTTAATCATAAGTGTTTCCAGACTCCAGTGAATCATAAGGATCTCTTCCTTCCCACTGCCAAGCATTGCCTGTTTCTGAAGTACCAAGGGGTAATGGAAGGTGGGGTGCAATGCTTCAGAGACCCTTCCCTTCTGTTTTTGTGGTGCTTTGTTGTTGTTATGTGCCTTCAAGTCATTTCTGACTTGTGGCAACTCTTAAGATGAACCTGTCACAGGGTTTTCTTGGCAGGTTTCTTCAGAGGGGTGGGGGAGGTTACTATTGCCATCCTCTAAGGCTGAGAGACTGTGACTTGCTCAAGGTCACCCAGTTGGATTCAAACCCTACACTCCAGCATCATAATCCAATGCTCAAATCACTACACCACACACTGACTCCATTTCTCTAGTAAGAATGAAAAGTTTACAGCTCTTCCACATTGCAGAAATAAAGTGGTTTGATACCACTTTAACTGTCTTGGCTCCATGCTGTGGCATCCTGGGATTTGTAGTTTGGTGAGGCATTCAGCCTGGTCTGTCAGAGAAGTCTGTTGTCTTGCCAAACTACAACTCTCAGGATTCTGTAGCATAGAGTCATGGCATAGATAACATCCTTTAGTCTCTGTGAGTTTCTCTTTTTATATATTGTTAAACTCTTTCTCTATGAACACTGTGTACGCTTCTCTAAACTGTTATGACTTTTAATTTTTTTTTAAAAAAATTGACATTGATTTTCCAAATGAAATCTTTAAAGAAAATTATGGAAAATAATTAAAGTATTATATTAAAAATTCTGCAATCAAAACCAAAGTTGTTGGTTCTCCTACCCTGTCATGTCCTGTTGCCTATTATTCTAAAGGAAGCTTTATATTCTTATAAACATATAAGCTTCTGTGTATCATATTGAGAGATTTCCCCAGAATTGTCAGTGACCATTCTGTGATAAATCTGTCTCTTCCCTTAGCTTGCTAGATCTGATTCAGACTTGTGTGATAGCTTGGCTTAGAAGTCAGATGTCACAAAACATCTGATCTTCAGTCTACTCCTGGTTTTGAATTTTATCATCTTTGTGCTATGGTCAGTCTCACAGCTATAGCTTTATTTTGGCAAGCACTTACATTTCCTTTGTAAGTAAACCCTAACATTATGGAATAGACAGCCAAACCACAGAAGTGGGGAGGGTCCTAGGTCCTGCAGAAAGCAAGATGGAGTAATGTTAGCCATAGGCAACTCAATTAGCTGCATTACAAGCATGAAATTCTGCATGAGATTCTTTCTCCCGCAGTCAAGGAGAAAGTTATCTTCTGTGGGTTACCCAGCTGTTATAAGCACAAAAGCCTTGCTAGGCAAAAAAGCTGGTAAGCCTAAGATTAAGGCTGCTAAGGCAAACTATTCCTGATAGATGGTACTAGTTATGTTGCCACCCCTGGTTTCTAGCCCAGGCTCTGGTTTTACATTGTTTTTCTTTTTTCTGTTTCTAGAGCTAACGTGACATAGTGGTTTGAGCGTTGGACTATGGCTTTGTAGACCAGGGTTCGGTTCCCAGCTCAGCCATGAAACCCACTTTGCCCACCTTGGGCAAGTCACATACTCTCAGCCTCAGGAGAAAGCAATGGAAACTTCCTCTGAACAATGTTTGCCAAGAAGATCCTATGATAAGAGTCTCACTTTAGGGTTGCCATAAGTCAGAAGCGAATTGAAGGCACAATTGGTGATGCTTGCTTGTAGTTTTTTAAAAGCAGCAATAGAATCCTCTTTGCTTCTTGCTTTGTTGCTTACAACTTCATCTTTTTTTGCCATCTTAGAAACCGTGGAATGCTGTGAAGACCCCACTGACCCCACAGTCATAGACAGAATACGTTTGGGACTATTTTCTGCTGAAGGCTATACTTCACCTGTCAAAGGTACCACATCCATGTACTTCATCCTGCTGTTAAATTTTTCTAATTCTGTTTCCAAATACTAAATCCTATAATAGATGGTATATACCAGGGGTTGGCAACCTCCGGCCCATGGGGCGGTTCCGACTCACAGACCCTCACTCACCGGCCCCCGCTGACCCCTGCCGCTGCCATCGCGTGTTTTGGTCGCCGCACGGCTGTGTGCGTCGCGACCGCCATTTTGATTTCCAAAATGGCGGCCGCGATGCGTTTGTGCATGCACAGTACTCCTGCGCATGCGCAAACGCGTTGCGGCCACCATTTTGGAGGAAAAAATGGCGGCGGCATGTGCGGTGGCAGCGTGGGGGTTGCGCGCGCGTGGGGGGGTTGCGTGCATATGAGCGCGGGCGCCGCCATCCCCCCCAGCCCGCTGGAAGGGATGACTTTGAGGGACCGGCCCCCGGCTCAAAAAGGTTGCCTACCCCTGGTATATACTGAGAAGGATTTTGCAGAAGTGTCCTATGTTTCTTAAAAGATTTATATTGTGCAGTGTGATGGAAATTAATTTTTCATGAAATAAAAAGTAGATGCTAAAAGGGGTGTTTTTTAGATTTCGTTTTGCAAAATGCAAGTTCTCTATGTATAGCCAATGGGGGAGGGAGAGGAAGAGTACAGCCTTTTTGCCCTAAGTGCAGTACCTTACATTTCTCTGTGTTGAAATTCATTTTTTTTAGCTTTGGCCCAGCTTTCTAAGGCTGACCCTGCTTTGCTTTCAAGATCAGACAGGATCTGATGCCTTTAGGGCAGGGGTAGGCAACCTTTCCCCTTTAAGGGCCAAGGGACTTCAGCTCCCAGAACCCCAGGAGCTATTGGCCAACATGAGACTATTGGCCAACATGGCTGAGGCTTCTGGGAGCTGAAGTCCCTCGGCCCTTAAAGGGGAAAGGTTGCCTACCCCTGCTTTAGGGTATTTAAGTAGAAGCTGTATAGGGCTTTGTATAACCATCACTTTGAATTGTGGCTGGAAGCAGACTGGCAGCCAGTGAATCTGCCTTGAATCCGTTTTGGGAGAAAGATGGGATATAAATCCCATAAATAAATAAATAAATAAATAAAAAGTTGCTGTACCAACAAAGTTGCATGGTCCCTGTAATTGGCACCAGTCAATACGGATGCATATCTTTGGAACTCCTGGTGTTTCTGAACATTGTTCAAGGACAATCTCTTGCAGAGTGTGTTTTGGTAGTCCAAGCAGGATACATCTTAGGCATTCATCACCATAGGATTCTCTTCCCAGTCACATTTTTTGCCATATTCCCCTTGAAAGTATAGTGAGTGAAAGTATAGTGGTATCTGCTGGGGTTTTGTTCCAGCCCCTCACCCCCACCCCCATGGATACTAAAATCTGTGGACGCTCAAAATTCCATTAAATACAATGGCATAGTACAGGGGTAGGCAACCTTATTGAGCCGGGAGCTGGTCCCCCGAAGTCCTCCCGTCCGCAGGGCCGAGGGGGGGGAATGGCAGCGTGCGCGCATGCACACCCCCCCGCCGCGCGCCTTCACCGCCGCACGCGCTGCCGCAGCCACCTCTGCATGTCGCGGCCGCCATTTTGATTTTCAAAATGGGGGCCACCATGCGTTTGCGCATAGGCAGGAGTACTGCACATGCGCAAACGAGTCGCGGCCGCCATTTCGTTTTCCAAAATGGCAGCCATGACTCGTTTGCACATGCACAGTACTCCTGCGCATGGGCAAACATGTCGCGGCCGCCATTTTGGAAATCAAAATGGCGGTCATGGTGCATGCGCGGCTGCACGGCGGCCAAAATGCGCACGGCGGTGGCGGTGGCAGTGGCAGGGTTCCGCCTGGGCCGATAAGTACTGGGACCTGGGCCGGAACCGGGCCGCGGGCCGTAGGTTGCCTGCCCCTGGCATAGTAAAATAGTGTCGCTTATATAAAATGGCAGAATCAAGGTTTGGTTTGTGAAATTTATTTAGTTATTTTATATATTTTCAAGCCATGAATGGTTGAATCCTTGGATGTGAAATCTGTGGATATACAGAGCTGACTGTATAGTGATGGGGAAATTGTTGGAAGATTTTTGCATTCTCTTTCCCCCTTCCTTAGGCAGATAGGAATTTCCTGCATGCAAACTCCTCTCCCTCATTCATACTAACCTTGTGACTTCGGTCATTCCCCCTTTGGGACTCAGATATACTCTCTCAAGATTTTCAACTGAACTGTTGGTGTTTTCCATCTTCCTCCTTTCTCAACTTTCTTTGGAAAGACAGTGAGATAAAGATTTCTTTTTACCTGAACTATTCACTAGCTAGATTAGGATATAGCCTTTATGTATATATAGATTAAAGCCATTAGTAAACTTTTGTTTTAAACTAGAAGCTACATGTTTGTTGTTTTTATGTTAGTCTCAGTTCTTAAGGAAGCATTGTTAGACAAAAGCACATTTCTGCTACTCTGCTAATTTAAAGCTAGACCCTAATAGGCTTGGCTTGATATTTTTGATATTTAAATATTTTTGTTTCCTAAAAAAAAGGCTGAAGCCTTGGGAAACATTTACCATGAGTTTTCTGGGGATGATGGAGGATGTAATCCAGTACTCCCAGATTATGGAACGGCCTGCCGGACGAGATCCGTCACATTACAACCTTAAGCAGCTTTAAAGAAGCTGTGAAGACGGATCTCTGGATCTCTTCTGGCAGGCCTTTCCCAACTAGATTTCCCTGCCTTAGGAGTTTACCTATCTTCTCTTCCCCACTTTCTGCTGCAGTCTCTGCCAGTGTTTGTTACTGTTTGTCTTGAAGAGATTATTTTAAACATGTTTTAATGCATCTCTGTTTAATACTTTTTTAAAGGGTGGGGGGTTTCGGGATTGTTGGGCTGTTCTTATATTGTATTGTATTTATGTGCATGGTAATTTTAATGCTGTACGCCGCCCCGATTGCTCCACAGAGGGGTGGGATATTATTATTATTATTATTATTATTATTATTATATCTGCAGGGCTTTGGGGCTGGAGAAATTGAAGTAAATTTGAGTTCTGGTAAGGGAAACAGTTGTGTGTTTGTTTTTTGGTGGTATTAACATGGTATGTGTTATAAGACACATTGAAAGAAAAGAGAGAGCACAAGCAGGGGTATGGGACTGGTGAGGGAAGAGACTCAATTGGGACAGGAAAGGAAGCCTATGAAAAGCGTTCTTCCAAAAAGAGTGGCAGTTTGGAGAGGCAAAGGGGTGGTGGGTTGTGGGCATATGGAATGATGGGACAACCACAGAAAAGGAAATGCCCAGCATGAGTACTCAGCAAGCCCAGCATACCTGTATGTGTTTGAGTGTCTAGCAAGTCTCCAGAAACTGTCAACTTTCCAGTCGACCCATCCCAGTTTTCTTTCTGTTAAGGAAGCCAGTGCTTTCTATTTAGATCAATGTGAATCCATATTGGTCTTTCCTTTTCTTGCTTCAAATTCCTCCTTAGGGAAGGTGTGGCAAATCTCTAGCCTTGGAGTGCACCTGTTGTAGATCTTTTCTTCAGGCACTCAAGGATAGCAATAGCAAGTACATTTCTATACCACTTAACAGTGAACTACCACTCCCTATTCGGTTTACAGTGTGTAAGCCAATTGCCCCCAACAAGCTGGATACTCATTTTACCAAGCTATGAAAGGATGGACGGCTGAGTCAACCTTGGAGCCTTGTCTGGGATTGAACTCACAACCTTGTGGCTGCAGGACTGGCATTTAACCACTGCGCTGCCTGAGACACCTCTCATATGAGTGTGGTAACAGTTTACATTGGAAACAACAACAACAACATTTATTTCTTACTTTCCTTTCCCCATGGATCAAGGCAGGGAACAACAACATTAACAAGATAAATTAAAACACATTAAAGCATGCAACAGTTTAAAAGGACAAATAAGACATACACATTTTAAAACAGTCCACATTTAAAATTCAACTTCTAAATCCACAATTTAAAATCATCTGGATAAGCCTGATGGAAGAGACTGGTCTTCAGTGCTGTTTTAAATTTGGACAGCATATTCAGCTGTCAAATTTCTTCTAGCAGGTCATTCGACAGTCTAGGGAGGCTGAAGAAGAAAGAGGTGGCTGAACAAGAAAGGAAATGTCCCATTGGGGGCAGACAGGTTTTTTGAAGGTGATGCAGAAAGTCACAGAGAGCTATTGGACACAGCCAATATAACAAGTCTCTGTTCAGGGAGTTAAAGATTGGCTGGTTTGCTAGGATCCTGTTTGAAACTAAAACCTCCAAAGCATCACAGTTGAAATCTTACTGTATGTCTTTCAATCAATGTGCTTTATAATGTTTCATCATACTTTGAGGGTGGTGGTGGTTCTGATGGGTGTTGCAAGGATTGGGAGAAGTGGGGCCAAATCTAGGTTGAGGGCTACATCAATAATTTCTCAAATCTAATGCAAAATGGAAATGGTTAAAAGGCCTTATTGATGGGTCATTCATGGTAGATGCCCAATCTTAGTAATTTCTTCCCCTCCCCCCCCCCCCCCCCCGGATAATTACACAAACTTTCTCAGCAGTAGTCAGTCTTTAAATGGCTGGGATAGCAATAGCAATAGCAAGTACATTTCTATACTACCTATCAGTGCACTTAAGCACTCCCTAAGTAGTTTACAAAGTGTAAGCTAATTGCCCCCAACAAGCTGGGAACTCATTTTACTGACCTGTGGAAGGATGCAAGCCTGAGTCGAGCCTGAGCCCCTGGCTGGTATTGAACTCACAACCTTATGGTTTGTGAGTGAGTGGCTGCAGTACAGGCATTGAACCCCTGCGCCACCAGGGCTCTTCTAATCTCAGGGATGAGATTAAAAAAATGATTTGCTCACTTGTACCTGCATTTTCATGGTTCCTTCCCACTGAGCATGTCCTACATTGCTCTGCCTTCAAAGGCCTGGCTGGAAGTACAGGCTCTCACTTCTGATGTATAATTTAATGCTTTTTTCCTGGTGTGCCAGCCTTGTTTGTATTGGTAAATGCGTGTTTCTGTGTACAGCCTACCGACAATTTTGTAAATTGAACATGCTGTGCAGAATATACTTGGGTATCTGTGGAGTGCTTTTGAATTATAAAGCTTAGTTAATAAGCTAGGTTTTCTTCACTGTTAAGACCTGCCCCCTGGTTTCACCTTTTCCAATAGATAGTAAGGTTGCAAATCTGGTTTACTTGAAAATAATCTCTCGCGCATCAGATGTGACACCATTTCTGTGATAAAACATTTGGCAACTGTTATTGAATAAAAACTTAAGTCATCCTTGCAATAGGATTTGGGGGGCCCTGGAATTCTTCATGTCAGTCTTTTTTAAACAAAAAACAAACATGTCATGCTGTCACGAAATCTGAATGTTTCCTAGTCTCTGCAAATTATTGTGATTAAGTGCCTCCTCCAGACGTGCCCCAGAAAAGCAGTAGGTCAAAGAAACATGCTTTAGTATTTTATTAAGGGGCAAATTAAGACTTCAGCTTTCTTGGCAAGTCTTAATTTAAATTTTAGACAGCTTATGTGGGCGAGCTATTCAAGAGGCAGTGCCTGAGGGAGGCAACTGAATGCTGGAGCCGGATAGACCTTTCAGGCAAGTCAAGGTGAAGCATTAAATAAATCTTGTGCAGAAGAAAGCAGTGAAGGAGAAAACACAGATTTGTGCAGCCCTTTCTGTGGCTCCTGTGGATTTTTATATAGAGGATTGACAGGGCTGGGGAAATGTTCTATATGCCAGTTTGGCACATGCTCCTGAGGATCAGGTTTGGATTGTGGTTCTAATTCCCATTCAGTCATAAATGTTGTGGACTGTTTTCTCCAATCTCACATGTTCTCAGCCTCCTTTACCTAACAACAGGGGTGAGGAAAGTGCTGTGCCCCATTTTTATGGCCTCTGAAACCACTCAAAGCCCCCCCCCCCGTTCAATTTCATAACAACAACAACAACAACAACTTTTATTTCTTTCTCACCTCTCTTCCAAGCTCAAGGTAGGGTACAGCATGTGAAAATCCAAAACACAATTAAAAACACAGTTGCCAATTTAATCAAATTGTGATTATTATTATTATTTTGGCCCTGAAAGATCAAAACCAATTCAAACACATCATGTTTGAGGTTTTTTTGCCTTCTCAGGGCCTTTGCAGACTGCCAGAAATAGTGCACATTAAACTGAGGCACTGCCCTGGCTCAGTGCTAGGGAGTCATGGGAATTGTATTTTTTTCTGGGACATTGAGCCTTCTCTGTCAGAGAGCTCTGGTGCCACAATAAATTACAGTTCCCATGATTCCCTAGCACTGAGCCAGGGCAGTGCCTCAATTTAATGTGCACTATTTCTGGCAGTCTGCAAAGGCCCTCAGTCTCCAGATTGATGGGTCTGGAAACCATGCCTTATGAGGAGCAACTTAGGGAGCTGGGTATGTTCAGCCTGGAGAAGAGAAGCTTAAAAGGTGATATGATAGCCCTGAAGGGATGTCATATTAAGGAAAGAGCAAGCTTGTTTTCTGCTGCTCCAGAAAATAGGACACGGAACAATGGATTTAAACTACAGGAAAAATGATTCCACCTCGACATCAGGAAGAACTTCCTGACAGTAAGAGCTGCTTGACAGTGGAACACGCTCCTTCGCAGATTGGTAGAGTCTCCTTCTTTGGAAGTTTTTAAACAGAGGCTGGCTGGACATCTCTTGGGGTGCATGGGAGGCCCTTGAGGTCTCTTCCAGCTCTAGGATTCTAGGATTCTGTAATTGATAGAACCATCCTGCATCTGACAAAAGTGGAAGTGGAAGTGACATTACTTCCAGCTGTGTCAGCTGTGCTTGTGTGGGCCCTGGGGAGGTGTGGGGTGAAATAAAAAGCCTTCCTCCCTCTCCACAGTTGCACACCTTTGCTTTATAGAATAGATGTGAAGATAAAATGGGCAGGGGGAACCAAGGCTAGAAGCACCTTGTAGCATCTTTGAGACTAACTCAGATGTATTTGAGGAAGTAGACTCAAGTCTACGAAAGCTCATGCTACCAGGTTCTTTCTTTCAATCAGTCTCAAAGGTGCTACAAGATCCCTTTGCATACTGATTTTCCATACTAAAATGGCTGTCTTTGAATTCAACCAGAGCTTATAGAGTTATTTTTTAAAAAGTAATTCTTTTCTGTTACTCAACACAGTGATCGCCGTTAGAATAATAGAATCATAGAGTTGGAAGAGACCTCAAGGGCCATCCAGTCCAACCCCCTTGCCATGCAGGAACAGAGCACTCCCAACAGATGACCATCCAGCCTCTGTTTGAAAATCTCTTGTCCAGTTTGATAAAGAAATAGCATCAAACTTGAAAAATTCCTTGTAAACTCATATTTGAAAGTAACTAGAAATAGTTACTTTTTTATACCAGTAGAGCAAGTTCAATCTTGCACTTTACATTGCTTTCAGAATGTAACTTTGTTAGGTCCTTGTTACTCCAAAAGTAACCAGTTTTACAGGTAGCTACATTACTTGTTACTTACTACAGTTGCTCCTCTGTTTTTGCAGGGAATCCGTTCCGGATCCGTCTGCCAAAATGAAAACCCACGCATATTCAAGCCTCATAGGCTGGCATGGAGGTGCATGCTGCAGGAGTGCACCCCATTTTATGCCCTTCCATTTGTCCCTCGTGCATAAGCGAGGGACACAGATCTGAAGACCACGAAAATGGAGGGGCGACTGTACTTCCATTTACTCTTGGGAAAACTGTACTATGACTGAACATCTTGGAGACAGGAAAGGAGAAAAGTGAGAAATCACAAAAGAAATATTATGGGTGACAATTCCAGTCTGCAAAAGTAGTTCAGTATTGGGGCGAGTATTGGCTCCCTGACCAAAATACTTTAGGTGATCATTTGATGGAGGATGAAATCAAGGAGGCATCCAGAAGAGAATGTGTTGTAATAATTGTTAGTTTCAGTTGACCTTATCTGCACTGTGTAAATGTGTGCTCCATTAAAAACAAAGAGGAAAAATTTCTAGATACCCCAAACGACTTTGCATTTTAATGGTAATGGTCTGACCAGAGGAAATGAGACGCAGGACTTAGAACTGTAAGTGTGACTATTACCTAGTGAAATGTGAATTCTGAACCAATTGCAAACGGTGATACAATGATCACAGTACTATCGAATGCAATTTATATGTAAATAGAAAAGTACTAGGGAACTCCAGCAGAGCAATATTTGACTTCAAAAGAGTGAAATTTCTTTAAAATGCAGAACTGGTAGAAAGAAGGTTGAGTGGAAAAGTCGAGAAGTTCATATAGATACAGATTTTTTAGGACTTACACAAAAGCAAAATAATGGGAACTCAGCTGGAATGTATAGTACAGGTCAGGAAAGGTAGCACAGAGTTCAGTAGGTCAAGGAAGCTATTGGACATTAGAAGGCTTCTTCCAGAAACAAGGAAAAATAGACATGTGCTGAAGAAATGCAAACACAGGGAATTTGAGGAGGATCTTTACTAATAGCATGAATACCAACAATGAAAACCTCAGAAGCAGGAAACCAGCTAGGAAAGTGGTTGGATGATTTAATGATGGTGGACCTAGAGGAGGATAAGGAGAATGAAGAGGAGCTGGATGAATTCTTTGTTGTCACTGGGGATAATGTTGCTACACATTTCTGAACCAGTAAAAGGGTCTGCGAAACTGAGGCAAATAGTGGTGACAAGATGAAGTTCTATACTAACATCTTTCCAATGTTTTAAAGAACAGTTCTCATAAATAACAAACAAAGGGGAATTGCATCCTAACCTATGCAAAAGGAAAGAAAAAAAGTTAGGAATTATAAAATAGAAAATGTAACTCAGCCTATGAAAATAATATTTAAAGTATTTGTATATATGTAAATATTATTAAAAACTCTCAAATAAACCAAATACAGTCACTTGAAGTCCGCAGTCGGTGCTTTACATGGACTGGCAAGAGGGGAGACTTAAAATGACACGCGTGCATGGCTGCGCACAGGAGTGCCCCCCCATTCACGTCTATGGGGCTTGAATATGCACAATATTTTGTTTTCGCAGGGGGTGTGGAATGGATCCCCTGAGAAAACAGAGGGGCGACTGTAATATTGAAGTTGTACTGTTCAAAGAATATACCATTCTCTCAGTGATATGTGTGATACTGTGAGTGTGTAGGTGCTGCGAGAAGTAACCTTTTGCTCATTGGAACATATGTACCTTATGCCAGATCAACCTAGCTTTCTTATATAGTATTGTAAATCCTGACCAACAGCAAATCTCTAGGATATCAGGCTGAGGCCCCCACAATACTTGTTAACAAATACTTTTAAGTTGCGGTGGGGATGCTGTGGATCCCAGAGGGCCACACTCCCCTGCTGTTGGCTTTGCTGGAGCTCTGGAGGGCCACGGTTGTGCTATTGGGGGGCACCATTTTGGGTTACTTGAAGTGATGCACCTCACTTCCCATCACCTCTAAGGCTGTTGTCTGAAAGTGGGAACTTGGGGCTGCTTGGGTGAGTCCTTGAAACAGCAGGAAGTGCCCCCACAAGGAACTTTCCTGTAGTTTGCATATGTTTGTTTTACCCCATATCCAACTTTGTTCAGATGAATTTTTTGTAGGAATGTGTCAGGACCTTTGGAGGATCAATAAGGGGGTCCCAAGGGGCACACTGGATGCCACAAAAGGCTGCCTGTGGTCTGCATGATTCCCATCTGTGTTTCTAGAGCAGGGCTAGGCAAACTGTCCCCTTTAAGGGCCGAGGGGCTTCAGCTCCCAGAAGCCTCAGCCATGTTGGCCAGTAGTCTTGGAGTCTGGGAGCTGAAGTCCCTCGGCCCTTAAAGGGGACAGTTTGCCTACCCCTGTTCTAGAGGAACTATTAGACTGAATGTGGAACCTGCAGCACTGGGGTTACAGTCCCATTGAAAAGGATTCTCAATAAAGAAGGAAATGCTGCTATCAGAAGGCAAGGAGGAGACAGGTAATGGAAGACAACAGTAGATCAGGGTTGAGGAACATGTGGCTTCCCACAACTTTTTAGCTTTGGCTTGGGAGTTGAAGGCATACTGAGGGTCATACCGAGGGTCAAAGATTCCCCATCTCTCCATAGATGGACCTGAAATAAGTGAGGAGAGATGTCAGGGGAAAGAAGGAATACGGATGCCAGTGAGCTTAAAAGTAATAGGCAGAATCATGGAGTTGATGGGGAGTGACACAGTCATAGCAACAACAGATAAAAATGAGATGAGATGCATTTTGAAATTATTGTTGTTATGTGCTGTCAAGTTGGCAAGGAGGTTGGACTGGATGGCCCTTGTGGTCTCTTCCAACTCTATGATTCTATGATTCTTCCTTTCACATCCCTACATTGTAATTGGAAATATTGCAGTATGGATGATTCTGACTTTGCTACTCAATGACATACCTGTGTTTAATTATTTTATATTTTAAAAACTATTATTATTCATTTGTTGTTGTTCCTAACTGCCTTTGTGTCAGTCTTGACCCATGGCAGCCCTATAGATGAGACATCTCTAGGTCCTCCTGTCCTCTACTGCTCTGACCAGCTCCTGCAAACTCTTAATCATGGTCTCTTTAATAAAGTCCATCCATGAAGCATGTGGCCTTCCTCTCTTTCTACTTCCCTCCACCTTTCCTAACATTATTGTCTTTTCCAACAATTCATGCCTTCTCATGAAGTGTCCAAAGTACGACAGTCTGTCTTGTCATCTTGGCTTCTAGGGAGATCTCTGGCTTGATCTGCTCTAGGACCCCTTTGTTGGTCCTTTTGGCTGGCCAGCACTCTTCTCCAGCCCCACATTCTCTCCAATGCATTGATTTTCCTCTTATCTTCTTTCTTAATCTTGACTGTCCAACTGTCACATCCATACATGGTAATAGGGAATACGATGGCTTTTATTATTCTGACTTTTGTGCTGAGTTGTATGTCTTTGCATTTTAGGATCTTTTCTAGTTCTTTCATAGCCACTCTCCCCATTCTTAATCTTCTGATTTCCTGGCTGCAGTCCCCATTCCAATCAATGTTTGATCCCAGATATGAGAACTTTTTTACTATTTCTATTTCCTCATTGTCTAGTTTGAATGTGTGCAAGTTCTTTGTGGTCATTATTTTTGTTTTCTTTATGTTCAACAATAAGCCTGCCTTTGCACTTTCCTTTTTGATTTTCCTTAGTAGGTGTTCCAGGTCTGTGAGGTTTTCTGCTAGTATTATGCTGTCTTTGGTATAATAATAATAATAATAATAATAATAATAATAATAATAATAATTTATTTTTATACCCCGCCTTTTGCCATGGCAATCAAGGCGGCTTGCATATAAAATTAGATTAAATAAAAGTACCCCTATAATAGACAATAAAACAATATATATCAGATAGTTGATATTTCTACCTATTTTCACTCCTCCCTCTTCCATATCCAAGCCTGCTTTCCTTACAATATGTTCGTCATATAGTTGAATAGGTAGGGTGATAGGATGCAGCCTTGTCTGACTCCTTTGCCAATTGGGAATCATTATGTTTCTCCGCGTTCTGTTCTGACAGTAGCCTCTTGTCCTGGGTACAGATTCCTCATCAGAGCTATCAGATGTGTTGACATGTCTTTAAGGGCGTTCCATAGCCTTTCATGATCTATGCAGTCAAAGGCTTTGCTATAGTCTACAAAGCACATGATGATTTTTATTTGGAATTTCCTGCTACGCTCCATTAGCCATTGTATATTTGCAATATGATCCCTGGTGGCTCTTCCTTTCCTGAACCCTGTTTGGACCTCTGGGATTTCTCTCTCCATGTATGGTTGGAGTTTATGTTGCAGTATTTTGAGCATAATTTTGCTTTCATGGGAGATTAGTGCTATGGTCCTATAGTTGCTGCAGTCTCTTGTGTCTCCTTTTTTGTGGATAGGGATGTATATTGATCTCTTCCAATCTGTTGGATATCTTTTTGTTTTCCATATCTGTTGACATATGTTGGTTAGCACTAGAGTTGACTCTGTCACTGTGGATTGCAGCAGTTCTATTGGTATATTATCTGTTCCTTCCTGGAGTTTTGTTTTTTGCCATCTCTTTTATTGCAGCTTCTACCTCAGTTTTTAGAATTTGGGGTTCATCTTCATATGGCTCTTCTCTCCATGTGTCCTTCATTTTGTCATCTCTTTTGTATAGTTCTTCTGTGTATTGCATCCAACATCTTTTTATTCCTTCCTGGTCTTGAATTATGTTATTTCCCCCATCCTTAGTTTGAACTTTCCCTTGATTTCTCGAATCTTGTGGAATAGGTCTCTTGTTCTTCCCTTTTTCTTGTTGCCTTCTATTTTTCTACATTTGTTGTTGTAATAATTTTCCTTATCTTTGCGCACTAGTCGCTGTACTGTTGTGTTCATGTTTCTTAGTTTATTCCTATCTCCTTTTTGTTTTCCCCCTCTTCTTTCCTTTATTGCTTGTAGCGTTTTCTCTGTCATCTTTAGTTTCTTTACTTTCCTTTTGTCTGCTGGAAGTGCCTTTATGCATTCTTCTTTTGTTATGTCCCTGGCTTCAGACTACAGTTCTTCTGGTTCATGATCTATTATACTTAGAATTCATTATTTTTTATTTTTATAATTTTTTATTTTTATATACCATTTATTATGATTATGTAGAGTGATCTTGTAGCACCTTTCAGACTAACTGAAAGAAAGAAGTTGGCAGCATGAGCTTTCGTAGACTTCAGTTTACTTCCTCAGATGCATTATTTCAGTTAATCTCAAAGGTGCTACAAGGTCTGTCTACATACTGATTCTACAGACTAACACAGCTATATCTTTGAAGTCTACCATTTATAATGATGTACATGAAATAGTTACAGGTGTCAAAAAGTCAGGATGGAAGACTATAGGGAAGATGTTACATTGACAAAGGAAAGGATCTGAATAAGGAAAAAGGGGTCTATCTCCATGAGCAGGTTTGTACTAAAAGTGTGCTACTGTTTGGGATGAAGAGGAATAGGTTAATAGAGGACAGTAAGATCCTTTTAGAGATCCAGAAGGAACAAGTGACTTCAGGATGCTCCACCAGAGAGCAAATAGATACTGTATATTGGTTCAGAAAGAAAGAAATGGGAAAACAGTGAGAAAGACACTTCCAGTCTCATAGATGCTGCCTTTCTCAGACTGATGGTGATGATTAGTCATGCAAAAGTTGAAATTTCTTCACAGAATGGATGATGCCAATGTGGAGCCAACTATCTCTAAAGATCTGATTGAATGTTTGGAACCTGGAACTGCCAAAGTTCATTCCCTCTGTCTTGCTGATAACATCACTGTTGTTGCAAGTTTGTGGAGGAATGTAGTTGGGTGACTTGGAGCAGATGTGCAGTGTTGATATCTTTTGACAAGGAGAGAAAGGAATCTCAGAATGTACAAAGCCTCTGCTCAGGTTCTGGCAGGTCAAATGTCTTATCTGGAGGTATGGTGTGCATGTTTCTGTTTCCTAATCATTGTTATCTCAACATTTTCAAGGATCAATTCAGGAATGTTGTCATCAGACTCGGTGGATAAATGCCTGAGGGAAGCCATAATCAAGCTGATGTTCTTACAGATGTGTGCAGGAGACAAACTGCACAACTTGGAGTGTTCTTCTCTGCTGGTGCTCAGCCTACCTAAATATATCCAAGGAGTTGACTCACTATATCTTTACAATGGCATTTTTTTCTCTGAAGCCATTGTGCTTATTACGCTGACTGGCTTGTTCTGCTCAAACAGCTTTGCATATCCTGCTGTAGAGTTAGTGGATGAGCAGTGAGGTCACCAAACTTGAAATTATTCACCTGCAAAGTGTGTAAGTGGCAACGAGTGTTATTGAACAATTGCCTACACTGATCAAATTCAAAGTGATCATCTACAGTTCTGATTCTGAGATATAGTGTGGCTGGATTTGAGCTTGTGGTATGGCCCTGTGGTTGTGATTGTGGTGGCTAGGTCAATGAAAATGTTGACTCAGGGTTCAGCCACTGTGAAAAGCAAATTCTGCCAGGATCATAATGCCATTAGCAAATCTGTGGTGAGACCATGCCTGAAGTACTTTCCTTAAGTGGAAAGGTTACACTATTTGGAGGCTTATAGAGTCAATGTGTTTGAGCACTTGCAAACAACACAATTATTTAATTAATTCCCTGCCTTCTTCCCATCATAGTGCTATTTGTCATCCCCTCACTTCATACTACATAATTCCACTTTAACTGCCAGGGCTCCATCCTGTGAATCCTGAGATTTGAAGTTTAGCTATCTAGCAGAGAATTCTAAATGCCCTTCACTAAATGCCAATTCTATAGGCTCCAACCATGGTGGTTAAAGTGGAATCATACACACTTATACTTGTTTAGTGTGAAAGGGTCCTGGCACCTCTCTCTCTGTGAGTATGTATACGAAAGGTAACTAAGATGGGACACAAGAGGTTTAGAAAATCATGCATGGTGTGGACATAAGTAGAGAGATGAAATACATGCAACACCCAAAGCAAAAAAAACCCCAGGCAACGTTTCTTCTCTAACACCATTCCAGACAATAAACAAAGAAGCACACACATCCAAAAACCAATTTTCCACGTTCCCAAAGCAAAACAGATACATTAGTCCTGGTGATACAGTGGTTAAATGCCAATACTGCAGCCACAATATTGTGAGTTCGATCCCAGGGCTCCAAGGTTGACTCAGCTTTCCATCTTTTCAAAGGTTAGTAAAATGAATATCCAGCTAGTTGGGGGCAGTTGGCTTACAGATTGTAAACCACTTATAATAATAATAATATATAATAAATTTTTATTTATAGCCCGCCCCTCTGCTCAGCAGTTGGGGCAGGTTACAGCATTTTAAAACATGCAGAGTTAAAAACATTCCCTCATCCCACAATCTACCCCTCCCATCCCATTAAAACAAGATTAAACTATAAAGAAATTAAAATGCCATAATGCACTAAAATAATAAAACAATAGGGCAGCAGCAATAGGAAAGGAACAATGAGAACCATCTCCCTTCGAGCCGGGGGATTATTCCAGGAAGGCCTGCCGGAAGAGATCCACCTTCACTGCTTTTTTAAATGCAGCAAGAGTGGTAATAAGACGGATCTCGTCCAGCAGGCCATTCCATAGTCTGGGAGTGGTAGCAGAAAAGGCCCTCTGAGAGGTCTGAGACAGCCTAGTTTTTATTGGCTGTAACAGATTCCTCCCAGAGGACCCAGGTGCGCAGGGGGGATCATACGGGGAGAGGCGGTCCCTGAGATAAGATGGCCCCAAGCCATGTATGGCTTTAAAGGTTAACACCAACACCTTGTACTGTGCCCGGAAACTAATTGGCAGCCAGTGGAGGGATTTAAGCACCGGTGTTATGTGCTCCCTCCTGGATGTTCCTGTGATTAACCTGGCTGCCTTATTTTGCACCAGTTGTAGTTTCCGGGTTAGGCACAAGGGTAGCCCCATGTAGAGTGCATTGCAGTAATCCAGACATGAGGTTACCAGAGCATGTACCACAGCTTCCAGATCCCTCATGTCCAGATAAGGGTGCAGTTGGTGTATCAGCCAAAGCTGATAACAGGCACTCCTGACCGCCGCATTCACTTGACTAGTCATGTGAAGTGACGAGTTTAGAAGCACCCCCAAGCTGCGAACACAGTCCTTGGAGGAGAGTGTGACTCCGTCCAGGACTGGAGACTGTATTCCCAGATCTGGTTTCGGGCCTGTGACTGTGAGTACCTCCGTTTTGTCTGGATTCAATTTCAATCTGTTTTTCCTCATCCAATCCATTACCGCTCTGAGACAGTCATCTAGAGGTGAGATGCCATCTGAGGTCTGAGTCGATGATCTGGTCATGGAGAAGTATATCTGGGTGTCATCAGCATACTGATGACACCGCGCTCCATGCCTCCGAATGATCTCACCCAGCGGCTTCATGTAGATGTTAAATAACATCGGGGACAGGATGGCACTCTGAGGGACGCTACAATTAAGCTCTATTTTGGAATAGCAACTGTCCCCGAGCCTCACCCTCTGAGATCTGCCCGAGAGGAAGGAACGGAACCACTTCAGAGCAGTGCCTCCAATTCCTAACTCTCTCAGGCGATCCAAGAGGATGGCATGATCTATAGTGTCAAAGGCCGCTGAGAGATCCAAGAGCACCAGCAGGGTCACACTACCCCTGTCAATGCCAAGGTGGAGGTCATCAGTCAGAGCAACCATGACAGTCTCAACTCCATATCCTGTCCTGAAGCCGGTTTGAAATGGATCAAGATAATCGGTTTCATCCAAGACTGCTTGGAGTTGGGAAGCGACTGCCCTCTCGATCACCTTGCTAAGAAAAGGAGCAGGGAGACTGGTCTGTAGTTGTTTCTATCCAGGGGATCCAGGGAAGGTTTTTTCAGCCGCCTCCTTTAAACAAGATGGTACACTACCTTCCCTGAATGATGCGTTGATTGTGTCCCGAAGGAACACCTTCAACATGTCCCCCCCAGACGACCAGCCACGATGGACATGGGTCGAGGGGGCAAGTCGTCTTCCTCACCCTTCCAAGAAGCTTGTCCACGTCATTGGTACTCACAGATTGTAATTGATCCAGTAAATTGCCATCAGCGGAGTTGCTGGAAACCTCGTCTACGGATTCTGCCAAAACACTGGTGTCCAGGTCAGCTCTTATCTGAGAGATTTTATCTGCAATGTAGATGTTAAATGCCTCACAGCAGGCTGTCGTTGGGTTAAGTAGGGGGTTTGGTGCAGGGGCAACCTTTGTCAACTCCCCCACCACCCTAAACAGCTCTGCCGGGCAGAGCTCCGCAGATGCAATACGTGCAGAACAGAAAGATTTCTGCGCTGCACGTAAAGCCTCCCTATAGGAATCAAGATGCTTCCTAAGGCGAGTTCTGTCGGGTAAGAGACGAGTCCTCTTAGAGAGTGCTGGGTTCATTAATAAGCGGTATAAAAATGTAAATGCTATTGCTAAAATGCTATAAACATACAGACACTCCCACACAGCACAAACGAACTCTGGTAAAGCACACAGATTCCATCGCCCTGACACAGACCCCAGAGAATGGTGCTCTAGTACGTGTGTCTAGAAGTATACAAACACACAAACACATAGCCTGACACCATCACCTCTACAAACATGACACAAAATGCACACCTTCTCTGAGACACTTCACATATTTCCCCCCTACCTTCAGATGCTCCCTCCTCAGTTGTTGAAGCTTAGTAGGGACTCAGAAGCAGTTTGGAGAAAACGAAGGAAGAAAGTGGGATGGAGTGTGGTAATGGGAGACCTGCACTTCTCTTTCCAGCAATTCAGCTACATTTCAGCCTTTTTAAAAGGTTTTAAAAGGATTTAAAAGGATTTTTAAAAACTGGGAGAGACATAGGGGCTTTGCAAGGAATCATTAAAAGCATCTGGAGGCACGGAGACACTTGCTGGTGTTGTGTCAGAGGCTCCAGGCTATATTAACCTTTGGTCTGAGCCACCAGGACTTTTGTGTCATAATTTGGTTACTCACATACATCTGAACTTATTTTTTTCTTAACTTCAGCAGGAATGAATTCAGGGTGGCTGCACTGTCACATTTAAGATTTGTTTCATCCCTGTTTTCAAGGACAAGTCTTTTGTAATCGTGTGCCCTCTAGTTCTCTGACTTATGGTCAGTGGTGATAGAGACTTCCAAGAGATTTTGATATTAACAGCCCAGCTCAGATCTTGCAAACTCATGGCAGCTGTGGTTTCCTTGATGGAGTCAATCCACTTGCCATGTAGTCTTCTTTTTTTTCTTATTGCCTGCCTCTTCACTCAGTATTATCATCTTAATGCCTCTTTATTATTCGTTTAAGGCATGCATATCCCACCTTTCTTTCGAGATAATCAAAGATATCAATCAGTAATGGAACAGGAAGAAAACAATGAATGTTACGAATGAATGTTGTTTATCTCAATGTGGATGTTCATCCTCAGTGTGTCCTCATTTTTGGTGTGCTACTGGATCCTCTTCCACTTATAGTATAGTATACTATAGTAGCCTACATCTCCAAGACCAGACATTGTCACTCAAATGCTTTGACACAAATAGGTCTTAGGCTTTATACAGTACACATTTGTACATGTATGTGCTTTCAAGTCACCTGCTGACTTAATGGTGCCCCTGCGAATTTCATTGAGGTTTTTTAGGCAAGGAATTCTCAGAGGTGCTTTGCCAATTCCTTTCTTAAATACTATAGCCTACAGCATCTGGTATTTGTTGATGGTTTCTCATCCAAGTACTAACCAGGGCTGACCCTGCTTAGTTTCCATGATCAGACAGGATCAGATGCCTTTAGGGGATTTAGGCAGATATTGAGACTTAAAAAGCAAGAAAAAAAGGGAGAGGGATAGATTGGAAATAGAGTAGAGGCAATGGAATGATGACCAACATAGATGGATAGTTATTGAGACTAAATGAAGAGAAGTGAGTGTTGTGCGCAAGAAGGGGGTGATTTATTCTTGAGTTATTTGACAGTGTAATGGACTTCCTTGGTGGAATCTCCATCTTTGGAGGTCTTTAAACAAAGGTTGGATGAGCAACTTTCAGGAGGGCTCTAGTTGTGTATTCATGCATGGCAGGAGGATGGAGTAGCTCCCTTCCAGCTCTAAGAATCAATGATGAATTGTGGCTGTTTAACCAGTTGAGCCCAGTGCTATCAGCTGTGACCAGCTGGAGAATGTCCCAGACTTTGCTGTTCAGTAACTCAGGAGGAGTACTTGTCTCAGCCTCACACTCCTTAGCCAGACATGTTTGTCAGATCAGGCCAGGCATCCCTTTGCTTGACAAAATGCAGACACTATCCATTTCAATTAACACAAGAGATTAAGTAAATGTAACACAAAAGATTAAGTATACCTTACTTTTTCACTAGACCAGAGAAGGACTTACTTAGGGGAGTGATCTTGCTTGAATTAGAAAGTCAGATCAAGGGAGTTGGTCCAAATGGGCCAAGCCAGTGTTATAGCAGATCAGCAATATACTGAAATAGGTTTCCTAGCTCTTGTGGACTTTGTATTTACAGTGGGTCCTTGGTATTTGTTGGGGTTTGGTTCCAGGACTCCGCGTGGATAACAAAATCCATGGATGTTCAAGTCCCATTAAATGCAGTGGCAGAGTAAAATAGTGTCCCTTATATAAAATGGCAAAATTAAACTTTGCTTATTGGAGATACACACACACACATTAAAGCCTTGGATGCTTGAATCTATGGATAAAACAATCTGTGGATATGAAGGGCCAACTGTATTTATTTATTTTTTTACTAAATATAATCTGTCTGTAGTATAAGAAAAGCTGTCTTTTAAAGCCTTTGGGTTCTTCAGTGTAATTTCCACCGTTGGCTCAGCCTTTTTTAATTGCTGTAGCTCTAAGGAAGCATATCCCCCCACCTCATTTTGTGAAGTGCTTTTGCTTCAGTTTCCCCACAAAGCAGCTATTGGGATTTTGCCAAGTTGTTAGCCCCAAGTGTGTCTTGATTCTCAGTAAGTAAGACGGAATAGTATTGTCAGATTTCTTTAATCCCCATTTTTAAGAGACAAAGAAATTAGTTCTGTCTAGACTTTGGGGCTCTAAAACTTGCTGACTTTAAAGAGTGGCATAATTTGGGGATTCCCCTTGCCCTAAATCTCCCTCTTACAAAAAAAAAAAAATATATAGGGTTTTTTGGAGTTGTTAAGCCTCTTGTAGCTGGATGAAAAGTGTGTAGTTTGTGCTACTGGTATCTTACATCCCCCTTTTCCCCCTTACCAAAGTAGTACTCAACGCAAGGAACAGTTTTCAAACAACAATAAAACGACAACCAACAATTAAACAGAATAGCTGAAAAGAATCTCAACAAGCAGCATGCCAGATAATTAAAATATCTGAATCAGCATAAAGGTTCATAATAAAAAGCCCACCCTGGGTGGGTGGGGGAAATTATCTTCACCCACTGTTGGGAATGAAAAAGACAAAGCACAAAATGAGCTTCCTGTGGAGTGGGATTGGATTATATATTCCTGAACCAACACAAAGCATTCAATAGTCCTGTGTTCTCCTCATGCTGAAAGGGATGTGTGGAGTATGTGTGTGTGAAGTAACTGCTTGATTTTGTTCCTCCTTGCTGGTTCTACCCATCAAATACCAGCTGTGGTTCTCCGTCCCCCATTTATTTGGACAAAGTACAAAGGAGAAGTAAGCTCACCAAGAGAAAAACAACCCAAGGGGGCTTATGCAGTGAGTATGACAATGGTGAATCTTCCCTGCAAATGTCATGCACTTCCTTGGCAAACAACAATTTGAGAAAACATGCTTTGAGATGATGTGTGATTTAATCTTTCATTGGGGTATAAGATGAGGTTTGTGTTGTTGCGTGCCCTCAAGTACTGTAATTTCTCACTTATGGTGACCCTAAGGCAAATCTGTCATGGAACTTTCTTGTCAAAATTGGTTCAGAGGATTTTGCCATGGCCTTCCTATGAGGCTGAGAGCGTGGGACTTGCCCAAGGTCACCGAGTGGGCTTCCATGAACAGTTGGAGATTTGAACTCTGGTGCTAGAGTTCCTGGAGTCCTGGTCATACACTCAAGCCATTATGTCATTCTGGCTCTACCGTCTTCCTCTATCACTTTTAAAAAAATAGATACCATCCTGCTGCCAAGGCTCTCTTTCCAAATGGCAGGATCTGATCAAACTCTAGCTGTTCTGAACTAATATTCTGGATACACGCTTGTTCCGGCTCTTCACTGGGAATGTGATCTTCATGCTAGATGTCTTAAGAACAGAAGACGCAACCTTATACTGTCTGATTCTTGGCTTGATATTGCCAACTCTGACTGGAAGTCATGGCCATCTATGGTTTCAAACAAGTTGCTTTCCTAGTCCTACCTGTCATTTCTTGGTGGTCACAAATCTTAACCAGCTCTGACCTTGTCCAGCTCCCCAAATTAGATGAGCAGGAGTTTTCGGAGTACAGTTGGCCCTCCACATTGGGGCTTTGACTTTCACATACTTGATTTAATATTTTTATTCCTTTGAAGGAATGTCACGTTGAGGATGGAGCAAGCTTGTTTTCTGTTGCTCCAGAAAATAGGACACTGAACAATGGATGTAAGCTACAGGAAAAGAGATTCCATCTAAACATTAGGAGGAACTTCCTGACAGTGGTGGAATCTCCTTTTTTTGGAGATTTTAAAGCAGAGGCTGGAGGGCCATCTGTCGCAGAGAGGGCTTTGATGGTTTATTCCTGCATGGTAGAATGGAGTTGGATTGGATGGTCCTTGAGGTCTCTTCTAGCTCTATGAGTCTGTGATTCTCTCTAGGAATCTCTAGGTCCTCTAGTGTGACTCTTCAGGAAATTGACCATAAAGTCACACTGGAGGACCTAGAGCCTCCTATAGAAAACAAATGTCTAGGCATTTATAGATCTTCTGGTGGAATTTTATGGTCAACCTTTGCTGGATATTGGCCACAGAGTAGCACCGGAGGACCTAGAGATTCCTAGAGAGGTGTTGTCTCAGGTTAAAAGAGTGTTTTTTATTTGCATTTTCCCCTCACTTTCACAGGGGTCTTGTTGGAATAGTCTGTGTTAGCACTTTTTTTTCTGGCTTCTTCTCTTGAGATTTTTCCTGGATGTTCATCTGCTCCACCTCCCTTTGCACATGCTACTATACAAAAGCATCTTGTGACCCCATGTAGCTGCAACGTGTGTTTAAATATCACAGCTATTTGTCTGGAGCTGCTTGCATGGATCTTTACTTCTTGGTCACCATCCTAGCAAGAAGGAGAACAGTGGTGGGGTGAAATGGGAAAAACACTTGTTAGTGGCTCAGTCTAACTTATAATATTAGTAAAATGGTGAAAAATATTTGACTCCACTTGTTCCCCATAGTGTCAAGTAAACAGAAGGCATTCATCCCCATAAAAAGAATTGAGAAAAGAAAACTCAGATCAGAATTTATAATGAGCTGATACTGTATAAAATCTTACATAAAAGTCTTGCTCTTATGTAATTTTTAGAAATGATTTTGTGACAGTAAACAAGTGCCAAGCCATTGTGATGTAGTGGTTTGAGCTTTACACTATGGCTCTGGAGACCAGGGTTCAAATCCCCACTCAGCCATGGAAATCCACTGGGTGATAAAGCCACACTCTCTCAGGCTCAGAGGAAGGCAAAGGCAACCTCTCCTCTCACCTCACCAAATTTGCCAAGAAAGCCCCATATTAGGTTGGAAACTACTTGAAGGAACACTACAAGTTTATAGCATGAGACCTAATCTGAAGCTTGATAGTTTGTAGTGTGTTAAAGAACCTGTGTGGTTTAAATGCTAGACTAGTACTCTGGGAGTTGTTATTGTTAACTGCCCTTGCGTCAGCCCCAACTCATAGTGAGTCTCCAAGCCTCCATATCTTCACTGCTCTGCTTAGGTCCTGCAGATTCATACCCATGACGTCTCTGATTGAGTCTATCCATCTGGCATGTGGTCTTCCTCTCTTTCTGCTACCTCCTACCTTCCGTAGCATTATTGTCTTTTCCAGTGAGTTGTTTCCTTTCGTGATGTGACCAAAGCATGACAGCCTCAGTTTCATCATCTTGGCTTCCAAGGAGATTTCAGGCTTGACCTGTTCAAGGATCCATTTGTTTGTCTTTTTGGCCTGCCACAGCATCCTCAGCACTCATCTCTAGCACCACATCTCAAATGAGCTGAAATTCTTTGGCTGTCTTCACTGTCCAACTCTCACATCCATGCATCATGATGGGAAAAAACAGTTAATGATCCTAACTTTAGTGCTCAGTTATATACGTTTACTTTTTAGGATCTTGTCCAATTCTTCCATGGCTGCCCTTCCCATTCCTAGCCGCTTTATTTATTGACTGCTGTCTCTATGCTGTTCAATGTTTGATCCAAAGTATGGGAAGTCTTTAACTATTTCAGTTTCTTCATTATATAGGTTGAGCTTATGTATATCCTTCATGGTCATTATTTTTGTTTACTTTATATTCAGCAGTAAGCTTGTCCTTATACTTTCTTACTTGACCTTCCTTAGCAATTGTTCCAAGGCTATGATGTTGGGAGAGTAGGGTTCAAATCCTGCTTGATCAGGGAAGTCCACTGGAGCAGCTCATCCTCTGTCAGCCTCAGAGAAAAGCAGTGGCAAACCTGCTGTGACCAAACCTTGCCAATAAAACCCTGTCATAATTTGCCTCAGTGTCACCATAAGTCAGAAAAGACTTGAAGACATACAGCAACAACAAAATATGCAAATACCTTGTCTTAAACATTTTATTCACTGTTGTAAAGGAAAATATCCCATAGTTCATTTTTCAGGTTTTTTTTCTAGGGGGGAAAGCTTCAGAGAATGGAAATGACTCCCCCTTAATTTTTCTGTTTCTCTCTTTTTCTTTCCCTCCCTGTCTATCCATTCATATTAGATAATTTCCTATTTGACTTTGCTTTCAGGTATACAATTTTTGCACCCGGGGCTTTGTTAATGTTCAGACTTGTTAGTTTGCCCTAGAATGTCATTCTGTTGTCACCTCTGTGTGACTTAGTTCTTTTCCACTCTGTTCCCCCAAACAATAGTTGCCCCAAACATGCTGAGCTCTCTCTTTCTTTTTTCTCAGCAGCCCAGTTTTGGCTCCGGTCCCGTCAGCACTCACCACCCCCAGTTTGTTGTTAGAGAGGGTGACTGATAACAAAATACAGCCTCCATGTACAGAAGCAGTAAACAGTTCAGAAGCTGTTTGTCCCCAAATGGCTGGGGGCAAACAGCCGAGGAGTACCTTTCCCCTGCTTGTGTTGTTGTCTTGTTACCCATAGAAAATGCTTAAGGCAGTGAACACTAATAAAACCCACAGTGGAAAATAACCAGTCCTTTTTGGGCGTTTCTAGATGAAGAGCTTCTAGTACTGCTAATTTTTGCTCTTCCATGGTAAGCTTCAATTCTCACTGGCTCTTCATATTTCAATGCTGCATGTTATTATGTACTCAACTGTATTTTTCTGATGAACTTGTCTTTGTCAAAATGTCTTGTTGGCTTGCAATACTGATAGATCTCTGAGCAAGACAAATACTTAAAATTGGACTTTACTATCAACAAACCCTTGGCTGAATCTATATTTAAATCATTTCTTTCATTTGTCCATTGTGATGAACTTAATGAAAAAAACCTTTTCAACATTCGCATTGTGTCCTCAAGCAGCCTCTTGCCTAAGATGTGATGTTACTCAGTCAATATGCTTCATAGCCATGCTTAAAATGGGGGACATTTTGGAATTCTTCCTGGACAAAAGATTGAAATGTAGTGCATGTCCTGGAAAAAGAGGACGTCTGGTCACCTTGTGAATACAGCATAGCTAAAGGGGGAACAATGTTGTCCCTTTGCCTTTCCTAACCCCTTGTGGTTGGCACTTGCACCTTTTCCATATATATATATATATATATATATATATATATATATGGAACACATGTGAGCAATAGAACTCGCAGAGATGCAGTTCTGGGATTATTTTCATCATACACATACACACACCCACACAGTTGGCCCTCTATTTTCACAGGGGATCCATTCTGGACACACACACCCCAAGCGAAAATGGGAAATTGCCAATATCCAAGCCCCATTGGCTTGAATGACGGCCCATGCCTGCGTGTGCGCATCCCATTTTGTCCCCCTCTGTTTGCTGCATGTGAACCAGCGAGGGACGTGGACTCCAAGTCTGTGAAAATGGAGGGACAATTCTGTGTGTGTGTGTGTGTGTGTGTGTGTGTGTATATATATATATATATATATATATATATATATATATATGGCGAAAATAATCCCATTAGAATGTGGGTTGAATCTTTGTTGTTCACCTGCATTTCGAATGCATCTGATCAAGTTTTGGTGGAGGCTATCAAAAAAACCACTTAACCTGAGGTAATCGATCTTGCCCCACCCCGAGTTTTCCTAAAGGATTGCCATTGTCAGCTGTGTGAATAACAGATGTGAATAGACCTGGGATAAACCAGGATAAATCGCTGCATGCCTTGAACGTGCTTAGAATACATCGGCATCATTGACTCCATCTTTATTCGTAATGCTGACATATGTGAGCAATAAAACTCACAGAGATGCAGTTCTGATAAAAAAAAACAGCGTGAAAAACAAAACAGGAATATGTGAGTGAGGTTATTCAGATAGTCATGCTAAAAATAACAATGCTTGAATAAAGACTTAGTTATATCCACAGACTATGTGCAGTATTGCAAGACAGTGGAGTAGAACTGCGGCTTGTGTTTGGGTGGTGCACGTGCCAAACCTACCACTTAAAGGAGCATGCTGCTTTCATTCATATGCCTCAAAACCTCATTAATAATAATTAACAATTAAGGAGCTCTGGTGGCACGGTGGGTAAATGCCGGTACTGCCACCACAAGGTTGTGAGTTCGATCCCATGGCTCCAAGGTTGACTCAGCCTTCCTTCCTTTTGTAAGTCGGTAAAATGAGTATCCAGCTTGTTGGGGACAATTGCGTAGTGCTGAGTTCACTATTAAGTGGTATAGAAACGTAAATGCAATTGCTATTAATATCACAAAGTCTTCATGGCAGGGAGGTATTGGAAATGTTACTCCTACGTTGACTTATCCCTAACCCCATTTCCTCACGAGGAGGCCCATGGTTTGAACATTTCCTCCCTCATGACCCTACTTTTCTTGTCATGCCCACAGAGCATCCTCGGTTTCCTTTCTTCTCCCTCGGCTGTGTGAAGGAACGACTTGCAGAGCTGTTCTCCTCAACAACACGTCCCTTGCCTTCCAGAGAGAGCCTAGCTGTAATTCAGTTATGAATCATTGCTTTATTTGTCATGTCAAGCTTCAGGAGGATGGTTTAAGTGCTTTTAGTCGGCAGTAATTTGAGGCACTCTGCCAAGCTGCGTTCAGCTGTTGTCAGACTTGGCAGTGGCTGCAGCTGATATGGCGATAAAAACACATTCTGACTGCAGATGAGTTCAGTGGCTGCTGGAATTCTGCTTGTTTTTACATGTGGCAGGCAATAGGTGCGAATTAAAAGGCATGTGAATGGAGGGGGGTTATCCTTGAGGATTTCGAAAATGCTGGGGTAGTGGAGCTTGGGGGGTATATGTTTGGCTCTGAAGTTTAGAAAAGTGTATAAATGTGATCTCTTCCCCCCCCCCCCCCCCCTTCCATGTTTCTTTTCACATTATCAGCATAATGTGGGTCTCTGGAGCAAAATTAAAGCTGTAGAAACTCTTTCATTCAAAGTGAACGCTTTACTAGATTCCTTCCTTGAAGGGAACTGAAGGGTAGCTTAAGGAAGATGTGTCGGAGAGTCTTATAAAAAAATAATAATCAAATAATCAGAAATTTGATCTGAGCATATCCAGATGTGGAGTTTAAATTTCAGGCCCTTTCTGAGGTCTTTGGGCAGAGCCATTACGTTGAGCATCTTGCTTAAAAGGAAAAGAGCTCAGATAATGTACATATATAAAGTGGATGAGTTAAGAGGTCCTGTTAAGAAAGACATTTGCGAGCCATTCCAAAACTATGGAAGTTATGTCTTTTAAATGATTTTATTTGTTTGTCTTTATGTTAGTATTGTTTGTATTGTTCGTTTGTTTATATGTTTGATGTTTTAAATTTTCTAATAAAGATATTTAAAAATTAAAAAAAAAAAAAAGGAAAATAGCTCAGGAAAGAGCTGCAGTCCTGCTGGTCCATAAAGGTTGTGCTGAGAAGAACGACTTCATTACTGTGTATCTACAAAACAATATTAGATGATAACTTGATAATAGGGGAGCCAGCGTGGTGCAGTGGTTTGAGTGCATACCTTCCTTTAGTAATGCTTAGACCACATTCACATACAAAGTGATAAAATACAATACAACATGAAAGAGCAACAATATAAAAGTACTGCATAAAAACCTTGCATATAAAAATAAAATAAAATTGAGTACAGTTAAAATACATAAAGTATAAAAGTGTAGTGGTTTGAGTGTTGGACTGCAATTCTAAAGATCAAGGTTCAGTTCCTGACACAACCATGAAACCTAATGGGTGACCAAAGCACATGCTCTCAGCCTCAGAGGAAGGCAAAGGCAAACCCCCTCTGAACAAATTTTGCCAAAAAAACAACAACTCCACAGTAGGTTCATGTTAGAGTTGCTATAAGTCAGAAATGACTTGAAGGCACGTAGCAACAATAACAACAACTTTATAATAAAACCAATTTAATTGGGTTCTGTCTCTTATGTTTTGAAACAAGCAGGCTAGTGCTTATTTACATGTTTGAATTATAGTAATGGTTGGGAAGTTACAATTCCTCTTAATGTTAAATGCACAATATGTGCAATAGTTACAATGTACACTATAGTTGAGAGAACAGACCCTAAGTCACCCTGAGTTTATGTAGACTAAAAATAATAGTAATCCTCTCCTGTGAACAGTCATGATCCTTGCACAATTGAGCAGTATCTAGTATGTTCCCTGCTCCAACAACTCCATTGGGTGCCATTCTGTCTCTGGGTGCAATTCAGAGTGCTAGTGATGACCTACAAAGTCCTATATGGCATAGGCTTAGGCCTGGGGTAGGCAACCTTTCCCCTTTAAGGGCCGAGGGACTTCAGCTCCCAGAATCCCAGGAGCTATTGGCCAACATGGGACTATTGGCCAACATGGCTGAGGCTTCTGGGAGCTGAAGTCCCTCAGCCCTTAAAGGGGACAGGTTGCCTACCCCTGGCTTAGGCTATCTGACATATTGTATCTTCCGATATGAGCTTGCCCGGCCCATGAGATCCACAGGAGAGGCCCTCCTCTCAGTCCCACTATCTTCACAGGTACGGCTGGTGGGAACATGAGAGACAGCCTTCTCAGTAGTTGCCCCTACACTTTGGAACGCCTTCCTTAGGGAGATGAGAATGGACCCCTTCTTGCTCTCCTTCCCTCAGCAGGTGAAGACTTTTTAAAAATTTAGGCTGGGTTTTAGCATGGAAAAAGGATCTGCAAGTGCTGTATTAAGTGCTGTATTTTGTAACTTTTAACATTTGTTTAGAAGGTATGTTTTTAATTGTAATCTTCTTAATGTGTAAGGCTGTAAGATGTCTTCAACCCCATGAGATTACCGCACTACACTCTTATAGTGCTGCTGTTCTACTTTTACTGCTCTGGCTGTTTCCTGTTGCATTCTGGAGTTTGTAGTTCAGTGAGGTCTAAGAGCTCTCTGGTTCAGAATTCTAAATGTCTCTCCCTAAACTGCAAATCCCAGAATACAACGGGAGGCAACAACAGCAGTAAAAGTGGAATAGCAGCACTATAAGAGCATAGTGCAGTAATCTAGTCTTGGGGAAAAGGTGGGATATTCATGATGATGTGATGCTGCTGTCGCTGCCAACAACAGCATTCTGTTAAATTTATGTGAACAATCAGTGCTGGCAGTGTTGAACCTCTTGCATGCTTTATATAGGCCCTTATGAAACCCACTGGGTGACACACTCTCTGAGTCTCACAGGATGGCAATGGCAAACTCCCTCTGAAGAAATCTTGGCAAGAAAGCCCTGTAGTAGCCCTAGGATTTTCATAAGCGAGGAAGGACTTGAAGTCACACAACAGCAACAACAACAAACAAGCCCTCATCCCTCCTGAAAAGATATCTAGGTTTTGCTTGGTTGTCGATGCATCAAGGGCAAACCCACCCAACAGTATGGCTGGATGGTCTTCAGCTCAAGGTCTCTTGAGATGGGAGAGCTGATGTCTTGAAGTGAAGTGAGTTAAAAGATGTGTGGTTAACTAGGAAAGGAGGGAGGAGGCTGACTTTCTCACTTCTACTTTGTCCCTTAACCTTGTAGTAAAGTAAAATTGCCTCCATGCAGCAGATAACTAGGTAAGTATGACCAACTTAGCACGTGGATGAAGGCCATAAATCAATTTTTCTTAACCAAAGTTCCAAAACTCATGGCAGGGAGTGTTGATCCATCATGGGGCAAGCGGCCATGTAGAAATGAAGGTGGAATATCATCCATGAAGGTGGATTGATGGATGACCATCTATCGGGTATGCTTTGATTTTGAGTTCCTGCATGGCAGGGGGGTTGGACTGGATGGCTCTTGTGATCTCTTCCAACTCTGATTCTATGATTCTATGATTCTAATCAGTTTGTTAGTGCGTTTTATGAATGATTGATAATATTCTGGAAATAAAGTTGGCACTGCTTTAGCCATGCATTAAATATATCTCTTTTATGCAAACATGCATAAAAGTTTCAGAATATTTACTTTAGAATATTCATTTAGAGAATGGCTAACAAATCAGTCATCACCGAAACACCCAAATTATTATGGATATAATCAGGTACTGATTATACCTATGATCAGTATAACAGATCATGCTTGATTTTGTTTTGTTCTTTCAGAAATTGGGGTGAGGGTGGGGATAAAAATGTATATAGTTGCTTTGCAGAATGTAAAGTGAAACATGAACTATTTTTCTCTAATTGCCTCATCAGATTTCCTTTAAACTTTTAGTGTCTGCATGCACTCTCTGCTCTGCACAGATGACATCAGTGCTTCTTACACAACTGCCTTGTTTTGCAGTATCTGCTGTTGATGAAACAAGAACACTGCTGAATTGCTAACAATTCTGCAGTATCATTGCTTTATTGCTTGTACAGTTTCACAGAGATCCTCGCTTTTGCTTTTCTCTTTTGAAAGACACACTGATAGCCCTCAGCTGCTCTCATTCATGTTTCTCAGGCCCACCATTTCTTTCCCAAATCCTCATTGTCAGCGGCTGAATTGGGAGGTCACTTTAAAACAAAACAAAAGTGTGTATTTGTGCAAATTCCATTTTCTGGAAATATCAGAGTGCTTTTCCTCTAAGTTCCAGGCTCAGGGAGTAACAGGGTTCATTTCCAGCCCCATGCTGTGCTTCAGACCATCATGAAGGTAGGAGCAAGACCCTAGCCCCCAATATATATTCTAGAGGAATTATGAGACATATACAAGCAGAAAGAAGCACAAATAATAGCCTGCTAGCAAAGCCAGATAAAAACATTGAGAGTCCTTCTTTTAAGTATCTAGATTTTATGAAGCTTAATTTCTCTTCTTGTCTTCTCAGTTTCCTAGCTGCTTTTTTTTTTTTTTTTGGTGAGAAATGCAGTAGTTGAATTTGCAAAATTGCTTTCATAAGCTCTTAAAGTATTGGGAGCCTAGGTGAGGCTATGGTTTATAGCTAGGTTGGGCAGAGGCAGAATACAATCCCAGTAGATCAAGAGGTAGGTGGAATTAGAAAATGGGTTGGTTTTGTGTAGAATCTGAGATTGACATGACAATGGGAAGTGGCAGGCTTCTCATCCAGGTTTTAGTTACTTGGCCAGGTCCATACATTTTGGATGGCCTGTTAGTCAAGGTGGACATGGTGCTCATTGAGACTTGATTAAAGGATTTCCTCCATCAGTAATCTAACATTGTATCCCAGCATGAGGTCTGGGAGAATCTTGTTCCCTTCTGTAGTTCCACATTTATAGCTGAAGGAAATGATCACTTGACCCTAGTTGGCCAAGATGCTCCAGGCCTCTGAAGCCGGAAAGCATAGCAGCATCTTGCTCATTTGGACACCAGTTCCCATCTTCATCTAACTGTGGGGCAGGAATCATTTGGCATTCCAGAAGATGTTGGACTGCAATCTCCAGCATTCCTCCCCTTGACTGCTAGCAAAGGCTCCTAGGATTTGCAGTCGAAATACATCACATATACAGTTGGCCATATCAGCAGGCTACCCATCTGCAGATTGGAGCATCTACACATGGCCCCGCTCTATTGTCATAGAATCATAGAGTTGGAAGAGACCATAAGGGCCATCCAGTCCAACCCCCTGCCATGCAGGAACTCAAAATCAAAGCATCTCTGACAGATGGCCATCCAGCCTTTGCTTAAAGACCTCCAAAGAAGGAGACTCCATCACACTCTGTGGGAGTGTGTTCCAGCGTCAAACAGCTCTCACTGTCAGGAAGTGCTGCCTAATGTTGAGGTGGAATCTCTTTTCCTGTAGCTTGCATCCATTGACAATGGGCGCTGGCCCTAAGGCAGCATGGCCATGTGCACACACCAGCATTGAAGTCTCCTTGTTCCTAATGGCCATGTGGCTGCATGCATGCACCACCATTAGAGACAACCAAACTTGAGCATCCGTGGATTTTTGTATCTGTGTGGGAAGGGGTCCAGAATGCATCCTTGGCAGTTACCGAGGGCTGATTGTAATCATTTTGCTGTGGAAATGCCTTACTTAGAATTAAGTCTTTTCTTTAAAAGTACTCTAACTTTCTCATGGTCCTTTTCATGTGCCTTGGCTCAGCATGGCCTTGCCACAGTGTTGGGAAAGGGAGAGAAGTGTCAGAGGCAGAAAGTGCCAGTGGAATCCCAGCAACGCTCCATTGCAGTGCTAAAGGGGGGGAAATTTCAAATCAATGGGTGGTGGCAGCGAGTTTATTAGATAGGAAAGGTGGTCTCAAGGGGTCCCATCCAGCTCAGGCAGAAGCAGGAGGGGGACCTGGGGAGCCTTATAGAGGTGGCTAAAACAAATCACTTCACCCTGATGTGCTATGGTGCTCTCCAGTAACCTCAATACCGCAGTAGCTTAGCAAAACGCAGCCCTTCTAGGATGATCTCCATCTCTGTAGCTTCAGGGTTGAGAGAAGAGCTGGAGCACTTCCTCCTCCTCAGAGGATGCTGGTGCACTCTTGACTCAAAGTATAGTGAGAAGGAGCCTTTGAGCAGAGTGTAGTAGAAGCAGTGTCTCTCTGTCATCTGGGCAGAAGCTACAGGAATCACATATTTAAATGTTATCATTTAAAAAACAAAACTCGGTCTCGTCTTTTTGCTGCATCCCCCAACTCTTGGGCACATACAGTCTCTTCTCTTGCACAAATTGAACTGTCAGTTTTTTTGGGGAAAGCATGCTTGCTTGCAATTAAGTGTTGCCTTAGTTTTCCCTAAGTGTTAACACTGGTGCATTAATCTTCCTGCCTATGTTGTTAATGGCCATGATTACTTTATTCTGGTGTCAGGGGGCTGTTTGCATCTATATTAAGAGAGAGATCATATTGGTTTTCTTTTTTCCTCCATGCCCCCATCCCCACTTGGGAATGGAGAAAGGATTATCTGATGTCAATTAACGTTTCTCAGATTACAGCCTTCCAAGTCTGTGCCTGTTTGCCAGCCGCTGATGGACCAGATAGGGACATCTTGATTCTACTGAGCTCTTGTCAAGGCAAATACTAAATTTCACAGACAGGTAAATTTTTAATAATGTATGCAAGGCTAGTTGAAAAGGGGCTCATCTCTCACATTCAGATGGGAATGCGAGAAGAGAGAGATTTGATGTTTGAACTCTTGCTGTTTCTCTGACTCAAAGTGAGAAACTAGTTTAAAAATGCAAAACACTATAGAAAAAGCATAATGGATGCAGTTAAATAAATATTTAAAAGTGTAGTATATCCATGACCACTGAACACCTTGATTTTTTTAAAAAAATATATTTCCCATGTTTTTATTTTATCTTTCAGCAACAACACGAGTATCTCAAGTCAACTCACAATTTAAATAATACAGCTTTAGATATATGTATATGGAGAGAGAGAAAGAGAGAGAGGCTGTTGCATTTGTTCTGAAGACATTCAGTCATGTATTTTGGATAGATTTCTGTCTTCTGTTTTGTTCTTGTGTACAGAGAATGCTTGCCAGAGCATAGTGATAGCTGACTAAGGTTATGGTGGAGTAGAAATCAGAATCATAGAATCATAGAGTTGGAACATCTTCCATGCAAGAACTCACAATCAAAGTACCCCAACAGATGTCCAGCCAGCCTCTGTTTAAACACCTCCAAAGAAGGAGACTCCACCACTCTCCAAGGGAGTGGATTCCATTGGCAAACAGCTCTTACTGTCAGGAGGTTCTTCCTAATGTTGAGGTGGAATCTCTTTTCCTGTAGCTTGCATCCATTGTTCCATCTCCTAATCTCTGGAGCAGCAGAAAACAAGCTTGCTCCCTTCTCAATATGACACCCCTTCAAATACTTAAACAGGGCTATCATATCACCTTTTAACCATCACTTCCCCAGGCTAAACATACTCAAAGTCTTAAGTTTGTTCCTCATAGAGCTCCATGATTTCCAGACCCTTCACCATTTTGGTCGCCCTCCTCTGGACACACTATTGTGAAATGCTGTAACAGGCTGCATAGGCAGAAGGACCTAGGGCACCAGGATCCTTGTAAAAACTACTTTCTAAATCCCTGGTGAACTGTTGTCATATAAATAATGTCTAGATCAATGTAAATAGAATTGTATGATATGAACATTAATTTAGTAGCGTTTTTTTTAATTAAATTGTAAAATTATCTTTAATAAAAAATAAAATGTAAAATAAATAAATAAATAAAGAATGTCTAGATCAGGGGTCGGCAACCTACGGCCCGCGGGCCGGTTCCGGCCTGGCCCCCCCGCTTACTGGCCCCTGCCGCCGCCGTGAGTTATGGCCGCTGCGCAGCCGCGTGCATTGCGCCCACCATGTTTTCCAAAATGGCGGCCGTGACGCGTTTGTGCATGCATGCGCAAACGCGTCGCGGCCGCCATTTTGGAAAACAAAATGGCGGCGCAATTCACGCAGCGGCGGCTGTGGCGACAGTGGTGGGCGCGCACGCTTGTGAGCGTGCGTGCTGCCATTCCCCCCCTGGCCCGCCGGAAGGGAGATGTTCTGCGGACCGGCCCCCGCCTGAAAAAGGTTGCCTACCCCTGGTCTAGATGAAGGGAAATAATCATGCCACTCTATTCTGCTTTGGTCAGACCTCCCCTGCAATCCTGTGTCCAGTTCTGAACACCACAATTCAAGATGGATTTTAACATTACAGCTGGTACAAAATATGGCGCCAAGATTAGTATCAGGAACATTTAGGAGCGACCATATTACTCCAGTACTAAGGTCCCTCCACTGGCTGCCTATCAGCTTCTGGGCCCAGTATAAGGTGTTGGTTATTACCTTTAAAGCCCTAAATGGCTTGGGTCCGAACTATCTCAGGGACCGCCTCCTCCCCTACAATCCTCCCCGCGCTCTCCGGTCCTCTGGGAGGAAATTGCTGCAGCCTCAAAACTCGAGGCTTTCGGCTACCTCCCAGAGGGCTTTTTCTGTTGTCGCCCCCAAATTGTGGAACAGCCTACCGGACGAGATCCGCCAATTAACATCCTTAGACAGCTTTAAAAAAGCTGTTAAGACGGATCTCTTCCGGCAGGCCTTTCCAGGATAGAAAATCCCGGCCTCAGGCCCCTTTTCCTCAGGGGAACTCTTATCTGCCTCCCCGAAAACTATTTGTTATATTGCCGCAGCCCTCTGTTTTATTGTATAGTTGTGAGTGTTGTTTTTAACTTTGTTTTTAATTTGTAATAGATTTAATAACCTTTTAAGGGGATGGGCGGGTTGTAATTTGCTTTTATTATTGTACTGTATTTTATTGTGAGCTGCCCCGATTGATCCCAAAGCGGCGGGGTATAAATAAATTTTATTATTATTGTTGTTGTTATTATTATTATTAACAGAGGAGGAGGAGGGTGGCCAAAATGATGAAATGTCTGGAAATCACCAAGGTCTATGAGGAGCGACATGGGGAGCTGGGTATGTTTAGCCTAGAGAAGAGCAGGTTAAGATGAGATATGATAGCCCTGTTTTAAGTATTTGAAAGGGTGTCATATTGAGGATGGAGCAATCTTGTTTTCTGCTGCTCTGGAGACTAGGACATGGAGTAATGGATTCAAACTATAGGAAAAGAGATTCCACCTCAACATTAGGAAGCACTTCCAGGTTGTAAGAGGTGTTTGACAGTAAAATACGTTGCTGCCTCAGAGGGCGGTGGAGTCTCCTTCTTTGGAGGTCTTTAAACAGAGGTTGGATGGCCATCTGTCAAGGTGCTTTGATTATGATATCCTGCATGGCCCTTGGGGTCTCTCCCAGCTTTATGATACTATGATCAATAAATAGTCTAGTAATACAGCAGCTTCCTGTTTTTGTTGGTGCTTTTGTATGTATTAAGCTATATATGACAGTGTTTCTTAAACTCTGATGTAGGGGACTGACATGATTTTTTTCCAGAGTATGTCAGGGACCAGAATTGTAATTGTACCTATTGAGGACAACTTTCTTTTCTAGAAACTTGCCAGAGATTAGCAGTCAGTAGCTTGCAGACAGATACCAGTGCACAGGCCAACTCTTGAGTAGCACTAGTGCAGGACATGTAAGGTTTATTGCATAAAACTAACTCCATATTTAAAATGATGCCTCTAAGTCTCTGATTCCACAGTTGCCCTGAGCTTTTAAGACCTGAGGTTTCTCACTCAGAGGGTAGCCATAAACCGAAGCCAGCTTGACGGCAAATATCAGTAATATATATACAGTGGATGTTTGCTGGGGTTAGGGGCACAGGATCTCCATGAAAATGGGGAAAAATGCAAATAAAACCCCCCACTTTTTTTTAACCTGAGAGAACACCTCCCTAGGAATCTCTACGTCCTCCATGGTAATTCTGTGGTCAGGATTTGCCAGATGTTGACCATGAAATTGCACTAGAGGGCCTACAGATGCCTAGGAAAGTGTTCTCTCTAGGAATCTCTAGGTCCTCCAGTGTATCTTTTGGCAGAAGTTGACAACAGAGTCACACTGGAGGACCTAGAGATTCCTAGAGAGAACATATTAATCAAATCAGTGAATAATCAAAGCCACAAAAGTCAAATCTGCAAATGTGGAGGACCAACGGTTGCAGGACTGACAATGTAGTGAGGCCCCAGTGTGTCCCCCCCCCCCATAGGTATAGAGTACTTAATTGGAATTATTCCAGTGATGACAAGAACACATGGCTGAATCCATCTGAATGCTTAACTTTGAGTTAGAATGACTTTTCCTAGGTGCCTATAAAAAGTTTTGTTGCACAACAGAGGGGTGTCAAGTTGCTAGTAAAGGACTTGCCTAGAGGTCTCTCATGAATACTGTAATGTAGTAAAAGGACCAGAGGTAGTTTTAAAATGCTGTTCCTGGAAAGATACCAGATCGAGCCAGACGTGTGAGCAGCAGGCCAGTGAAATGATTTTGCAGTCTCCGTTTAATAAAGCATTGCTTAGGAACTTTATACTACTTATTTAATATTTGGCTACATGGAACATACAGGCAAGTATTTTGTCAAGCTTAATCCAACTATAGGATGGTTAACTTCATCAAAAGGAATCTCCACAAATAAAGATGGCTAATTGTTGTTTTCTTCCATGCTACTACTACTGACAGTTATAGTTCACACATTGGTATTAATATGAAATATCTGAGAACCCAAAAACTTCTAAGCTTGAAGGAGAAAAGATTTTAGAACAGGCTCAACAGTTTACGAAGTGAGAACTGCAGCTTTAACAACAACTTGCTCATGCTAATGTAAGTCTACTGCATGTAGAAGTAACTGCCTTCATTCACATGGAGCTTTCTGAAGCTGCATCACAGAGTTTCTGAAACAGTGGGCCAGGACCCATCAGTGAGTGTCACTCCACTTTCTGGTGGCAATAGGTCATTAAGCTCCCGTCTTTCTTTCTTTCTTTCTTTCTTTCTTTCTTTCTTTCTTTCTTTCTCTCTCTCTCTCTCTCTTCGCTCTCCCAGGAGCATCATTCAATCTTTATCTCACTCTGAGGTCCTGAAAATAAGATTAAGGCTAGGTTATGGCAGGGGCAGTAGGATGGTAGTGTTGGCTGGTATCCTCTCACAGGGCCAACCTCCTGTAAATGAAAGAAGAGAGAATGGAATAGAGGGAGGTGAAATATTAATTGTAATTTCTATTTTATATTTTCTTTCTTTTGAAATTGGAAACCACTTTGAGGAGACTTTTGGTTGATAGGCATATAGAACTATAAGAACTATGCTATGCATAGGAACAATAAGAATTATGCTAAACCTGTTGAAATGGTATGCATTTGAACAAAAAGTAAATGTGAATCATTTCACAATCTTCTTCTGTTAAATAACATTTTATGTTTATATGCAGAAGCCTTTTGGGGCTCTGTGCAGAGATTAAGCTGTTGATAAGATCAAGCCCTATGGTATCTGTAGGGGCAGCTGCCTAGAGAATTGAAAGAAGGTTCTTACAAGGGCTGACAATGGTGGGGCAAGTAGAGGTCCCCATAGGGATTTTTCCAGGAAATTATAGAGATGAAAGATGACTGGGTTTAATCATCATCACCTCAGAACAGTGAGAAAGGGGATAAGAGAGGGTAGTAGTTGTTGTAGGAAGAAGTCAATATAAAAGCAGGAGGGAGAGGTGATAGTAACTGGTAACTGAGTATAGGAAAGATGTTAAATGTAAAGGGAGCAAAAGGAGAAGGCAGGGAATGAATAAGAATATTTTGAAAAGCATAGAGGGAAAGTGCGTAAAATATAAAAAGTCTCTGGATCAGCAAACTCCTCCTGAAATGGTGAGAATGAGTCATGATGCCTTCAGTGGCATTGTGTGTGCTTCAATTGAGGAAAACTGAATTATGGAAATCCCTGCTACAAGGGAATTATTATGGCAAAGAATGCAGGAATTTCCAGTGAGGAATTCGATGGTAATATAAAATTATATCGGTAATTGCCAGATGATTGCTGAACTCTTCCTGCCACCATCTTGTGACTGGCTTTGCTCTTTGCTACTGTTTTGTGATTCATGGGCCTCAGTCCTTTTCACTTCTCTTGACTGAGTGCTGGAGTGTCTGTAGAAAATTTGAGAACCCTGCTATATTAGGTTTTTTGAACTTATTTAGAATATTTATACCCCGCTCTTCAGCCACAAAGGTTCTCAGAGTGCCTTATGAAGTCTGTGACATTTGAAGAAGAGTCATCCTGGCTCACTCTTGAGTTGGGTATGACAATGAGGTCTATTGGAATAATGTTTCTAATAAGCATTATCAGAAATTTTTGATCTGCCTAATTGTCAAACATGATTAAGCCACATTACAGCTCAAGAATGCACCACTAAAACCCCATTAATTTAATTCACAGATCTGTCAATCATATCTTGTGAAGGCCTTGATACTGTAATGGACTCCATAAAGAGACCAAATGTGATTTTCACTTGTGTTCCAAAACATCTGGAGGGCATCAGATTGGGGTGGGGGGAAACTAAGTTACAGTACTTGTCACACTGATGACTTAGGGTGCTTAGTAATGCTATTTCAAAGTAAAACAGTGTTCCACCAATTTTTATTTAGAACAAATGATATCAAACTGGAAATTGAAAATAAACATTAAAGTGAATTAATGAACTTTTTCTGTAGTGAGTGCCCAATTATTCAGTAAAACATTGAAGGTAATAGGTTTGAAACATTACTTCTTCATTTTAGTCCAACTCACCAGGGATTGGGTGCTCAACAAATGCAGAGTCGTCAATCATCTTGGTGCCTTATTCCCCTCTTTAACCAGGGCAGGTACCCAGCTCATCCATCCCTGATGATGGAACCTGAACACAAGTCTGTGCCCACCTTCCAGGTCCCAGTTTTGTTCTTTTTCTTTCTGGGACTCCCTGCCCCCGTCAAATGCAGCTGTGACCAATTTGCTCTACACCTTGCTTGATCTCCTCTTCCTCCTTGTCCTCCTCGGTTTCATAGTCTTCCAGATGTTACTGCCTGGAATTTTGGACCATTGGCAATTCAGATTCTCTCCAAGAATCTAGGACTCAATGAGATATCATATGTGACCTGTTCCAAGCAGTGGCAATTTTGCTACTGTGATCTTGTGTTGTTTGCCTTCAAGACATTTTCGCCTTAAGATGACTCTAAGGCATCCTGTAGGGATTTCATTTACATGTTTTGCCAGTCTGTTTGGAATTACTTTATTATCATTGTTGTTGTTGTTGCTATTTTCCATGCCTTTCCTCCAGCTCTTGGACTCAAGGGAGCTTACATAAATGGAAATAGATACAAATAAAAGTTCACATCACTGAAAACCTCCAACAGTAATCTATCAGTAGAATCAATGGTGCTTAGTAGTACCATTTCAATACAAGGGCATTGCTCCACACTATTATTGCCAGAACTATTTTAAGAAGGAAGTGTTGTTCTTTTTCGGGGGAGGGAATTGTTAGGGAGAAATCTAACTTTAAAGATCAAGGCCAGTGTCTTATATATTTTTAACATGGCATAAATACATACCAGCACAGTTATGCTTGGATGCCATGGTTATATAATCAATTGCAAAACAGGCACCATAGCCTTAGGTTCACCTTTTGTGCAGTGGTTGATGCTCCCCAGCCACCAAGACAGAAATTAGAAGTGGGAAATGATAGAAGTGAGAAAGAGCAATGTGTGTGCCTGTGGAAAGATTAGTTGCTAGGGGCCACATTTGCATAAGCACTAAGAAAATGTCACTGCTCATGCCACTGTTTTCACGCTAGCGTAGTTCTCCAACTGGATTTCAACCTCTGCATTCATATAGCTATAGTAGGAGTTATGTGCTGGCATTAATTTTGAGTCTTAAAGCAAATCAGGTCTGAACTTTCCCTAGAGGCCAAGATGACTAACCTTAGAATGGCGTACTTTGGCTAGATCATGAGAAGGCATGACTCACTAGAAAAGATGATAATGCTTGGAAAAGTAGAAGACAGTAGGAAGGAAGTAGGAAAAGAAAAAGACTACATGCCATATGGGAAGACTCAATTGGGGAAGCCATGAGCTTGAACCTGCAAGACCTGAGCAGGGCTGTTGAAGTCAGGGTGACTTGGAGGTCTCTCATTCATAGCATCACCATAAGTTGAAGTCCACTTGAAGGCAGTTAACAACAACCACAAAATTCATTTTGATACTAGATCTAGATTTTTTAAGTTGGTAACAGATTATTTTTTAATGTGGCTGCAGGCCACCAGAAGGTAATTAAATGTTTCTAAGAGATGCACTTTAATTTCACCCAAGGACTTCACTGTTTGCCACAGTGTACCTTTAAGCACTGAACATCTCTGAAGAGGGAACACTTCCTTCCCTCTCCAAATAATACTGAATAATAAATACTGAGGGATCTGTGTCTAGCACACTGGCTTCAAACTTGTTTTTGTATGGCAGAATTTCCTAAATGTCTCCCTTCCTCTGTGCCTATTCTTTAGGTAGGTAAGTAAATTTAATTCTGCCTCCCAGTCCATCCTAAATCCCAAGGAAAGAGAGTACCATACTAGGAGACCACTAGCTCTACTGCTGCTCTCAGTCCCTGCAAAATCATGAATAGGAAGAGTACAGTTTTGTAAATAAGGTCAGTGCAAACTTCACATCTGCTATAATTGTTTGAAAAATTCAGTGAGACAGCTGCAATGGTTGTTGAAAGTGAGGACTATTTTTAAAAGGTACAGTCACACTCATTTTCAGGGCAAGCACAAACCTAGTTATGGAGTGATCTCTCTAGGGTGGTCTGTTCTCTCATAGTCATACAACATGGCTGTGCATCCTGCTCATGTAAAGACAGGTATGTTAACATCAACCAGTAGCTTGGGCTTAACATCGATAATGATGATGCATGAAAGGTTCCACAGAGTTCAATAATTCCCTCTTTTGCAGAAGGTCATCCAGAGGCTTGGGGTTTGGTATCATCGATATAATGTGGCTTAGTCCAGAGGTTTTGTGGTCAGTAGGAAAGCTAACCTAAGATAATGGATTATACTTCTGAAAAACCAGGTTTGAGGGGTTCTTTTGTACCCAGTGCTGCTTCTGGAAGGCCAGATAGTTGTTGTGGCCCATGGTGACCATCTTTGGTTGGTGTGCCAGCTGTTCCCTTTCCTAGGGAGAGCAGATCTGGCCACAGTGGTTCATGCCTTATTTACCTTCTGTTTAGACTGCTGTGATGCGCTGTATGTGGGGCTCCCCTAGAAAAAATATTTGGAAGCTCCAGCTGTTCTAAAATGTGGCAGCAAGCTGTTGTCGTGTGTATGTTTTAGACACCATGTAACAACAGTCTTAAAAGAATTACATTTGCTTCTGAATTCAATTCAGGATGCTGCTTTTGATCTACCTGAATAGCTTAGGGCCTGGATATCTGAAAAATAAACTCCTTTTATATACACCTGCCCAAAATTTGAGATCCTTAGCAGAGATCCTATTGTGGGCCTGACCACTCCCAGTGGTTTGGTTGACAGTGACACATGGAGGGCTTTCTCTGTAGCAGCACCCTGATTGTGGAGATTTCTCCCCAAAAAAGTCAGGCTGGCTCTGTCACATTTTGAGTTTCTGGTGGGCTGCAAATAATAATAATAATAATAATAATAATAATAATAATAATAATAATTATAACCCGCCCCTCTGCTCAGCAATCAGGGCGGCGTACAACAATTAAAAAGGCAACAGTTAAAACATTCCTTTATCCTGCACCCCAACCCTCCCACCCCTTAAAACTGAATTAAACTACAGTAGAATTAAAAAACAGGATAGTATGAATAAAATATAGCAGCATGCAGTGGTGGCCAAGGGGTTGTATGAGATCACCTCTAGTTTGCCAGACAGTTATTCCGGGAAGGCCTGCTGGAAGAGATCCGTCTTTACAGCCTTTTTAAAGGCAGCAAGAGTGGTAATAAGATGGATCTCTTCCAGCAATCCATTCCATAGTCTGGGAGCGGACACAGAAAAGGCCCTCTGGGAGGTGGCCTTCATTCCTGAAAACCAAAGATGGCTGCTCTAGCTGTCTGTTACTTTTAAACTGTTAGTAATGAGTGTTATGACTGTTAGTAATGAGTGTTAGAACCCCAGCAGGTACCAAGGGCCCACTGCAATCTCCTTCACATGATAAAGAAGGACCCAGGTCAAGGATTAAAATAGGCAGCGGATAAGTTTGAGAAGACAAGCTAGAATGTCTTCCTTGGCAGTTGTCAGTAATGTGATGAGATGTGTTTGTGTGTGTGCACATGCACATATATGTGCCCATGCAAGCACAAAACTTTCACTGCTGTCTTTGTAGTTGATAGCTTTTTAACAGCACTGTGGAGTAAAAAGGACTATCAGGTGAACAAGAAACTAATCTTCAGTGAGATTAGGTAAGACATAAATGCTAATTTTCCAAGTTCTCAACATGCTATTGCCACCTAATTTAGAAAATCTTCTGTAAGCATTAGTTAGAGCAAGACAAATAGAGCTCCTTCTTCATTCTGGTTATGGTCAACAATTTCTGTTGCAAAATGTTAGCAAGATGTCAGGTGTGCAAAAATATTTCTCTAGCCATTTCAACAGTACAGTTATTTAGGTCACCGGAAAAGAATTGCTAACCTGCCTGTCTAAAGAGATACATATTACTTCTCTGTTGCTCAGAAAAAGGGAGGAAAAAGGAAACCAACACATTATGTGAAGCTTTTCTGCCTAGCCAGTTGGAATTGATTTTCACTTGCTACAAACAAATCCATTCTCCTATCCTGGCTTCTCTGGAGTTGAGGGCAAGACTGAGCGAAGCTCCAGTACAGCGGGAGCAAGACAAAGACGATTTGTAGAGAGCAAATAACCCCCCACTCCCCAAGGGTGTCTTACTCTCAGCAGCAGTAGTCAATGCAAAGCCCTGGAGGAAGGTAATAGGATAATATCACCATGGGATGAGTATCTGGAGCAGCAGAAAACAAGCTTGCTCCATCCTCAATATGACATCCCTTCAAATATTGAAACATGGCTATCATGTCAACCCTTTACCTTCTCTACTCCAGGGTAGACATGTCCAACTCCCTAAGCCACTCCTCATAGGGAATGGTTTCCAGACCCTTTTGATCTCCCTCCTCTGGATGCGTTAAAACTTTCCTTTTTGAATTGTGGTACTCATAACTGGACACAGTACTCCAGATGAGGCCTGACGAAAGCAGAATAGAGTGGCACTATTACTTCCCTTTATCTAGAAGTACCAGTATGGAGAGAACACAGGCAAATTAGAACATTGGCAACAGCCAGTGGGAGCTAAGCCAGGAAAAGGTGGGGGCTGCTACCAAGAGCGAGTATAAATAGATGGACAAAGCAGTGTTTGGAGTGAGTGAAGAGAGTTTTATTTTACCTTGAAGGGTTTAGCAGCCAAGGAGGCTAGGGAAGACTGCTAGGAGGTGCAGTTAGAAGTGGGTTTATGTACCCAAGATAGAGAGATGTTTAGTGTGCCCTGAGGGGTGAATAGCCATTGAGGCGAAGATAGGCTGCTGTGAGGCGCAGTTAGTAAGGGTTTTAGGTACTCAGGATAGGGACGAGGGGTGTCCTTAATTAAATTGTTGTACACTCATCCCTCCATATTTACTGGGGTTAGGGGCACAGGACCCCCATGAATGTGAGGAAACCGCAAATAATAAGAACACCATGTTTTTATCTGAGAGAACACCTCTCTAGGAATCTCTAGGTTCTTCAGTGCAGCTCTGTGGTCAACATCTGCCAGACATTGACCATAGAATTGCACTGGGGGAGCTACAAATAACTAGTGGAGTGTTCTCTCTAGGAATCTTTAAGTACTTCAGTGTCACTTTTGGTTAGAATTGACCATAGAATTGCACTGGAAGTCCTAGATATTCTAGAGAGAACATATTAATAAAATCCATGAATAATCAAATTTGCAAAAGTCAACGCTGAAAATGTGGAGGGACGAGTATAGTGTCCTGCCGGAGACGTAGTGTTTGGTGACTAGTGGAGTCACAGGTAACCAGAAGAGGTATAAGATACAAAATTTTAATATAGGTTCTGAGAGAACTTAGTCTGTAGGGGATATATGTAGAAAGCTATAAAGAAACGATTACAAGGACAAGCTAAAGAAACTGTTAAACTGTGAAACTAATAATGTATTTATATACTGTATCCATTGTGAACACCATCCACTAAGAGAGATGCTGTATTCAGCCTGACTTGAAAATAAATTTATTATTCTGTTTCAACAAGCAGTTGGTGGCAGCAGTGGAATAAAAAGACCCATTGTGCTGCCATCAGAGTAAAGTAATTGGGTGGGTGAGTATCATCTTCACAAAATTGATGTCAGCGGTGGCACACAATCATAAAGAGTGAAAGGCTTTAAGAAATTTTGGCAGTGCCACGTTGTCACCTTCACAACCAGCCTTGCCCACTAGAAAATCCCTGGAATCCTTTGAAATCAAGTTTTTTTTTTGGGCGAACCATTATAAATTCCACTGAAACAGGTGTGGTTCCCTACCACATCTCATTAGACTGAAATGGTCACCTAATCTGTATATCTCTGGGTTACCCGTTTATCTTCTGAACATGGTAACATCTATACAAGCAGAGTGAACATCAACACTTCACTTAAGCATTCATAAAGACTGGAATCCCAGAATATTTGTATGGAAGAAAGAGCAGGCTCTCTGTTAATCTTTTAGGCCAGGGGTAGGCAACCTTTCCCCTTTAAGGGCCAAGGGACTTCAGCTCCCAGAATCCCAGGAGCTACTGGCCAACATGGGACTATTGGCCAACATGGCTGAGGCTTCTGGGAGCTGAAGTCCCTCGGCCCTTAAAGGGGAGAGGTTGCCTATCCCTGTTTTAGGCTATTTATTATATACAACAGGGGTAGGCAACCTTTCCCCTTTAAGGGCCGAGGGACTTCAGCTCCCAGAAGCCTCAGCCATGTTGGCCAATAGTCCCATGTTGGCCAATAGCTCCTGGGATTCTGGGAGCTGAAGTCCCTCGGCCCTTAAAGGGGAAAGGTTGCCTACCCCTGATATACAATCATAGATATCCACACATACACACTCACTTTCGGGAGAAACATAGATGTGCAAATGCATAGGCGTGTTATTCTAATTACATTAGATTGCATGTAAGACACCATCTATTCATTACTTTACAATGTATGGCAAGTATGATGTTACACTTTCAATCTTTATACTATCTGATAAGAAGAATATAAAGAATATCATTTGAGATGTGGTGCAGGAGAACAGTGCTGATGATAGTGTGGACAGCCAAAAAGGCAAACAAATGGGTCCTTGAACAGATGAAACCTGGAAACCTGGAAGCCAAGATAATTAAATTGAGGCTGTCATACTTTCGCCATATCGTGATAAAGCATGACTCATTAGAAATGACAGTGATGCTAGGGAAGATGGTGTGTTGTAGAAAGAGAGGAAGACCACATGCTAAATGGATAGAGTCAATTGGGGAGGTCATGGGCCTGGATTTGCAAGGCCTAAGCAGAACAGTGAAGGATGAGGGGGACTGGAGATGTCTCATCCACAGGGTCAGCATGAGTTGGAGTGGAAGTGAAGGCAGTTAACAACAAATCATCTGCATCTCTTTTTTTGAGCAATAGTGAAGTAATATGTATCTCTTTAGCAGATTTCTCTATAGTTAAAACATAGAGGAACATTCTGTTGAGCAACTGCACATTTCTAAACAGGAACCTGTGAATATACAGGCATCCAAGGGGGTAATATCCCTGGGCATTACAATACCTAGCAGAATGGGAAATATATCTATTTGGCATAGCCTAGTGGAAAACATGAGCATATCTTTGTTACCAGCTCAGAACATCAGCTGCTTATCAATACTGTTCTTCTTGGAGATTGTCAAGCAGTTTGACTTCTATCTCTATTATACAGAGTTTTAACTGCTGTGAGCCACCCTGAATGTTTGACAGGGGGCAGGGTACAAATAAAATATCATCATCATCATCATTATCATCTCCTTTTGGCTTGCGGGATCAGTTGTATTCCCTATCAGTATGATTAAACCCAAAGACAAGCTGGTGAAGGATCCACAGATTATCTAGTTGGGGTGGTGCTCAATGATCAGAAGAAGAACCCAGGTACAAGATGTCTAATTGCTCTTTTTCTCACTTGGGCCAGCATCCTTCCAGTTTCGTTTATATCCTATACTAAAGTGCCCCTATTTTTTGTGATGCAGAGGTCTTTTAAAGTAAAAAGTGAGCAGAAGTCACTTCACACTGACTTCCAGCCCCCCCCCCCCCATGGTGAAAGTGCCTCCCACCCCCACTCCCTAGAAGGCATTTTGGGGCATTTTGAAGGGGAAAATGTTGACCTCTGTGGGAATCTTAGCAGCCACAAATACAGCCCTGGGAGGCTGTGTGACTCATGGGCTATACTTTACCCACTCCTAGTTTACTCACTTCTGTTCTTTGTACAAAATGGAGAGCACATAAAAGCTCCCACAGGGAACTCAGTAAAATCAGGCATGTCTAGTTGTGTAACTTATTTTAATTAGTCAATTTATAGCCGAAAAAGGTTTAATACAGTTTATCACTGTTGTACTATAATTTGCATTTTACAGTGTATATGGGTAGACAAAATGACCACTGATATAAAAAACAATTAATTATAGACTGCTGTTCTGCTAAAAGTGCCCCAAATGCCAAAAAGCAAACGCTGATTATGCCATTTCATATAAGGGACACCATTTTACTACACCATTGTATATAATGGGACTTGAGCATCCACAGATTTTGGCATCCATGGGAGGTCCTGGAACCAAACCCCAGTGGATACTAAGGACTCGCTGTATTGTTCTCTTAACTGCTTTTAGCATTTTTAATTATATGTTTTACGCTGTTTTTAGTGTTGTTAATAGCTTAATTTCATTTTAATTTTGCTTTCTTGTATGTTTTAATGATACTGCCTGAAATGCTTTAATTTGTAAGCTGCCTTGTGTCCTGCTGGTTTTATACTTAATGTATAATTTTTGCTTCTTTGTTCTCTATTTTGTGTGAATTTTTAATGTTTTTCTGGTACATTGCCTTGAGCTTCAGTTTGTCAGGGTGTAATTTTATACATGGAATAGATGATGTTGATGATAGAATGTCTAGCTCTGCAGTGTGTACTTTTCAACTTTACCATATGTGAAACCATCCTGTCTCTGCATTGTTCAATCAAGAGGCTGGGATGAATACCAGCTGCAGAACCTCGGACAGCTCCAAGGCTGAGATCTGGTTTGAGCTCTTACAAATTCAGGCAGGACTTGGAAGATCTAGCTTAATGCCTCATTTCCTCAGGCTGAGAAGTGCCTTTGGCCTCAGAACCTCACACTCTTTCAGTGTGCTCTTTTGTACAGATATCTGGAGTAATTTGGGGGCCAAGCCTCTATAATAATATAATAATCTAGTTGACAGATGTGCCAGGATCAGCTGGGCTGTTAAGGTTCTGAGGTCCAAATCCTATGGCATTAGTTCTGGCTAAATTCTGCTTAGTGGACCAGACTTCTGGTCTGGCTGGGCTTTTAGGGTCATAGAATCATAACGTTGGAAGAAACTACAACACACACACCATACCGGAATACACACTCCCGACAGATGGTCCTCCAGCCTCTGTTTAAAAACCACCAAAGGAGACTCTGCCACTCCCTGAGGCAGCGTATTTCACTGTCGAACAGCTCTTACTATCAGTTATGTTTAGGATTAATCTCTTATCCTGTAGTTTGAACTCATTGCTCCATGTCATAGTCTCTGGATTAGCAGAAAACAAGCTTGCTCCATTCTCAATATGTTGTTGCTGTGTGCCTTCAAGTCATTTCTGACTTATGGTAACCCTAAGGTGAACCTATCATGGGGTTTTCTTGGCAGGTTTCTCCTGACGGGTGTTGCCATTGCTGTCGCTGAGGCTGAGAGAGTGACTTGCCCATGTCACTCTGTGGGTTTACATGGCCACGTGAGGATTTGAACACTGGTCTCCAGAGTTGTAGTCCAACTCTACGCACTTGCTGTCATCCTATATCCCTTCAAATATTTAAACATGGCTATTGTGTCACTCCTCAGCCTCATCTTTTCCAAGCTAAAGATAAAACTGCTCCTCATATGGTATGGTTTCCAGACCTTTCACCATTTTGGTCACCCTTCTCTGGACATGTTCCAGTTTGTCAACATCCTTTTGGAATTGTGGTGCCCAGAACTGGACACAATATTCCTGGTGAGGTATGACCAAATCATTTGTCCTCAATGGTTGCCTCTTCCTAGTTGGCACCAGGGTCTGGGTACAGTATTACCTCCATCTTCTCTTTTGATTCAGGGTTTCTGAGTGGCATTGTGCAAAGTATGTCCCAAACGTGAATCTTCAGATGTTGGTGTAATGTCTGCATCCATGGAAGATCCTTGCTCTTCTCCAGGATAGATATTTCATTGCATAAATTGGGTCTAGCTTATGTTGTGCTGTTGTGTATCTTCAAGTCATTTCTGAGTTGCAAAGACCTTAAGGTGGTCTTATTATATGGTTTTCTTGGCAAGATTTATTCATAGGAGGTGTGCCATTGCCTTCTTCTGAATTTGAGAGAGCGTGATTTGTCCAAGGCAACCCAATGGGTTTCCATGGCCAAGCAGGGATTCAGATCCTGGTCTCCTGGAGTCCTGATCCAACACTCAGACCACTGTACCATGCTGGTTGTGGCTTATGTTGTACTAGATAGCAAAGTGAAACAGCAGAGCATGAGATGGACGTAGTCTGTGGGTGATGGTCTACAGAGATGTTCTCCTGTGAATGCCTCCTTGAGATGAAGAAGAGCAGGAAGACCTCCTGATGTACCACGACTCATGTTCATGGGAGAAAGAGTGCCATTTTATTCCCTGCTTTGGAAAGTGCCTGAAGGTGCAAGAAGTAATCTGAACTTCTGGTGGTTGTGGATCCCCACCTGCTGCTGTTCAGGATTGCTGAGTTCTGCTTCCATTTCATCTTGCCAACTTTTGAAGCTCTATTGTTTGGCAAGGCGAGAGCATCTGAGCATGACGCTGCAACCACTTAATAGCATGGAAAGTTCAAGTCAAGCATTTGCAGGGTTTCCTTTTTCCCTTTTTCAGAGCAGATCCCCCTTCCCTCCTCCTTCCTCGTCCCCCTTTGACTCACACATTGCCCTGCTGAGTGATGGGATGCGCAGTCTCACAGAGCCAGCCTCTGTTGTGTCACTATTTACACTTCATCTGAAGTAATTTCCCAGTCCAGAGGAGGCTGGCGAGGGCAATGTAACCAAGTTATGATGGGCAAGTATCCAGAGGGTATTTTGCCAGCAGGAACCTCTCAGACGTCCTTGCTGGAATTCCTCTCACCTTTATTTCTGTTTGGCTGCTTCTAAGCAACTGCAGCCATTGCTCTGAGGAATACAGTAGTCTCCTCCATTAAGCCCTCCAGCTCTGCCTGCCTTCAGGGCCTTTCCTTTCAGTTCTGCTCAATCTTTTTTTTTCTTTTCTTTTTTCCCTTCGTGTCATCTTTGTGGAAACTATTGTAGTGCCCTAAAGTTTCATGCCTCTGGGCTCTGCTCGTTTCTCGCCATAATAACAAGCGTCTCATCTTTAAGGTGTTCCCAAGCTCTTTGCTTTGCTTGCTACAAAACAGCCAGCCAGTTTCTCTTCTGGATTTTCTTTGTTTTCAGCTGGATACCCTTCCCATGCCACTGTGTGACTGAAACACCCATTTGATTGGAATTAGTATTCTGCAGACCATTCGGAGCAAACCCTCATCTGCAGACATGCACTGTCTCATTTGCCATATGATTAGATTAAGTGACATTCACTCCATCATACTCCCCTTTGCAACTTCCAGGAAAATGTTCCAAATCCAGATTCCATACGTGGGCCATTGTGTGAACAGAATGGAGGACCAGACAGAGATTTGATCTGTTCCAGCATGGCTTTTGTTGAATCCTGATCATCCATAAACTGGATTTCAAAGGCAGTCACTTTTTGTCTTGCTAATGGAATTTAAAGTTTATTTCCTGGACTGAATTTCCCAGCACCCACATGGCCAGAAGGAGGAAGGGCCCACCGACAGGAATACCCTTCCATACCATCTAAACTGAGGGCCACAACTACAACATCTTGACCAAATTCAGGGCTATGACTAACATCATAATCCCCTCTTCTTTCTCCTGTATGATTTTTAACAGCTTTACCTGATGAATAAGCCAGTGGAGCTTTGAAAGCTTTGCAACATGTGTAATGTGCATTTTGGTTGGCTCAGTAAAGGTATTACTGTTTTGTGGATTTTGGATAATACTGTACTTTGCTATATGACTAACATGGCTACCCCGGATATGTTTATTAGCTGCCCTAGTAATGCTAAAGATGTTCATTAAATGTGCATTTGACAGAAAGAATGGCAGGTGGAGACAGAAAGAGAGGATTCCTATGGTACCTTTGTGACTATCAGATTTATTTTAGGATGAGAGATTTCATGGATTACAATCCCTTTACACAACTGTGTAATCGTGCACGTATAACCAAGATCTGACTATTGTAGATTGTGTATCTGCTTGTTTTTTTATATCAAAATAGACTAACTGTCGTTATTGTTGTGTACCTTAAAGCTGTTTATGACTTATGGTGACCCTATCATGGGGTTTTCTTGGCAATGTTTGTTCAAAGGAGGCTTACCATTGTCTTCTCTGAGGCTGAGAGCATTTGACTTGCCCAAGGTCACCCAGTGGGTTTCATGGACAAGCTGGGGATTGAACCCTGGTCTCCAGAGTCGTAGTCCAACACTCAAACCACTAGGCCACACTGGCTCCCTACATGGTTATTATTATCCATCAAGATGACTCTGACTTATACAGTCAGCCCTTTGTATCTTCCTATTCTGCACCCACAGATTCAACAATCCGTGGCTTGAAATGATCTCCCCCCCCCCCCCCCGGCCAAAAAAGAATCCAAAAAGCAAACTTTGATGTTACCATTATCCATGGATTTTGGTATTCTCAGTGGGTCCTGAAACCAAGCCACGGTGGATACAGAGGCCCACTGTGCTGTCCTGTTAATGAGAGACTCACAGGAACGCTGGAGATCAAGAGGCCTGCTCATGTCTTGCAAACTCAGGGCAGCTGTAGACATCCTTGATTGAATCAATACGCCTGTAGCATGCATGGTCTTCCTCTTTTCCTACTGCCAGCATAGTTGTCTCTTTAAAAATGAATGAAGTGGATTTAGAGCAGATGTGTGGTAAGATGGTCATGGGTTTACAAAGAATTTGTTTTCAGTAAATTTCATGAGACAATCATGAGAATGATGGAAGGCACCAGGAGTTTAAGAGATGGTGGGAGAAGGGACTTGCCTGCACTTAGGGGGGTTGCAGACTGCCAGAAATAGTGCAAATTGAGCCCACTTTTAGGGTTAGGGTTAGTGCTAGGGAATCATGGGAATTGTTTTTTTTCTGAGACATTGAGCCTTCTCTGTCAGAGAGCTCGTGTGCCACAATAAACTACAGTTCCCATGATTCCCTAACCCTAACCCTTAAAGTGGACTCAATTTGCACTATTTCTGGCAGTCTGCAAACCCCCCCCCCCCCTTAGTCTGCCATCGGAGAGGGAGCATTTCAGCCAGCTCCTTGGTAAAAAGGCAAAGAAAGCTTCAGAGAATCTGGTGTTTTGCTTGTTTTGAAGGAAACGTATGGATGGGTAGAGAGCTGGCTTAGGTGGAAATATAATATTTGTTTATTTATTTATTTGATTTACATCCCGTCTTTCTCCCTGGAGGGGAGATTTTATGGTACACACACCTCTTTATGAAGTTAATGTTTATTTTCTTTAATGTCATTTTGAGAGAAAAAATGATTCAGTCACTTCTACTAGTGTGATTTTTCCAGCCTAGCACCTTTCACACATTAGACTACAACCTCATCATCCCCAATGATTCCCGTCATTTCCATTGTCTGGAGGGGATCAAGTTGATGGAGGCTGCGCTGTAGAATCATAGAGTTGGAATAGAGTCATAAAGTTGGAAGAGACCTCAAGGTCCATCAGGTTCAACCCCCTGCCATTCAAGAAAGAATGACACAATCAACAGATGGCCATCCAGTCTTTGTTTAAAAACCGCCCAAGAAGGAGACTCCACCACACTCCAGGGCAGCGTCTTCCACGGTCAAACAGCTCTCATGAAAAAAGTGTTGGTTTTTGGGATATTTCGGGTTTCAGAATTCCGGACAAAGGAGACTCAACCTGTAAATTAAAATATAATAACAACAGCAACATTGTGCACATATAGGCACATGTGTTGTGTGTGTAAATGTAATGGCTCCATAAATACATTGACAAAAAAGTACTGCAGATGAGCAAGAGTGCCATGCTACAAATGCTGGGAGGATTGTAAACTCAGCAGGTGTGACATGTAAATCTTGCATTGCAGCATTATGTGGCAAAGTTTTTTCCAGTAGCTCAGTTTACAATAGCTCAGGCAGGAAGCTCTTTCTTCAAGTTTTGAGGAGGCCTTTGCAAATATTCCTTTTTTTTCCATTGTTGGATCTTCTCTTCTACATCTCAACCTCCCCCCCCCCCATTCTTTTAAAAAAAAACAACACCCTCCATCTTCTATCTCTTTGGAGAGCAACTAGTACAGCATTGGCTTGGAAATGGCTGGAAAACATAATTAATTAAACACTAATTGTCAAACCAGTTGTTGTTAGGCTTAACATTTGACTTGTTTATTATCTGGAGGTTAAAAGGGAAGAATTAATGATCTAACAAATTGCTCACTGCTCATAAATGTCCACCTTGTTGCATACTGAATTATTATTTTAGAAAAAGAGCACCTTTTAAAAAGAAGTCCAGAAATGGCGTAATCATGATGAGCACCATGTTTAAAATTGTCTAGGTAGCTGCGGAGGCAAATGGCTTGCTTAATAAAGCTTAATGACTGATTTTTCCCTCCACTAATCAGAGCGAAGAATGTGGTTCATTAAGATAATTCACTGAGCAGTTGGTTAACTGACAGTACTAGACACAAAGTCCCAGGTTCTTTGCTTTTCTTGAAATAAAAGACAGAGAAGAAAGATCTTGGCTCTCTCAAATCATCTTTATTAGGAAGATAGCAGACAGAAGGGTTATTAATTTTTAAAGGCGGTTCTCTGCCTGGAGCTGCACCATTTTAGATAGTACTGAACAAGCTGTCGGTGTGCCAGGCAGGGAGAATATTTCAGTCTGTATCTTGGTCTGGGAGCAGAGAGATAAATTTTGAAACTAGCTTTTGGTATGAAGAATTGAGCTGTATACAGTAACATCCAAAACCCACAAAACAGCAATACCTTTATTGGGACAACCCAAATGCACAAAATACATGTTGCAAGCTTTTGAAGCTCGATTGGCTTCATCATCAGGCAAAGATGTTAAAAATTATATAGAAGAAAGTAAAAAAATGATGTTAGTCATAGGCCAGCATTGCCAAAATGTTGTGGTTGTTGTCCTCAGTTAAGATGATATGGAGGGATATTCATGTAGGTAGGCCCTTCTTCCTTCTGGTCATGTGGACCCCGGGAGAGTCTTAAAGTCGAGGAAATAAAATTTAAATTTTATTTAAGGAGGAGGAGCATGCCTGCATGAGATACAGGGGATTTGTGCAAAGATACACATCATACTACAGCACCTTTCTCTTATTCCATTTTACATGCAATTAAAAAAAAACACCACAATTTTATGCAGTTTTAGATGATGTTTTTCTGTTTCCATTTCTTGTTTCACCAAAATTACTGATAGCTCTCAAGTTAGGTTTTTGTGGGGGTTTTCAGACTATGAGGCCGTGTTCTAGAAGAATGTATTCTTGATGTTTTGCCTGTATCTGTGGCTGGCATCTTCAGAGAAACACTCAAGTTATTCATTTTTACTGTGACCTGTTGTGAAAGAGGGGGAAATATGTCTGGTTTTTCTTTTCCTTTTTTAAACATATTTTAATTAATATCACAATAACTAAACACACCATAACGACACAGTTTACAAGACAAAGGAGAACAAAAACAAGTGACCCCCACACAACAAATATAAAGAATTTCTTTAAAAAATACCACAAAACACTTTTATAATGACTTTCTTCCATGCATACCTTGCTATCACTAACACTTATTGTTTTATCTTGTACTGAACGTAAACATATAATTCTATTTTTTAAACAAAAATCGTGTTTGATCTAATACAATCAAGTAAACTTTAAAAATTGTATTTATATCTTAATTATAATTATAATAATTCTCATGTTTAATTCAATTTCTTTTTCAATCCACATATCTGCTTTTATACATAACTTCTTTACTTTGTTCTACTAATTTAAAACAGTAACATCTCCCCAGCATTTTTTCAGATACTCGTATAGTACATGTCATTCTTTTTAAATAAATTACTTAGTTTTATCCCTCATCCAACAAGTCATCCTATCCAATTCTGCCATCTCATACAGTTTAATCAACCATTGTGCAATTGATGGTGTTTCCTCTTTTTTTTCCATACTCGTGCATATATCACTCTTGCACGTCAACATGTAAAAAATAAGTCTTCCGAACCTTTTCTGTATAGGGGCTGATTTTTCAAGATTGCGCTTTCCTTTCTCTTTCAGAGTTTCCACGTCTTCCACAATGAATCCCGTTTACAGCCCCGTTCAACCTGGGGCTCCCTATGGAAACCCTAAGAACATGGCCTATACAGGTAAGATGTGGGGAAAAAATACCTAGGTCTCACTCAGGTGTCTGGGCTTTATCACTTCAGACTGCAGCTGAAAAGGTTGCTCACATGAAGCTTCTACATATATTTATCTAAGAAAAGGGGAAAAGGACAATTCCCCCTCTCCTACAGCATATATGTCTGACATCTAGCTTTTAGTATGTAGAGAGATCTTGTAGCACCTTTGAGACTAACTGAAAGAAATTGGCAGCATGAGCTTTCGTAGACTTCAGTCTACTTCCTAAGATGCTACAAGATCTCTCTACATACTGATTCTACAGAGTAACAGATATCTTTGAAATCTAGCTTTTTAGGCACTGGGGATTTATTTCAGTCAGAGGACCCCACTGGTGGTTGGAAGCCATGCAACCCAGACACAGAACTATACTGCCTTTCAGACAGAACAGTTAGCATCAGTTAGCTGTTAAATTTGGATAATAGTGTGAGCAGTTCTGTGATGTAAGTTGCTATAGCCATATTTTTTGCTGCTCCAGAAATTCTGCCCCAGGTTTTGTTTGATGTGACTTCTATCTTCAAGAATGAAGCCATCTGACCCTTCAGCTTGTGTCTAGTACATGGTGTGTCTTATTGTTTGGGATCTAATAGCTTATTTTCAGCTTGCACACATTATAAACACTAATGCATTCTCTTTCCATTGAAGGTGATTGCTTTCTACAAATACAATTTTTCATAAAATTACAATTATGAACTTTGCTATGGGTTGCCACTAAAAGAAATTGTGAATTGTGCTTAAGGCAAATGATTCATGTGGTTGTAACTTAATGAAATTCTGTAGAAAAGCCCATAATGTGTAAGTGGAAAATATTTATTTCTGTTGTAGATCTACCCCTCTGTAACAGCCTTTTCAGACCTGCAGACATAGAAGCTACTGGGCCGCATTTCTAATAATCCTTGACCATTGACAGTTCTGACTGAATATAATAGGAGTTGCAGTCCAACAACATCTGGGAATCCAAACTTGGGAACAGCTGCTTAAAGCTCTTGAGTTTCTTTTTGTGCAAAGAGTTCTTCATGAAAGTTTCTTAATGGAATGGACCCTCCCACGAGATTTCTCCCCTGTAATTATTGTGGTTTATAATGCCTATTTGCAGTTGTTCTTGATTTGCAAATTTATTGATGAATCAGCAGTTAGGTTTGGCATATATGGCACATTTTTCACCATGCCTTATCAGTGATATGAAACTAAGTATGGTCACAGTCCCTCCTTATGATTTGGGGGGGGGGGAGGAACTTTGTACACAGGAAGTAAATGTTCAACAGATTTGAAGATCCTGATTTTCCTGGACCAATTCACGATGTGTTTGAAAATGTAGATTTTGGAAGAGATTGCCAGATGTCTCGATGAGCCTAGTTCTGTTTGAAGGCATCTTCATTTCTGCCATAGGAGCCAGTTGAATGAATCTCAACCCTGAAAAGTCCTTTCAGTAAGTAGTTAGTTAGATGGACATATAGGCCAACTTCAGTTGACGTTTGGAGACCTCAAATGTGAGACAAGGAGGTAGTGCAAACAAAGATGAAGGAACAGGGCAGGTTAAAGGAAGAAGAGTCAGGGGCACCTAGACAGAGATTGAGAGAGATGTGGGGAAAGAATGAAGCGATGGCTTATGACCCATATGAATTGCAGAAGAGACAACGTTACAGAGGCTGTAGAAGGAGAACGATATATTAGAACAGACAGAGACTGTTCCTGCAGAAAATCAGAAAATTGCTGTAAGGAAATAAAAGGCCAGGAGAGGCTGAAGATAAGTATTCATGTCATGTCTGAGCTTGATTCTTTGTGTGCGTCTGTATAATGTGCATGAATATAATGTTCAATAACATTAAAATATGCTACCTTGTAAACAAAGGAGACATGCTTATGGGCTTATGATGTGAAGGTAGACTGGAGTCTACTTAATGTTTCATGTGTGATATCAAACTCTGTTGCTGTGTCTACCTTTAAAATTAATAACAGACCCGTAAGGCACAGTCAGAAAAAAAAGAGGATAATTTCATGATGTTGTTCCTTCATGCTGGCAAAGAGCTCCTTTGCTTTTCTAATGTAAAGTTTTCTTACCATATCTGTAGCTGGCAAAGCTACTAGATAACCATCTTGATTAGCAGATACTTTTTTTTTTTAACATGGTGCACTGTGTTCAAAGTAATGTTTTCCAGAAATTATCCCAATCTGGTTGAAGCTGTTCATTAAGCAGTCTTGTTTTCTTTCACCATCAATTGAAAATCATGGTTCACATTCAGCCTCTTGGTGGCCATTTGTAATGAGCCAAAGAGTAAGACCCTTGCGTGCCTTTAGCCCAAAGTAGCTCTGTTCATTGGACTCATAATGTTCATTGGACTCCCCTGTTCCTTATTCTCCCAGTCTGAAATCTTGCCATTATTTGGTTTCTGTCTTATACTCCAAAGAAATTATGGTCCTGAAGACATTTGAGGAAAAGAAATGGATGAAATAATTATTAGGGGTTTTGGGAATGGATCTTTCTGGGAGTTTTGGTTAGCATTTTGAGATAAAATTATTATACTAGTTGAAAACATTGCATAATATTTTTGCATGCTTATTTAATTTTCACTTCTGTCAGTTATAATACTGGGAGAGAATTTGTGATTTGTTTTCCTTTTCTTCCTCAAGTATAGTAAAGCTTTCCATATTCAGACAGAACATTGGAAAATGCAGGGAATGCTACTGAATCGTTAGCTGAGCCTTTTTGGCATGATGGGCAACTGCACTGGGGGCTAGTTTTCACTTCCATGCAACCCTCCAGATGACTTTCACTTGTCATTTCCAGTTTTTCACTTTGTCACTTCCAGCTTCATCCAATTTTCAGCTGTCATGGGATATGTGGGAAGTGAGACTGTCACGTTTGGAGATGGTTTTGCATGGTTTGTGGAGGCTCCTGGCTTGAAAATTGACTGGATTTTTGTTTTAAATTGGGTGGCTGAGGGCTTCAGGGAATGTCTTGGAGGGTTTGGGGGCACCCCCTTGCACTCTGTCCACCTCTGCTATGTTGGATTGGAATAATGTGTGTCATATTGTCCTTCAGTGTCATTAATAATTAATTAAACAAACAAACAAACCAGGCATTTGGCTTGCTTTTATTTCATTCAGTTAGTCTCAAAGGTGCTACAAGATCCCTTTGAATATTGATTTAAGCCAGTTCTTTTTGCATTAATCTGTAGGACTACACCAATGTAGGACTAAATCAGAAAATTAAATAGCAAAATGCATTTCAGATGTTATGGCCATTAGCTTGAATAATAATTGTTCTTTTTTTTTAAAAAAAAAGGTTATTTTAAAGAATATTCTTTTGGTTGAACTTTGTTAATTGAAGTATTTGTTCTCAGGGTGTATCCACTCTGCAAAAATAAAGCAGCTTGACACCACTTTAACTGCCATGGCTCAATCCTACAGAATCCTGGGATTTGTAGATCGGTGAGGCGCCAGTGCTCTCTGTCAGACGAAGCTGTATACCTCACCAAACTACAAATACCAGGATTCTACAGGATGGAGCCATGACAGTTAAAGTGGTGTCAATCTGCTTTATTTCTGCAGTGTGAACTGCAGTGAACTGTGAATGACCTGTCTTGCAATGCAAATAAAGAGATTAAAAAGAAGCAACTGACACAGGATACTAGTCTAATAGTGAACATCTGCCCATAAAGTTAAAATGTTTAAATTCAAATAGTCATTTTGTTCACTAAGAAGGATGGAAAATCATCATCATCATCATCATCATCATCATCATCATCATCATCATCGTTTAAGAATATATGTTGTTGTGGTGTGCCTTCAAGTCGTTTCCAACTTATGGCGACCCTGTCATGGGGTTTTCTTTGCAAGATTGGTTCAGAGGAGGTTTGCCATTGCCTTCTACTGAGGCTGAGATCATGTGACTTGCCCAAGAATAATGATAATTAAAAACAAAACAGAACAGGAGTGGTCATTTGGTTTAAATCATGGTTTAAGCCAGCCTGGTTTAAACCAGCCAACCTTGGCCTCCAGTGCAGATTTTAGGGGGGAAACCCCTTGAAACATGCCTTGAGAAAGTATCCTGAGCAGTTGTAGAAAAGAATGCCAAAGCTTTGCACATAACACATGCTTGTATATGTACACAGGAGTATTTCCATGCCAATTCTGGTGTATATAGTAACTGAATCACTATTCAGTTATTTATCTTCTCCTTTGCTGAATTGGATGACAGTGGGGAGCAGGTTATTGTGCATTGACTCCCCGCTCCTCCAGTCCCAATTCAGCAAAGATTGTGTAGACTATCAGCCTTTCTGTTCCCTAATACTATTGCTAAGGAGGGCCAGAGGAGTAACTTGGCTATAATGAACTCAGAGGTTCTCCCCAGGGTATCAGGTAATGTAATTTAGCCCTTCTACTAGGAGCCACAGTTTGATCTATTCCTCTTTGGCACTGTGTGGTCAAAGTAATTTAGTAGGGTTTTTTTTAAGCCAAAGGAAATAACTTAGCTGGACAAACATTCACCGATAAATGCACTCATAATTTTCCCCACCATTAACAAAAATGTATTCTTCAGTCAGCAGAAAAAAAGCAAATGGACAAGGGTTGAAAAAATAATTCCAGGTTTTAAATAGATGCCAGCATCACTCTTCTGCACATCACAGCTGCAGAAGCCTGAATATTCTAAAATAGTTAGCGTCAGATTTAAAAAATTCAGGTGCCCATTCGCCAGGGATTTTTCTCATGTTGCATATTGAGGAACTGTGACCTCCTTTGCCTATTTGCATCTTGTGAATTAGTGTCCATGACATTGTATGTAGTGCATATTGTAGAATTGATATCACTTGCTTTAGGTCAAGGGTAGGCAACCTTTCCCCTTTAAGGGCCGAGGGACTTCAGCTCCCAGAAGCCTCAGCCATGTTGGCCAATAGTCCCATGTTGGCCAATAGCTCCTGGGATTCTGGGAGCTGAAGTCCCTCGGCCCTTAAAGGGGAAAGGTTGCCTACCCCTGCTTTAGGTAGTAGCAGGGTGTGTGTGTGACAGAAAGACCAATATTTAAGGTGTTACAGTGGCCCTATGCATTGTTTATTTTACTTACAGCATTTAAAACATTTATTTCTCACCCTATATCATGGGAGCCTTATTTTTTGTCAGTCATATTTCAGTTCCTTTGCATTCTTGTAAAACTCTGATTAAGAAAGTCTCTTTACATTCAGCAGGTCTGGAAAAGTTCTCCAGATTCCTAGATATCAGCCTCCGTCTTTGGGGATGCACCATTAAAATTTAAGGCACCAGGCCTGCATAGAGTGCAGTTTCCAAATTTCTAAATTCCAGTGTCATATTTGGTAATCTGGGTGATATGATCTGCCCTTGAGAAGAAGTTCACGCAGAGGTTATGTCTGAGTCAGGCTGCTTTCTTGCCACCAATGGTACAGACCAGTAGTAGCAGCATCTAAATGGAGAGCCAGTGTGGTGTAGTGGTTGAGCATTGGACTGTGACTCTGGAGACCAGAGTTCGAATCCCTACTCAGCCATGGAAACCCACTGGGTGGCCCTGGCCAAGTCATACTCGCTCAGCCTGAGAGGAATGCAATGACAAACCCCCTCTAAACAAGTCTTGCCAAGAAAACGCTGTGATAGGTTCACCTTATGCTTGCTTTATTTCAGAAATGACTTGAACACACACACACGCGTGCGCGCGCGCGCACACACACACACAGCATCTAAATGACCTAGTTCTGTAATGTTAAGAGCTTGATAACCAGCGCTTTCCTGGTTTAGCTATTCTTCTATCGTCCAGAGCATTAGCTCACTCCATGCATCTGAGGAAGTAGACTAAATCTACGAAAGCTTATGCTACAGTTTCTTTCGCAGAATTAGTCCTGAAGGTACCATAAGGTCCCTTTGCATACCAGGAAAGAGCTGTTAACCAATTTGTATTCCAGAAAATGCTGAAGAAATGGTTAGTCATACTAGTTTTTGTGGTTTGCAGTTCCCAGATTGATAAACAAGCTATATATGATTGGCTGGTAAGCTAGAATTTAAAACTGGTGTTTTGAAATAGGGTTGCGAACAATAGTTTGTACTTCTGTAATTTGGTGTGTTGTCTGAAATGAGAAACAATTGCTGAACCTTTTAATGGAAGCTACTCTCTGAGACAGGATGAAAAAACCAACTGTGCCTGACTTGACTGGAAAGTGGAAAAAAAAATAGCTTAGGTTCCATGTCCAGGGTTAGTGTAAACCAGGGACTGGCAACCTACGGCCCAGGGGCCGGTTAAGGCCCCGGTCCCTGGACTTACTGGGCCAGGTCGAAGGTTGCCGCCGCCACGCGTTTTTGCCGCTCTGCGGCTGCGCTCGCCATTTTGGAAATCAAAATGGCGGCAGCGGCGCGTTTGCACATGCGCAGTACTCTTGCGCATGTGCAAACACGTCGCGGCCGCCATTTTGATTTCCAAAATGGCGAGCTCAGCGACCGCGGCGGTGGCAGCATGTGCGGGGGGTTGCGCGCGCGGTGGCGGAGGGTGTGCGCGCACGAGCGCGCGAGCGCCGCCATTCCCCCCCACTTTGGGCCAGCCGAGACCTGGGCTATGGGAGACCGGCCCAGGTCTTAAAAAGGTTGCCTTCCCCTGGTGTAAACCCTATTATGGTGCAGTGTCTGAATTAAGAATGTGACTTGGGATGTAGACTCTGTCTTTTAAAAAAATCCCATCCCAAACTGTAAATTCCAGAAGGTATATGTTCATAAAGATCATTGAAGAGATCATTAAGTCCCATTGAAATGCATGGAGCAAGCTAATTGTGGCTTAAATCTCATTTATTTCAATGAGGCTTGGATGATGTAGTCCAGATTCAACCAATTATCTTTTTGTTGAGTGTGGAACAGATTTCCAGATTCTGTCCTATTGGAAATTGGATTTATCTCCATGGTTCACAATGCAAGGTTTAAATGAGTCAAAATAACATAGGTGCGTTTAGAAGAAATGTTTTGAAGACTCCTCTTCCATCTGCTGATTTCAGTTATTTACAATTTACAGGCTGATTATTTTTTCATCATGGCTGTTATATCTGTCTGAAGTTTGTTTTGCTTTGACAAGCAAAATGAGAGGTAAGAGGTTTGAGGAAGGATGGTAGACTTGGGCAGCTGGAGCGTCTAGGAACTAAGCTCTCTCTCTCTCTCTCTCTCTCTCTCTGTTAAAGAGTACTTTGAGCAAAAAACAGTATTGAATTCAGGGACATATTCAGTGAATATGCACACCAGCTAATCAGGTACTCAAATGACCTTTCTTTGCCCCATTGGAGGTCCCAGGGAGAGCTGGAAACTCTTGAAAAGGAAATGGGAAGCAAATTCAAATGCAGAAATGCCTAACAAGGTCCCCAGGAATGTAAGTGAATGCACAAAAGGCAGGAAAACTTAGAAGTTGCTGGTGTGAGAGCCCATGTACAGAGCGCTGATGAATCAATTGAAAGTGCTGCAGTCCTTAGATGTTTGTCTTGGCTGCCCAGGAGGTAAAGAATCATTATAAGAGTAGCTTTTATTTTTGAAACCCTGAAACAGAAACTTGAAGATGGAGAAGAAAAGCCTCAGCACAAAATATATCAAAAGCTGCTCATGTCCTGCTCTGTCCTTCGCTCTCTCTGTATGGGGTGAGCTAAATCTGAATTGTAGACGAGAACAAAACCATTTTTGTTGCCTGAAGATGGCTCAAAATTTTAACTTAAAAAAACAACACAACACTTATTGTTCAGATGGAAAATATCTGCTGTTTTTTCATGAGACCTCTGTTCATAGGACTATTCACATTGGGCCAGACCAGAGGCTTTCAAAATCAGCTACATCAAGTTTCATAACCCTCAATATGGCATAGTTTCTGTCTTTTAGCAAGTCTCCAGTGTTAAGGAAAATGCAACATGGGACTTACAGTAATAGAAATAAAATGTGTATGTGAAAGTCACAGTGATTAAGCAGGAGCAATCATGAAGCTACACAGGTGAAAAGGATAATGTAATTTGGAAGCCTTGAGAGCCAAGGACAAAGTTATAGAGTGTATATTGAAAACACCTGTTATAGATTGCAAACACCTGAGATTCATTAAGTAGTCAAGGTAAAATGATGAAATACTTGGGTTGGTCTTAAGTATGGGATGATCTATGTAAACCAATCAAAATGAATGTACACACCCACTGGGTGGGAACCGACTAGTGGGTGGTGACTAACAATGGCTATAAGTGCAATGTTTGCCAATGCATATTGTGGAGTAGTTTTGGAGATATTGTGAAGTGTAGAGATTGTGATTTGTAGGGCATATAGTATTTATGTATATAGTAGAATAAAGTAGATCTTTTATATAAGACTACTGAGTTGTCTGGTGTCTTGAGGGAAGATACAAGAGCCAGAAGAATCCTGGAGAAGTTTGGAGACATCTCAGGAAGAAGAGTGAGAAGGCTTGGAGAGTTTGTCAGGGTCTTCAGCCTATTCTCTGAAACTCTGCTGCTTGGGAAAGAAGCATCAACCACTGATCAAAGCTGGTCAGCTCTGCTGCATAACAAGGTGGTGAGTTAGAGCCAGAGGTGAAGAGCTACAACTCCCATCATCCCTGACATCCAGAATTCCCCAGAACTAGAAATCTGGGACAAGAGAGCCCAGACCAACTTTGGGATGAGAGGGGAACAGCAGCAGTTGTGGCAGCAGGAACAGTAATAGAATCATAGAGTTAGAATGGAGCATAAAGTCCATCACTCTGCCATGTGGGAAGACACAACTAAAGCACTCCTGAAAGATGCCCATCCAACCCCTCTTTAAAGACCTCCAAAGATGGAGATCCACCACCCTCCGAGGCAATCTGTTCCACTGTCAAACAACTCTTACAGACAAAAAAGTTATTTTTAATGTTTAGGTGGAATGTCTTCTCCCAGCCAGTGGAGTTGGAAGAAAGCAAAGCAGCTTCATTTATATACCGCTTCATATCACGCTATGGGATGTCTAAGCGGTTTACAACTGTGAGCTGATTGCCCCCCAACACTCATTTTAGCGACCTCGGAAGGATGCAGGCCTGAGTCGAGCCTCAGCCCTGGCTGGTATTGAACTCGCAACCTTGTGGTTTATGAGTGAGTGGCTGCAGTACAGGCATTTAACAAGTGCGCCACCAGGGCTGATCCAAGAAGTTTTTGTATGATATCTATCCCCTACTTGTCAAACAAAGCCATGTCCACAGAGACCCAGTAAGGAGGCATCTCTTATCATCTTCATACCCAGGAGCTGGAGTGCAGGCCTAGTAGACCAGAGGAGAAGGTGAGACCTCCTGTTGAACTGATAGCTCAGTCCCATCCTTTGACCCTCCACGCTGATAGTATTGAAATACTCTGCTGCAGACTGTCCACTCTCTCATCTGTCTTGCCACCACAGTGGCTCAGTGACCAAACCATCCCAAGCAATACTGCTATGTCCTCACTGCTTCACAGCATCTGAGCCAGGAGGAGCAGGATCTGGAGAGGAAATGTGACCGATGGTAAATCCAAGTGGCAACAAGCTGAGCTTCTGAGTTACTTGGACTAGAATAAGGCAGGTCTTACTCAGAAACTTTTTTTTAGTCCAAACCTTTTTTTTTAGTCCAGGCCTTTTTAGTCAGATCATCTGTAAAAATGAAGTTCACCACTGAACAAGACGCTATAATGCTAGAGTGTGCAAGGTACAACCTGGGACTTGATCATTTTTTTTAAAAAAACATTTATTTTCTTTTTTTAAAATGAACAGCTCACACCAACACACAACACATATAATATATACAACAACCAAATACAATATAACAATATATAACCTAACATGTATAATTTAAAAATTATAATAAAAATTAATAATTATACTAACTACCTTCTAACTGGAACACTAACTCCTTCAGGCAATCACCCCTTATCAAAGAGGAGTCGCCACCATACCTACTTCCTATTTCAAGCTTCATCATGTACCTACTTCTTCAGTCCTCCCTTCTTTCTCTTCCTTTACGTTCTTTCCATCCTCTACAAACTTCTCCTTATTCTTTCTCACTCACCTTTTCCTTCCTTCCTTCCTTCCTTCCTTCCTCCCTCCCTCCCTCCCTCCCTCCCTCCCTCCCTACCTTCACTCTCTCTCTTGTCCCTTCCCTCCTCCTCATACCCTACATTCTTTTTTCCTTCTTTTCTCCTCAACATTCTCTACCCCTTCAACTACCTACTTGTACCTTCATTCACTTCCCATATTCCTTCCTTTATCACTCACACCATGACTTCCTCCCTTGCCTTTTCCAGTTATTTATTCTTTATCTTCCCACTTCCCAATACAGACCAAACAGTGCTGTGCCAAACCCTTATCCTACCTTAAGTAAATACCTCCTATTCCTTTCAATCCTCTTCTCTCTTATTAGGCCCTTCTACTACCCCATTCCTGCTAATAAATTCCATCGTTTATTAATCAGAGAAACCTACAGTCACTAATGGACCCCACTTCTAAAAAAATAATAATGTAATACTGGCTTCCAGTCTTCATGTAATACTGGTTTCCAGTTTTATAGTATGGTTTGTTGATTTTATTCTTGTTATGTTTTTATATATTGTATCTTTGTACATTGTTGTACATTTTACTGTTGTACTCCCCAGCCTCATTGATTGACTTATAAAATTATTGGAAATGATAGAAATGGACAAGTTGACCTGTCACTTAAATAATAAAGATATAAATCAGATAAAGGAAGAGTGATTCCTGATCATAGAATTTGGTAGACTGAGATAGATATAAGGTGCAGGAGATATTGAAACTTGAGTAAGGTCTCTAATGGTTATATATTAGGTATAAATTTCTCGATAGTATATAGGCTTCAAGAAGACTGTTTTTGAAAGGTATAACTTTCAATTTTTATTTTATTTTATTTTATTTTTTTTAAACTGAAAAATAAGTCCGTATGAAGACAGAATGATACAGGGGCTGTTACTGAAGTGACGGGGGAAGTCAATGTAATGTGAAACTTCTGTTGGGGGCTATTTTTTTTTAGGAATAACCTCATTTTTGTATTTTGTATATATTTGAGGATCATGCTTGTTTTATGTTGTTATATAATAAAAATAAATATAAAAATTGAACTTTCCAGACCATACACTGGAAAACCTGACCCACTGTGAAAACTGAAGCTTTTCTCAAATTGGGGCAGAGGCAAAACCAAGGCCCAAAGGCAATATCTGCAACAAGTAAAGTTAATGGGAGGAAAAGGAGAAGGGAACTCCCATCCCAAGTTGTAGCCGCTTTTTGAATTACAGTCAGCCCTCCACATTTGTGGCTTTGACTTTTGCAGATTTGATTATTCACGGATTTAATTAATATGTTTTCTCTAGGAATCTCTAGGTCCTCCAGCATGACTCTGGTCAACTTCCACCAAAAGTCAGGCTGAAAGTCCTAGAGATTTCTAGAGACAACACTTGCCTAGGCACTTTTATTATTGCAGACAAGCTAGTAAAATATAGACTAGACCAGTGGGCCCCAATTTTTTTTTAAGCTACTGCCCCTTTTCCTCTTGGGTGACAACCCTAGTGCCCCCCCATTCCTATTTCTTGGCATTAGGTCTACTGTTCTACGGGGTGTGGGGGGGAGAAGAGAGAAAGTATCCTAAGCAAGGGAAGTGGCTGCTTTTTGAATAATTTTGCAAATGAAGTACAGTCATCTCTTCACATTTGAGGCTTTGACACTCGCGGGTTTGATCATTTGCGAGTCAAGGCTGCCATATGCACGGCAATCCTCTTCCTCCTCCTCCCTCCCAGGCTTTACCCCTTCGGAAGGAAAAAAGCCTAGGAGGGAGGGAGCAGCTGGGAAGGGTGCCTGCACCACCACCCACTCCCCTTTCCAGGACTGAGAGCAACCTTTCCCCAGGCAGCTCTCCATCCTGGAAAGGGGCTTGGGGGACCAGTCCTCCACCTCTTTCCAGGTTGGAGAGCTGCAAGGGGAAAGGCAGCTATCCATCTGGGGGAGGAGTGCACGTGCTCCTATTCCACCGCCTACCCATCCCTTTAACTGGCTTTTGGGAGGGGAGAATTATTTGTGATTTTTCTACTTTGACAGGGGTCTTCTGTCCCTAACCCCCACAAATGTGGAGGGGTGACTGTAAACGAAATCCTGCTTGCCATGCAACCCCACTGGGTGACCCTGGGCAAGTCACACTCTCCCAGCAACAGGACAAACCCCCTCTGAAGAAATTTTTTCAAGAAAACACCATGATAGGTTCTCCTCAGGGTCACCATGTGTAAAAACAACTTGAAGACACACAACAATTGCTGCTGGCGTGCCCAAGTTCCAAAGGGAACCTGGAACCGCATAGGTTTGTATTTGGGGGAAGGAAGATGAGGCTGGGGAGTGGCTGGGGAAAGTGAAAGAGGGAGGCCCCTCTATGGAAGGAATAGCATTCTCCGAATGGGGTGCCTGGCAAAGAAGACAAGCTCAGCAGGATTTCCACCTGAGGAAGGAAGGGCTGCATGGCTGCCTGGGTAGCCCATGCTAAGAAATATCCCTGCAGCTCCTCCCTCCTCCTCCTCCAGTCTTCTTCTGGCAAAAGGGAGGGAGAGGGAAATAAAAGGGGGAAAAAGAACAGGAAACCCCAAGAGTTGCCAGAGCATTGACAGTATCCAACCCAGGGGAACAGAGGAAGACCTGTCCCCTTCTCTTCCACCCTGGCTAGCTGGCTTGAGCTAGCGAGCTTTGCTCCTTGGGCTACCTGCAGGGGAAAGCCAAGCAGTTTCTGGGAAATGGTGGGTATGACAAGTATTTTGGTGCCCAAAGAGGGAAGGGAGTAAGGGAAGGGGAAAGACAGGGTCCGTTTGCTCTGTTCCAGGGTGAGGCAAAGCTGGAGGAGCCATGCTTCATCTCTTGCCTCTCAGCCTGGACAGACACGGCTTCTTTCCTTCAGCTCTCTATTCGGCCCTCCCTCTGTCTTGTCCCAGAATGGTGTACAAAAGAAATTTTCTGTAGCTAGGGTTATCATAATTCTCTTCCAGAAAACTTCAGATGCAAGTCTATGAAAGGTTAGGCTACAACTTTTTTCACACAATTAACCTCAAAGGTGCTACAAGATCCTTTAGCATATCAGATATTCCAGACTAACATGACTTATGGTTGAATCTGCACTGCAGAATTAATGCAGCATGACACCACTTCAAATGCCATGGCTCAATGCTATGGAATTCTGCAGTTTGTAGTTTGTTTTCACACCAGAGCTCCCTGAGAGAGGCTACATAGCTCACAAAACTACAAATCTCAGATTTTCCATAGAATTGAGCCATGACAGTTAAAGTGTTGAACTGCATTATTTCTGTAATGTAAATTAAACCTATGTCTTTGAATTCTACCCACTTGGAAGAGAACTTAGCAAAGATGGGTGTCCCCCCTTCTATTGCGGGGGGGGGGGGGAGACTAAGAGGGACTCTTACTCTAGGAATCATATCCAGGGGTTTCCGTGCTGGCCAGCCCATACAGCAAAGCACAATAACATCCAAAATCCACAAAACAGTGATACCTTTATTGGCCAACCAAAATGCACAAAATAGATGAAACAAACTTTTGAAGCTCAACTGGCTTCTTCATTGGGCAAAGGTGTTAAAAATCAAACAGGAGAAAGATATCACTGTCTTGTGGATTTTGGATGTTATTGTGAAGTCGTAGCCTTTCATGGCCGGCATCCATAGTTTTTTGTGGGTATTTCAGGCTGTGTGGCCATGTTCTAGAAGAGTTTCTTTCTAACATTTCGCCAGCATCTGTGGCTGGCATCTTGGATGTTATTGTTTGCAGTGTGGCCAACATAGCTATTCCTGGGTATGCTTTCAAGATTTCAGGGTACTGCACTTTAGACGCAACAGGGGTATCGTAAACAAGAGGGAACAAAGGCCTGAGAATTAACTTTATGAGGTCTTTACCTCCAAAAAAGGTCAAATGTTTTGATTTAAATGGGACTGCATTTGATGTGTTTTACACAGCATTTAAAGGGTTTTTTTCAGATGCAGCAACACAGAGACTTCTTGAGAAATTCAATATTATCTGCCAAAGGAGAGGGGACAGGTATTTTTACACAGGAGAGAAATAGAAGGAAGGTTTCTCATTGTGTTGCTAATGGAGTTATTTGCAAATTTTATTTTCTGAACTTCATTGTTTGTCTTCCAGAGCCCATATGTCCCCCCTTTTTTTCAAACACACATACATGTTTCTATCTGGGAGAGAAATGCAGGAAAGGGGAGCTCCAGCGCATTATCATGCAACTAAGAGGAAAGAGGGACTCTGGATCTTAAGAAAGGGTCCTCCCCTTTTCCAAACACACACACAAACATTTCTATGTAGGGGGAGAGCCGGAGGGAAGGGCAGCTCCAGTCACAAGCAAGCAAAAAATTCCACCATGCATGCAGCATCGCCACACACATACCAGGACACAAGAAACTCTTCTGGCTCCAAGCCTCTGCTTGCCTCCTTTCACCTCCCATCTCTGGGCTCTGGGTCTGACACGCCTGCACAGTACCACCCAGAGCCTCAAGGGTGCAATCTGGATGAGTTTTTTCCTGAGGTTTTGCTTCTGCCTTCAGGAATTTGAGACATGTTGCTTTTCAAAGACTCCAGCCCTGGACTGTCACGGTTTTTCAGCTGCAATGGCAACCTTACTTGCAACCCCTATCCCCACAATTCCCTGCCACCCCTTTACCGCCCCAGCACCCCCCTTCTGCTCTTTTTCCCCTCAGTGCCCTCCTGGAGTTTTCCAATGCCCTCAGAGCACTGCCACCCACTTTGAGGACCACTGAGCTAGACAGTGCAACTGTTAGGTGGATTTGTAATTGGTTGACCAGCGGAACCCAAAGGGGCTCAACAAGGCTTCTCTTCATCTTGAAGGGAGGTGACCAGTGGGGTCTGTCTTGGGCCCAGTGCTGTTCAACATCTTTATCAATCAATTGGATGAATGAATAGAGAGCATGCTTATCAAATTTGTAGATGACACCAAATTAGGAGGAATAGCTAATACCCCAGAGAAGAGGATGAAAATTCAAAATGACCTTAATATAGATTAGAAAGAAGGGCCAAAACGAACAAAATAAATTTCCACAGGGAGAAATGTAAGGCACTGGACTTAGGCAGAAAAAATGAGATACCCTGGGGGACCCAGACATTCCTAAAGAGATGTTCTCTTGGGTAAAAAAAATAATAGTGGTTTTTATTTGCAATTTTTCCACTTTCACAGGGGTCCAGTGCCCCTAACCTCAGCAAATGTGGAGGGTCCACTGTACTGGAAACCAGTCTTCCCACCCTTCCAATTTTCATGTGCCCTGTTTACCTGTTGACACTGAAATCTATTTTTTATATTGGCCAATAGTAAGTCGAGGGGGAGTATATTAAAGCACTTTGTTTACTCTTGGGGGGGGGAATCCCCTTTTCTTGGGAAAAAGCATTATCTTTGAGTCTTATCAGGGTATATTGTGGACATAGAGCCATTGAAAGAATTTTCCAGTTGGAAATCTTGGGTCCAACCTATCTTGGGGACCATCTCCTTCCATATAATCCACCCTGCGCACTTAGGTCCTCTGGGAGGAATTTGTTGCAGCCAATAAAAACTAGACTATCAGCAACCGCCCAGAAGACCTTTTTGGCTACCACTCCCAGATTATGGAATGGCCTGCCAGATGAGATCCTTCATATTACCACCTTAGACAGCTTTAAAAAGGCTGTTAAGACGAACCTCTTCTGGCAGGCCTTTCCTGAATAGATATCCCAGCCATCAAAAGACAGCCATCCTGTTCATCCGTGATTCAGCTGTAGCTATTTTTATTTGTTTCTTGTTCTTTGTGTTATTATTTTAAATGTGTTTTAAATTGTCATTATTTAATTGTATTTTAAGGGGTGGGTGGGATTGTGGGATATGAATGTATATTTTAAAGTTGTAAGCCACCCTGGTTGCATTAGGCAGAGGGGCGGGGTAAAAATAAATTTTATTTATTTATTTATTTATAATTAGTTTCACAGTTATCAGGGCAAAAACTGATCTGTTTTCCCCCCTGTATACCTGAATCCAGCTGTCCTGCCTGAGAAATCTCTTCCAACAGGAAACAGTTGCCACCTTGAGTCCCATAGTGGGAGAAAGGCAGGATATAAATAAATATAAATAAATAAATAAATAAATAAGTTTCTGTTTGAGGAGCTCAGGCCTTTATTTGCTGGTGGGGGGGGAGTATTTTCTCCTTTTGGGCCAAATTTGGTGCTGCCTCCTCCTCCTCCTCCTCCTCTACACAGGCTGGACCCCCCAGCTTAGCCACTATCTGGTCATCATTTTCGGATCCCTTGCAGATCAGAATCCTGAAAAAGGAGAAAGATTAGGGATGTTCAGGGGATGGAGTAGATTGTATAATCCATGACATGGTGGCAGCTGCAGAGAATTCTTCCCTGTCTGACCTTGGCTCTCTTTAGCATATGCGAGTGGCTCTTTGCATCTGTTCATCCCAACCTTGCAAAACAATGCTGTGAATCTGCTTTGAATTGTAACTCCCCTTCCTCTGAATATTCCCCAAGGGGACTTGCGCTGGCCCCAATTAAAACAGACAGCAAGGGAGAGAGGGAAGTGCTGGCTCGCATGCCGGGTCATGTTCAAATGGTAAGCCTCTGCTTTTAAGAAGTAAATATGATTGTGGGTCTTGTGGGTGCCAGGACATTATATTTCTTCCACTTTGATGATAGATTAACCATAATCTTGACATTTTACAGGTAAAAGCAAGTGCGGATAAACTTGTGTGAGAGAGAGAGAGAGAGAAAGAGAGAGGGATCTTGTGCCTTTTCTTACCTAGAGGATGGCTTAGGCCAGTGCTTCTCATGCTATCTGATGTGTGGGGGGCTAACAGGGCTAACAGTCCCCCCTCCCACACAAGGTGCAATGAAGCAATGCCATACTTGTGCCCATGGCATAGTGGTTTGAGCGTTGGACTATGACTCTGGAGACCAGAGTTCGAATCTCATCCCAGATATAAAACTCACCAGGTGATTTTGAGCATGCCACATGCACTCAGCATCAGGGGAAGGCTATGGCAAATCTCCTCTGAACAAATCTTGCCAAGAAAACCCATGATAGGGTTTCCATAAGTCGGAAATTACTCGAAGGCCCACAACACACATACAGGAACAACTTGAAGGCACACAACAACAATATCTTTTTTCTTGGAAACTCTCCAAGGACTGGCAGTCAATGGCTTGTGGTCTGTAGACCATCACTTTGAATACCACTGCTATAAGCCACTGCTAGGGAATTAAATTGCACAGCACTTACTCCTGCATCTCTAGTTCACTATCTGTCCTTGTTTGTCAGGACTTCTTATCACTGAAGTGGTCAACTGCTGTATTTTAATTGACAATTGGAATGTTTTGTATGTGAGGCTGCTTTTGAATACTGTTAAGAAGTTCTAGTCAGGTCAAGCTATGGTCATTTTGTTGTTGATTAGGACCAGTTGTTAGGAACATCACAATGGACTGAAAGAACATCACCGATTCACAGTTAGTTGTTGGGTGAGCTCCATATTATCTGCAGGATCATCTTCTCCTCTATAACCCACCATACATACTCAAGTCCTCTTAGGGACATCTATTTCAATTAGCCAAAACTGAGCTGATTGTTGCACAGAGAACATTTTCTTCAGCCGCCCTCAGATGGTGGAATGACATACCGGAAGAGATTTGTCAGCCAGAGACACTGCTTGCATTTAAAGCAGCAGTAAAGACCAGCCTCTTCTGACAGGCCTATCCAGATTATTTTTTAAATTATGAATTTTAAAGTACAATTGTCCCTCTGGATTTGCTGACTTCCCATTTGTGGTTTGAATTTCTGCGGACGGGAAGCCAGGAGAGACAAAACGGTGTGTGCACCCACACATGGGGCCACACAGCCATTAAAAACAACGGGGCTTCGATTTTTGCGTTTTTCCCCAATTTGTGGTGTGTGTGTGTGTGTTCCGGAATGGATCCCCTGAGAATCGTAAGGGATGACTGTATTTATTGATGGATTATAATATGTATTTTATATGTTAACTGACGTATATTATTTTATTCGTTGCTTTTCCCCACCTTGATCTTTAGGGAGAGTAAGAAATAATCTTCCTCTTCATTGAACACAACCCATGTTGTAGGTGCTTATTTCAGGACCCAGATCAATGGCTTGGATGAAAGAATAGGGGACATGGTATCAAATTTGCAGATGACACCAAATTAGGATGAGTAGCTAATACCCCAGAGGAGATGATCAAAATTCAAAATGACCTGAATAAATTAGAAAGCTGGGCCAAATCAAGCAATTGAACAACATATGCAAACTACAGAAAAAGAGATGCCACATTAGGATAAACTTCCTGACAGTAAGCACATTTCGACAATGGAACACACTCCCTCAGAGAGTGGTGGAGTCTCTTTCTTTGAAGGTTTTTAAACAGAGGTTGGATGGCCATCTGTCAGGGATGCTTTGATTATGAGTTCCTGCATGGCAGAGGGTTGGACTGGATGGCCCTTGCGGTCTGTTCTAACTCTATGTTTCTATGATTGTATGATATCTGTAATGCCACCTGCTGCATCAGCCTGAGCACATGCTGCATCAACCTGAGCGCATGCTAGGCTGATCTTTGGAGATTCAATTCCAGGCAGTTGCAGCTGGTGTCTTCCATGTAAGTGGGACAGTGAATCCATTCTTGGTTTTAATACAAGGGATTTCAAAACCAATTTTAAAGGATAACTCTTTTAAAATTCAGATTGGAGCAAATTCATCATCCTACTGATGTGGGTACTGCTATGCCCCAATTATGTTATACTTTCTGTAGAAAACTATGTCTAGCACCAAAATGGGCATCTGGCAAATTTTATATTTATTCGCATCTGGCAAATTATATATTTATTCGCATATGCCTTTCAAGTCAATTCAATTTAATCTGCTGCTGTAATTTTACGTATTTTCTTGAATTATATTTTTTTATTATAATTGTTTTTTACATTGTCTGTTAAGGTAAACCATCCTGGAAGCACTTCTGCAGAGTGATACATAAATAAGATGTAAAGTAAAGTAAACCTATGTTTGGTTTGAATTCAGAGACATAACCATGTTAGTCTGGAATATCATATGCAAAGGGATAGTAGGTCTGTGTTTTGTAGACCTAGTAGGAAGTAGAAGTAGTCTGTGAAACTTATGCTACCATTTTTTCACACAGTTCTCTCAAAGATGCTACATTCAATCCCTTTGCATTCTGTGTTTGGTTTGTACCACTTGAAAACGCAGATGGAGGCTCACATGATACAATAAAATAAAAGTAAGGAACTTAAACCGAATTGGAGATATCAGTAGATTAAACTGCTTTTGTTGGCATCATTGAGAGGAGGAAATCTCCCGCACTGTAGCCTTCTGTGGGTCTCAGAAACCTCCTTCACAGAGGTGGATAACCCCAGAGGAGCTAGTGTTTTGAGGATGGTGAGAACTTCTTAAATTCTTACTATAAGTTTTTAAAATGTTTTTATCTTGTGAGCCACTTTGGGTCCTGTCCTGGGAGAAAGGCGGCATATAGATGAAAATAAATAAATAAATAAATAAATAAAACTGCATTGGCAGGAAAAGGGAGAGATGTTCTGTTGTGCTAGACCCACAATGCCAGCACAATGTTGGATTTAATCCAAAATCCCTGTGCATACAAAACTAGTAGGTTAGGGAACAGACATTTAGTGTGAACTTTTCCTTGAGATGCTTTCCATATGCAGTAGTATCTGTTGCTGTTGTTGTTAGCTGCCCTTGAGTCAACCTCGATTTGTACCAACCCTGTGGATGAGACACCTCCAAGACTCCCTATCCTCTGTTATTTTGCTTAGGTCTTGTAGATTCAGGCCCATGACTTCCCTGATTGAATCTATCAATCTGGCATGCAGTTGTCCTCTTTTTCTCCTGCCTTCTACCTTTCCTAGCATTATTGGGGTTTTTTTCCAAATGAGTCGTGCCTTCTCATGATGCAGCCAAAGTACAACAGCCTCAGTTTGCCTTCCAGGGAGAGTTCAGGCTTCATCTGTTCAAGAACTGCTACTGTTATTAATACTGTTGTTCCTACTATGATGGGCTATGATGCAGTGGTCTGTTGGGACTCTATTCCTCTGAGTAGCTGCCCTAACCCTCAGCCTGTGGGGTTTGAGTGTGTACCTAAAGCTGGGTAGCTGGGACAGATTTGTCCACCCCACTGTTCAACATCCTTCTTTCCTGAGCTGGCTCGATTGGTCTCAGAGGTGGTGTTGGACTTCCCATGGCTTCTGATGCTGGGGGACTTTTACATCCATGCTGAGACTTCCATGTCAGGAGTCGCCCAGGAGTTGATGCCTGCCATGACAACCATGGGTTTGACCCAAGTAATATCTGGCCCCACTCTAGACCTTGCTTTCTGTGCTGGATGGGGTGGTAGTCATCTTGGAATGGAGGAGCTTTCTGCTTTTTGGTAGATGTAACATTTGCCCCTGCTTGTCCAGTGAAAATGCACACTTTCCAGTTTGTGCAGCCTGAGGGTGTGGATGGGATCAGACTTATTTCAGATATAAATTAATAAATCAGATGGGAACATTCCAGCACGTGAATGTGAAGTATCTGTGCGTGAAGTATTGACAGCCCAAACATGTCTTTATTATTCAGTGAGAGCTTGAACTCTGAAACCCTGTTTCCTTGCAGTATTGATCAGACGTGAGGAGAAAGCCTGGCAGGTGAGTTGAGGGGTCCCTGTGGCTATTAGGAGCAGACGTAACAATGATGATTGGAAAGATGCAGCAGCCTCCCAGTGGGCTGATTTACAGAAATTTGGGCAGCCTTAGGCTTCCTATAAGGGAACAGACATTCAGAGATTTGCTGGAGGCATGTGGTAATTGGATTTATTCTTGGAAAAAGGAGGATGTTTGCCTCCAGTCACCATCATATTTAATTGTTTTTATTGCGACAACAGTGTTTATGAACAATGTGGAGCAGAGCTTGAAAATAAATCTCTAAACTGTGTGTTCGTGTGCATGCTTACTTAAAAATCAATTTCCATGGTCTCATGTAGGCTTGCAATATTTTTATTGCCTTCTTCCTCCAAGCAGCCCAGCACTCGGGGAGTGATTTGGCCCTGAAGTTCTTAGCATCCAAGAGAGAGAAAAACACACCAGACAGTTGCTGTTCTTGGAGGAACAGGGAGTTTTATTTCTTTATATATTAAATAGCCATACGCTTCTTGTTTGTTCTGGAAAATCAAGAGAGAAATCTCACCATGTGTAGATACTGCTTTCCTTATGGCTCTTTCTTTGCTTTCTTTCATTCTCTACCCAGTCTTCCTTTCCCTGTGCTGGAATATAATTGCAGAGAGGTATCTTGTGCTTCATTGACTATAGGAAAGCTTTTGGCTGCATAGATCATGAAAAGCTATGGAATACTCTCAGAGAAATGGGAGTACCACTACATTTGATTTTCCTGATGTACAACCTGTACTCAGGACAATAAACTGAATAAGGAAAAACAGGCAGGATCCTAATTGGCAAAGGAGTCAGGTAAGGCTGCATATTATCACCCTATTTATTCAACCTGTATCCAGAAAATATGATATACAGTGCAGGCTTAGAGGAAGGAGAAGTGAAGATCATAGGAAGGAATGTTAACAACCTAAGATATGCAGATGACACAATACTATTATCAGAAACAAAAGACCTGGAGCAGTCACTGAAGACAGTCAAGGTGGAAAGAGCCAGAGTAGGCTTCATGTTGAACATTAAGGAAACAAAAATAATGACCATGAAAGATCCAGAAGAATTCATCCTAAATAATAAGAAAATTGAAATAGTCCATGAGTTCCCATACCTTAGATCAAACATTGATCATAACAGAGACTATAGTTAAGAAATTAGAAGAAGTCTAGGACTGGGAAGGGCAGCTATGAAGGACCTGGACAGGATCCTAAAATGGAAAGATTTACCTCTGAACACTAAAGTGAGGATTGTCCAAGCCATTGTATTCCCCGACATGTGATCTCATCATGTGAGAGATGGACAGCAAAGAAAGCCGACAGGAAGAAAATAAACCTATTGAGATGTGGTGCTGGAGAAAAGTGCTGAGGATACTGTGGACAGCCAAAGAGACAAACAAATTGATCCTAGAACAGATCAAACCTGAACTCTCCCTGGAAGCCAGGATTACTATTGAGGCTGTTATATTTTGGTCACATCATGAAAAGACATGAATCATTAGAAAAGGCAATAATACTAGAGGGCAGCAGGCAGAGGGAGACCACATACCAACATACCAGATGGTTGGATTCAATCAGAGAGGCCACAGTCATGAGCCTGCAGGAACTGAGCAGAGCAGTGGAGGACGGGAGCTTGGAGATGTCTCATCCACAGGTCGCCATGAGTTGAGGTTGAGTCGAGGACAGTTAACAACAGCAACAGTCTTGGTAAAAAAACTAGCATTAATCCTACACAACCAGTTTCCCCCAGAAACTTGCCAAACGTTTTCTTTTGTCTGTTCAGTTAGTCCAGAATATGGCAGCCAGAGTGGTCTTGGGGACATCTGGAAGAGACTACATAACACCAGTACTAAAGTCTCTTCACTGGCTGCCCATCAGTTTCCGGGCCCAGTATAAGGTGTTGGTTATGACCTTTAAAGCTCTAAATAGCTTGGGTCCAAACTATCTTCGGGATCGCCTCCTCCCATACAATCCTCCCTGCGCACTCCGGTCCTCTGGGAGGAATTTGCTCCAGCCAACGAAAATCTAGGCTGTCAGCAACTTCCTAGAGAGCATTTTCGATAATCACCCCTAGATTATGGAACAGCCTGCCAGACGAGATCTTAAGCAGCTTTAAAAAGGCTGTGAAGACGGATCTCTTCCAGCAGGCCTTTCCTGACTAGATTTTCCCGGCCTCAGGAGTTGTTTTAATTTTCTCTCCTTTTTTTGGCTCTGGTTACTGCCCTGCTTGTTTTGTATTCTTGCTTGTTTTATTTATTTTTCTCTTGTGATTTGTTTCCCCACATGTTTTAATGGATACATGATTTAATACTTTTTTAGGGGTGGGTGGGTTCTGGGATTTTTAGATTGTATTTTAGGATGAATCATATTGCATGGAATTTTAATTGTTCCGATTGGTTGACAGAGGGGCGGGGTATAAATAAATTATTATCATCATCATCATCATCATCATCATTATTATTAGTCAGAGCACACAGCAGGGCATTAAAATGTCTGTATCGTACTTTGGGCATATCTTGAGAAGACAGGACTCATTAGAACAGACAATAAAGCTTGGTAAATTAGAAGTGGCTCAAGTGGTTACGACGCTGACTCTGTTGATTGCAAGATGGGCAGGTTGGCAGTTTGAGGCCCAAGTGCTGCATGATGGGGTGAGCTCCTGTCACTAGTCCCAGCTTCTGCCAGCCTAGCAGTTCGAAAGCATGCAAATGGAAGTAGATAAATAGGTACCACTTCTCACTGGGAAGGTAAACAGCATTCTGTGCAGTCATGCTGGCCACATGATCACAGAGTAGTCTCTGACAACACTGGCTCTTCAGCTTAGTAATGGAGATGAGCACCGACCCCTAAGGTTAGAAACAACTTGACAACCTTGTCAATGGGGAATACCTTTACTTTTACCTTTAAGGTAGAAGGCAATAGGAAAAGAGGAAGAGTTTGTTACAGATGGATTGATTTAATCAAGGAAGCCACAGCTGCCCTGAGTCTGCAAGACCTGAGCAGTGCTATTGATGACAGGGTGACTTGAAGTTCTCTCATGGGTTGCCGTAAATTGAAATTGATTTGACAACTGTTAGCAAGAACAAACAGTTGAAAGCAGCTTTGTTGCGATGAAGAAGGGCCTTCTGTACCACACTTACACATTACACCTTTTTCATCTTATAAAATAGAGATGCCTTCCTATATACTGTGTAAACTCTGAGATCTATTATATCAATACAGTGCCACTAGTCAGACATTGAAGCTTTCTTGCTGTAATGTCTAGTAACCATGATCTTGTCAGATTTAGCAAAATCAGAACTCTGTGAAGTCAGTAAACCAGCCAGTAGCAGCAATCAGGAGTTTATTGAATACACAAAGTCAGTATTTCACAGCATTGCGTTTAAGCCAGAACTGCCCCCCCAACATCACAGCCCCATAATTAAACCCAGTCAAATCTTCACTCCACCCACTAGACATTTAGGCGCGCAAACCCATCTCCACCTACAGTTCCCACAGTTTCGTTTCCCCAGCTCCTTCACCCCCTCCTTAGCTCATCCCTTACCAATGGCTCCAAGGAGTACCATCCTCCCTTCCAGTTCTCAATAGGTCTTCACTTGTCTGTGGGAAGATAGTAAGGAGGGTGCCAGTCTAGTTTCTCTGGGGAGAGAGTTCCAGAGCCTGGGGCAGCCACTGGCAAACCGCTCTCCCATGTTCCCACCAAATGTACCTGTGAGGATAGTGGAAAAGAGAAAAGAGCCTCTCTAGCAGTTGTCAAAATACAGATAGGTGCGTAGGGGAAAGTACTGTCTTTCAGGTAACCTAAAACTGAGTCTTATAGGGCTTTACAGCACATCACCAGTACTTAGAATTCTGCCCCAGAATAGATGGAGCTGTTGCAGCAAGGGAGTTGGTTGTGCACTCCCAGCCCCAGTTACCAATCATGCATGCATAGAATATCTTTCCTGATACACCCCAGGTTGCAATCTCTGTTTCGGAATCTGAGAATTAGCTCTGTAACTGTCTGGTGAAAGAAGACTATCCTCTCTTGGGCTTGGTGCTTGCATAATTTTCAAGTGCTGTGCAGTAGCAGCTGAGAATTGGCTTGTGCTCTACTTGCACTCTGCCAAAATGATTTCCAGTCTTCAGTTCATGCAGGCTTAGCAGTGAACCATTTGGATGATATTTGCATTGTTCTTTTCTGAAAATAGTACATTAGAATTTTGTGTTTGGACATTGGGAGGGATGTACATTGAATATTGAATTCTTTCTCCTTCCCCAGGCAGGCACAGAGCAGGCACATCCTTACTAATGTATTTTGAGAAACGATTCCCCCATCCTGTTTTTTGTATCCATTTCTCTGTTATATTACAATGGACATCTAATTATTCTGCAGTTCTGAGCTTTGTGCTGGCTGGTTTAATGTGCTGTGAAAGGGCTGGCTCACCTCTTGGATGAATGGGACTTTTATCCTTAGTGTGAGGAATGAATCAGCCCCATGCAGTGGCTTGTCCTATCCACTATTGTGATGCCCTTCAATGGCAGTCACAGCACCAGTGATTTTTCTCTGTTAAAAGAGAAGATGGGAATAATAGACCAGATCAAATTATTTGGGTGAAGGAAGCTATAGTTTTAGGAAAATGCTTCCATGGATGTTTGAGAAATGGGGGGTTAAGCAAAGATAAGGCCTGAACTGACTGCCAGAAATAATCCATCTTGAGACCACTTTAACTGCCCTGGCTCAGTGCTAGGGAATCATGGGAACTGTAGTTTATTGTGGCACCAGAACTCTGACAGAGAAGGTTCAATGCCTCAGAAAAAACTCAATTTGTAAATTTTAATATTTTCATTGTCATACCTTTTGAAAATTAACTGATTGTGAACTACCCTGAGATTTTCAACTGAAGTGTTTTCTATTTCTTAATGTCTAGAGAGGCAATGAATTTGAAATTTAGGAGAAGAACAAAGAATCTGTGAAGAAGATAAACAGTGATAAAGTATTAGTGGATGGTAGGGAGATAATGGCAACAGAGAGCATTGTTTGGAAAATAGAATGAAAGATGCAGGAGATTAAAAGGGGAAGCATCCAGATGGTATGTATAAATGGAGAAATGTCGCTCCCAGTTCAGTGCAATCCATTTGCCAGGTGCCATTTACTACCAGTAAGTTGCAAGGGGCAAATGAGCACCTGGTTACACACACACACACATCCCGCACTGGCTACGTATTGTACCACACTTACACATTACACCTTTTTTTAATCTTATAAAATAGAGATGCCTCCCTATATATTGTGTAAACTCTAAGATCTATTGTATCAATACACACACATACACCCCGTTACTGGATATACTCCTCTAATTGAATATATCTGGGGTAACCATGTTGGCAATATAGCAAAGTACAATAACATACAAAATCCACAAAACAGTGATACCTTTATTTGAACAACCAAAATGCACAGAATACATTTTGTACATTTGGGTTGTCTGGATAAAGGTATCACTGTTTTGGGGTTTTGGATGTTATTGTACTCCCCCAATTGAAGTCACCCTTTAAAATCAAGAGAAAACCCAAGCACCTTTTCTACAAAGCAGTTTCTAGGGATTTATTATATAGTTTGGTTTCTACCCTGCTATGAATTCCTTGGGTCCCTAGCATAATCATCCCAAGCCTTTGCATTTCCTTCAAATTTTGGAGGACAGAAAGAAGAAGGTTTGACTTCTCTCATTGAGACAGAAAAATCCTCTCTCTCTGCTCTCGCTGGCTTTCGTCCCCATTTCATCTAATGCTGTACTAGTCTGGAATGTTAATGCGTCTGCAGCCAGAGATGATTTATCAGTTCCCAGAGCTCTGGCATGGACAACAGGAAGAAAATATTGCCTCAGTGAGCTTGTTGGCACTATTCGAATACTGGAGTCCGGAAAGACCTTCCAGTGCTTTGGCCTTTTCTACCAGTTTTCCATTATGTGTCTGAGTGAAAGGGGCTTTTTTTTTTTAAAGCAGAGTGTTTGTCTACTGATTCAAAACAAAGCTACCATCATTTTGCAAATTCGAGAGCTGAATTACAAGATCAGTTCCCAAGATTATTAGTCCACATCACAATTGTAGTGGGAGATCCTGGGATTTGCCAGCGCCTATCCTTGAATGTATGCTGATAAATGTTCTTGAAAACAAATACCCTGTTTTAATATTTTACATTTATTTGGATCGTATTGTAAATCTGTATTGGCATTTGGTACTGCCATGTGTTCAGGAAGCCCAAGAGATTGCAAGATTTGTTTTGATGTTGCACCACTTAGTGATAAGTAACGCACACACAGACCGCATACTAGCTTTCCATTCATTTGGATTTGGAATGAGGTTGTGTAAAAAGTATTTTTTTAAAGGGAATGATTGAAATATTTTATTTCTGAGACCATTTCAACCTTTGATCCTGTCATGGTCAACATTAGGAAGACAGAGGGTCCTAGAAGCCTTCTTTAATTCCACCTGCCAAGAGCCTAATATTTTCATCTAACTTATCTAGCAGTGATGACTACAGCAAAACTGTGGAGTAGGACTACAGCTCTTGTGCAACATCCAGGGTGCTGTGGGAAATGTAATCCCTCTGGTTTTTACCAGAGCTGGAAAAACCACTTGTTTGCTCAGCAACTTCCAGAACTCATCAGTCAGCATGATGGATGGATTCAAGAATCATAGAGTTGGGACAGGCCTCATGGTCCACTGAGTCCAGTGCAGGATCTCTAGTAATAGTATCCCCAGAACTGCCTCTTTTTGAAGATGTCCACAGAAGGAGATGCCACATCTTCTCTGGGCCATTGGTTCCATTGCCAAGCCACTCTTACCACCAAGACGTTCCTTCTAATGTTCAATTGATATCTATCCTCCTGTAATTTATTAAGGGGTAGCGTGTTGGCCATGCAAAATCCAAAATCTATAAGACAGTGATACTGTACCTTTATTGGGCCACCTAAAAAGCACAAAATACATCATGCAAGCTTTCAACGTTTCACTGGCTTCTTCATCAGGCAAAGATGTTAAAAATTATACATGAAAAGAAAAAGTGATGATGATAGAATCACAGGGTTATATTTTTTTTCTCAGATGTTACTTCTGTTGTAAAGTTAAGATGGTCTGGACTAGGGATATCTATACAGATGGAGGCCATTCCCCTTCTTGGCCATGTGAGGACTAAGGAGAATTAAAGACAGGTAATAACATTTCAGTTCTAATAGTAACAGAAAAGTAACTACCATTAAGATCCAGGCTGCATCAGTCCTTTGCATGGTTAACTGCTTCTTTCTTAGAGAGAAAAGTGGCCCAATAAAGGTATTACCTTCTGTAACTTAAAAGCATTCAACCTGGTCCTACCCTCTGGGATAGGAAAGAATAAATCCGCCCCCTCCTCTTTATGACAGCCTGATGATAATTCTTTGAGCAGGTTTTCCAGCCAACTGTGGATCCATCTGATGGAGCTGGAACTGGAGTATGTCCAGAGGAGGGTGACTAAAATGATGAAGGGCCTGGAAACCATGAAGCCCTATGAGGAACGACTTATGGAACTGGGTATGTTTAGCCTGGAGAAGAGATGATTAAGAGGTGATATGAGAGCCCTGTTTAAATATTTGAAGAGATGTCATATTGAGGAGGGAGCAAGCTTGTTTTCTGCTGCTCCAGAGAACAGGATCCGGAACAATGGGTGCAAGCTCCAGGAAAAGAGATACACTTCAACATTAGGAGGAACTTTCTGACAGAGCTGTAGAAAAGTGGAAGACACTCCCTTGGAGATTGTGGTGGAGTCTCCTTCTTTGGAGGTCTTTAAACAGAGGCTGGATGGCCATCTGTCGGGGATGCTTTAATCTATATAATGATTTAATATATTTTTAAGGGGGGGGGTATTTGTTGTTGATTGTATGGGTGTATTCTTTTAATTGTAAGCCACCTTGACAGCCTCGGCTAAAGGCGGGGTATAAATAAAGTTTTATTTATTATTATTTATTATTTTGAGTTCCTGCATGGCAGGGGGTTGGACTGGATGGCCCTTGTGGTCTCTTTCAATTCTATGATTCTATGATGGTGTTTCTATCTATTCCATTTATAATCAGTTTTCTAATGAAAATATTATAGGGACCCTATTAAATCCTTTGCTGAAATCCAGATAAATGACATCTGCAGCATTCCCACCATCTACTAAACTAGTGACCTTCTTAAAGAAGGATATACTATTAGTTTGACAGGATTTGTTCTCAATGAAACCATGCTGACTCCTGCTAATCACTGCATTGTCATCTAGATACTTGCCAACAGTCTCCTGTATAATCCATTCTAATATATTTCCTGGTTTTAAGGTCTGGCTGCTCGGCCTGTGATTTCCTGGATTTTTTTCCTTTCTTTCTTTCTTTCTTTTTTGCCCTTTTAGAAGAAAGGAATTATGTTTGCTTGTCTTCATTCCACTGGTAGCTCCCATGTTCTCCAAGATTTCTCAAAAATGATGACAAATGATTCAGAGACTATGGTCCAGAATACACTGTAGAAATAATCTAGTTTGAAACTACTTTAACTGCCCTAGCTCTGTGCTAGGGAATCCTGGGAGTTGTAGTTTATTGTGGCACCAGAGGTCTCTGACAGAGATGTCTAAATAATGTCTCGCAAAATGACAGTTCCCAGAATTTCCTAGCATTGAGTCAGGGCAGTTAAAGAGGTCTCAAAGTGGATTATTTCAGTGGTGTATTTTGGACCTATGTCATTAAGTTCCTTGAATACTCTGGGATGCATTACAATTCATTTAGGTTGTCTAGGTGATTCCTGACAAATTCTCTATCAATCTTGCTTTGTACTCCAGATCCTTTGACAAGGTCTCTGTTGATACATGGAAGCTCAAGGTTCTCTTTTTGAGAAAAATCTAAAGCAAAATACAGTAGGTGTTGAACATTTCTGCCTTTCCATTATGACCTGTTAGCCTTTTACCATCCTTGGTGAGCATTGGTCCCACTATTTCTTTGGTCATTCTCTTGTTTCAAAGATTTTTGAAAAAAACTCTATGTGTTGTTTCCTGCTTCTTTAGGCCATCTCAGTTCATTTGGAGCATTAGCTTTCCTTACACTGTTCTTACAAGCTTCCATGGTGCTTCTATCTTCCTTCCATTGTTCACACATGCTCTTTCAAAAATTCTTGGGAATAGTTCCTATTGCTATATGCAAAGGGACCTTGTAGTCCTTTTGAGACTAACTGAAAGAAAGAAGTTGGTGAGATGAGCTCTCCTAGACTTGAGCCTACTTCCTCAGATGCATGTGTAGAGTGGAGAATCCAGAGACAGACCTATATAAGCCGGTTCTCAAAGGTGCTATATGATCCCTTTGCATACTGATTTTCCAGACTAACATGGAAATCCTATTTGAATCCTTTGAATCCTATTGTTGTAGTAAGAGTTGGGTTTTGGGATCAATTTTGTAATGGAGTCAGGAAGGCAAAACTTTTGAGTGTGGACACCATACCAACTTCCCTGATTATGGATCCTCGTGGCACGTTAAATGGGGCAAGGCAGAAGATGTTCTTCTTTAGAGGTAGCGAAACTGATCTCTCTCCGAGTCCACTGGTTTGATCTGGCATTTCATATCTTTCGCAGAGCACTGAATCTTTCTGCATTTTTATGTGAAACGGATTTAAGATACATCAGTAAAGAAATAAAACAGTAGACAATTGATATGAATTTTCATGTTCTTGAGTCCATAGGTTTAATTGAGCCTCTTAGAATTGAGAATGAACATTTCCTTAACCTGTACTTGGCTTATCCTCTTTGACACAGTTATTGTCGCTGTGCAGTTACTGTCTCGCATTTGATATATTGCCTTCCACGTCCTCTTGAGGATTATGTTTCTGCCTTTCCTTTATTAAATGCCTAACATGTTGTAGGAATGAGCATTCTTCTCCAGGGAGAGGGATTTAGCTGCTTCTTTCATTGGTGTCCCCAGGAGGTAAAGTACATGGTAATAACCATCAGTGGGAGGTGATGGCAGGAAGACTTCTGTTAGCAGCTTAAGGGGAAGAAAGAGCCACATCTCTGGCACTCGTGTGATTCCCCTTATCTGCTTCTGATCCTTTGACTCAAAGCTGCTTTCATTTCAGGCCCTAGTTATCTTTCCCCAGGTAAGAACCATTCTTTCCTATTTTTGGAGAGGGGAGAGTGCTTGTTTCCCAGTATGGTGTTAGCTGAGGCAAGGGAGTTCCACAAAAAATTTTGCATGAACAATTCTAGATTTCACAAGCAGAACACAACGTGCAATTGTGGCTGTTTAGCAGATTGTTTAACTTGCATGTGGTGTGTGTTTGATAAAAACAAAACAGCTTAGCTAGTGAGCACTTAGGTGCTTTTTCAGCCCTCTATAAGCTGCCTCTCCTTGGTGCAAAATCACAATGAGTTTTAAATGACTCCTTTTCAGAATTAAACCCAGTGGCCCTATTGCGCCTACCATAAACAATGTAAATCCACTCCATGTGCATCAGGCTAAAATCTGAAAATGTAAACATCAAGTAGGAATAGATTGCTTTCCCATTCGTCTTCCAACTTTGGTTAACATGACAACAGGTCATATCTCTTTGATTGCCATCTTATTCAGCTCTGAGATTGTTAAACTGTCATTTCATCAAGTTAATTTTAGTTTATTTGCTTTTCCCAGGGAGACCAACTTTGACTCAAGTGGTGAACTTTCTCCCCTGTAAGCACTGTGGCACACCCTCCAGTCAATCTCAACTCATGGTGGCTCTATGGATGAGACATCTCCAAGACCCCCATCCTCTACTGCTCTGCTTAGGTCTTGCAGATTTAGACCCATGACCTCCTTGATTGAGTCTATCCATCTAGCATAGGGTCTTCCTCTCTTTTTACATCCCTCCTCCTTTCCTAGCATTATTGTCTTGTCCAGTGAGTCATGCGCTTTCATGTCATGACCAAATTATGACAACCTCAACTTTATTATCTTGGCTTCCATGGAGATTTCATGCTTGATCTGTTCTAAGACCCATTTGTTTGTCTTTTTGGCCATCCATGGTATCCTCAGCTACTGTCCTCCAGCACTACATCTCAAATGAATCCTATCCTCTTTCCTCACTGTCCAGCTCTTGCAACCATACACAGTGACAGGGAAAACCATAGCTTATACAATTCTAACTTTAGTGCTCAGTTGTGTATCTTTACATTTTAGGATCTTTCTAATTCTTTCATAGCTGCCCTCCCCATTCCTAGTCGTCTTCTTATTTTTTTACTGCAGTCCCCATTCTGATCAATGTTAGACCCAAGGTATGGGATCCTCTTTCAGGCAATGGGCAGTTGCTTTCTTTGGTATCCCTTGTGTCCATCTTTGGAAAGGGAGCAGCAGCTGACCACTTTAGTAGTGAACGGGAAGTGATACCTCCAGTATGGCTTGATGCCATCATCGGAATGGTGAGAGTATGTCTTAGCCCACATTTTTGTTTTTAAAAAATGATTACAAAGAGGGAAAAGCTGAAAGGAAAGAGAAAGAAAAGGACTATAGTCAGGATGGGTGATCCTTTGTCTGAAATCTTTGCTAGCAAAAGCAGATGGCCACATTTTGTGGGCCCAAACTTAACAAACCAAAGCAACCTTCTTTGGGCATCAAATGGGGAAAAGCGGGCAATAAATGTTTGTAATGTTAAAGTAAACAACTGCTGTGTCAATTATTGACTTATTCCCTAGTGGCTTTGAATGGCTCTTTTAAGCCATCTGGAGCCAAAGCTCTAGAGCAGGGATCGGCAACCTACGACCCGGGGGCCGGTTAAGGCCCCGGCCCCCGGACTTACCGGCCCAGGCCATAGGTTGCCGCCGCCGCCGCGCGCCACCATCGGGGTGCGTTTTCGGCCGCGCTTGCTGCGGCCGCCATTTTGGAAGTCAAAATGGCGGTCGCAGCGTGTTTGTGCATGCACAGTACTCATGCACAAACGTGTCACGGCCGTGATTTGGACTTCCAAAATGGCGGCCGCGACATGCGGCATGGCGACTGCGGCCGCGCGCGTTATGGGGGCGGCCGCGGTAGCGACCGCATGCGGGGGGTCGCGCGGGGAGGAGGAGGGTGCGTGCGCGCGTGCGCGCATGGGCACACGCGCCACCATTCCCCCCCCCACAGCCCAGCCGAGACCTGTGTGATGGGAGACCGGCCCAGGTCTCAAAAAGGTTGCCTGTCCCTGCTCTAGAGTCAAAGCACTACATCCATGCAAGTTTTAAAGACTGGAGCTTGTGTGTCTTCAAGTCATTTCTGACTTATGGTTACCCTAGAGTTAACCTATCACAGGGTTTTCTTGGCAAGATTTCTTCAGAGTGGGTTTGCCCTTGCAATCCTCTGAGGCTGAGAAAGTGTGACTTGCCCAAGGTCACCCAATTGGCTTTTCATGGCTGAGTGGGGATTTAAAACCTGGTCATAGTCCAATGTTGAAACCAGTACACCACGCTGGTTCTGCAGCCTGGTTTTACCTTATTGTGTATCAACTATTCTGGCTGCCAATTTGTTTCTGGTCAAAATTCAAAGTGCTGGTTCTTGCCTAAGCAATTGGGGGTCAGGATGTCTGAAAAATAATTTTTTGCCATATGAACATAGTTTAATATCTGCTACACAGGACCATCTGTATGTCTCACTCACAGAGCTTCTAGCCCTGGCTTAGAGATTGGAATAAGTAACTGCTTGTATGTTTCTTTATGCCCCTTTGAGATATTTTGGACAAGAAAGGTGATCAAAGACCATATGTTTTTTGATAACAAACACCTTTGATCCTATGACCTTTTTTATTTTCAAGAAAGGCTCGCAAAAGCCAATCATTCTTGAATCGTAGAATTCTAAAGTTGGAAGAGACTCCCAGGGGCATCCGGTCCAGCCCTCTGCCATGCAGGAACACACATTCAAAGCCCTCCTGACAGATGGAGACTCCACCAATTGTGTTCGACAGTGGAACACACTCCCTTAGAGAGTGGCGGAATCTCCTTCTCTGGAAGTCTATAAACAGAGGCTGGATGGTCATCTGTTGGGGGTGAGTCCCTGCATGGCAACGGGGTTGGGACTGGTTGGCCTTTGAGATCTCATTCAACACTATGCTTCTATGATTCTGTGTGTCAAAGTGACCATGCAGTGGCATGTAATGCTGCTCAAAATTTCCAGAATATAACAATATTGCTCACAGCTTGTTGGCACTATGATAACATAAAACCGTTGTTGAGAACTGCCTTTAGGTCGACCTCGAATCACGGCAACTCTGTAAATAGGACATCTCCAAGACATCATCAACAGCTCAGAACCATGGCTACCTTGATTGACCCTATCCACCTGGTATGCAGTCTTCCTTTGTTCCTACACCCCTCCACCTTTCCAATCATTATTGTCTTTTCTAGTGAGTTGTGCCTTCTCATGATGTGGCCAAACTATAACAACCTCAGTTTTGTGAAGTCGTAGGCTTTCATGGCCGGAATTCATAGTTTTTTGTGGGTTTTTCGAGCTGTGTGGCCATGTTCTAGAAGAGTTTCTTTCTGACGTTTCGCCAGCATCTGTGGCTGGCATCTTCAGAGAATGCTGGAATGGAAGAGAATGGGTATATATTCTCTGAAGATGCCAGTCACAGATGCTGGCGAAACGTCAGAAAGAAACTCTTCTAGAACATGGCCACACAGCCTGAAAAAAACCACAAAAAAACTATAACCTCAGTTTTATCATCTTGGCTTCCAGGAAGAGTTCAGGCTCAATCTGTTCTGGGACCCATTTGTTTGTCTTTTTGGCCATCCATGGTATCTTCAGCACTCTTCTCCAGCCCACAGCTCAAAAGAGTTTATTTTCATTTTATCTGCTTTCTGTAGTCACTGTGCAACTCTTACATCCATACATAGTGATGGGAAATATGATGGTATGTACAATCCTAGCTTTAGTGTTCAGTTGTATAATACACAATGATTTTATCCATACATGATAGATCTCGTGTGAAGGTCAGAAACATAATGGAAGAGAGTAACACTGACTGTTGTTGTGTGTTTTTTTAAATGACACATTCCTCTGGATTCCTTGTTCTGCTTCCTTAATTATGGGACAGATTTCTGATGGGTTACCAAAAAATGGTTTATAAAATACAGGAAAAAGTAAAATTTATTCCTTGCTGGACATTGAAAATCTTTTGATTCTTCAGTGCTTGAATGACAGATAGAAACATGGAAGGATGTCTGTGCCCAGGGTGACCAGATGTCCTCCTTTTTCAGGACACATCCTACATTTCAGCCTTTTATCCAGGAGAAATTCCAAAATGTCCTCCATTTTGAGCACGACTAAGAAGTATGAATTTATATTTATGTTAGTGTTTTTAGCTTTTATTTGATAATGTTATTCATTTTTCTTAAATGTATTTTCTTAAATGTTACTAAATTTTTCCATACCTTCTCCTCCTTTGTGGTTCGAACATCTGGTCACCCTGTCTGTGTCTGACTCTGGCATCCGATGTGACATTAAATAATGGTATAATTTATTAAGAAGGGCTGCAATTCATGTCTATTTCTTTTGAAATTCCTTAATATGAATGCAGTAGTGGTTTAGAAACAGGAAAATTGACACTAATATGTAGTACGTGAAATTCCTGAATTACCGTATTTTTCGCCCTATAGGGCGCTCCTGCATATTAGGCGCACCCAATTTTAAAGGAGGAAAATCCAAGAAAAAAGGATTCCTCCCTTTAGCCAGAGGCCGGTTGTTCAATGGGCTGGTGCTGGGATCGGAGACCGATCCCAGCAACAGCCCATTGAACTGAGGTCGCGGGGGGAAGGAGGGCTTCTTCCCCCCGCGACCTCAGTCTTTCCGGAATCGGCTGGTGCCGGGATCGAAGCGATCCCGGCACCAGCCGATTGAAGACTGAGGCCGGGGGGAGAAGGAGCCTTCCTTCCCCCCCCCCCCCGGCCTCGGTCTTGGAATCGGCTGGTGCCGGGATCGCTTCGATCCCGGCACCAGCCGATTCCAAGACTGAGGCCGGGGGGGGGGAAGGAAGGCTCCTTCTCCCCCCGGCCTCAGTCTTTCAATCGGCTGGTGCCGGGATCGCTTCGATCCCGGCACCAGCCGATTCCAAGACTGAGGCCGTGGGGAGAAGGAGCCCTCCTTCTCCCCGTGGCCTCAGTCTTTCAATGGGCTGGCGCCGGGATCGCTTCGATCCCAGCACCAGTCTATTCAAAGACTGAGGTCGCGGGGGGGAAGGAGGGCTCCTTCTCCCCGCGGCCTCGGCCCTTCGCCCTATAGGGCGCACTCACTTCCCCACGCACATTTAGGGGAAGAAAAAGTGCGCCCTATAGGGCGAAAAATACGGTATATTTCTGCTTTGGGAAAAAAAGCAAAACCTAATGGCATCAAATGAAGTAATTCCTAATTTTTTTCTAGTACACGTTGTGTATTTGCATTAAACCTATCTTGCAGAAAAAAAACATTCCAGACAGGTTCCAAAAAGACACTTTCTACTTGCCACAAGCAAGGAAGCTGTTGGCTATTTAACAAACCTGATCCTTTGTCTGCTTGAGGCTGGGAGCAGGTTATAACGAAACTCAGATATTTCAGCTCTGAGTGGTGCTTAATGTCCCCAGCCTGTCCTTCTCTGCTCCTCTTTACACAGCAGGTGGCTGTTCTGGTATAGAAAAGATCAATCTCAGGTGGCTATAACATCCAGAGCATCAGTGGCTGTCTTGTGCTTGGCTCACTCTCCTTTTCTGTCATCCTCCCCTTTTTTATTTTCTTAATACACAGAGAAAAATCCAATATCATGGCATCCTCTAAAACAGGAAAAGCACTGCATCCACAAAGTACCAACAATAAATTGCTACGTCTTCTCCGGCAACCAACGCAAATAAAACAACGCGTTTAACAGACATCTGAGAGGCTCAAGGGGATAATTCCGTCCGGCATTTAATTGAGGAATTTCATGCTGCCACAATAGAATTTAATTTAGGTTTTTACAGCCCTGTTAAACATGCAGTCTTTCTTTTACTGGTTTTATAGTTCCTTGTCAAAAAGGGGTTTGTTCTATGACCAAGTGGGATTTCTTTTCAGGGCTGTATAAACAGCACAGTGCTATACAAATAGTGAGCCAGTGTGCTGCAGTGCCTTGAGTGCTGGACTATGGAGACCAGGGTTTGATTCCCAGCTCAGCCATGAAACCCACTGGGTGACCTTGGGCAAGTCACATGCTCTCAGCCTCAGGGGAAGGCAATGGCAAACCTCTTCTGAACCAGTCTTGTCAAGAAAACCCTTTAGGGTTTGCCTTAAGGTTGCCATAAGTCAGAAATGACTTGAAGGCGCACAATCCACACATACAAATAAAATCATCAGGACCTGACTCTGTGACATCACCAAGGGATAACTATAAACCTCAGGTTTGACCATGAAATTTCAAGACCTAGGGTGCTTCTAGTCTAGGGTACTTTCACCCTATATAATTATAGCACTATGATTTCACTGTAACTGCCATGGCTGACTCTTCTGGAATCCTGGGGTTTGCATTTTAGGGAGGGATATTTAGAATTCTCTGCCAGAGATCACCTCTAGTGTCCCACCAAACTATAAATCCCAGGATATGACAGCATATAGCCATGGCAAATACAGTAGAATCATAGTGCTTTAGTGGTGTAGTGTGCATTGTGCCCTGGCAAATATATTCCTCCTTCCATACCTCTAAAATAACCCTTTCTGCTTATTCAAAGATATAGCTGAGTCTGTAGAATCAGTATGTAGAGAGATATTGTAGCACCTTTGAGACTAGCTGAAATAAAGAAGTTGGCAGCATGAGCTTTTGTAGTCTACTTCCTCAGATGCATTTAGTGCTTTCTGCTTATGTCACTCACCTGATTTTTTTAAAAAAACCAACACTCGGACTGAGGAGGGTTTATTATTTCGATGTGCCTTTAAGTCATTTCTGACTTATGACGATCCCAAGGTTCCTATCATGGTTTTCTTTTGGCAAGATTTTTTTTCAGAGTGCAATTTGCCTTTACCTTTGAGGCTGAGAGAGTATGATGTGCCCAAGGGCACCCAGTGGCTTACCATGGTCTAGTGGGGATTTGAACCCTTGTCTCCCAGAGTTGTCATCCAACACTCAAACTATCACATCACACTGAAGAGGATATGAGTAGGGGAAAAGGGAAGGAGGCTGTGCTGATAAACCATTCTTCATATGGGCTGCATTCATTATAACCATAGAGAAGAAGAAGAAAAGCACTACACAGATGTGGTTGAACTGCCAGTTTAATGTTGGCTTATTATTTTGTTCATGTGGATTCCCACCCTGCCATCCCGATTAGTGAGATTTCCAGAAGAGCCTCTCGCAGCTGTAAAACGTGCTCCTCCTGCAAAGGTGGGTTTGCAAAGCTGAGACTTTTCCCTTGAAGGCCAATGAGCATCTCTGGAGTGCGCCAGGTGCCTTGTTTTCTGCCATTCAGCATTTCACACTGCAGTTCTGCAGGAGTGCTAGAGAACACATGATGCTACTATATCTCTCCTCTACTCCTTTGCCTGCCTCCTTTGCCTGCATTTTGAGATAAATCTACTGTGGAAAGACTCTCTTGATACACTCTGTGTGCTGGGATGTGGGTGTGAGAGAGACTTGTTTTAAAATTGTATATTAGGAATAATAAATTTGTATCTCATCTCCCTGTATAATACAACCAGGGAGGGTTACACGATAAAACAAACAATCCTGTCCCCCAGTAGACCCCCCCCCCAAAATACAATTAAACTATCAAAGTTTAAAACATACTTAAAAATAACAAATTAACAATAATTGACAAGTAGATTAAAATAACTGTAGCAGAAATCAGGGTCAGGCATAACTTTTTCAGTGGCCGGTTATCTACTCAGAAAAGGCCTGCCGGAAGAGATCCGTCTTGGAGCAGCTTGATCCTCTGAAGGACATTTTTTCACAGTCCAGTTGGACTCACGACGGTGGAACATTTTCCCAGTAGGCATGTCTTCACTTCATTTCATTTCATTTCATTTATCCTTTATATCAAATGCATCAGATGGCTCGTGTGATGCTGTCCCTAAAAGTCACCCTAAGAGGTTAAGAGTGTGCTGCACCCCTTTCCAAAATGGAACATGGATCACCTTTCTCATTAACTGTTTTGTTTTAAATGTGTTCTTCTTCTTGATATTTCCTCCCCGACATTCAAAACAGCACCTTCCTCAGTGTGGGGAAGGCCCTTTTCACAGAGTGGTTTACAAGCAGCATCTTAAGAATGCCACAAAACATTAATATAGGTCATTTGTTTAGAATAGTCAACGTTTACGGTAATTGAGTACATAACCAAGAAAGATAAGGCCTATGCATCAAAGAGTGACAGGGAGAGAAAATAGAGGGAAGAATGGTGTATCTGTGGTTGTGGGTGCATGTGTTGTGTGCCTTCAAATTGTTTCTAACTTATGGCAACCCTAAAGTGGTTTTTATCATGGGGTTTTCGTGGCAAGATTGGTTCAGAAGAGGTTTGCTATAATAATAATAATAATAATAATAATAATAATAATAATAATAATAATAATAAATCCTGCCTCTCCAAACAGATTGAAGCAGCTAACAATAATAAGACAGCATTAAAATACAGTAAAAGCTATTGCCTTCCCTTGAGGAAGTTTGCTGAGAGGAGGTTTGCTATTGTCTTCCCTTGAGGCTGAGAGAGTGTGTCTTGCTCAGGTCACACAGTAGGTTTCATGGCTGAGCTGAGAATTGAACCCTGGTCTCCAGAGTTGTAGTCCAACATTCAGACCACTATGCCACACTGGCCATATGTGTGGTGCGATGGGGTGGAATGCAATAAGTAATTAGTCATTAAGTAAAGATGTGATTAATTTTCTGTGGGTTTTCTGGGCTATGTGGTTGCATTCTGGAGGCATTTATTCCTGATGTTTCACCTGCATCTGTGGCTGGCATCTTCATAGAATGGTGGCATGGAAGTGAGTGGGGTATATATACTGTGTGACTCATGATAGGGATAGGCACACATATCCCACATGTGGAAGGATATGTGTGTCTATCCCAACCAAGGGTCACACAGTATATATACCTCACTCACTTCCTTGCCATCGATCTCTGAAGATGCCAGCCACAAATGCAGGTGAAACATCAGGAATAAATTTTTCTAAAACACGGACACATAGCCCATAAAACCCACAGAAAACTAGACGTTGGCCATAAAAGCCTTTGGCTTCACAGAAATGTGATTCTTCACTAATTTCATTCTCAAAGGAAGCTAAGAGTAATTTTCTTCCTGTTGCAAGAAATTCTTTGAAAACTATGCAGTTTTTGATGACTTTTTGTAATCCTGTATTTATTCTGTTCAAAATTCACACATGGGGATTTTTAGCACAGAATACAACATTCTGCGCAAAATTCACACATGGGGATCCTTAGCACAGAAAACAGCATTTTCTATGTAAAACAGTGTCTTATGTGGAGAGGATAATGTTTTGTCACAGAAGCGTTATTTTCTGAGTGATTTTTAACACCTTTGCCTGATGAAGAAGCCAGTGGAGATTCGAAAGCTTGCATCGTGTATTTTGTGCATTTTGCTTGGCCCAATAAAGATATTGCTGTTTTGTGGATTTTGGATGTTATTGTACTATAAAGGAAGGGCTTGCCATTGCGAGCATTAGGGGGTCTGATAATAATCAAAGGAATTCCTTGCAGCAAATCAGAGCTGGTGGCATAGCAGATTGTCAGCTGGATGGCACAACTAAATATATTGAAATAAAAATGGAGTGGGGAGGGAGGGACACATGCAGAGATCAGTTGCTCAGGATCCTTATCATAGATAATAAGGCAGCCAGAATCAATGGTGGCAGCAGGAGAGCTGACTCTCACTTGGGTTATTTTCTCTTTCTGAAGGTGAGGTTATTTCCTGTTGCTTTTAACGATTATGCTTTATCTCTCTCTCTCTCTCTCTCTCTCTCTAGCAGCCAAGAGCAGATCTCTATGTTTAGCTTTTTTTTAATGTCTTGCTTATAATCTTTCAACATACATCAAAATGGCTTTTTGCTCTCCTGAGTGTTCCACTTTTGCATTTGTATATTAAAAGGCTAGAAAAGCAGTGGTCCTCCTGCCCCCCAGCACAGCTTTGAATCTGTAACCTTGAAAATTTCAAGAGTTTCTTGAAAATGTAGCTTCCTTCCATTGATTCCCCCCCCCCTTTGTTTTGTTTTCTGTTTTGTGGAAACAAAGTGAAGAATCTGTGGAAGAAGGTGGCTATTTGCTTCCGAAGCTTATCACAGCATTATGTATGTACCGATATACAGCAGCGAGCGGTGGAGTCAGAATGAATTAAGGTAATTTTTCGTGCTAGTGCTGTGTTTTCTGCTTTGGAAGGAGCAATACAATCTCCGCCTGGAGGAGAGTTAATATTTTTACATTCCTGCAGAGTGATGCAGTAATGAACTAGTGCATGAAGAGAGGGGGAGAGACACAGAGTCAAAAGGAGATGGTTACTGCTCTCCGCTTCCAGTGGTTGGTGTAAAAAGAGATGTGAATCACAAATACCACCCTTCGGTATTTCTACATTGGTGCATGCCAGCAAAGCTGACCCAGAAATCATTGCTTAAACCACAATGATGGTTCAATTCTACATAACATTTTACCACCATGGCAGTGGGGATGGGAGTACAGATAATGTCTTGTAATAAAGAGATTTTTTAATGGACTTTCAAGGAAGGATCTGTGAACAGAAATGGGCAGGAGACTTATTTCCTGCATGCAAGCCATGCTTTTGAAACCAGCACAGATTTCGTATTGCATCATGGTGGTACAAATGATATATCCTCTCTTTCCACTCGGCACTTATTTATCATGTTTTGCCTTATTTACATAACAACAACATCAATAAAAACTTTTTATGTCTTTCTCACCTCTCCTTAAGCCTTGAGGCAGGATACAACATATTAACATACAAAACACAATTAAAAACACATAAACCCACAGTTAAAGTACAACACATTAAAATCATTAAAATACACTCATGAGAGTACATATACAAACCCAGTGCAACTTAGATTTGACAGGGGTTTTCCAACTTGGCATCAACACTGATAATAGTGTCTGTAGTCACTGGCTTTGCCACTTTCATCCCTTCAAATGCATACATTTCCATGATGGAGTCATAGGAAATCCTGCTATGTCCCTGTGCTCTTCCTTCCTACGTATGGATTCCTTATCTTAGAGCTTCTTCATATCTCAGGATGGGTGACTAGTTTTCCTCCCACCCTCCCCAGAGTAAGGTTTTCATTGCAGTATAGTCAGACTGACAAATTTTCCTTCTCTCACAGATATTAATATCATCTGAACAGCAGAATATTCTCTATGGCTGCAGAAGCTCAGCCAACAAGTATCTTGAGATGCACAAGGTCACAGCAAGTAAAGATATGAGCCTTGTTTAACATAAGCTTATAGGTTAGGTGCATTTTTGATTCATCTTGATAAGGAGATGAGTAAAGAGATGGCTCTGGAACGCCCTTCCCAAAGAGGTTAGAATGGCACTCTCATTACTTTCTTTTCCTAATTAAATGAGGAATTTTCTGTTTCAACAAGCCTTTGAGGACCAATTGCTTAGGCGGGGCAGGCCTTGTACAATGTGGTAGCTTTTCTGTTTGCTGTTGTTGTTGTGTGCCTTCAAGTTGTTTCCAACTTATGGTGACCCTAAGACTATCGCTGGGTTTTCTGGGTTGAGAGTGTGTGACTCACCCAAGGCCACCCAGTGGGTTTCCATGGAAAAATGGGGAATCAAACCTGGATCTCCAGAGTCCTAGTCTTACGCTTTAACTGCTACATCATGTGGTCCTCTGTTTTTGGTTGTACTGTTATGCTTTTTATGGTTTGTGTTTTTAACTGGACTTAATTTTTTGAATGTTTAATCACTTTTTAACTTTTGTGTTTTGTGAGTTTTTCACGTCTTTTTTAAAAATCTGTGGTAAGGTACCTTTCGTCTCAAACTGGGGAAAAGGCAGCATATAAATAAATGTGGTGATTGTGATGATGTGATCAGGGCGGCCAGATGTCATAACCACAGAGGAGGACAAGGCATTGCAAAATGTCGAATATTAAAGAAAAACGTAGGGCATTACAAAATGAAAGTTAATATAAATATAAATTAATTTCATATGGCTTCTTTCCAGCTATATTACATATACTGTATTTTATTATGTACTCAACTGTATTTTCTGATGAACTTGTTAAAATGCCTTGTTGCCTTGCAATATACTTACAGAACTCTTAGCAAGACAAATACTTAAAATTGTACTTTACTAGCAACAAACCCTTGACTCAATCTACCGTACATTTAAATTATTCCTTTAATTTGTACACTGTGTTGAAATTAAGGCAAAAAAACCTTTCAACATTTGCATTGTATCCTCAAGCAGCCCATTGCCTAACACAGGGGTAGGCAACCTTTCCCCTTTAAGGGCTGAGGGACTTCAGCTCCTAGAAGCCTCAGCCATGTTGGCCAATAGTCCCACGTTGGCCAATAGCTACTGGGATTCTGGAGCTCGGCCCTTAAAGGGGAAAGGTTGCCTACACCTGGCCTAACATGTTTGCCATCCTTTTCCCCTCTGAGAAACAAATGCACCTTGAGCTGTCCAGGCAAGTCTTGTCTGCTGCTACTCCTTGGAAAAAAGATCTTTAGAAGGATCCGTCCTATCCCTCTATTTGCAGCAAGGACAGGTTGCCAAGTAGACACAATTCTCAAAGGAGATCAGCAAACATGGTGTTATTCAGTGGGCTTCTTAGTCATGCTCAAAATGGAGGATATTTTGGAATTGCTCCTGAGCAGAAGATTGAAATGTAGGCCACGTCCTGTAAAAGGAGGACATCTGGTCATCAAGGGAAGATGAGAGGTGAAGAAAAAGCAGTGCCTGGTCACTGAGATAGAGATTGCTTTTGCTCTTGGGTGATCTATGTATGTTGCTTATAGCAAGCCAAAGTAGTCCTAGGTAATCTTATTGGCAAACACTCTCCAAGCATTTTCCCAGTTCTTCTTTCTGGAATCCATTTAACTAGGGGTAGGCAACCTTTCCCCTTTAAGGGCCGAGGGACTTCAGCTCCCAGAAGCCTCAGCCATGTTGGCCAATAGTCCCATGTTGGCCAATAGCTCCTGGGATTCTGGGAGCTGAAGTCCCTCGGCCCTTAAAGGGGAAAGGTTGCCTACCCCTGAACTAGATATACCAAGGTAGAACCTGAGACTTGTTGAATTGGAAGCATGTGCTTTGCCAAGGAGCCAGTGAATACTCTGTGTGAGTTGTGAGGTTCTTTACCATCTCAGATCACCCCAGGGATCAATGTGTTCACACTCCTTCATCTGTCTAAAACAGCAGAGAAATCCTGGATTACATGGGGTTGAGGGAGATGATTGATTGCCTTTGCAGACTGCCAGAAATAGTGCACATTAAATTGAGGCACTGCCCTGGCTCAGTGCTAGGGAGTCATGGGAATTGTATTTTTTTCTGGGACATTGAGCCTTCTCTGTCAGAGAGCTCTGGTGCCACAATAAATTACAGTTCCCATGATTCCCTAGCACTGAGCCAGGGCAGTGCCTCAATTTAATGTGCACTATTTCTGGCAGTCTGCAAAGGCCCTGAGTGTCATCACTCCGCTCTCTAGGATGATCTGAGGAGGCAAAGAGCCCCACCTCAGAGCCCCTTTGAAAGCCTTCTGGAAGTTTGCCCCTCACTAAACCTTAGGGCGTGACACTGATGAAGGGCATGGAACAAAAAGTCAATTAAAGCTAGCTAGACATTCTTCTTCTTTCTTCTTCCTCCACAAACACTTGGATAACTTCAACAGGAAAGAAGAAACCCTTAAAGTAAACAAGATTTGGTTACCAGTCCTACAAAATAAGAAAATCAGAACTCAGCAAATGCAAATGGGAAACCAACCAGGGTCAGGGGCTTTCCCAGCAGACAATAGCAGACAATCTCTAGACCAGGGACCGGCAACCTATGGCCCGGGGGTCAGTTAAGGCCCTGGGCCCCGGACTTACCGGCCCAGGCCATAGGTTGCCGCCGCCGCCGCTGCGCGCCGCTCGCCGCCATCGGGGCGCATTTTCAGCCGTGCTTGCTGCGGCCGCCATTTTGGAAGTCAAAATGGCGGTCGCGACACGTTTGCGCATGCACAGTACTCTTGCGCTTGCGCAAACGCATCACGGCCGCGATTTGGACTTCCAAAATGGTGGCCACGACATGCGCCATGGTGGCTGTGGCCGTGAGCATTACGGCTGCGGCTGCGCTAGCGGCCGCAGCAGCCACGTGCGGGGGGGGGGGTGCGCAGCGGAGGAGAGTGCGCGCATGCGCATGAATGCGCGCGCCACCATTCCCCCCCACCCTCAGCCCAGCCGAGACCTGGGCGACGGGAGACCGGCCCAGGTCTCAAAAAGGTTGCCTGTCCCTGCTCTAGACCCACTCTCTTCAATTCCAGTATTCTCTGAAGATGCCAGCCACAGATGCTGGCGAAAGGTCAGAAAGCAACTCTTCTAGAACATGGCCACACAGCCCGAAAAACCCACAAAAATTATTCTTCTTCTTTGTCATTTGCGACCTCTTGCACTCTCTGAACCGTTCCTCCCTGTGTACCTTGGCAAAAGACAGGATACAGAAAAATGCACGGTGAGTAGCACTGTAAAAATGTAAAGCATCCTGCAGAAATGTAAATTATTGGAAACTCAATTTGCAACTCATCTTTCTGAAACAAACTCAGAATCAATTGTAGCCACTGAAAGTATGCAGTCTGGCACCGCTCAAAAGAAGTTTCCTGCTGAATTTTTCCTAGTTTTCTGAAAAAGTCATCTTGAGCAAGAATTTACACTGTGAAAAAGCGAACACCCATCTACCTCACCCTCAATGTGAGGGTATTCTATTGAAAGCTGGGGTATACCATGACTGGACATCTAAAATTCAGCTTCTTTCATCTTGCATTTATGAAACACTAGAAAATCTACCTGACATTGCATGGATTGACATTGATGGCTTTCTGTATCCTTTGCATGGGTCAAAATTTCAATGGGTAGCACTTGCAATTCTTAATAGAGGTGGGAACTGGGCAGCCCTCCAAATGTTAGTAGACTGCAGATCTCATCAGCCTTTGCCAATATATCCAGTGGTTAGGAATGGTGAGAGTTGCTGTACAGCATCACCTGGACCGCTGCATGATTCCCACCTGTTCTTAACATTTATTTCATAGCATGTTTCATGCAAAGTGGACCAGACCCAGCAGGTTTTTTTTTTTTCTGAAAAAGGCAAAACTTTGCCATTTTGTCCTGAACTTAGCAACAATCTTAACTCCCTTGAATAATTTGTGCATATTTCTTTCTACTTTCTCTCTGATTTTAACTTGGTTGTTGCCAATTCAGCCTAAGAGTTGTCAATATTTGCATGTCTGAAAATATATACTTCTTCTTGTAAGCTGCCCTTGAGTTAAACTCGACTCAAAGCAACCCTGTGGATGAGAATCTCCAAGCCCCCCTGTCTTCCACTGCTCTGCTTAGGTCCTGCAAATTCATACCCATGACCTCTTGAATAGAATCCATCTATCTAGTATGTGTCTTCCTCTCTTTCTACATCCTTCCGCCTTTCCTAGCACTATTATCTTTTCCAGTGAGTCATTCCTTCTCGTGACGTGGCCAAAATACAGCATCTTAGCTTCCAGGGAGAGTTCAGGCTTAATCTGTTCAATGACCCATTTCTTTGTCTTTTTGGCTGTCCATAGTATTCTCAGCACTATGAAATGAGTTGATTTTCTCTTACCTGCTTTCTTCACTGTCCAGCTCTCACATCCATACATGGTAATGGAGAATACAATGGATTTGGACAATTCTAACTTTAATGCTCTGTTATATATCTTTACGCTTTAGCATCTTATCTAGTTCTTTCATGGCTGCCCTTCCCATTTCTAGTCTTCTTTGTGATCAATGTTTGATCCAAGTTATGGGAAATCTTTAACTATTTCAATTTCCTTTTTGTCTTGGTGGAATTTATGTAGATTAACTGTGGTCAAGCCTGCCTCTGTACTTTGTTCCTTGACCTTCCTTAGTAATTGTTCCAAGTTCATGATGTTTTCCGCTAGTAGTATATATTTCTTTCTCTTTCTCTCATATATGTACACACACACACACACAACTAAAATATATACTACAGTGGTCCCTCCACATTTGCTGGGGTTAGTGGTGAAGGACCCCTATAAATGTGGAAAAAAACACAAATTAAAAAATACTAGTCTTTTTACCTAAAAGAACACCTCTCTAGGAATCTCCAAGTCCTCCAGTGCAACTCTATGGTCAACATCTGCCAGAAATTGATCATAGAATCATAGGATCTACAAAATGCCTAGAGAAGTGTTTTCTGTAGGAACTTTTAGTTTCTCCAGCACAACTCTGTGGTCAACGTTGGGCAGAGTTGTGCTGGAGGACTTAGGGATTCCTAGAGAGAACATATTAATCAAATCTGAAAAACTCAAAGCCGCAAATGTGGAGGGCCAACTTTACTATATACTTTATTCATATATACCATGACTACTTGTGTTGTTATGCTGTTATGAGTTTATAGATCTCCACTTTGGCTGGAGATATTGGAAAATTGCATGTGAGGCTGGTTTTTAAAGCAGTGCACAAACTTGCAGGACAAGATAGTCCCCTCATAGAAGGGTTGGAATGGGATCTATGGGCCAACAGAGACAACTTTCTGCTCAGTACAGGATCTCTAGCTAAAGCATCCCCAGCAGGGAGCTGTTCAGCCTCTTTCTGAAGACATCAACAGTTTTCCACAACTTGATGCCTCCAGTTAAATTAGCCTACATCTTCTATCATCCCCAGGGTGAGCAAGACTACTATAACATCACCGGGTGATAAGGTGTAAATACTTCACATTTTACAGCCAAATTAAAGGGGTTCAGTGGGGAAGGAGAATGTATTTTCCAGTCCAGATAAGACTCACTTTAAGCAGATGCACCCTCAGGCATTCCCTGGCTGTGGATCAATCTTCAGTGCTTCTGCTTCTCATGGGAACATTTTTATTTTATTTTATTTTATTTTTTGGCCTTCTGGCATCTCTGTCTCTGACTTCTTCTGTTGGTGTTTATGCTTGCCAGATAAAAAGTCAGCTCTTCACACTTTGTCCTGCACTAACAGATCTGACACTTCTGCCATTTCCCTTCCCGTCTCTTTGCTTGGGTGTGTTTGAGAGTGGCATCCACATCTTTTGTTTTAAGTATAGCACCTGCTTTATGTACACGTTTTACAAATAACAGAACCTCCCAGTTAGCTATCCCTGAAATATACAAATACTTTTACCATCGGCCCTCCACATATGGAGCTTTGGTTTTTGCAGATTTGATTCGTATGTTCTCTCTAGAAATCTCTAGGTCCTCCAGGATGTCTCTATATTCATCTTCTGCCAGAGGTTGACCATAGAGTTGTGCGGGAGGACCTAAAGATTCTTAGAGAGGTGTTCTCTCAAGTAAACAAAGTAGCATTTTTTTATGTGTGGTTTTTCCACTTCGATGGGGTCCTGCACCCATAATCCCAGTGAATGTGGAGGGACCACTGTAATTGATCATGTGTACTTTATACTGACTTTCCAGGAAATAGTGGTCCCAACCAATTCCTTCACTTTAAAACTCTTTAAAACCCAGTTTTACACATTTTAGGAACTAGTCCTTTCAAATTTTGTTTTCCTATTGAGGTTGCAGATGTTTTGTCCAGAACCCTTCAATCCTAATTAAGGGAGAAATTAAGAAAAAAACAGCTCAGATTCAATATGAAAATATGTTTGTAATTATTTTTCATAGAGTATGTGTTCATTTATATAAGGATTTTTCGTGGATCTAAAGGTCTTCCTGTTGAGCCTCTCAGATCTTGACACCAATTCCTTTCAAGGAAGAACTTTGGAGATAGAGAAAAACAAAAAGTTACAGAATAAGTTGCATCAGAAGCAGCAACGGTGATGGTGATGATGATGATGATAGTACTGATCCTATTAAGGTTTTGGGTTTTGTAATTTTAACAGTGAATTGCTTCTAGGGGAACTTTGTCAGGAGTTTTACAACAAATTGTTTATAAAACAAAAACTTTCCAAGCTCTGCCTTTGTGTTCTTATTCTGTCACGTGCCCCTACCAGTGACCATCAAAAATAGGGGAGTGAGTGGTAGGCAGAATGTGCTTTGGGACAATGAGGGCATAATAAACATACCATGTTATTGGTATGTTATGCTGAATTGCTGCAGAAAGAGGGAAGAAACAGGACAATGTATCTGTGATCCAGCCATCATCAAGCATTTGAAGTCACCTTGATTTCTATAGCCAGGTTTGGTGCCAGACTGCAGAAATAAAGCAGTTCGACACCACTTTAACTGTCATGACTCAATGCTATTGAATTCTGGGATTTGTAGTTTTGTGAAATGTTTAGTCTCCCCTGTCAGAGAGCTCTGTGCTCTACCAAACTACAAATTCCAGAATTCCATAGCATTGAGCCTTGGTTTCAAATGGCTTTATTACTGCAATGTGGCAACAGCAGAGTTAATTTTGCCTGAGGGGAAGGCCATGGCAAACCCTCTCTGAACAAATCTTGCAGAGAAAACACTGATTGGTTGTTGTTAACTTTCCACGAGTCAACCTCGACTCGTGGCGACCTGATGGATGAGAGCCTCCCTATCCTCCACTTTTCAGCTCAACTCCTGTAGATTCATGGCTCCCTGATTGAGTCTATCCATCTGGAGTGTGGTCTACCCCTTTTTCTACTGCCATGCACCTTTCCAAGTATTAAAGTTTTATCGAGTGAATCAAACCTTCTCATCCCTGTCCCAAAATACAACAGCCTCAGTTTCGTCATCTTCGCTTCCAGGGAAGAGTTCAGGCCTGATCTGTTCAAGGACCAATTTGCTTGTCTTTTTGACCATCCACAGTATTCTCAGCACTCTTCTCCAATACCACATCACAAATGAGTCGATTTTCTTTTTATCCACCTTCTTCACTGTCCAGCCCTCACATCCAACCATGGTGATAGAGAATACAATGGCTTGTACGATTTTGACTTTAGTGCTCAGTTGTATATCTTTATTTTTTTAGGCTCTTGTCTAGTTCTTTCATAGCTGCCCTTCCCATTCCTTGTCTTCTTATTTAGTGGCTTCAGTCTCCGTTCTGATCAATATTTGCTCCTAGGTATGGGAACTCTTTAACTATTTCTATTTCTTCATTGTCTAGGTTGAATTTACGTATTTCTTCCATTGGTTTTATTTTTGTTTTAAGTCGGAAACGACTTGAAGGTACACAACACACACACATACATACACAACATATATGTCTACCTTGCCAAACTATGCCTCTGTCTAGCTCTCCTTTCACTGCTGGGGCCTGGCTGCAGAGTTCACCTTCATAAACAAATCAGTAGAGATGCCTCTCTTGGTTTGTGTGATTAAAATGTTGCTTAAATGTCCACACATGTCCTGCACTGCAATCTAGCTCCTCCATGTCTCACCAATCTTTAACAATGCACTCAAGCCTATAACAAAGCCATTTCACTCCTAAGTAGAGATGTTAGGTTTTTCTGACAATCGTCCTAATGGTTCGAAAGGGGGCTTTATATTCCTTTTGGCCCAACAGTGCAAAATAACAGAATCACGTTGTGCAAACAATATGCATTAGGTACATCAGCATACTAGATCTTTCATACTCTGCATGCCAGGGTTACAGTGGCTGTTTGGTTTTTTAGCAGCTTTCCAGGATAAGCTCTTGAATTTGCCATCTGCCCCTGTGTTTCCGCTCCACAGTCGCAAGGCAGGTTGTGTAGTTCTTTGAAGTGACATGTGCATCCCTGCTTCATGATTTTCTACTCAGCTTCTAAGAGCCAGGTTGGAAATGATCTCACCAAGTGTCACCTCCTGCATAAAATCTTACTGTTAAGGGGAGGGGGGGAAACATTGATTCCCCCCCCCCCAAAAAAATTGCCAACATATACCTTAAGTCCAGGCTTCTAATGAGGGCCATCCAACCAGCCAGAGGGAGAAATCTTGAACCTATTTCAATGAAATGTTAAGTAATTCCAAATGAAGAGCTCTGAAACTCTGAGCAAAATATGGCATGTTTGAAAGAACTAGGAGGTGTGGTAGCTAGTATGTAATTCATGATTTTATTAAAATTTCTATCCTGCTGTTTGGTAAAATATCAAAGGCAGTTTGCAAGTGGAACACAGACAAACAATAGGAAATGAAATGCACAGGATCTTTTTTTTTTTTTTTTGCAAAACCAAACTCAGCAATGTCAACAATCAATCCAAGAAAGCTGAAAGTTGGTCGGAGCATAAAAATGTGTTAAGAATGAAACGCTGCAAAAGCCTGCTGGAATAATTCAAGAGCCAATGTATAGAACGATTTAAAGATGAAGTTTTCTGTTGAAACATAGAGTTGGAAGGGGCCTTATGGGCCATCGAGTCCAACCCCTGGCTTAGCAAAGAATCTCCATATTCTTAGCATAAAGCATCCCCAGCTGTCCAGTCTCTTTCGAAAAGTGTCCAGAGAAAAAGACCCTACCACCTCTCTAAGCAATTGGTTCCACTGCCAAAATGTCAATAAGTTCCTTCTCATGTTCAATCAAAATCTACCCTCCTGTAACTTCAAACCATTAGACCCAATCCTACCGTCTCTGTGGCAGCCGTGGAGATATTTAAAGAGTGAAGCCATGTCTTCCCTCAGCCTTCTCTTCAGCAAGCTATGCTTTCTATAAATTAGATATGCTCTACCACATCCATGAGACTCAATTACAGTATTTAAAAAATTATGAAAGCAAAAGGCTCTTAAAGTGACTTTGGCACTGTTGTTGTTGTTTTATTAACAGCCCTCGAGTCAACTTTGACTCATGGTGACCCTGTGGATAAGACCTTTCCAAGCCCTTCTGTCCTCCTTGATTGAGTCTATCCATCTGGCATGTGGTCTTCCTCTCTTTCTACTGCCTTCCACCTTTCCTAGCAACATAGCTTTTCTAATCATTTATTTATCCTCATGATGTGGCCAAAGTATGACAATCTGTTTCATCATCTTGGCTCCCAGAGAGAGTTCGGGCTTGATCTGTTCAAGGACCCATTTGTTTGTCTATGGGATCTTCAGCACTCTTTTCCAGCACTTCATCTCAAATGAGTTGATTTTCTTCTTACCCATTTTCTTCACTGTCCATCTCTCACATCTGTACATGGTGATGGGGAATACAGTGGCTTGGATGATCCTCACTTCAGTGTTCAGAGTTATGTCTTTACATTTTGTAATCTTATCCAGTTCTTTAATAGCTGCTCTTCTCAATCCTAGTCTTCTTTTGATTTTTTGACTGCAGTCTCTGTTCTGATTACTTTGGCACAGCTATAATATAAATGTAGTGTTTCACTGTTCCGTTCAGCATCTGTGAGCCTTGTATGATTAACTTAATTTTTGCTGCTAAAATACTGGAATGCTGTTTGCCAAAATCAGCTAGGTTGTTGGGAAAGCCAGAGCTGGGAAGTGTCTTTGACAGGATCTTTCTCTTGCTCTGACGTGTCTCTAATCTGTGGGCCCCGTTTTTGCTTTGACTCTTTGTATCTCAGAGATAATGCCATAAATTGACATAAATGCATCATTCATTCATGAACCAGTTGTGCTTAGGCTTACTTACCTTCAAGTAGGTTGCTGCCTCATCTGCCATCATTCCATGCCCTGTGCATTTCATCCTTTATTCAAGAGTGTATGTTTTTCTTATTCCTGGAACTATGAGATGAATCCTCTTTCTGTTAAATAACACTGCCTTTTGTTTTTGCTGTGTAGTGCAACCCAGCTCCTGAAAGAGAACTTGGGGATTGTGTATGGGAAGAAAAAGCACAAAGAAGTGTCTCAATTAAAAATCTAATTATGATCAGTGATGTGAATTTTCTGAAAAAAACACAAAACCGCACAGAAATAGAAATTTGCCAATACTGTAATAATGTCTGGTTTAGTGCGCTTGGTTTAAGTATTATACAGGTATTCAAACGTATACATAGTTTTATATGGAAATTACAGACAGCCATCAGTATCCATGGACTCCTTATCCATGGATTTATCCACCCTTGGTTTGAAAATATTTAAATAAATATATAAATTCCAAAAGCCATTTTTTTAAAATGGATTTTGCCATTTTATATAAGGGACACCATTTTACCACACCATTGTATTTAATGGGATTTGAGCATCTATGGATTTTGGTATCCATGGGGGGACCTGAATCAAACCCCAGTGGATACCAACGGCCCACTGAATGTTATTGGGTCATTTACAGTAATGTAAGGAGAACAGCATATACTTCCCTTATATTTAATGTTAATATATTTTAAATTGGCTATACCATAACTTTGAATTGGCTATACTTGGAAGAGCACTTTTTTTCCTTATATGGCACATGCCAGTTAGACTTGATATACCTTATATCAACAGTTTAATCTGCTTTGGTTGAAGTATAACTGTGGTACCTTCAGCTTCCATGACTGCACTGCTTATGAATTCCATTTCAAGTCGAGAAAAACCTAATTTAATACAGCTAGTTAAATCATTCACTTTAACTAAAGGCTTGATTGCAGCACTGCACAGCTGTGAGTGAATACAGATAGACAGTGTGGAAAATTTTCCATGAAAACATATAGCAAAAATTTACCACAGAAAATTTTCCACCCCACATCTGTGATTATGGTAATGCTTGTTTTCAAATTAGTTTAACATCCCTTTAGGAATGGTCTTCTTTGATGTTAAGCCTATTGGGGAGGGGGAAGGGACTTACAACTGTGAATAAATACTGTGCTATGTTGGAATGAAGGTGCTACATTAATGTTCAAGAATTTCATGTGGGGCACATAGATTCTTTTCAGGAGTAACAATAATAATAATAATAATAATAATAATAATAATAATACCGGTATTTATTTATTTATTTATTTATTTATTTATTTAATACCCCGCCTATTGGAAAACCAATCCAGGCGGCTTACAAATTAAAATCAAATACAAACCCCAGACAATCCCTCCCCCCCTTAAAACAGTATTAAATCACAATATCTTAAAAACAATATAACAATTAAAACTTAAACTTAAAACGACGCAATAGACACTCCACTATGGCCTATAGCAGTGTTCCTGTCCATCCAAGATGGGGCCACGTAAGGAACAGTGCTGATTTAGGCCAGGGAGAATTAATCAGGAAAGGCCTGCTGGAAGAGATCTGTCTTAACAGCTTTTTTAAAGCTGACTAGCGATGTTAACTGACGGATCTCATCCAGCAGGCCGTTCCAGAGTTTGGGGGCGACAACAGAGAAAGCCCTCTGAGAGGTCACCGCAAGCCTCGATTTTTGGGGCTGCAGCAGGTTCCTCCCAGAGGACCAGAGTGCGCGGGGAGGATTGTATGGAAGGAGGCGGTCCCTGAGATAACTTGGACCCAAGCCATTTAGGGCTTTAAAGGTGATAACTAAACACCTATCCACCTAATATAAGGATGGTTTAGTTTTCAAGTTGTGGTGACCGATATGAAGTCTATTACACTATTCTCAGTTTTGGCAAAACCTTTTCTCTGCTTTATTGTTGGGGCCCTCTTGAATCATATGCCATGGCCCCACTAAATGGTTGGTTGGCTTTATGTTCTACGTATGTAAGAAGGCCTGGGAATTCCCTCAACTCCAATCCGGACAGTAAGGAAAACCTGGCACTTATAGAAATATTCATTGAATCGCAGAGTTGGAAGGGACCATAAGGACCATCTAATCCAACCCACTACCTAAAGAAGAAACTGATAGGGAACTCATTTGCCCATGCAAAGCTTACTTTTTGGTGCTACCCAAATTGTGGAAAATTTAAATACTTTCAAACTAAACTTAAACTAAAAATGCCATTTTCCTCATTTCATTCTTTTGGATGGAATTTAGTATTCAAATTAATTGTGTTTTAGAAATATCATTTAGGCTTGATGATGATCATGTGTTACTGTATTGATGTCCTGAAGGAGACAAAAGGGATTGCAGAAGAAAGGAGCCAAAAGGGATTGCAGCAACTACAGGAACATTGCGTTAATATCACATGGAACTAAAGTGATGTGCAGAGTTTTACAAGAAAAATTCTTACCATACATGGAAAGAGAAATGCCAGATGTCTAAACTGGATCCAGGAAAGGAAGAGGCACTAAGGAGCATATTTCAAGCATATGTTGGCTAATGGAACGTACTAAAAAAATTCAAAAGAAAATTAACCTGTGCTTTATAGAGTATAGCAAAGCCTTTGATTCAGGGGTAGGCAAACTGTCCCCTTTAAGGGCTGAGGGACTTCAGCTCCCAGAATCCCAGACTATTGGCCAACATGGCTGAGGCTTCTGGGAGCTGAAGTCCCTCGGCCCTTAGAGGGGACAGTTTGCCTACCCCTGCGCATGAAAAGCTATGGATTGCTCTTCGAGAAATAGGGTGCCACAACATTTGTCCTGATTATACACTCAGGAGGGATGTGTAGCTAATTCCAGCTCCCTGCTGAGTATGTGTCTTTGTTGGTATTGAAACACTTTTTTACATTCCCACATTACATTTTTAGTGGGACCTATTAAACATTTTAAATGCACACCATTAAAAAACAATGCACTGGGGATTAATTGAAAGATGATGAATAAACCCTTATAATAAACAAAATTGAAACTATATCTTTAAAAGAGTTACATAGAAAGGTTGTTTGGATACCAGTGAAAACAGAGAAGACTTCACTCTTGCTTCCGCTTGTTTTAAAGAACAAAACTTGTCCATGGTTTTTCTTTGCAATACTGTATATTCAAGATAGTGACAGATATTGTTCAGTGTAGTTATTTGAAGGAGGACCAAAGGAAAGGCAATATCAGAACTCCAAGCTGCCATGACAACTGGTAAAGCTGACTTATGGAGAGCATGCTTCGATGGGCTTTTTGCTAACCTGGTCAAAGACGGGCAAACGATAGTTGAGGCATCACCTTTTCATTATTTACCTCAGCCTTGAGTTTAGCCCTGTCACAAAGCAGATGTGGGATTCCATCCCGAAATTAATGGTTTTAATAATCACTGGGTATGGAGCTGCATCGGTGAGCAGAAGATTACGTCTGCAGCAGTTTAGCATAGTCCAAGTAAATGACTGAACTGTTGGGCCATAATCTTCTGGTTCACATTTGACATTGCATCGCTTAACACAAATAATTAGGAAAGACTAGGCTAGTTCTGCTTCGAGTTGAAGCTTTTGATATTGTGGAAATGTCAGCGCTGGGTTAGTGGCCATGCATTCATATTCACTGGGTGTAAAATAATTGACTGTCACTCCAGATAATTACTAATGTAGGAGCTTATTATTTGAACAATGTCTTCTGTGCTGCATCATTTCTGATATTCAGAGCGATCCAGTTCAGCTTATGAACTGGAATGTAAGGAAGAGTGGATAGGCACTTGCAGTTGTTTATCTAGAGGTGGACATGCAGTTTGTCAGCAGCAGAGGCACAAAACTTGATTCTTTTCTTTTCCCTTCCATAGTTAAGAAACTGAACATATTGGTAGAACACCCTGGTGAAAATGATCCAGGGGTCATAGTAGACCATAAGGTAAACATGTCATCAGTGTGATGTGACAGCCAACAAAGCTAATATAATTTTAGGCTGCATTAATAGGAGTATAATGAAAAGACTGAGGCAAATCATAGTCTCATTCTTTTCTGCTTTGGTCAGACTTCACCTGGAACACTACGTCTAGTTCGGTGCATCACAGCTCAAAAAGGAGACTGGCAAACTGGAATATTTATTTATTATTTATTATATTAATTTGTTTCCTGCTTTTCTTTTGGGACCCAAAGCAGTGCACAGGAAACTGTTAGAAGATCTGGGAACCCGTGAGGAATGGCTTGGGGAACTGGTTGTGTTTAACCTAGAGGAGAGAAGATGGAGAGGTGATATTGTAATCACCTTTAAATATTTGAAGAAATGTCATGTAGAGGATGGAATCAGCTTGTTTTCTGCTGCTCCAGAGCCAGAACGTGGTTTCAAATTACAAGAAAAGAGATTCCACCTAAACCTTAGGAAGAATTTATTGACCGTAAGAGCTGTTTGGCAGGGAGAAGGAAAGCAACAAAGATGAGCGAGTTCTAAAGAACTAGAGCTGCCATGATTTTTGCCAAGGAGCACAATGACCTGTCACCTTGTGAAAGATATTAGCAGTGCTGTTGTGTGAATGCCTGATCAAAAGTAAGATTGACTTGGTCCACCACGGCTTACTCAGATAACTATAGACTTTATCACATGGGGAAAATCGGAAAAAATTGGGGGTTTGAAGAGTCAATATCCCGGGAAAATCATGCGATCATGGTGAAGATTTTCACATGACATCGCAATTAAAGTAGACTAATCCCAGAAATAACCAGGGAATAACCAGTGACAAACCATTCACGGGAAAATCCTGTGAATGATTTGTTGGTGGTTATTCCCAGGATAAGTCCTCTTTAATCGCAATGTGTGTGAAAATCTTCACCGCGATTGTGTGATTTTCCAGGGATATTGACTCTTTAAACCCCTGATTTCCCCCTGTGTGATAAAGTCCTATGAATAGGATTGCAAAGTTTGAATTAGGATCTGGAAAAAAAATATTTTTTCCAAGTAAGGAATTAAAAAATTGCTGGGCAATTGATAGGAGGGACAAGACTTCCAAAAGAAGAGGGGAAAGAGGAAAACGAGGAAAGAGGAGAGATAAAAATGTGGCTAAGATAAAGGTTAAATACAGTCAGCAAATCTTGACAATTTGCATAATGCTCCATCCCCTGGCATGGTTTGAATACAGAAGCTTTGGGTTGACTATGTGTGCCTAATTTATTTGCATCACTTCCAGGGAAGTCCTGCAATGCCTCTCAGAAGTAATGTAGGCATGATGCAATGCTACTCTGGCCTGATTTTTTTCATTGTTATAGTCTTGACTGATGAGGTACTTACTGGAGACCAGTCTCTATAAATGGCAAAAATTCAAACGTAAGGCTGAAACAAATACTCTTTTGCAATCTTTGGAAAACTGTACAGTGAGTTGGTTCTAGTGATCTGTCTTGTGAACTCTTCTTAGCTCATTTTGCCATTGGTTTGGTGCTTAAAGAATTTTCTCATCAAGTGCATGTCAGGAGGAAATGCTCAGTTTTCAAAGCGTTCTTTCAACTTGTAATGTGCAGACTCTGTTTTTATATTCCAAAATGAAGAGGAACAGGAAACACGCTGCTTGATCTTCATGTGATGTAGCTGAACACTACCATTTGGATGTGTGTTTGGAACTGGAACATCCTAAACTTTGGCCAACTCTGTGGTCATTGCAAGAGTCATTCAGGTTCTCATTCCGGGGGGTTGGGGGGTGGAGATGGTGGTGGACAGAATTGTTGATTTTCTGGGGTTTTCTTAATAGTATAAGTTGGCTTTAGTTCTAAGAATTGTGTTTTTAGTCCTTAGAGTTGCATATTTTGGTTGAATATTTGATTACTTCTGCTCTTTTGCCCCAGTCATTTCTCATTGGTTGGTTGCATTTAAGTTTATTAATGCTGTAATTTGAAGGCAAAAGTTCATAATTTGAATAATTTGTCAAACGTGTGTATGTGCCTTTAAGTCACCGGTCAACTTACAGCAATGCCATGAATTTCATAAGGTTACCTTAGTCCAGAGCTGATCCTGCTTAGCTTCCTAGATCAGATGGGATCTGGTGCCTTTAGGATATTTGGGCTCTAATTTGTCAGTTATGCACAATTAAAAACAGCCACATGCAAATGTTGGCTCACATAGATAGTTACTTGAGTTCCAAATCAGCTACCAATGAATTCAGTCTGTCCATTGTCAGAGACTGAATTATATTGAAGAGAAAATCTGAATAAGATGTGGGTCAGGACCCAAAAGAAAGTTTGCAGTGATCCAGGCTCACAGTGGTGTTGCTGGGACTGCATTCTTCTCAGTATTGCATCTGTAATACTTTGGGGTACCTGTCCTTTCAAGAGCTAGTGTGGTACAGTGGTTTGAGTGTTGGACTTGGACTCTAAGGGACCAGGGTTCAAATCCCTGCTCAGGTTCTACTCTTTTAGCTGCAGAGAAAGGTAATGATAAATCTCCTCTGAAGAAATCTGACTGAGAAAGCCTCCCCTGATAGGTATCTACTATCTGGCTCCTGATGTTTCCTAGAATTCAGGTTGGCCACCTGCCATTCATTTCAGAATGGCTGCTTTCTTCATACTGCAGTTGCAGTTCAGTGAGTTTAGAGTCTTCCACTTTAGTTTCAGCTTTTTACTGAAGGGTCAAAGGGGTTTGGCCATTTGCTCCTGGCTATCTATCAACATTTACAAGCCGCTAACCTCCCATGATTGATAAGGTCACATTCTTTATAAATTCATCAAAGACCAAGCTGTGCGACACTGATGTATTACATGAATGGGAATAATCACACAGATGGCAGAAGGCTGGAAGTGAGATAAAAAAATTGCAGTATTAATTCTTCCCCCCCCCTCCCGAAGTTCTGTCGTCCTTCAGAATTAATTATCCAATCTGCTTAAAATTGAGCATCCTAATGAAATTTCACACCCCTTAAATTTAATCATGAAATACTCATGGGTTTTGATTCAGATAAAAAGAATGCCTCATATTTGGTGGTATTTTCAAAAAGAAATGTGGATTTATTTAAAAAATCATCAATGGTATTTCCATTTACCAGTGAATAAAAGAGCCTGGGAGATTTATACAAAGATATACTAGATGAATATAGTTTCCTTGCTCTCTTTGTTTCTGCTTTTCCAAGGCATATAAATAAAATGTTGCTGCTTCTGTTGTTATGCACCTTCAGATCGATTCCAACTTAAGGTGATGCTATTCTGGGGTAAAAAAGGAAATGCACAGTTATAGAATGGGGGACACCTGGCTTAACAAGACTACATGTGAAAGGGATCTAATAGTCTTAGGGCCTCAGCAGACGGAGGCCCCGGAGACGCCGCGGGTCGGAGCGCCGCCGGAGTTCAGCCTCCGGACCGCGGCGCTCCTGCGGCGCATCTAAAAGGAGCACCAAATTGGTGCTCCTTTTAGATGTAAGGGAAAGTGCGCCCTAAAAGCGGCGGGCGCACTTTCCCTGCCTCAAACGGCGCAGCGCATGTGGACGCTGCGCCGTGAGGTCATCCCCGGTGCGCCGGCCGTGCGGACGGACGGCGCTTCTGGGGGCGACCTCGGGGAGAGGAAGGGGCGCCGCTCGTGCGGCTGCCCCTCCTCTTCCCTGCCCGGAAGACGACTCTTTTAGTCGTCTGCCGAGGCCCTTAGTGAACCACAAGCTGAACGTGAGTCAGCAGTGTGATGCAACAGCTAAGAAAGCCAATGCAATTCTAGGCTGCATCAATAGGGGTGTAGTGTCTAGATCAGGGGTAGGCAACCTTTCCCCTTTAAGGGCTGAGGGACTTCAACTCCCAGAATCCCAGGAGCTATTGGCCAACATGGCTGAGGCTTCTGGGACCTGAAGTCCCTCGGCCCTTAAAGGGGAAAGGTTGCCTACCCCTGGTCTAGATGGAGGGAAGTACTAGTACCCCTCTATTCTGCTTTGATCAGAATATTCCAGAGACCTGGAATACTGCATCCAGTTCTGGGCAGCACAATTCAAGAAGGATGTGGAGAGGCTGGAACATGTCCAGAGGAGGGCAACCAAAGTGGTGAAGGGTCTGGAAACCACCAAGCCCTATGTGGAAAGACTTAGGGAACTGGGTACATTTAGCGTGGAGAAGAGAAGGTTATGAGGTTAAGAGGTGATATGATAGCCCTGTTTAAATATTTGAAGGGAAGTCATATTAGGGATGGAGCTAGCTTGTTTTCTGCTGCTCCAGAAATTAAGACCCAGAACAGTGGATGCAAACTATAGGAAAAGAGATTCCACCTCAATATTAGGAAGAACGTCCTGACTGTAAGAGCTGTTCGACAGTGGAAGACGGTGTCTGGAAGTGTGGTGGAGTCTCGTTTTTTGGAGATTTTTAAAAAGAGGCTAGATGGCCATCTGTCAGGAGTGCTTCGATAGTATATTCATACATGGCAGAAGGGAGTTGGACTGGATGGCCCTTGGGGGTCTCTTTCAACTCTGTGATTTTATGATTCTAGGTTTTCTTGACAAAATTTATTAAGAGGAGGTTTGCCATTGCCTTCTCTAGGGCTGAGAGAGTGGGACTTAGCCCAGGTCTCCCACTGGGTTTCCATTGCTCCATGGAGATTCAGACCTTGATCTCTCAGAATCCCAGTCCAACACTCAAAACACTACACCATGCTGGCTCACTTATGAATAAAATATTGCGGGTAAATAATGTATTTTTAGGTAATGTTAGACAATTTTCTTTTCTTTTTAGTGCTATTTTTAAGAACTAGATTGTAAAAGTATAAACCATTTTTGCTGCCAGATTTTACCAAGGTCAGTGACAGTATCTGATAGGAACTATAATACAGTTCATAACAGAGGGGAGCTATTTTGAATTCTGCTTTTCTTAAGCATACTGCATCACATTCTCTTGCCTTTCTCTGTTGTCTGTGTCTACCCTAACTGTGGGTTACCTTTATTTATTTCCCTTTATTTTTAAAAAGACAAGAACCATCAAATGTGTGCTATATTGGCATTGTGATTTGCCTTGTGGGTTGGTGGTTGTTTTTAAAAGGTAATAGTTACAACAATGAAAGTACCAGGCATTCATGTTCAAGGGAAAGGAGGCAGAAACCTTCCTCAGATTTTCCTGTTTGGCATGGCAAGGTTGGGGATTTATGGGTCCAGTTTGGTACACAGGAGTATAGGGAGTGTGTTCAAATGCCATGATGTCATGCCATATATGCTCTGTTGGCTCAGGACAGTCCAGCAGCAGGATTATTGCTGCCTTGTTCAAGCTGCTGAAATACTACAGGACGTATAGGTATAAAGTGGATCCTCTACATTTGCTGGGTTTAGGCACAGGTCTCCTGTGTAAGTGGGAAAACCGCAAATAAAAAAAAAATTATTTTATCTGAGAGAACAACTCTCTAGGAATCCCTAGGTCCTCCAGGGCAATTCTATGGCCAAGAGTTGCCAGAGGTTGACCATGAAATTGCACTGGAGGACCTATATATGCCTAGAGAAGTGTTCTCTCTAGGAATCTCTAAGGACGTTATCACACGGGGCTCAATCCAAACAGAATCCAAACGAAATGGCGAATGAATCCGGATTATTTGCCCGTGTTTCCACACGACGTTGCACAGAACCCCGGCAGAACCCTGACAGAAAGCGGAAAGAACCGAGATCTTTTGAATTTTGGTTTCTTCAGGAATTGCAATTGCACGACAGGAATGATTTCGCATTTACCGTAGGTCTGATAACCAAATACGTATTGTGGCGCATTTCCCCGCTGTTGCCATGGTTCCAGCAAGCATTCCTCTCTCTGCGCATGTGCAGGAGGCTCATTTCGGCTACATTTACGGGGGGTTTTCTCTTGTGTGTGGACGTTCGATACACTTACTGTATTATGCGCAATGAAGGTAATGGCGTATGCGGAAACAAGGGTTATTTCCTGTTTATTTTCGGGATGCCTCATTTCCACTTTTATTTCCGCTTTCTGGCCCACGTGTGATAACGTCCTAAGTCCTGTAGTGTGACTTTTGGCAGAAGCTCTCCAAATGTTGTTGGACTGCAGCTCTCCTAGCCAGTGCAGCCAGATCCCATCCAACTTACTCTCTGCGGCTTTTCATGTTTGTGAAAACCTCACGCTTGATGGCACAGCAGCTTTGTACAGAGGCATAACTAGTTTGTGGATTTTCATCCACAAACTGAAGAGGCTTTAAAACAGCTTTTTATCATCCACGGCTACTGAGCTAAGGAGGGGAATGTTGGATGGACATAAATGACCCGCAGAGCTTCAGATCTCTTCTTTCCATTAAAAATGAAGACAATACTTTCTGTCTTTGAGAGATACCAACTTCCAGCCTCCTTCTGAACAATAATAGCTAAGCTGGTTTGGACTGCTGCCATAGCTCCAGCAGCTTCTCTGCCTTCAAAGAGTAAAACAGAATAGAGTAGTGCTTCAATAAGCCCTGTTCCTCTCCAGGAAAGACTGAAGTCTGCTGGCAACAGGCTTTGTTAGAGGCTTCAAAGCATTTACGGGTCAGAAACAAGACATCTTGGAAGAGGCATTCTTTAACAAGGTAATAGTTTCCTCTGGAGCAGGAAAGCAGGTGCTTGAAACAGACGCTCCCAAATATGGAGGCCAAGGGTTATCCTCTTCTTTACCAGAGAATCCCCTTCAGATAATAGCAAGATGTTTGAGTCTCTTGGGAAAGCAAAGGATTTTAAAAGTTCCTCTGAGATGTTGGCAGAGCTGGGCGCGTACTTCTGTAAAGCACCATGCGGGCAGGTGTCAGAAGGTCCCTTGCTGTGAGTGAAAAGTGGGAAGCAATACTTTTAAAATATTCTGGGGAGGGCCTTTAATACTGTTGTAGTTCATCTTTTGTATGTGTGAGGACCCTATTGCAATTCTAGGAATCTTTCCTTAAGATCTCAAAGAACAGGAACCATGGTGCAGGAACATCTTGGAAAGACTATTCAGAGTGGGGTCTAAAAGGACCCAGCTGCTCCACTGCAGCTGGGTCCTTTTAGACCAGGGGCAGGCAACCTTTCCCCTTTAAGGGCCGAGGGACTTCAGCTCCCAGAATCCCAGGAGCTATTGGCCAACATGGGACTATTGGCCAACATGGCTGAGGCTTCTGGGAGCTGAAGTCCCTTGGCCCTTAAAGGGGAAAGGTTGCCTACCCCTGTTTTAGACCCTACTCTTAATAGTCTTTCCAAGATGTGGTAAAGCATATATCTGACTGTTTTCTACTCACTACCCCCAACTCCCACATTTATATGCTTTAGATCAGCTTCTGCATTCCTGAGGTATTAGAGCAAAGAGAAATAACAATAAAAATATCCTCACTATGTGCAGCTTTGCATTTTAATCTGTCATCAGTCATAGAATTACTAGACTACAGAATTAAGTTTGCTTCTGCTGCCCGGATGCTAAACACATTTATTTGGGAATAAGTATCATTTTGTTATAGGAAAGGATAATGCTGTTTAAAGTAAACATAAGGAAATGAGGGCATTTACAATAAACAAGGACATGTACAAATGTTATTTATAAAAATAGTAGAAAAAAATAAGAGAAGGATGCTTTGGAAGCCTTAGAGGGCCTATGCGTGTTCATGTTGAATTGTTTCACACTGTTCCCAACTGTCTGACTATCTGGATAGTAGATTAAAGAGAGGGCTGTTACTGAGCTGTAAAGCCTAGTGTCCAGCCCTAGTGATGGCACTACTAGTTGTTTGTTGTTTTTGCTGTTGTGTTCCTCCAAGTTGTTTCCGGCTTATGGCGACTCACAGGCGAACCTATCACAGGGTTTTCTGGGCAAGTTTCTTCAGAGGGGGTTTGCTATTGCCATCCTCTGAACCTGAGAGAGTATGACTTGCCTGAGGTCACCCAGGAGATTTCATGGCCAAGCTGAGAATTGAACCCTGTTTTCCAGAGTCATAGTCCAACACTCAAACTACTACACCATGCTGGCTCCTACTAACTGTGCCCCAAACATCTGTATGATCACAAAAGGAGGTGACTGTGGGAAGGCAGCAAGTGCAAGAACATGTTGTGAATGAACAGCAGATCTACAGAAGCAATTCGTATTGAAACTCCTGAGGATGGATGGGTGGAACAAGTTGTTGAAGAGTCATAGATACTTCTGTCCTGTTTTGGTCTCAGAAAACCACGATCTTCAGAAAGGGAAGATAGGAAAATATAGAGCCAAGACAAACACAGGGAGAAGTGTGGCTCACCAATTAAGAGGCTGAAGCAGCAAAAACAGTTCAGTCCGTCATTCACAGTCCAGCAATAAATCCAGGCCACAGTCCGAGAGGAGATTACAATAGCATAGTCAAGAGACAGAACACGGTCTAAAGCAGGGGTAGGCAACCTTTCCCCTTTAAGGGCCGAGGGACTTCAGCTCCCAGAAGCCTCAGCCATGTTGGCCAATAGTCCCATATTGGCCAATAGCTCCTGGGATTCTGGGAGCTGAAGTCCCTCGGCCCTTAAAGGGGAAAGGTTGCCTACCTCTGGTCTAAAGCATAAGCAGGAACACAAGGTGTGAATGTTGCTTCTACCAAGGAGTTTCAGTAGTCAGCAACAAACTCCTGAGGGAGATGCTAGGCTATTTATGGTCTGGGAGTGTCTCCGACCTTCCTTCTCTCAACGATGCTCAGCTGGGCCCGATATCACCAGGTCTGTATCTATGTCTGTGACTATGTCAGACTGTGGCCCTGAGGGGTCACACCATCTATCTGTGGCCCTCGCAGGTTTCTCCATCGTTCTGTCTCTCTGTCTGAGTACTCACTGTCTGGGTCAGAGTCTGCACCCAGGTCTTAGACGCAGGGCATGACACCTTCTCTTGGTGCCAGTCTATTCAGTGGAGATTTCTTTGTGCAAAGTGTGTTTTGTGCTTGTGTTACTTATTTCCTCCCCCAACCTGGCAGCCTCCAAAGATGCTGAACTAAAACTTTGTCCCTGATCTATGTGGCTACTGGTCAGGGAAAGTGGCTTCAAGCCACATCCATTTTTCTTTCTACTGCTTATCTATCCAGGTTAGAATTTCAAAGAACATCTTCCTTAGCTTAGAAAGCTTACTGAGCTTCAAGCCATCTTTTATTACTCTCCAGATTCCTAATCTTCCAAAGGTAGGGGGTAGAAGGAGCAGCTCAGGGACAGTCTCCAAATTTCATGTGGAAGTTAATTTTGGATTTCCATATTAATAAAATACAGCATTATCTTTTTTTATACGTGGCCATAATCCTTACAACAGCAGGGAGAGAAGATTAGACTGGAGATATTAGAAAAGCAATTAAAATGCTGCATGCAGGAATTCTGAAAGGAAGAGAAGAACCACAAAAGTACTGTAAATGGCTACATATTGAATGTTGGCTGTAACAGGTACTGCCTGTCAAAGAATGACCATCTCCATTATGTGTATCTGGATGCTGACAGGGGCTACTTTAACTCATGAAAGGAGGAACATGTCCACTCATTTGGCCACCAGAAGGATTTCCATATTGCATTCATATTATATATGCATACACAGAGAGAGAGAGAGAGAGAGAGCTATCCCTCTACATTTGCAGCGTTGAGTTTGGTGGATTTGATTATTCATTCATTTGATTAATGTGGGTTTTTTAAAAATGAATCTGTAGGTCCTCCAGCATGACTCTGCCAGAAGTTGACCATAGAGTTATACTGCAGGATCTAGGGATTCATAGAGAAAATACTTCTCTAAGCATTTGTAATAGGTCCTTCAGTGCAATTCTGTGGTAAACTGTGCCAGATGTTTGCCACAGAGTTGTGATGGAGGACCTAGAGATTCCAAGAGAGGTATTCTCTCAGGTAAAAAAGAGGAGTTTTTTATTTGAGATTTTTTCACTTTCACAAGGGACCTGCGTCCCTAACCCCAGCAAATGTGGAGGGCCCATTGCATATAAAATCTACTTTAATGCTGTCATGGGTAGGTCTCTGAAAGCCCATTGTCTGAAGAGCTGCTGGTGGCTTCCTATCCCAACAAGATGGTACTACTGGAACAGTCTAGGGGCATTTTTTACTTTAAGATAAGAATGATTCTCTGCTCTTCCTCTGTGCCACAATCTCTCCTCCCTTAAGAGCCTCTTAGAATGGAGAACCACCTTGCCAAGTCACTGTCCCTGGTGATGAGAAAGGGCATGACAGAAGACAAATGTACACCTTATAACTCAGAGTGCTGCCCATGCAAAAGAAAAGTGATTCCACCTAAACATTAGAAAATATAGGGGCTGCTTGAGAGTGGAAAAGAGTACCTGGGGTGGTGGTGGACTCCCCCTCTCTGGAGGTTGGAAGGGCATCTTTCAGGGGTCCTGTAGTTGTGTATTCCTGTATGGCAAGGGATTCTACCGGATGACCCTTTTGGTCCCTTCCAACTATAAGATTCTATGATTCTATGACTTCTAACTCAACTACAGCACAACTTCAAAGGGCAGCCTATATTTATTTGAAAACCTGTATTCAGTATTTATGTACCACTTGTCCTCTTACCATTCCCAGGCTCTGTGCCAGGATAAAAACAAAATTAGAAATTAGAAACAGCATGCAGCTATTGAAAAACCAGAATTCTCTGGCTTAACGAGTATATAAAACCCACTAAAAATAGAGCACCTGGAATTGTGGGAAACATAATAATAATCATTTTGTTCATTTATATCCTACCTTTCTTCTGATAAAAGGACTCAAGGCAGCTAACAACATATTTAAAACAATGTTGTTGCATGCCTTCGAGTTGTTTCTGACTTACGGTGAACCTGTCATGGGGTTTTCTTGGCAAGCTTTTTTCAGAGGTGGTTTGCCATTGGCTTCCCTGAGGCAGAGAGAGTGTGACTTGCCTAAGGTCACCCAGTGGGTTTCCATGACCGAGCTGGGAATCGAACCTTGGTATCCAGTGTCATAGTCCAACACTCAAATCCCTACGCCACACTGGCTGTGAAGCATTAATAACAGTATAAATATAAGATTTTTAAAAATGGTTAAACAATTTATTAAATTAAAACACTGAACAATAAAAACAGAACCTCACAGCATTAAAAACCTAACACTAGTTAGTTTGTAAAAGCCTGATGGCACAAAAATATTTTGACCTGCCAATGGAAGGAGAGCAAGGACGGGGCCATCCTGGCCTGTCTAGGGAAGGACTTCAAAAGTCTGGGAGCAGCCACCAAGAAGGTCCTGTCTCCCTTGTTCCCATCAAAGGAGCCTGAGAAGGTGGTGGGACAGAGAGAAGGGCTTCTCCAAAAGATCTTATAGCTATAATGGAATGATAAAGGGAGATAGGGACAGAAGGTACTTTAATAGTTTGTACATCTTGGATCTAGGGAGCTTTTCCGAGCATGGACAGTACAATGCTCTACTTCTAGATGTTGCCAGCGAAAATGGATGACCTTTGTTCTTTTTTGGTTCCATGGGTTGTTTTGCTAACAGAAGCATCTCTGAATCCATGGTGTTAATGAAAAAGGGGGGATAATTTTGCACAGCAAATTGTTGTGGAATTAAGGTAGAACTATACAGTATTATTGAACATAAGATAAAGCATGTAGCTTCAGAAATAGTTAGGCTGGGATGAAAGGAAATCAATATGTTTAGTTAGATGTATTTTAAGGGAAAAGAGAGAAAGGGGGGATTGTCAACTAGTCATTTATGTTTGTCAGTTATTGGTTATGTGAATGTATGGATGTACGATTGTTGATGGACTTTTTGTGTAATGAAGAAAAAGAAAAAGGGTGGATAATTTTGTCTTCCAGGCAGGCGGGAGGCTTTCTATGTCATGGCCATTGGGTATTTATGACCAGAGTGTAAGTTGTATTTAGTCATCAAATTATTATGGCATAGATCAAGCAGCCAAGTCGTCAAGCCAATATTCTAATTTAATTTAATGCATAGGGTTTGATTTTTTTTAAAGCATGTTTGAATGGTTCATGAGTCTGTGAATAAATGCTTAAAAGGAAATTGGTGGTGCTAAAAATCATTTTTAAAAAACTTTCTAATTGCAGAGATATATTTCATTCTACTGTCTTGAGACATGTTCCTTGATAAAAATTTATGCCAAAGTGATGTAGTCAGCATGTCTCCTTAATTGTTCTTTTATCTCTCCGTGGCTTTGCTGTTGTCTTTTCCCGAGAAGAATGGCATTATGGATTTCAAATTATTCTAGCAGTAATTGTTATTGCTGTGACATTTATTCTCAAGTAGGCCAGTCTTGAGTTTGTTTGAGGCAAAAGCTCTGGCCTTGTTGGGGCACAGGAATAATTTTGTGCAAAGTTTTGCTCTGGTCTTCATTGTTAAGAAAGATGAAGAGGAAGTGCTCCAGGGGAAAATCTACTTGTATGCAGATATATTCAAGAAAACATAGAATCATAGTGTTGGAAGGGGCCTCTTGGACCATCTAGCTGAACCATCCCCTGCAGGGCTCCTCTTTTTGACTCTGGAGGTCCATCTTTTTGAAGATGTCCAGAGGAGACCCCACTACCTCTATAGGCAATCACTTCTATGGCTGAACTGCTCTCACTGTCAAGAACCTTCTAATGTTCAATCAAAATCTACTCTCCTGTAAATTCAAACTATAGATCTAGTTCTACCCTTTGAGGCAGCAAAGAACAATCCTGCACCCTCCTCTTTCTAAAAACCCTGGAGATATTTTAGGAGTGCCATCTGTCACCCTTTAGTCTTCTCTTCACCAAGCTGAAAATGCCTAGCTCCTTCAACCTCTCCTTATATGTTTTGTTCTCTGTACCTTTTATTATCCTTGTTGCCCTGCTCCAACTTGTCTATATCCTTCCTTAAAATGAGGTGCCCAGAGCTGAACGCCGTATTCCAGATGAAGCCTGACTAGCATAGAATATAGCAGGACTATTCTTTCCCTTGAATTGATCTTAATGTGGCATATATATTTTAAAAAGCTATTACAAATATGTAATTAAAAAAAAAGCAGGTATATATTGTCACATATTTCTCCTGAGGGGTGCCTTCTGAAATGAATGGCCATTGCACAGAGGTTTCACATATTTCAGTAGGAAATTCCTTACATAATTCCTTGAATTTTCTCATGGGCTATGGTATTTTTATAGAACCTTTGTATTTATAGGACTTGCAGCTATCTCAATTTTTATGGTGCTATGGAGATGGATCTACCCACTGCAACCTGGGTTGGGTGGATAGATTGTACCACTTGTTGGCTAATGGAGTGCACTAAAGAATTTCAGAAATAAATCAAGATGTGCTTTATATAATACAGTGGGCCCTTGGTATCTGCTGGAGTTTGGTTCCAGGGCACACACACACCCATGGATACCAACATTTGTGGATGCTCAAGTCCCATTAAAAAAAGAGGCATAGTACAATGACGCTCCTTATATAAAATAGCAAAATCAAGGTTAGCGTTTTGAAATTTATATATTTTTGGAATATTTTCAAGCCGTGGATAGTTGAAGCTGTGAATAAAGAATCCATGAATATGGTGGGTGTGGAGTCGAGAAAGTCAATTGTAGAGCATTTGATTGCATAGATTATGAGAAATTATGGAAACATTTGGTCATACCTACACTCTGGGCAAGAGGCCACTATCAGAATAGAATGTGCAGAAACAAAATAGCTTCCAGTTTGTAAGAGGATCAGAAAAGGCTGTATTTTGTCATCCTATTTGTTTAATTTAGATGGAGAACATATCCAGAAACCAGACCTAGACTCAGAGGGAGCAGCCCTGAAAATTGGAGGAAGAAATATCAACAATTTAAGATATGAAGATGACACTATTGTTGTTGTTACAGGGTTTTCTATACCTCGGCTGTCATAAATCAAAATGGAGGCAGTAGTCAAAGAAATCAAATGAAAACTAGGAGATGGAAGAGAAATTCTGAAGGAGCTTAGATCTTCAAGTATAAAGATACATCATTAAATACTAAGTCAGAGTCATCCATTTTGAGTTCTATTTACAGTTACCAAAACTGGACAGTGGAGAAAGTTGACAGGAAGAAAATCTACTCATTTTAAAAGTGATGCTAGAGAAGAGATCTATGATGATTATGGGCTGCCAAAAAGATGACTACATGGGTCTAAGAACAAATCAAGAAGCTAAAAGAACTAAATCTGGCTTCTAAATAACTGGAAGCCAGAATAACTAAATTGCATATTGGACAAATCAGGAGGCAACATGGCTTATTGGAAAAGATGCTCATACAAAGTGGAAGACAATAAGCAAAAAGAAAGACCACATTACACATATGAATTGGGTCTATAAAAGAAGCCATGAATATCCTGAGTTTGCTAGACCTGAGCAAGGCTGGAGGTCTCTCATTCAGCAGGTCTCCGTAAATCAAAGCCAAGTTGAAGGCAGATAGCAAAAAGCTACACATTTATGGTAAATGCACATTTATAGATCTCAAGGGGGTTGCACACCTTTTCATTGGGCTAGTATTCCCTTAATACAGATTTTTGACATTTTCTTAAGACCAACATGACTAGCTCTGCTTTGCAGATCCCGAGACAATCACATTCTCTTCCCAAAAACTGCCCAAGACTACTAATAGCAATAACAAAAACAAATAATTAATTATTATTTTTTAAGATACAAACAAGCAGCAGATTTAAAACACATACAAATCAGTCAGTGGGAAACAAGGTGAAATAATTTCAGACACCAGACAGGCCTCAGGTTTGCCAAAACGGGAATGTCTTGAACCACCACTGGTGCACCAGTAAAGATGGGACTAACTGTAAAGGTTAGCCTTGGCATCTTCATTTCTAGCACCTTTTTTCAAATGAATAGTACTTGGTTCTCATTTTATTAAAAAAGGCCAGTGTTTTGCCAATAATTTCAGCAGTTAGAGCTGTGCGCAAATATTGTTTTGTCAATTGCAGTTTGACTCATACGCTCATGCCAAATTGACTTGTATGGGTGGAATCCAGATTTGAAAATTGGTAAGGAACCATTTTTATGGAAGGTATGTTCCAGTAATGTATGTTATCTATCTGTCTAAAATTTCTGTTAATAAATAAAACATGTGATGTTTACAGCAAGAATGGAATAGAGAACTGAAATATCCAGTTCTGACTAATCAATGGCCATCAGTTTTAACATCTGTTATAACTAGTATAGCTGTATATTTGGGGTAGCGGTATTGGCCAAATAGCAAAAAACAATAACATCCAAAATACACAAAACAGCGATATGCACAAAATACATGATGCAAGTTTCCAAAGCTCCACTGGCTTCTTTAGAAAATGAAGGTATTAAAAATCATAAGGAATGGGGGGAAATTATGAAATGATTGCATTTTCTCAAGGTGTTGTTGTTATGTGGAGGGATATCTATGCAAGCAGACCCCTTCTCCTTGTGGCCTGTATGATTTTTAAACACTTTTTTAAATGTTTAAAATTTAAATGGACAGTGGAGCTTCGAAACCTTGTATCATTTTATTTTGTGCATTTTGGTTTGTGGAATAAAGATATCACTGTTTTGTGGATTTTGCATGTTCTTGTAGTGTGGGTATAGCTCTCCAACTATGTCTTATACCAGGGGTCTGCAACCTATCGCCCACTGCCTGCACCCGGCCCGCCAACCCCCGCCGACCGGCCCCTGCTGACCCCCGACTGCCATTTTGTTTGCCAAAATGGCAGCCGCGACGTGCACGGCGGCGGCTGGCGGTGGTGGTGCCGGGGGCTGTGCATGCGTGAGCGCGTGTGTCGCCATTTCTTCACCCCACCCAGCCCGGCCAAAGACCTGGGGACCAGCAACCGGCCCCAGGTATGTGAACGTTGCCGACCCCTGTCTTATACAGCAGAAGTTACTGTTTCAGGTATATTCATCGCCACAATGTCTATTCAAGAAAGGACTTTCTATATCAGCAAATTGTTAGAGAGGTAATACTGCTAATGCTTCTTTAACACATATATTGTGGAGTTGGAAGGAAGTAATCATGTGAGGAAATTTGGTTTTGAGAAGTTCCTTGATATTCAGGGACATGCATGTTCTTTTAAATTATTTGCCTGTTTCTTGGAAATTTTCAAATGGCCAATTGAAGTGGATTTTCAGGCCCTTTTGACTAAAAGATACATACTTTGTTACTGGAAAGGTCATTTTTCTCCACCTGTGATCCAATGGATAGAAGATCTAACAAACACTTGAAAGAGTGATGTATAGATGAAATTTACAAACAGACTAATATGTGGACATTTGGTCAACTTTTAGAGAAACGTATGACTAACATGGTGATTTTTCATCTTTTTTGTTTTTATTTTCCTGCTCTTTGTTACACTGAAACATTATTGAATATAACAGAGATCCCGTTTGAATGTAAGTATTTTTTTTTTAAAAAAAAGATGGGTCTGATTGGATATTTTGGGACAGGATACATCATCAGCATATCCACGCTCTCTGTGCAATTCACTTCACCTCTGTGCAATTTCTTCACCGCCTTTGAAAACTACTGTCAGTGCCTCCATGTCCCTCACCTTGATAAAATGTGGTTATATATGTAACACTTGCAAAGTGTGAGATTTTTAGATCAATTTTAATTTAGAATCCAACCAACAGCTTTCCTGTCCCCACTCAGCTCTCACATCGAGCGACAACCTTGCTATCTTCAGAACAGCTTAAAATGGACTGTGCAAATGAGTTGCGGTGTGTCATAATTGCAGTGCAGGGTTTTGCTCCTTCTTAAATGTCTGTTCTTTTTCCTGTATTTCTTTCTGTTCTTCCCCATGCTAGTGGTTCAAGGTGAGGAAACCACCTTGGTCTGGAAAGGATCAACAATCTGAAATAGAAAACTGGAAAGAGATACTGAGAGTCTTTGCTATGCTGCCTTGGCTAGACAGGCACTCACATTTGCTTTGAGTTAGGGTGCCTCGTGACAACAGGCTCATCAAAGTCCTTTTGTTGTTGTTTGTATGCCTCCAAGGGTGCACCTACACTGTTGAAATAATGCAACTTGATACCACTTTAAGTGTTGTAGCTCCATCCTATGGAATCCTGGGATTTGTAATTTTACAAGGTCTTTAACCTTCTCTGCCAAAGAGTGCTGGTGCCTCACCAAATTACAAATCTCGGATCTCTGTGGGATGGAGCAATGGCAGTTAAAGCGGTATCAAACTTGCATTTTTCTACAATGTAGATGCAACCCAAGTCATTTCTGACTTAGGACCTAAGGCAATCCTATTATGGGGTTTTCTTGGCAGAATTTGTTCAGAGGGGATTTGCATCGTCCTCCCCTGAGGCTGAGAGAGAGCAACTTGCCCAATGTCATTCAGTGGATTTCCATGGTTGAGCAGGGATTTGAACCCTGGTCTCCCTATGCCCTAGTTCAATACTCAAACCACTACACCACGCTAGCTCTCCATGAAAGTTGCCTACCTTTTATGTAAAGGATTTTTTCACAAGCATTTCTGTCTGGTCAGACTAGTCTGACTAATAATAATATTTTATTAAGTGCCTGAAAAGGTAAACACAGAATCAAGGGGAGAACCTGGTTAATAGCTTAGATCAGGGGTAGGCAACCTAAGGTCCGGGGGGCCGGATGCGGCCCCCCCCAAGGCCTTTGGACCAGCCCCAGGCCAGTCCTGCCGCCACCGCTGCCCCCCGCTGCCACCGCCCGCCATGATGATATTGATTATTATTGTTATTACTTGTTCTTGGGGTTTTCTTGGCAAAATCTCCACAGGGGTTTTGCCAGGGCTTTGCTGGGGCTGAGAGAGTGTGCATGCATTTTTTTAATTTTTTTAAAAAAATATATTTTATATATTTATTTAATTAATTAATTATTTATTTTTGGTGCTTCGGCCCCCCAATTGCCTGAGGGACAGCAACCCGGCCCCCAGCTCAAAAAGGTTGCCTACCCCTGGCTTAGATACACAAACAATGCAGAAAAGGAAAAAAGGCATACTTTTTTGAAGAGTACAAGAGACTGTGAATCATATGGATATCTGGAGGTGCTGAGTTCCAAAGGGAAGGTGAGAGATAAGAGACAACAGATTTCAACTAATGATGCAACTGGTATGGGGCGGGGGGGGGGAATGAGCAGTTCTGGAAGAAGTACAAAGGGACAGTGCTTCTTCAGAAGCATCAAAATACAAGCATGTGGAAATACAACAACGGATATAGGGATATATACAATAGATCATACCATCCTTCTGGACTGCCTGGGAGGGTTAGGAATTGGAGGCACTGCATTGCAGTGGTTCTGTTCCTTCCTCTCGGACAGATCTCAGAGGGTGAGGCTCGGGGACAGTTGCTCTACAAGAAAAGAGCTTAATTGTGGCATCCCTCAAGGCACCATCCTGTCCCCGATGCTATTCAATATATACATGAAGCCGCTGGGAGAGATCATCCGGAGACATGGGGTGCGGTGTTATCAGTACGCTGATGACACCTAGATATATTTCTCCATGTCTCAGTTGTCGGCTTTGACTTCTGATGGCATCTCTCCTCTCAATGACTGTCTTAAGGCAGTAATGTTGGTTATGACCTTTAAAAGCCTAAATAGCTTGGGTCCATCCTATCTTCAGGACCACCTCCTTCCATACAATCCACCCTGCGGACTCTGGTCATCTGGGAGGAATTTGCTACAGCCTATAAAAACTAGGCTGTCTGCAACCACCCAGAGGGTCTTTTTGGCTACCACTCCCAGACTATGGAATGGCCTGCCGGACGAGATCCATCAGATTACCATCTTAAACAGCTTTTAAAAAAGCTGTGAAGACGGATATCTTCCAGCAGGCCTTTCCTGACTAGATTTCCCAGCCTAACAGTTAGTCTTCCTCTCCTTCCCTATTCTCTGCTGCAATGAGGGTTGGTTCCATTTAGTGTATTTATTTTAAATATGCTTTTAAACTTGTAATATTGTTTAATACTTTTTGAGGGGTGGGTGGGTTTTGGGGTTGTTTGGGATGGGATGGCGATTGTGTTTATGAAAAAATTTAATGTTTTAAGCCGCCCCCGATTGCTCTGCAATAAATTTTATTAGTAGTAGTAGTAGTAGCATTGGTATTAGTATTATTATGTGTGCACATATGTGTATATGGGGAAGAAAGGTGAGAAAAGCTTCAAAGTCAAGAATGTGTGCTCATGGTTTTAGATGGGATAAAGAAATGCCAACAAGATTAATGAAATAAATGAAACTTTGATAAAATAAGAGAATAGATAGGAATAAACATAGAAAGTTCTCTTCTATTGAATGAGCAAATTGGTCCATTTCGCCCAGTAATTCCTATGCTACAGCTAAGGAAAGTGCAACACATGGGCTGCATGTGGCCCAATTCCCTTTTGTGTCCCCCTAGAGCTCCCAAAGTCAGAATCATCTGTGCTTCTAGTTTCTATTTGAGGTTGTAAATAAAGAAAGCTGATTGAAAGAGAATCAACTCATTTGAAATGTGTTGGAGGAGAGTTCTATAGATACCAAGTAATGCCAAAAAACCAAATAAATGTGTCTTAGAGAAAATCAAGCCTGAACTGTCCCTAAAAGCCAAGATGACTAAGCTGAGACTATCATACTTTGGATATAACATGCAAAGACATGACTCGCTAGAAAAAACAATAATCCTTGGTAAGATAGAAGGCGGTAAGAGAAGAAGATTACATTACAGATGGATGGACTCAATCAAGGAAGCCGCAGCCTGAATTTGAAAGACCTGAGCAGTGTGTGTTGATTTATTTATGGTGGTGTTGTAGTAGCAGAGATCTTGTGCTGGAATGCCTGGCTTCCATCCATCAGCCACCTTTGTCTCTGGATCAGAGCTGAGCTGAGCTCACCATTCTGGTATGCAGCCATTCTACAGCTCCCTGTAGATTCAAGCTTGCCATTAAGCCACACCAGAGCAAATATTCTTCAAAAGAAGGTTTTTATTCTTAATTAAATAGTAAAGAGAAAACTATATACATCCATCTTCATACAGGAAGAAGAAAGAGAAGGTTCAACACACACAACACAGTGCATAATTTGTAAGAACAAAGCAGGCTCTAAGCCAAACCCCAAACTCCTCCCATGGGTGGATACCTCCATAGACATAGTTTTTTGTGGGTTTTTTGGGCTGTGTGGCCATGTTGTAGAAGAGTTTCTTTCTGACGTTTCACCAGCATCTGTGGCTGGCATTTTCAGAGAAAAACAAGTGTGCTCCATCTTTTTCTCTGAAGATGCCAGCCACAGATGCTGGCGAAACATCAGAAAGAAACTCTTCTAGAACATGGCCACACAGCCCGAAAAACCCACAAAAAAACTATGGATGCCGGCCATGAAAGCCTACGACTTCACCTCCATAGACAATTTGCTGAATAGCCTCTAACCTAACCTCTAACCCAGTCTCTTGCTGTGAGTCATGTATCATGTGATCCTGGTTCTCAGACAACAAGATGACCTAATTGTTTATGTTCTATCTTGCTCTGTTCCCAAGCCACTGGCCTTGTTTGCCACCTGCAGGCTCCAAAATCTTTCCAATAGAAATTTTCCCACATCTGTACATTTCCACGTTAACTACATATCCCAACAGTCCTAACAATGTGTTCTTGATAGGCTGACTTGGAGGACTCTCATTCATATGGTCATTATATATTGAAGTTGACTTGATGGCAGTTAACAACATTTTGGTAACATGTTGGCAGTTAACAACATAAAATAAAAACACTCTTGAATGAAAGAAACTGAAGAATTAAGGAGAGGGGGAGAAGCAAATCAGGCTGTAATGGTAGGCCCACTTACCTGCACATATGACCCGTTGAACTCACGAGGATTTGTTTCTGTGTCGGGATGTACAGGATTGTGCTATTAGCCTTGGAGAAATTCAGCTGAAAAGAAAAAGAGAATCAAGAAAACAGGCCTTTGTGGCACTTAACATGGATTAAAATACAACACTATTTCATAGAAATATAGAGTTGGAAGAGACCCCAAGAGCCATCCAGTCCAATCCCCTGCCAAGCAGGAACACACAATTAAACCACCCAACAGATGGCTATCCAGCCTCTGTTTAAAAAACTCCAAAGAAGGAGACTCCATCACACTTTGAAAAACACCATTGAACAGCTCTTACTGTCAGGAAGTTCTTCCTAATGTTGAGGTGGAATCTCTTTTCCTGTAGCTTGCATCCATTGCTCCATGTCCTAGTCTCTGGAACAGCAGAAAACAAGCTTGCTCCATCCTCAATATGACACCCCTTCAAATATTTAAACAGGGCTATCATATCACTTCTTAACCATCTTTTCTCCAGGCTAAACATACCCAGCTCCCTAAGTGTCTCTTCATAGAGCTGCATGGTTTTCATACCCTTCACCATCTTGATCGCCCCTCCATAATTGATTATATTAAAAGCTATGCATCACAGATCTCCAATCCAAGTGCAGAAGGCACTTAGGGGCAATTTCTTTACCCTTGGAGGGCAGCAAAAACCCCATGGGGGCAGCATGTAATCTTCAGGCTACATTTCATAGAATCATAGAATCATAGAGTTGGAAGAGACGCCAAGGGCCATCCAGTCCAGCCCCCTGCCATGCAGGAACTCAAAATCAAAGCTTCCCTGACAGATAGCCATCCAGACTCTGTTTAAAGACCTCCAAAGAAGGAGACTCGCCACACTCCGAAGGAGTGTCTTTCACTGTCAAACAGCTCTTACTCTTAGGATATTCTTCCTAATGTTGAGATGGAATCTCTTTTCCTGGAGCTTGCATCCATTGTTCCGAGTCCTATTCTCTGGAGCAGCAGAAAACAGGCTTGCTCCCTCCTCAATATGACATCTCTTCAAATATTTAAACAGGGCAATCATATCCCCTCTTAACCATCTCTTCTCCAGGCTAAACCTACCCAGTTCCCTAAGTCGTTCCTCATAGGGCTTCATGGTTTCCAGACCCTTCACCATTTTAGTCTTCCTCCTCTGGACATGCTCCAATTTTTCAACATCCTTTTTGAATTGTGGTGCCCAGAATTGGACACAGTATTCCAGATGGGGCCTGACCAAAGCAGGCCACTCCTTATTTTATATTGAAGCATAGATAAGCAGGTAAATGCATGTATGGTAGAGAAAAATCTTTGTCTGGCCCATATTCTTAGTTAGAGGTAGAGGCATAAAGAAAGAAAAACAGTAGACCAAACGTATTAATAAAACAGGCAGAGACTTTTCTAAGTGAATGGTATTTGCATTATGTACAACGTTAGCTAAAACCAGTCAATATTTCTCTTCAAACCTCTGTAGCTAGAGTGGAATTTATGAATGTATCCTGATTCAGCTGTCTTTCTTTCCAGTCATCCCTTGAAATTTCTTTGTTCCACAACAGCCACCTGGAGAAAAGTATGCTGGGAAGTGTACACTGCAGAATGTTAAATGAGTGTTTTTAATCATGTATGCTTTCCTCCTTTGTTAAACTGGCATCTTGAACTGAATTGCTAAGAAGCTTTCTGCCTTACCTGCTTGTGGAACAAGTGACTTTTTGCTCACATGCCATCAAGTTGGTTTTGATTTTTGATGACCCTGTGAATGAACGTACATGAGATCTTGCTGTTAACAGACCTGCTCAGGTGCAAACTTAGGACAGCCATGGCTGCCTTGGAGTCAATACACATTTGCTTTTCCTCTTTTCCTACTACCATCCACTTCATTGAGCATTATCTCCTTTTCCAGTGAGTCACATTTTGTCATGATGTGTCCAAACTAAGATAGCTTCACATTAGTCATATTTAATTCCAGTGAGAGTTTCAATGAAATCCCTTTATTTATCTTTTTGGCATGGTATCTTTAGAACTCTCCGCCAGCCTTACATTTCAAATGACTTAGGGTCACCTTAAATTTCTGTTTTACTTAATGCTTCCAAACACAAATATTTACAAATACCAACTTGGCATTCATTTATGCTGACATTTCAGTTCTCTCCGGGATTTTATTGATCTCAGAATATGACCATTAATTTCTCCAGTATGCCACCTGTTGGGGAACAAATGGCTTATTTTCTTCCTCTCAATAAGACTTTCCCTGCTTTTCTAGCCTATGAAATTAGACTTCATTTGTGCTGGATTCTTTCAGAGACACAGCTGTGCAGATTTGCTAGCTGAGAAACTGCAAATTCCCCATTTCCCCAAAGTATCGTTGTGAATCTGGCCCAGAGACCCAAGAGAGAGAAGCATTAAGCCTTTTTAACACTCTAAAACTGGTTTTGCTAATATTCTGTGCACGCTCATCTGCTTTTGTATTTGTCGAATGCAAATGGATTTGAGAGCAATTTGCTTTGCTGGTATTAGTCCAGAACCATCCAAAATAACATATGGACAGTCTGAAGTTAATTAGGAGACAGGAATTCAGTATTCAGAGGTCACAAGTGATGCGATTTTTAAACCTTCCTGATCTGAAGCCATGCCCACCTTGCTCTTGAATGCGCAGAGATGTTGTTCTGATTTTCAGGTTTGTTGACAATTTTTTCGACAAATAAAAGAATGCAGCCATGTTACCCCTGTGCCAGATTGGCAGCAACACGCGACTTCAGGGATCGTGTGCTGTCTCCCACAGGCTGCCTGTATGGCATGCTGCGATGCTAAATAGCAATTGCCTGGCATTTTCTGTGGAACAGGCTGTTATATTAAAGTCGAGCTGCTTGTGGGGAGTGACATCCTACCTGCTACCAATGTATTGCTTGCATCTATCTGATCCATGGTGGCACAGGGCCTGCATTCCAGAGCTCTGCATTTTCATTACTTCTTTTGGCAGGCTTGCTTTCCTTTCTGTGCTCTTTCCACACTGGAGGGTTCTTCTGCTTCGTGGTGAATTGGCTGTGAAATTATATATGCAGTAAGAGATGATACTGTAGGATTTGTTTGTTTGTTTGTTTGTTTCATTTATATGCTGTCTTTCTCTCAGAGCGGGACCCAAGGCAGTTCGCAGAAGAAAATAAGTTAAAACCTGGCAATGCAATTTTAAAAACAATTAAAATCATTGTACAGTGGGCCCTTAGTATCTGCTGGGGTTTGGTTCCAGGACCTCCCCATTGATAACAAAATCTGTGGATGCTCAAGTCCCATGAAATACAATGGCATAGTAAAATGGTATTCCTTATATAAAATGGCAAAATGAAGGTTTGCTTTTGGAGTGTATACATTTTTAAAATATTTTCTAGTCATGGATGCTTGAATTTGTGGATAAAAAAAATCTGTGGATACAGAGAGCTGACTGTATTTAAAACAGTAGAGAGTCAGCATGCTGTCGTAGTTAGAGCAGGGGTCCCCACACTTTTTTATCCGGGGGCCAGCTCGCTGTCCCCCAGATCTTTGGAGGGCTGGCCAGAGGTGTGCGCGCACGCACTACTTGGGCGCCGTTTTGTGTTCCAAAATGGCGCCCGGAGTCGTGCGCATGAGCACGACGCTAGGTGCCGTTTTGTGTTCCAAAATAGTGCCTAGAGTCGTGCACATGCGTGCGTGACATATGCGGCGGCGGCAGGACCGGGCCGATTGAAAGGCCTCAACAAGCTGGGTTTGGCCCGCGGGCCATAGTTTGGGGACCCCTGAGTTAGAGCGTTGCACTATGACTCCAGAGAACAGGGTTCAAATCTCCACTTGGCTGTGAGGCACATGCTGTCAACTTCAGGGGAAGGTAGTGGCAAATCTCCTCTGAACAAATCTTGCCAGGAAAACCCCATAATAGGCTCACCTTAGGGTCAGCATAAGTTGGAAATGACTTGAAGGCACATAACAACAAAAATCATTTTAAAAGCATACAAATGTCAAAAATAAAAATAAAGCACACGTCCCAATAATTCCCAAGAGCAGTTATATATTAAAAAAAGGGGCCTGCCTAGCCTACAATGGAAGGGAGTTTCAGAGGATGGGAGCAGCAACTGAGAAAGCGCTCTCTCGTCTCCTCATCAAGGAAGCTTGTGATAATGGTAGGACTGAGAGAAAGCCTTCCCATGAAGATCTTACAACTTTGGCAGGTTCGTATGGTCTTTCAGATAGTCTGGACCTAAGCTGTATAGGGCTTTGTGAGTTTGTTAACACGTATACATAGAATGTGCCCTTGGTATCCACTGGGGTTTGGTTCCATGACCCTCTGTGGATACCAAAATCCACAGATGCTAAAGTCCACCATTGTATACAATGGCTCAGTAAAATGGTGTCCCTTATATAAAATAGCAAAGTCAAGATTTCCTTTTTGGAGTGTTTTTAGGAATATTTTCAAGCCGTGGATGGTTGAATCCGTGAATGCAGAATCTGTGGATACAGAGGGCTGACTGTAACAGCAAGTCCAATGTTGGATCAGCCAGTTGCTTCCCTGTATCAAGGAGGTGCCTAAGTCTCCAGATTTACCCGAACAAGCAGCCTGGCTTGGACAGAGACCATGTTTCCCTCATAAACCAGAAATTGCAATCTGAACCAAGCCTATAAATCAGGATTATGAAAAAAAAAACCTAGTTAGAACGAACCATGATTCATGTTGCTGAACATGTAGGATTTTCTAAAAGTAGAAAATCCATAGATATAGATGCTGTGAAGGAAGGACAATTGTTTGTGTGATTTGCAAGCCAACCTTGCCAGGGTGCTTTTAGCTCTGGTGAAACCCTTTCCTCTGGAAGGCTAACACTGGACAAATGGCTTCCTCAGAGCTAGCAGTCTTCACCTCCTAGCATTGATTCTTCCATCCCTCCTCTATGGCCTCTATCCAACTCTGCTGGAAATGCACTACTCTTGTGTGGTGGACCATTATGTTAGTGTAGTGCACCAGCAAGATCACAGAATCATAGAGTTGGAAGAGACCACAACAGCCATCCAGTCCAAGCCTCTGCCATGCAGGAACTCACACTCAAAGCCCTCCCAACAGACAAACATTCAGCCTCTCTTTAAAAAGCTCAAAAGAAGGAAACTCCACCACACTGTGAAGGAGCGTGTTCCACTATCGAACAGCTCTTACTGTCAGGAAATTCTTCCTAATGTTGAGGTGGAATCTCTTTTCTTGTAGTTGGAATCCATTGTACCATGTTCTATTCTCTGGAGCAGCAGAAAACAAGCTTGCTCCATCATCAATATGACACCCTTCAGATATTTAAACAGGGCTATTATATCACCTCTTAACTTTCTCTTCTCCAGCCTAAACACCCTCAGCTTCCTAAGTCTCTCCTCATAGACTTGGTGGTTTCCTGAACTTTCACCATTTTGGTCGCCCTACTCTGGACACGCTCCAGCTTCTCAACATCCTTTTTGAATTGTAGTGCCCAGAACTGGATTTAAGCCTAAATCATGGCAAACAATGGCAACGGAAACCTACCTCTGTGAGTGTGGCTGTAATGGTTGCAGAGGCCACTAGTTGCAACCTCCCAAGACTATAAGCAGTAAAGTGGACCTTTGACTGCACAGTACAACTAACAGTAATTTCAGTTGTCAGAGAAAAAATGATTGCAGCAAAAACAAAGGAAAACAATGTGGATCACAGCTCTGTAGGTCATCATCCGGCTAAACTCGGCTGCTCTGCCTGACAGTACATTTCCACACAGTCTCTGACGGACGGTTGCTCTTGGGCTGATTAGAATTGAAAAAGATTCAGGAGATGGAAGGGAAGCCTAGTTCAACAGTCTTAATATGCTCATTATCTGCACATATTTCAAAAATGCTGGATTTCTTACCTTTCAGTTCACACTTTCTTCAAAAGAACTGCCTCCTTTGCACTTAATCCTTTCATGTTGGGCATGTCAGCAGGGATTTAGCAGGTAGATGAAAGAGCGTTTAGGGATAAACAAACATTGTTTGGGGTGGCATTGAATCCTGATTTTAAAGAGTTTTCTTTTTTTCAAAAGTAGACTCAACTAATGAGCACTTTTGAATTCTGGCCTTTGCAGTTCATAGGACTGTAGGGGGGCAGATGCATGTCTACAGTTTACTGATGGTGTTTTCTTCAATGGGTGCAAAAGACACAGAAAAAAGAGGCAGAATTTCTTGTTCATCAGAACACCTCTATGACAGGGGAAGGCAAAAGGTCTAGCAAGGTCTATTGGTATCTCCCCAGTTTATTTAGGATAGGTTGTCAGGAATTTCTGGCTCCCAGCTCTTTAATAATAGCAACAAGAACCCTTGGTATCCACTGGGGTTTGGTTCTAGGACATGCTGTGGATACCAAAATCCATGGATGTTCAAGCCCCGTTAAATACAGTGGTGAGTAAAATGGTGAGCATTATATAAACTGGCAAAATCAAGGTCTACTTTTTGGAATTTATATATTTTTAAAATATTTTCAAGACATGGATGCTAGAATAGGTAGATACGGAGGGCCAACTGTAATGTTTTCCACCAAAATTAGGCTACTGGAACAAAGATGACTTACAGCAACCAGGAATTGACTTTTGAATAAAAGTACTCTTGAATTCAGCTGAGTTCTAGTGTATAAAGAAACTCCTCACGCTTAGAATATTCTCGGATGCACTCTGTTTTTACTAGTAGTAGTTTAATAACTTTTTAGGGGGGGGAGGGTGAGGTTTTCGAGGGTTTTTAATCTGTACTCCCGCTGTGATTTTTAACTGTTGTAAGCCGCCTCGATTGTTTGACAGAGGGGCAGGGTATAACTAAAATAGTAGTAGTAGTAGTAGTAGTAGTAATAGTAGTGGTGGTGGTACAAGATATATCTATTGCAGGGGTAGGCAACCTTTTTGAGTCGGGGGCCGGGTTGCTGTCCCTCAGACAATGGGGGGTGGGGGGGCAAAGCACAATAAATAAATAAATAAATAAATAAATAATTTTTTAAAAAATTAAAAAAATACACATGCACACTCTCTCAGCCCCAGAAAAGCCATGGCAAAACCCCTGTGGATATTTTGCCAAGAAAACCCCAAGAACAAGTAATAACAACGATAATCAATATCATCATGGCGGGGGGCAGCAGGACCGGCCTGGGGTATTCGGCCCCCGGGCCTTAGGTTGCCTATCCCTGATCTATTGTATGTGGCTTTGTCTGTTGGATCTGGTGGATTCTAGTACAACAACAGCAAAATAGATATCACAACCCTGAAATCTACACACCCTGATTCATGACACTCAAGCAGACAAATGCATGGACTTGTGTAAAAAACATATCCCAGGTTCCTTTCTGCTTTCTTATTTTTCGTCAGCTCAAAGAGAAGTTACACACTGCATTTCCATGGGTGGAACTTACAAGCAGTCAAGAAAAGAAGAGAAGAGAGACAAAAGGGAGATAGGAGCAAACTAAGAATTATGAATGCAACAGTACAATGGCTTGTGCAGAAAGATAAAGAAAATTACTACAATGCAGAGAAATAGAAGACAACAACAAAAAGGGAAGAACAAGAGGTCTGTTTCACAAGATCTGGGAAATCAAAGGAAAATTCAAATCAAGGACTAGGATGGTCTGTGACAATAAAAATAACATAATTCAAGACCAAGAAGGAATAAAGACATTGAATGCAATACACAGAAGAATTATACAAAAGAGATATAAAATGAAGAACACATGGAATGAAGAGCCATATGAAGATGAACCCCAGATTCTAAAAAGTGAGGTGGAAACTGCAATAAGAGAAATAGCAAAAAGAAAATCACCAGGAACAGATACTCCAATTGAACTGCAGTAATCCATACTGACAGAGTCAACTCTAGTGCTAACCAACATATGTCAACAGATATGGAAAACAAAATTATGGCCAACAGATTGGAAGCAATCAATATACATCCCCATCCACAAAAAGGAGACACAAGAGACTGCAGCAACTATAAGACCATAGCACTGATCTCCCACACAAGCAAAATCATGCTCAAAATTCTGCAACATAGACTCCAACCATACATGGAGAGAGAGATCCCAGAGGTCCAAGCAGAGTTCAGGATAGGAGGGGGTGCTAGGGACCACATTGCAAACATACAATGGCTAATGGAGCGTACCAGGGAATTCCAAAAGAAAATCAGCATGTGCTTTATAGACTATAGCAAAGCCTTTGACTGCATAGATCATGAAAGGCTATGGAATGCCCTTAAGGACATGGCCGTGCCAACACTTCTGATAGTCCTAATGAGGAATCTGTACTCGGGACAAGAGGCTGCTGTCAGAACAGAAGACAGAGAAACAGAATGGTTCCCAATTAGCAAAGGAGTCAGACAAGGCTGCATCCTTTCACCCTGTCTGTTCAACTTTTATGAAGAACATATTATAAGAAAAGCAGGCTTGGACACAGAAGGAGGAGTGAAAATAGGAGGAAGGAATATCAACAATCTAAGATACACAGATGACACCATAGTACCAACAGAAAAACTCACAGACCTGGAACACCTACTAAGGAAGATCCAAGAAGAAAGTGCAAAGGCAGGCATAATGCTGAACATCAAGAAAACAAAAATAATGACCACAGAGGACCTTCACAAGTTCAACCTAGACAATGAAGAAATAGAAAGAGTAAAAGAATTCCCATACCTAGGATCAAACATTGATAGAAATGGGTACTGCCATCAGGAAATCAGAATAAGAATAAGAATTGGGGGGGGGGGTGACTATGAAAGAACTAGAAAAGATTCTAAAATGCAAAAATACAGAACTCAGCACAAAAGTTAGAATCATGAAAGCCATTGTTTTCCCTATTACCATGTATGAGATGGATGGGAGCTGGGCAGTTAAGAAAGATAATAGGAAGAATGCCAATGCATTTGAGAGAATGTGGGGCTGGAGAAGAGTGCTGAGGATCCCAGGGACAGCCAAAAGGACAAACAAGTGGGTCCTAGAGCAGATCAAGCTAGAAACCTCCCTGGAAGCCAAGATGACCAAACTGTGGCTGTCATACTTTGGACACATCATGAGAAGGGAGGACTCTTTGGAAAAAAACAATAATGCTGGGAAGGATGGAGGGAAGGAGGAAGGCCACATGCTAGATTGATGCACTCTGTTAAAGAGGTCACGGGTATTAAGGAGTTGCAGGAATTAAGCAAATCAGTGGAGGACAGAGGGTCTTGGAGATGTCTCATCCACAGGGCCGCCATGAGTTGAGATTGACTCGAGGGCAGTTAACAAAAAAAATATGGAGGTTTGGAGGAGATCCTATGCAGTAGACCAAGATGGACGTGGTTTTCAAGCAAAAACCCCTCAGATAACTATAAAGCAATAGCAAGAGTTGCAAATGGTGAGTGGGAGCTCATATATTTCCATGCCCCTCCGTGACCAAATGAATGTTGTGCACTTCCAGGAGAGACAGTCTCAAGTATTGTTTTGTTTTACTGAAGCCTGTTGTGCTGCTTTGGCTAAATGGACACTAAGATATGGTGCTGCTAATTCAAAACAAAAGTTATCTGCTAATTGCATTCAATTAGTTTCAAGTATCTAGCAGCTTTCCCTGGTGGCCCATCTGTGTGTGCATGTGCACCTTCTTTGATTTATCCAAGACACTTGAATGTTCAAGACTCCTTGAATTTCCATGCCTGGTTCTCTGGTTTTGGGTCTTCCAGTCCTTAAAGCCTAGGGCCCCTGAGGGTTATCCTGCTAAAGCAACTTTGTGCAGTCTTCTTCTTCTACAAAGAGAGATGTTTCCTGTCAAAAGCTAAGGGAACATTTTACAAAAGCAGTATGCAAAGGCATCTTGTATAGAGTTGCCATATTCCAGTCATATTCAACTCTTCTGAGGAAACTCTTACAAAAGCAGTAAGCAAAGAGATCTTATATAGCAGGGGTAGGCAACCTTTCCCCTTTAAGGGCCGAGTGACCTCAGCTCCCAGAATCCCAGGAGCTATTGGCCAACATGGGACTATTGGCCAACATGGCTGAGGCTTCTGGGAGCTGAAGTCCCTCGGCCCTTAAAGGGGAAAGGTTGCCTACCCCTGTTATATAGGGTTGCCATATTCCAATCCCTCATATCAAACCCTTGTCAGGGTACTGATCTTGTAGCACCTTTGAAAGGAAAAAGTTGGCAGCAATTTACTTCTTGCTTTCAGTTAGGGCCTTTGCAGACTGCCAGAAATAGTGCAAATTGAGTCCACTTTAACGGTTAGGGTTAGTGCTAGGGAATCATGGGAATTGTTTTTGTTTTTTTCTGAGACATTGAGCCTTCTCTGTCAGAGAGCCCTGGTGCCACAATAAAATACAGTTTCCATGATTCCCTAACCCTAACCCTAACCCTTAAAGTGGACTCAATTTGCACTATTTCTGGCAGTCTGCAAAGGCCCTTAGTCTCAAAGGTGCTGCAAGATCTCTACATTTTACAAACTAGCACGGCTATATCTTTGAATTCTTGTCAGGAGGAACACTTACAAAAGCAATATGCAAAGGGATCTTGTATAGGGTTGCCATATTCTAGTCCCTCATATCCGGGAATCTTAATTTGTATGTAAAAATTAATGCATATCATTAATTTGCTTTCTGATTATTCAAAGTCAATACATTAATCATTGCATTTTCTTTACCATTTTGCTTCACCCTAAGTACCACTACCAAGCTAAAAGCTCTTTTGTTCTCACCACCACCACCACCACCTGGTTTGAAGAGAGGAAGGCTTCCAAGCATCCCGAGAATAAAGGGGTTCCCTTTACTCTCTCAAGGCTGTTCAGAAGTGAAGGTCTACCCTGCTACCAACACAGTCACCACACAACACAACCATCTTTGCTTGCCTCCTTTCCTTTTCTGCCTTCGTGGTCTGTTAGGGGAAGTGGGGGACTGGGATGGAAGAATAAGGTGGCAATGCTACGCCTCTGCAATAGCAACCGGAGCCTTCAGGGTGGGATCAGGCTCCCTCCAATGCTGGCCTTCTTTCATGATTTCCTGCTTCATTTATTTATTTGATTTGATTTGATTTGATTTCTATCCTCTCTTTCTCCCCAAAGGGTGTTCACAAATAAAATCTAAAAACATATTGCAATAAAACAATTAAAGTATCATCTAAACAGTATAAAATTACAGATATTCATCACCACTGCCCTATTTTAATAGCATGTAGAATAGCATGTATATTTCTTTACCACTTATTAGTGAACTCGGCACTCTCTAAGTGGCCTACAATCTGTAAGCCAATTATCCCCAACAAGCTGGGTACTCATTTTACTGACTTATGAAAGGATGGAAGGCTGAGTGAACCCTGGAGCCCTGGGATCGAATTCACAACTTTATGGCTGCAGCACCAGCATTTTAACCACTGCTCCATCAGGGCTTCCTATTTTAACATACCCATTGCCCTGCAACAAAGAAGAAAAACCAGGATTTACTGCTTCAACTGGCCCAGCTGGCCAGGACATTTTTTAGTCTCTTCAATCCAGGATTTTCCAGGTTTTCCAGGACAAATGGCAACCCTAATCTTGTAGCATCTTTGGAACTAACATGTTAGTCTCAAAAGTGCTCCAAGTTCCCTTTGCATACTGCTTTTCCATATTGTCTTTGAATTTTACAAAAGTAGACTAGAGTTTGCAATTCTGGCAGCTCAAACCCTGCTAAGTAGCATGTGTAGATTTAAGGCAGGGCTGGACAACTGCAACCAGGTTGGGAACCACATTCTGGGTTGGCCAAGTGTTCAAGGGCCATATCTTTAAAAAAACACCTATACGCTTTTTAAAAATCTTTAAATTTACTCATAACTTGAGACAGCAAGCTCAGACACCACCACAAACATGCTAAGCTGCCTTCTCATTAGCATTCTGTGCTCCGTTGTTGGTTCTATAAATAACACTCAAAGATGTTTGATTGCCAGAATCCTGTATACTTTGCAGCCTACTGAACAGCATGGGCTTTACATACTATTAGTGAATCCTTGGCATCTCCAGTATTAACTGTAACCATTTTTAATTAACCTGATTTAGTAGCAGAACGCAACACTCTCAAAAATGAGAGGTTGGAACAAATAGTTATTTATTCCATCACAGTGGTAATGACTGCTGGAATAGATGATTCTAATTAACAGAAAAGAAGAGGCTTTGTACACTTAACGAAAAAGCAGCTGTGTCCCATGGCTACTCATAGAGATATGCAAAGTCCATGATTTTTTTTCCCTGCAAACATTTCTGGGGATTGTGTAGTTGCTTATAGGGTGTTTCAGACATTAGAGTGCTGAAAGGCTTCTTCAGGCACACACTGGGTACCTAGATGATTTGGCAGCAAGAACATGTGGATCAGGCCAAAGAAATGGAAGAAAGTCTGCCCCTTTGCCTGTGGTGTCCTCCTTCATTGATGCAAAACCAAGGAGTTTGTTGACCATCTACACCAGGGGTAGGCAACCTTTCCCCTTTAAGGGCCGAGAGACTTCAGCTCCCAGAAGCCTCAGCCATGTTGGCCAATAGTCCTATGTTGGCCGATAGCTCCTGGGATTCTGGGAGCTGAAGTCCCTCGGCCCTTAAAGGGGACAGGTTGCCTACCCCTGGTCTACACCCTCATGGAGGGCAGTGTCTGCTAAGCATAAGCCTGTTCGGTTTTTCCCTGGTTTCTGTGGCTCATTTTGTAATGAAGACAGCTGTTTAATGACACATAGCTTTTGGACTGAGGCTTAGAAGCCCAGGATCCACCCTAAACAAGAGTTAAACTTTATATAGAATTCTTACAAAACCTGTAGTGACAGCAATTGACTAACAAAAGGTTAGACATTCATATAAACTCACCTAGAAGGAACAAACACTATTGCTAAATTATAAATGTCCAAACTTGCTCATTGTATCTCACACTGATGTCCTACCTGGTGCAGAAAGCGTCATAGTGTTTTAGAACATGGCCTGGAACATTTTGTACATGTTTAACTCGAAAACATACAACGTTTTCTACAACTAAGCAGATTTTTTTCTTTAGCACAATTCTACCATCCTTGTGTCTCATAATCAGTGGCCGCTGTGTGTTACGTTCTCTCTACAGGTATTTGCATCTTTCCTTCCTGCCAACTAAAGCCTCTTTTCTCTTCTCTTTTTAGGTTATCCTGCAGGATATCCTACAGCTTCTCCTACCTACAACCCAAATATGTATCCGACCACCAGCCCCGGCTATGCCCCAGGTAAACAGAACTTTATTTTTTTGGAAGCCATTCAGCATTCAGCTTGGCAGTATATAGAGTCGCATCCCATCCGTAATTGTTTTTTAAGCCACATATTGTGGCTGGCGTGTGTGTGAGAGAGAGCAAGCATGCTTTTCATCAGGTGTTTCATTCTCCCAGCACTATAACCAGCTCTGCTATAATCAACACACCATTAGTTTTTACCAAATGTGCCATGGAACATTTAGCAGCATGTTATAAAATCTGTTGTCAGGTGTATTCTCATTAAGGATTGAAATATTTTTGCATGCATTGTGTAACAGAACCAAGTAGACATGACAGTGTGTGTATCTTACTACTCTGTAGCTTTCCTTAATTGCTTATTGTCCATATTCTGGAACTGGGCAGTGAAACCGTCCAAATGTAGTTGTAACTGATAGGGAAGTATCTACACTTTGCAGTATCTGCAGGACCAAATTGTGTGTACATTTCATTTCATTAATGCCTTCCACTTCCATCTCATAGTTCAAAATCACAATAAGTCTTTAGAAAATAACAAATTGGGTTTGAAATGGTTGAGGTTGTTAAATGTAGTTAGTTTTCTGTATTGTGTCTGGTTACCGGGATTCGCAGTGCTCAGTTAAGCTTGACATTCCCAGTTGTGTTCTGGGTGAGACTAGTTAGATTTTCTGCAAAAATAAACCAGCAGCCCATTGGGACTTTGAATTGCCTACTCAAATAAAGCTACCTGTTGTGTCCCTGCATGCTTTACTGCCCTGGCCATACCATCTTCAAATCAATTTCCTTATACTGAGTGTGTGTACTCATTGCATCTCTGTATGATTTTGTGTCCCAGGTTTGCTTAGCTTGATAATTCATTCACTACAAAGTAAATCCTTTTGTGGTGTGAAAGTTAAAAGTATGTATCCCATATTAATTCTTTTTTAAATACTTTATTTACTGATTTTATGCTCAATAATACTATGCAACATATATAAGTCATTGCTAAATATTACCATTATCGCATCATATACATTTCAGCCCCCCTCCCTCCTCCCATATTAATTTAGAAGAAAATTCTTCTCTGGTATTTTGTTTTAATGAAATGCTGCCTTAAGCTGGCATCCTGACATTCCATTAAAATAAATGTGCACAAAGAGTGATTCAGAAACCAGCTCTGGGCATCTTTTCTTCTGCCACTGATGAGGTTTTACTCGTACCCTGAGGGTGATGGGAGAACTGCAGCTGCAGCAGTGTCTGTTATTTCTAGAGATGGTTTCATAACTTTGGAGGTCAAAGAATTTGATGAGATTGGGGAGTTTCTGACTTGCAATGTTTGATAACCTGCTCAAGGGGACAGCTCTTATGAGTGAAGAGAACATACTAACATTCAGATCTTACTTCCAAGTAACTATGGGGGGTTATTTATTTATCACTTATTTTATTTATATCTCCCCTTTCTCCCAACGTGAGACCTAAGGTAGCTTACAGCAAGATTAAAACAATGTACAGTCGGCCCTCCGTATCCATGGATTCAAGTATCCATGGCTTAAAAATACTAAAAATATATATATAAATTCCCTAAAGCAGACCTTGATTTTGCTATTTTATATAAGGGACACCATTTTACTATCCCAGTATACTTAATGGGACTTAAACATCCACAGATTTTGGTATCCATGAGGGGTGGGGGGTGGTCTAGCAACGAAACCTCAGTGGATACCAAGGGCTCACTGCACACCTAAAAACTTAATAATAAAAAGATTAAAAAGTATTAAATTAGCTTTCATAGTTAACAAAACCCCTCAATAATAGCATTTGAAAAATATAAAAATTACAATGAAGATAAAAGAGCAGTACGCACACCTCATTTAACAACAACAAAAAAACCATCTGCACAGCTAGTTAATTACCAAATGCCTGTTTAATTTTTTTAAGTCTTTACCTGGTGATAGAAAGGAGACCAAACAGTTGGCCAGTCTTCCTTCCTGTAGAAGGGAGTTCCATAGCAAGGGAGCAACCACCAAGAAGGCCCTCTGACATGTCCTCACCAGCCGGGCCTCTTGCAAAAGAATCTTAGGCCCCATTCACACTACGAAAATTAAAATTATTTTTGTGGCGTTCACACTTGACCCGAGTGCACCCACTGCAGTTTGTGGGAAGACTACCAGAAACCTCCCTTACCCCAGTATATTTGATATTTGATACTGGGTTTTTTCCCACGTCTTTTTTAAAGAGCCACAATGATCCTCATCTTTGGTGGTGTGAGCACGCTACCAAATTGATTCGGTTCACACTGCATCATTCCTGGAAATGGAGGCACCTCGATTTTAAATCGCTCCAATGGCAAGTGTGAATGGCAATAGGGTTAAAATGCCATGGAGAGATTCGGGAACGGAAAAAGTAGTGGGAACACCACTCCAGTATTGCATCACCGCGAAGATCTGGATCTTCTCGGGACAAAAAAGTAAGTGTGAATGCCCCCTTAAGACTCCTTGAGGAGCTTAAGATGTGGTCAGGCTTATGTGGGTCCTAGAACAGATCAAACCTGAAATCTCCCTGGATGCCAAGATGATAAAGGTTGACATTATTATACTTTGGCCACATCATGAGAAAGCACGACTCATTGGAAAAAAACAATACATTGGCCCTCCACATTTGCAGCTTTGATTTTTGCGGATTTGATTAATATGTTCTCTCTAGGACTCTCTAGGTTCTCCAGTGCAACTCTACTGGAAATTGACCATAGAGGTTACTAGAGAAAACACTTCTCTAGGCATTTATAGATCCTCCAGCATAATTCTGTATTCAGCCTCTGACAAAGGTTGACTATAGCGTTGCACTGGAGATTCCTACAGAGGTGTTCTCTTAGGTAAAAATAGTGCTTTTTTATTTGCAGTTTTTCCACATTCATGGGAGTCCTTCACCCCTACCGCAACAACTGTGGAGGGACCACTGTAATGCTAGGAAAGGTGAAGGGATGTAGAAAGAGAGGAGGGCCCCATGCTAGATGGATGGACTGTATTAAGGAGGTGATGCGTATAAATTTGCAGGACCTGAGCAGAACAGTGGAGGACAGAGGGTCTTGGAGATATCTCCTCCACGGTCGCCATGAATCGGGGTCAACTCGAAGTTAGTTAACAACAACAAGGAAATGTGGAGCGATAACAGTCTTTCAGATAACCTGAGCCTGGGGCGTATATGGCTTTCTAGGCAATAACCAGCACTTTGAATTCTTCCTGGAAATGAACCGGTAGACAGTGAAGCTGCCTCAACATAGCAGTTACACATTCCCTGTCTTTCAGCTTAATGCAGCACTTACTTTTTCAGTGTAATTTTTTGTAGTGCTATTGAGATTCAGCTGCATTTTACCACTTCCACCTCAAGTCCCCTATAAAGTAGTGATCAGCATTCTCTTTTACAGATGTTAAGTATAGTGACTTATTGAGGGCCACCCAGCAAGACTGTCAGATCAGTCCAGCAGTATAATTTGCAAATTTGCCAGCCTCCTTATTCCTTCCTGTTGCAGTCAGCTGCCATTTGATGTTACTCAAGAAGTAGTACCTGGTTGTAACCTGGACTTTATTTCAATGACAAATGAAATAAACTGAGGCTCAAGATAATATTTTAAGTTGAATAAGAGCACAGAATTCCCCTGGACACTGACAAGGACTGCTTTTTGAAGCTGCCATGTTTTCACTAATGGGCATCCCATCTCCTCCCTCACTTTGGGTTCATCCCCACACTTCAGTGATTTTTAAGCAAAGGCCTTATTGGTATTTAGTACTGTACAGTTGTGTTGCATTCATCCAGGCTATTTCTTTGATGCACAAAATAGTCTGAAAGGAATTAGGTAGATTTTCCCATTAAGAACATATATATAGAATTATAGAGTTGGAAGAGTAAAAATCCATTTCCACCCCCATTCTGCCATGCAGGAATATACAATCAAAGCACAGATGGCCATTGAGCCTTTGTTTAAAAACCTCCAAGAAGGAGACTCCGCCACCCTCCAAGGCAGCTTCTTCCACTGTCAAACAGTTCTTACTGTCAGAAAGTTTTTCCTAATTTTGAGCTGGAATCTCTTCTCCTGTAGCTTGCATCCATTGTTCTGCGTCCTATTCTCTGGAGCAGCAGAAAACAAGCTTACCCCATCCTCAATATGACATCCTTTCAAATATTTAAACATGGCTACCATATCCCCAAACCCAGCTCCCGCAGCCGCTCCTCGTAGCACTTGATGGTCTCCAGACCTTTCACCATTTTGGTTGCCCAACTCTGGACTCTCTCTAGGTTGTCAAAATCTTATGTATACAACATATATATATACTTTAGTTTTTTGTGGGTTTTTTGGGCTGTGTGGCCATGTTCTAGAAGAGTTTCTTTCTAACGTTTCGCCAGCATCTGTTGCTGGCATCTTCAGAGATCAGATCTGAAGATGCCAGCCACAGATGCTGGTGAAACGTCAGAAAGAAACTCTTCTAGAACATGGCCACACAGCCCGAAAAACCCACAAAAAACTATGGATGCCAGCCATGAAAGCCTATGACTTCACATATATATATACTTTGTTTAAAGCATGCATATTCTTACTTAAACCTTAGAGCAGCATGCAGATCTCAGAAACAACTTAAACTAATTTAATATAATTTGACAGAATAAAACAGTGTACAAAAATCCACAGCCCTACTGGTCAGAGCGGGGCCAATGACAACAAGGCTCCCAAATTGTGGATGAAGAGCCACATTTTAACTTGGTGCCAAAATGATGCTGGTTAGGCCTCCGTGGGAGAGGATTCCAGAATGGAGGGTGAAATAGCAGAGAACATCCTATCTCAGCTTTCCACATACTGGCATTCTACTTTCATGGGGATCCTGTGCCCCTAGTCCATTCTACAGGTTAGGGATGCAGGATCCCTGTGAAAGAGGGGAAAATGCGAAAATAAACCTACTATTCTTTTTTTTAAAAACCCAGAAACAACACTTCTCTAGGCATTTCTAGGTCCTCCAGCCCAGTTCTGTGGTCAGCCACCATCATATGTTGACCATAGAATCATGCTGTAGACCTACAAATGCCTAGAGAGAACATATTTTATTTGGTCCCATATAGGGCAGCAGCAGTGGAAGAGGTGGCAAATACAGTAAACTCGAGTAATCAAATCTGCAAATGTTTAATATGCAATTGTGGAGGGAATACCATATTTTAAAATAAAGTTAATTATTCATCTGGCTCATTTGAAAATAATACCTTTCTAAAAGGTGGGTGCTCTTCTGTGGAAGTACATTTTTACATTAATTTGAAGGCAAATTTTTGCCTTGGGATTTCTTCTCTGAAAGAAATTCTTGGTTTCTAGTTTCTTGAATGGGAATCTTATTTCCTGAATTGCAGTATTTGCTGGAAAGAAATGCAAAGCAGGTTAAAGCAATCAATATAGTATTGGTCTGACAAACTTAATGGAGTCTGGCTGCCAGATATTCTAGCCCTTTAGCCCAGGAGCCCAGGATCTGTGTGCTGGGAACCTCCCAGGCACAAAAATTGTTTAAAGAAATGGCTTATGTTTGAACAAAAATTAAGGAAAGAATCCTTCCAAGTCTAGCAGTTCCCTACATTAAAAAACTAATGATGTATCTGTTCCCTTCCAGGGGTTTCTCCTTTCTGCGGGTAGGGTTTTTGCTTTTCTTTTTTGGAAGATCTGGTTTTGCAATTCTCATATAACTAGAGTCTACATTTTAATTTTCATGGTGGCCAGTTTTCTACCCAATGCATTTCTATCAATAATACACCAGAGAATAATAATAATACAGGCGATCCATTATATCAGCTCCCACCCAGAAGGGATGTTTCTGGGAAGTCTTAAGCACAAAATTGGCTGCAACTCAATCTCAAGGCTTAATTTCCTTCACCCAGTGCGTGTACAGCCCCCTCTTTCAAGGCTCTCACAGTCTCAGAAGTGGACTAGTTACGGTACCTGTCTGCTACCTGCGCCAAAGAACAAAAAGGCTACCATGGTGAGAGTAGAGCTAGCGTGAGCTACTACTATTACTACTACTAATAATAATAACAATATTTATTTATATCCCGCCTCTCTGTAAAAACAACCGGGGCTGCTTACAAGATAAAACAAACAGACCTGTCTCCCAATAGCCCACCCCCCTTAAAATACAATTAAACGATTGAAATTTAAAACATACTTAAAATTAACAAGTTATAATAAATAACAGTAAATTAAAATAGCTGTAACGGGAAACAAGTCATGCGTAATTTTCTTTGTTTCCCCCCTTCCCGCCCCCCCCCCCGCCCCCCGGTGGCCAGTTATCTACTTAGAATAGGCCTGCTGGAAGAGATCCATCTTAACAGCTTTTGTAAAGCTGTTTAAGGTTGTCAAGTGATGGATCTCATCCGGCAGGCCATTCCATAGTCTGGGAGCGATAGCTGAAAAGGTCCTCTGGGCAGCTGCTGATAATCTAGTTTTTATAGGTAGCAATAAATTCGTCCCAGAGGACCTCAGTGCGCGGAGTGGATTATACGGAATGAGGCAGTCCTGAATATAGGTTGGACCCAAGCCATTTAGGGCTTTAAAAGTGATGACCAACAGCTTGTACTATGCCTGGAAACTGATAGGCAGCCAGTAAAGTGATCTTAGAATAGGTGTTATGTGGTCTCTTCTGATTTTGCCTAGGACCAGCCTGGCTGCCATATTCTATACCAATTGGAGTTTCCGAAGTAGGCACAAGGATAGCCCCATGTAGAGTGCATTGCAGAAATTGAGACGAGTGCATATACCACGGTTTCAAGGTCCCTAATCTCCAGGAAAGGGCGCAACTGGCGTATCTGCCAAAGCTGATAACATGCACTCCTGACCACTGCATTCACCTGATTTGTCATCTGAAGCAACAGATCTAGGAGCACCCCCAGACACAGTCCTTTGAGGAGAATGTGACCCCATCTAGGACTGGAGATTGTGTCCCAATACCAGGATTCGAGGCCATTACCGTTAGTACCTCCATTTTGCCTTGAATTAAGTTTCAATCTGTTTTTCCTCATCTAGTCCATTACCGCTTTGAGACATTCATTGAGGGGGAGACGCCATCTAAAGTCAAGGCTGTAGACCGAGACATGGAGAAATATATCTGGGTGTCATCAGCATACTGATGACAACCCGCCCCATGTCTCTGGATGATCTCTCCCAGCGGCATCATATATATGTTAAATAGCATCAGGGACAAGATGGCGCCCTGAGGGACCCCACAATTAAACTCCTTTTTAGCTGAGGAACTGTCCCCGAGCCTCACCCTATGATGGAATCTGCCCGAGAGGAAGGAACGGAGCCATTGCAAAGCAATAATAATAATAATAATAATAATAATAATAATAATTTTTATTTATATCCCGCCCCTCTGCCAGGCAATCGGGGCAGCGTACAGCATTTCAAAACATCAAAACAAACATCAAAATAAATAAATCAAATTCGAAACTCATCCCTCCTTCCCATTTGCAGTGTATTCTGTTCACTCCTTCCCAATGGCTCCGATCCCTAATACTCTCAGCTGTTCCAAGAGAATGTAATGGTCTATCATGTCAAAAGCTGCTGAGAAGTCCAGTAGCACCAATAGGGTCACACTACCCCTGTCGATGCCCAGATGAAGGTCATCAACTAAGGCAACCATGGCAGTCTCCACTCCATATCCTGTCCTAAAGCCAGTTTGAAATGGATCCAGATAATCGGTTTCATCCAAGATAGCTTGGAGCTGAAGAGCAAAAACCCTCGCGATCACCTTGCTCAAAAAAGGTAGTAAGGAAACTGGCCTATAGATGTTCATGTCCAGAGGGTCAAGGGAAGGTTTTTCAGAAGTGACCTGACCGCCGCTTCCTTCAAACAAGATGGAACATGACCTTCCCTAAGAGATGCATTGATGATGTCCCTCAGAAACATCCTCAAGACATCTCCCCTCTGGACGGCCAGCCACGAAGGGCAAGAGTCAAGAGGGCAAGTTGTCTTCCTCACACTACCAAGGAGCTTGTCCATGTCATTGGTACTCACCATTTGGAACTGATCCAGTATAATCTCATAAGCAGAGTTGCTACGTCCAAGTTGGCTCTTATCTGAGAGATTAAACACATCACAGCAGGCCGCTGTCGGGTTAAGCAATGGGGTTCTGCCCAGGTGGAACCTGTGTCAGTTCCCTTAGCACCCTAAACAGCTCTGCTGGACAGGACTCTGCAGACGCAATACGTGCAGAGAAGAAATATTTCCTTGCTGCATGTATTGCCTCTCTACAGGAGGTGATGGCGAGAGCAGAACGTTCCAGGAGCCTCCATGTTGTCTTCCTGCATTTCTGGTTCAGGACTTGGTTGCTAAACCATGCTGGAACATACTCAGTGGTATTGTAATTTCCCTCCTTTTTGGGCTAGTGCTCAGGGCTGAGATAAAGCCTTTAACTGTGAATGAGGATTTGCAGTGTATTCTGTTCATCCTGGTTTCATTGTATTTCCTAGCCCCAAGGAAAGGTTGGGCAACAATTCAAGTAAATTAAAACTTGAGGATGAATGACCTTAGTTACTCATGAAGAATCTCTTGCATAGTCCTGTCTTCACTTGGACTCGCTTGGCTTCACTTGAGAATTTGGTCCATTGTTTGACACAGACCTTCCATACTTCCTTGTTGAGCCTGCCTAGGATTTTGAGGGTCCTTTGAAAGTTTTTGTAGTGGCATCTGAGACTCCAGAGCCAGAATGGGGAACCCTGGAACTTCGAGATGTTTTGAACTGCAAACAGTAAAAGACTGTGGAAGTTGTAGTCCAAAACATCTGGTGAAACATATTCTATTCACCATTAGATGATAGTTGTGTGCTCATTCTACTTGTATTCCTAGCTAAAAATTGGCTGATTCCTTCCTCTTTGCCAGCTGTCTTTTGGGAACTCTTCTTTACGTCGTTGTTGTTGTTGTTGTTGTTGTGTGCTTTCAAGTAGTTTCCAACTTATGGCAACACTATGGCGAGCCTGTCTCAGGGTTTTCTGCATCTGTGAGGATGTGTGACTTGACCATGTGCCTCATGGGTTTCCATGGCCAAGCAGGAAATCAAACCTTAATTTCCAAAGTCGTAGTCCAACGCTTGAACCACTACATCACACTGTCTCTCTCTCACTCGTTTTATTGGCCCATATTAGCTACGCTCAGGAGAAATTGCCATCAAGGGATGAATGGTGAAGGAAGTGAAATGTCAGCTTGTCTAGGGAGACCTTCACTGAAGGAACTTGATAAGGTACTCTCTGATCCACTTGTCATCATTTTTGAGAAATCTTGAAGAACAGGTGAGGTGCCAGAGGACTGGAAAAGAACAAACGTCTTTTTCTTCAAAAAGGGCAAAAAGGAAGATCTGGGAAACAATAAACAAGTTAGCCTGATCTCAGTACCAGGAAAAATATTAAAACAGATTACAAAGGGAGTCTGCAAGTATCTGGATGACAATGCAATGGTTAGTAGGAAGCAGCATGGTTTCGTCAAGAACTCCTGCCATATTAATCTTTTATCTTTTTTAAAAATTTGGTCACTAGTTCATAGATGGTGAGAATGCTGTAGATGTCATTAATCTGGAATATATGGAAACACTGTTAGATGGATCTATAATTGGGTGGAAAACTGTGTTTAAAACATTGTCGTCAAAGGCTGCTCTTCATTCGGGGAAGTCTTGAATGGATTGCAGCAGGGTTCTGTCCGGGGCTGACACTCTTCAACATTTTATCAATTGCTAAATTGATGAGGTAGAAGGAACCCCTATGAAGTTGGTGGATGATAGAAAACTTGGATTTAACCCATTGGAAGACTGAAGCAGAATTCAAAAGGACCTTGATAAACTAGAAAATGGGGCTGAAACTAATAAGAATGAAATTCAACAAAACAAAACTCTATATTTGGACCAAATACACAGGTATATGATGGGAGATACTTGGTTTAGCAATAGTACATTTGAAAAGGACTTTGAGATTACTGTTGACCACAAGGTGAATGTGGCTCAGCAGCGCGATGCTGCAGCAAACTAGGCAAATAATATTTTAGCCTGCTTTAATAGAACTATAGTTTCCAAGTCAAGGGAAGTAACAGTCCCATTATATTCTGCACTAGTCAGTTTTCATCTGGAGTCCTGCATTCAGTTCTGGGTGTCTCATTTTAAGAAGGATATAGACTAAGCTGGAGTGGGTTCAGAGAAGTGCAACAAGAATGATAAGAGCTATATGGAGAACAAAACTTATAAGGAAAGGTTGAGGGAATTGGGCACATTCAGCCGAGTGAAGAGAATACTGAAGTGTGACATGATTTCACTCCTTAAATACCTCAAGACCTGTCGCAGAAAGGAGAGTGCAGGTTTGTTCTCTACTGTCTGAAAGTGCAGGGCCAGATCTAATGGTTTTAAGTAATAGGAGGGTAGATTTTGATTGAACATTAGAAAGAACCTCTCTGAGAAACTTTGTGGTACAACAGTGGGGTATAAATATTCAAAATAAAATGAGAATGAGAATGAGAATGAACCTCTTGGTAGTGAAAGCTGTTCTGCAAAGGAACCAATTACCTAAAGTGGCAGTGGGGTCTTCATCTCTGGACATCTTCAAAAAGAGGCTGGACAGCTACCTGCTGGGGATGCTTTAGCTCAGTGAGTCCCAAACTCTAGTCCTCCAGCTGTTTTGGACTTCAGTTCCCAGAAGTCTCAGCCATTTTGACCAGTGATCTGAGATTCTGGGAGGTGAAGTCCAAAACACCTCGAAGACCAGAGTTTGGGAATCATTGCATGAACCTGCCCTGAGCAAGGGCTTGAACTTGATTGCCTATGAGGCCCCTTCCAACTCTGTTATCTTCTAAGAGTTGGAGTGGTGTGTGTGTGTATCTGTGGGAGAGATAAAAGAAACCCATATTTTGGGGGCACTATAGGCTAGTGAGCTGCAAAGACAATATTGGAGGGTGTGTGGTTCAATTTCATATAAACTAGCCATCCAGGATTTTGACTGCCAGTCTCTACCTGCATGTCTGTTTCAGTATCCTTGTTATGTACAAACAAGGGCAATGGCTTACCTGTGGCTTTTAAAAGAAAGCCATGCATGAAATAGCATCTTCCCAAACTGTTCTACATTTGGGAGTTTTTGCTCTATTGAATTTCAACAAAGTAAGGTTTTATTGATGTCTCAGTCTCCTCTCTGCCCCCACACTCCATTCATGCAAGTCACTTGGAGGTCAGGCAAAACCTTAGGAACCGCGTGATGCCAGGCATCCTCAGGATACACAGCCTTGCAAGGTTTTTGTAGCTGCTGTATTACTAGCTAGAACTGCCAACATTGTTAAGTCCTATCAGAAAAGAGGGGAAAAAATATTCGTAATTACACTTGTCCCTCCCTGTTTGTGGACTTCGAGTCTGCAGTCTCTCTCTTCGTGGGAAGGGACAAGTGCCTATGTTTAAAATGGCCATGTGCGCTTGCGCGCAACCCCACATGTGCACCACAAGCACATGCGCTATTAGTTCCAATGGGGTTCCAATATTAGTGAGCTGCCATTTTCGCAGGGGGGGTTGGAACTGATCCCCTGTGAATTGGGAGCGGCAACTGTATTTGTTACTAGGTTTAAAAATTTCCTGACAGTTGGGAAACCCCATTGAGAAGATAATAATAGACCAACTAATTTTTTCCTGATTTTCTCCTGATATTTGAACATCCCAAAGTGTTGTAGAGGAATTATTCTGTGGAGAAAACACATACTCTATTTGCAAAAAGAAAGAAAGAAAGAGAAAGAAAGAGGCAAAAACTCTCCTGTTTTCTGCACAGAAAATGGACTTTCATGTTTTTCTTTGCAGAATAATTCCTCTGCAGCCCTTAGGGGCATTTGAACAGAAGGAGAATACCGCTGAAGAATATTTGTTTTCTCCTGCTGTTGTTCATGTGTGCCTTCACATCATTTCTGACTTATGGCGACCCTAAGGCAAACCTATCAAGGAGTTTCTTGGGCCGAGAGTGTGTGACTCACCCAAGGTCATCCAGTGTAGAGCAGAGAATTGAGCCTTGATCTCCAGTGTCATAGCCCAGTGCTCAAACCACTAAACCTATACTGGGGAGAAAACTGCCATAACTGTTTGTCATTGTCTGCAACTCCCATCAGGCCTAAACAGTACAGCCAGTGGTAAAGAACACTGTGCACTGCAGTAGTACAACATCTGGAAGGCCCTTGTTATCCATTCCTTTTCTAGGCTGAGGCCAGAATAAATGAAAAGAAAGCTTTCTCTATCAGAGAGGGACCATTTTTATATGGAGAAGAGGAAGATTCAAGGGCATGATAGTCAGAGAAGCTGCTTAGTGAACTTTGCCCTGTCACAACCCTGCTTCAGAGCAATATCTGTCAGTATGGCCCAAACATTTTTCTCCAGGTTTATGGGACTGGGTTGAAGATTTATATCAGAGGTAGGCAAGGTGCAGCTCTCCGGGGCCACATGTGGCCCCCAACTGATGATTTTGTGGTCCTTGACACCTCTAGACTACCCAGAACAATCTTTTTCTGGCCAAAAATACAGAGTGTTGCTCCTGGAAACCTCTGAGTGCAACAGTTTACCTTTTAAATAAGTTGCAAGGTCTCTCTGTATTGTTTTAACATCCAAAAATAACAGTTTTTGAGAACCAGAAGTGGACTTCCAGCCACTTTGGGTGGTGGAGATTTATTTTTCATTAGGCCATGCGGCCCCTGGAAGTTCCCAGGTCATATAAGTGGCCCCTGAACCTAACACAGTTCTCCACCCCTGATTTAGATAAATAAAATAAGCACAGCTACATTCTGCTCAACTTGATGGCTGTATTTTTTTTCTGGGGACAATTGGCTTTCATATCAGTGAGACGGTGAATTTGCTCTGAGGGTTAGTCTGAACTTTCACAGAGTTTCCTGTGCCCAAAGTTTGGATTGAAACCCAAAATGGACTAACCACGCCACCAGCACGGAAGCTACCAGCTGCCATGTTTTTCCCCTCTTCAAGTGATGTCAAATGATATCCATGACTTTACTCCAAAAGCGCAGTATATCCATGAAGGTCATATTCTCTGGTCCTTCTGAGGTTAGGCAGCAAGACTTCCCTCCCCCTTTTGTGGAATATTTTCAATAAAAAGGATGGAACCAGTATTGTTAGGATTAAGGTAACAGATTAAAACGTTTGCTCCATCTCCTGCGTATTTGGATGGCTCATTGGTTTCATTGCTCCAAGCCTATTCAGTTTTAAAGTCTGACTTTATGGCTGGGGATGGGAGAAGGATTTTATTTCTGGTACTTTCTATTCTTTGTAAACCACACAGAAGAATTTTTCAAAGCAGTAAGGTGGAATACAAATATTTTATATAAAAAGCCATTAAATTCAAGCTTTTGGTGATGGCTGTTATAAAAATTAATTAATTGATCGATATCCTGCCTTTCTCCCCATAGGGTTTAAGGCACCTTACAACCATTTAGAACAAAGCATGCCCCATTAAAAGCTCCATCTGCTGCAACGAATTAAAAACCAAAGGCGTGCCTAAATTGTAAACTTAAAATATTTAATTTTAAAATTTAAAATAATATTGCTGGCAGAAAGACAGCAGGGAAGGGGGCCACTTGAAAATTCTGTGAAAGGGAGTTCCACAATTTGAAAGCAGTCACCAAGAATGCTCCTGCCCCATGTCCTCACCAAACATGTCTGCGATGCTGTTGGGACCCAAGAGAAAGCCTTTTCCTGTTAATACTCAGGTAGGTTCATATAGAGAGCTGTGTTAAAGAGTTGTGTAACACCCACGTGGTCATTGACAATGACAATAAGTAATGACTTGCATGTGGGAATGGCCCATCACTGCAAGTATGATGGCATGCACAGAATTTCCGTACCACCCAAGGGCCAGTGTTTTCCAACAAGCTGCATTTTGCAGCCAGCAATTATGTGATGCGTACACAACCTACATGACCGAAACGCACAATCCGGGGCTGGTAGCACCACAGTTTGAACCCTTTGCTTTGAGCTCAGTTAGGTCTAGCTTCATGGGGAAGAGAGACGGGTGGTCATTGCTTGCAATTATTTTATTATTACTTTTTAAAAAATGAGACTGTGCAAGGCCCAGTGCCCAGGAAGGAAGAGCTCAGTTGAAAACAAATGGTTGGCTTTTCCCAACTCAGGGAAACCTATAGCCAAAGAGAACATTACATGCTAAATAAAATAGATGCCGGTGACATCTGCCTAAGTATAGCTTATGTGGCTATCACCACACTGATGGATGTTCCCTTAGAGGAAAGGACTTCATTTTTCCACGTTGAACATGTGCTATTGTTTGAAACCAAAAGCACTTCTTTCAGGGCAGATGACTGAGTCATGTGCCTGTTTACAGTGTGTGTGTGTGTGTGTGTGTATATATATATATATATTTATATATATATATATATATAAAAATGGAAATTGAGAAAAGGGTTTTAAGTCATCCTGCAAAGTAGATACAGTTGATCTTCATATCCACGGATTCTTTATCTAACCAGCCACAGCTTGAAAATATGTTTTAAATATATAAATTCGAAAAAGCAAACCTAGATTTTGCCATTTTATATAAGGGACACCATTTTACTATCCATTGTGTTTAATGGGACTTGAGTTTCCATGGATTTTGGTATCCATGGGGGGTCATGGAACCAAACCATATCAAGGGCCCACTGTATTCTCCCAACAGTCCCACTTTCAAAATGAGTTTGAGAAGCTGAAGTTGTTTTCCCCCCTATGCTCTCACGCTACCTTTCACTCCGTAAAAAGCCTTGCTATACAGTACTTTCTTTGAGGGATTCTCAGAAGATTTTCCCCTGCAACAGCAGATATCGATGCTGTAAAAAGGAGGCTTGCACTCAGTGAATGTGGCTGCATTTCCACAGTCCATGTTCTCAAAGTTATCCATTCCTAGCTCTCATCTTCCTTGTATCACTACTGTCTCTTCCCTACCATCATCACCACATAAAAGCTCCTCATGGCAAAAGGCCCAGGTAGATCTCTTTTCCCCATTCACAAAAAAGAAGATTCCCTAATACCCTGGGCTTTTGCTTGCAAATTGCCATTTCTGCCCTGAGGAGCAACTGAGGGAGCTGGGTATGTTCAGCTTGGAGAAGAGAAGGCTGAGAGGTGACATGATAGCTATCTTTAAATAGCTGAAGGGATTTCATATAAACCAGTGGTTCCCAACCTTTGGTCCTCCATTTGTTTTAGACTTGAGCTCCCAGAGACTCCAGCTAACTTGACCAACAGTCAAGAATTATTCAAAGATATGGCTGTATTAGTCTGTAAAATTAGTATGTAAAGAGATCTTGTAGCACTTTTGAGACTAACTAAAAGAAAGAAGTTGGCAGCATGAGCTTTCGTAGACTTAAGTCTACTTAGGTCATGAATTATGGGAGCTGAAGACCAAATCATCTGGAGGACCAAAGGTTGGAACCACCAAGTAGGCAACCAAGCAAGTTTTCAAGACTAAATAGTCTCCTTCACACCCAAATCAGTTCCCTTATCTGCAGCATATCCCAAGAAAGAACGGGAATAAGGCTCTGAACCACACATTCATGCACGCACGCACACACGCACGCACGCACACACACACTTTAAGAATGGATAATTGCATCTTCACTATGATGTCCATCCTTCTGCCTGTTCCCTTTGTAACACCTTCTCTTCTGTCTTCACTCAAGCTACGCTTCTGATGAAACAGGCCTGGCCTCAGACATCGTCCTCTTGTGCCACTGAGGGTACCTTTCACCTCCCAGTGGATACTGGGACCGAGAACAGAACTTACCAAGCTTCATCTGCAGCATTCAGTAAATAGATTTTTACTTCTGGGGTTATTAATGATTGTTTTATTTTTCTCTCTTTCTCATGCTCTTTCTCTCTTTCTCTTTCGCTTTCATTTGGGAGGGGGTTGTGCTTTGTATTTGTTATTTTTGTTATGATTATTTTTTAGTGCTAAGTGACAGAAATCAAATTGGGGCCAACCATGCAATTTTTAAACAGGGACACCCTTCTTACATTTGGGAATGGTTCTCTTCTTTGTCTTTGAAATGAATGCAGGCTGAGCACTTCTGTGCTCCTGCTTCGTTATTCTTGAGTAGTTTCCAGCTTACGATGACCCTAAGGCAACCCAATTTTCTATGGCAAGATTTATTCAGAAGGGGTTTGCTGTTCCCTTTCTCTGAGGCTGAGAGAGTGGGACTTGCCCACGGTCACCCAGTCAGTTTCCAGGGCTGGGTGGGATTCAAACCCTGGTCTCCATTCAAACTCCAGCATACAGACCACTACACCATGCTTGGTACCTGCTTCACACACATTAATTTCAACGGAATCTATACATCCCCTGTGAAAAAGTACCCAACCTTACGATGCTTCCTCTGGCATGAAGAGTAGTTGGAGGAAATCTTCTCACCTCCATTGTTAGGGAGATGATGGCTCTTTTGACTTTAGGTTAGGAACAGAGCCTGTGTCTAGTGGAAGGAAGGTCCTTGTTTCATGTCTTGGTTCCAGGTAAAAGCATCAGGCAATCCTTTAAACTGGATTTCCAGTTAATGGTCTGGGAATTATGATCTCAGGAAAAAATTGGAATAGTATGTGGTCATCACCTCCTTTTAAATCCCAATCTGTGTTAGAGAAAATGCCTTAAGAATTATCCATAAACGGTACCTCCTCCCACCACTCAAGACTGACGAGGACAGGAAACAATACTGTATATCATCAAAATGGTGGAGAGAGTGTGGGGCCATTGGAACATATACCCTTCTGTGGTTAGATTGCCCAAAAGTAAAACCTCATTGTGGCTTAATGTTTTAAAACAAGTTGCAATAATTACTAGACAAGATATTAAATATTGCTGTGGACTGTTATTGCTAGCCATTTATTCTAAAGAAAATAGACATTTGAAACATAACATTATTTGAGGTACTAGAAAGAATGGAAATGGGGGCAAAATTTATAGAAAATATTAAACAGAAAATATTATAAACTACAAATAGCACAATTAGTTATTAATAGAGAAAAAACATCAGAATTTAAGATCAATAAAGGTTCTAGGCAAGGTTGCCCCATCTCCCCACTTCTGTTTATTGTAGTACTAGTGTAGTGGAATTCCCCAAGAACCAGATCCAGGAGTCCAAATTTTGTCCAAGGCAAGTACACCTTTATTTTGGCCAAAAGGCGACAACAGCTTTCAGATAGTGCTTAAAGGGTTGTCGCACCCAAATATTTTCAAAGTATTCCTTTATACACTATACTTGCATAGCACACAGCATTACATCACATAACTTTAACTCCATTGGTTTGTTATTGCTGATTACGCTTCTGTTCTCTAGTTCTATTGGTTAGTTGCTACTGACCATGCTCTACACTCTGCTTCCCTGAATACAGGTTTCCACCGGTTTGGTCAGGTTTTTCCAGCCTCACTTGCACTTTTTGCTGACCCTTCAGAAAGAATCTGGGGCAAAGGCCATTAGTTACTACTTCATTTGGTTCCATCTCTACTTCATTCCTCCCTTTTTCTTGTTGTCAGTGCAAAGCTTGCTTAAGCTGGCAACTACATCTAATGCTATGCATGGATTTTTAAACCAATTTCCTTTTAACTTTTGGGAATAACATTGTCAGTATGCCTATTGACATGAGCCCCCTTATTCCCATGTGTCCCTTCATTCTTTCAGAGCAACTCTCGGGTAGTTACTCCTCCTTTTCTTCAGGGGGGTGCTTGGTCCACCTGGCCCCAGGGAAGTGGCGCACGTTGCGATGCTGACCTCCCCTCCTCTTGCAGCTTGCTTCTTGGAAATCTTTACCCTTAGAGGATCAGAGTTGTCATGGGTTTCCCACTCAGGTTCCTCCTTGGTATAGTCTCTCTTGACTCTGTAGTGGATCCAAAGTTTTACTCCTGCTAACTTGATGATAGTGGGCATGATCTCATAGGGGCTCCAGTCTTTCAGCAGTATCACCTGGGGAGAAATCATGTACAGCAGTAACAAGGGCAGAGGACTGTATCATACCCACATATTTATGTAACTCATTAAAAGAGGATCCCAACAATTGAATAGTTTTTATCAAGTCTACCCTCCCCAGTTGTGCTAGGTCCCCAGGCATGTGTTCAAAACCCAAGGGTGGTCTCACATACATTAATTCGTAAGGTGACAAGCCCAACAACTTTGTAGGGGTGCATCTGATTTTTAACAATGCCATTGGCAATACCACAGTCCAGTCTAACCCAGTTTCATAACACATCTTAGATATAGTGCCCTTTAAGGTTTTATTCATTCTTTCAACCTTTCCAAAAGTTTGGGGATGATAGGCACAATGTAATTTCCAAGTAATTCCCAAAGTTTTTGACAAAGTTTGTACAATCTGGTGTACAAAGGATGGTTCATTGTCACCCCCATGAGTCTAGGGATACCACACTTAGGGACTATGTCTCTCATCAAGGCTTTTACCACTTGTTCTGCCTTTTCATTACGAGTAGACCACGCTTCTACCCAACCAGTAAAAGTACATACTACAACAAGTAGATATCTCAACCTCTCCACCTTTGGCATCTCAGTGAAATCTATTTGAAATCTCAGTAAAATCTATACCTCAAAAGGAATGTTTCCTACATATTGACATCTGGTGCCTGTAAAGCTCCTATTCTTGGGTTCATCTTAACACAAGCTTCACACTTCCTAACCACCTTAAGTACTATCATGATCTAGCCCATGCAATCCTTGAATAAAACACTGTCTATTTAACAACTGAGCTAGGGATGTTTGTCCCATATGAGTCTGTGAGTGAAGTTGTTTAATCACGTCTCAGCTCAATTGTTGAGGGATGAAAATATTTTGATTCCTGAGTATGAAAAAGCCGTTTTTCTGGTAGGCCCCTTCTTGTAGGGCCCATTGCTCCTCTTCAGGGGTGTAGTGTACTTTGGCTAGTAGCAAAGGTTTAATTTGAATAGAACATAGTGGAATTCTCACTAGAAGTCTTATTTAATGCAATTAGAAATAATAATAAAATAAAAGGAGTAAAAGTAAAAGGACATGAGACTAAAGTTAGAGCGTTTGCAGATGATATGGTCATAATCCTGGAAGATCCGATAAAAATGTGGAACATTTACTCTATGAAATAAAAATATTTGGTAAATATGCAGGATTTAAGATTAATAAAGAAAAAAACATTGATAATAACAAAAAATACGACAAAACAACAAGAAGAAGAAGCTTTAACTCAAAAGTCAGGCTGTAAGATTGGCAAAAAAATTAAATATTTAGAAATCTGGCTGACCAACAGTAACTTAAAACTGTTTGAGAATAATTACCATAAATTATGTAAAGAAATTAAAGAAGACATACAAAGATGGAATAGGATGAACTTATCAATACTGGGGAGAGTTTTGGTAATAAAATGGTAATTTTTCCAGAATCAAATGGATAAATTTAAAAGAAACCAAAGAGAGAGGAGGTTGTGATCTCCCAGATCTAAAACTTTACTTTTGGGCATGTAGTTTAATGTGGTTGCAAGATTGGCTAAAATTAAATAATAGGAAACTTTTTAATTAGAAGGAGTACAATTATGCTTTGGTTGGCATGCTTATTTATGCTACAACAAAGTAAAGATTAATAAGGACTTTAATAATCATCTGGTTAGAAAAGCATTGCTGAATGTATGGACAAAGATTAAAGAAATATTTTACTTTAAGTTACCGTTATGGGTTTCAGTGCAGGAAGCTTTTTTCGAGAGATGGACACAGGAACAAAAGTGGTTAACTTATTGAGATACTACAAAATTAGGTATTCAAGGTAATTTGGAAATAAGAGCTAGAGGAGAATTAAATGAAGGGGGAAATAATATTCACTGGTTTAATTACATACAAATTGAAACATAAAAATGTGATTGCTTTCCTCATTACTGCTGCTTGAATGGAAATCACTAATTGCTGGAAAACTAGAAACATTTCCTTAGATGCCTGATGTAGGCTAGAATGGGATCTATGGCTTTTAGAGAATCTGTCAGATAGCATGAAAGTAAAAAAGGACTAATAAGTCATGATGCAATTTTCTAGCTATCTTGCAATCTCTCTCTCTCTCTCTCTCTCTCTCTCCAAGATTACAGGGTTTTCTGCAGTATTTGTGTGTGTAATGATTTTTGTTGTTTTTTGTGGATTTTTGTTGTATCAGAATGCTGGGTTTTGTTTGGGTTTCTTTCTTTGTTTGTTTGTTTGGTTTTGCATAGAAAACAGAAATCCTGCACACACAAAAACATGTGGCTGTCTTGAGACAGTGTTGTTCTTCTGTTAGGGCAAATCCCCACAATTCTCATGGGGGAGGGGAGTGTATTTCTCTACAGAATAATTTCTTCAACAGTGTGAATACTGGGTTAAAAGCAACACAAAATTCTTAACCACTGTATTATGTTCCTCAGTTGGGTCTCCCAAAGGTTAGGCATGACAGTGAATACATTTTTTATGTTTATTTACCTGTATCTTGCACAGACTAAGGTAGCATTCTGGACAGAACCCCTTGGAAACCATGCAGTAAGGAAATCATATGGTGAAATGTCCCTTTTCTGACTAAAAAGTACCCTCATCTCAAAAAGTAATGCATTGTGAATGGGACTACAAGCATTCTTAATCTCAGATGGACAACTTTATGATTACAGTCGCCCCTCCATTTTCGCGGGGGATCCGTTCCAGACCACCACCACCCTATGATAATGGAAAATCTCCGATATTCAAGGCCCATTTGCTTAAATGGTCATGCGCTTCTGCGCGCGCATGCCATTTTAGCCAATGGGGTTTGCCAATCCACGAAGGACTGAGACCGCGGACTTGAAGTCTGTGAAAACGGAGGGGCAACTGTATTGCGGGAGTTTTAAACCTAAGGGGGCATTCAGAACTGTGGAGTCTGAAATGGTACAGTCCAGAATTCTAGCTTGTTCTGTATAAAAAGGAAGAACAGCACTCAAACCATATAAAGTGTGTGTTAAGAATGCTCCTCTGAGGATATTCATTGGCATTGGTATTCATTGGCATACTGGATAGACGTGCACAAAGGGCAACCCAAATGACCAAGGGGCTGGAACAACAGAGAAGCACCTTAGAAACTTGGTTGAAAAGAGAGAATAGGCTATGAGCGCCATCAGATACCTAAATTATTTTGAAACCCGTGATCATTTGGTGTTGTTTTTTTTAAATGATATTAGTACACTGCTCTGTCTTCAAGAAGCTTTATAGAATATATATGATCCCTTTTTGGACCCATCTTTCCCACTGAAGTTAGAATCGTCCAAGCCAACAGAGGCCAAAGTTGGACAGTGAAGAAAGCAGATAGGAAGAGCACCAACTCATTTGAGCTGTGGTGCTGGAGAAGATTGCTGAGGATACCATGGATAGCCAAAAAGGCAAACAAATGGTTCCTTGCACAGATCAAGCCTGAAATCTCCTTGGAAGCCAAAATGATCAAATTGAAGCTGTCGTAATTTGGTCACATCGTGAGAAGGCTGAACACATTAGAAAGACAATAATGCTAGGAAAGGTAGAGGGAAGTAAAAAGAGGGGAAGACCACATGCCAGATGGATAGACTCAATCAAAGAGGTCATGGTCATAGATTTGCAGGAACTAAGCAGAACAGGGGAGAATAGTGGGGTTTGGAGATGTCTCATCCACAGGGTCACCATGAGTCAGGATCAACTCGAGGGCAGTTAACAACAAAAATCCCATCACAAAGCAGAAATCTGAATACTTTATTTGTAGTTGTTGAGTCCTGAGGTAAATAACAGCATGTTGAAATCAAAAAACTTGTTCCAATAATGGAGCCATACTGCTCCTGTTTTGGCCACTGGAAGTCAGCTGAAACGTCTCCTGCTATTTCCCCAAAGCTTTCCAGTAGAGGATGGTGAGGAATAGACAATAAGAATGCTCTCTTCACATTCACAATCCAAAGAGTATATGTAGATAGCAAAAGAGGAGGCATTCTGGTTTGCTTTGGGAAGTTGTGATGGCGTGTGGAAGGGGAGGTGGTCTGTCTCAGGTCAGTTGTGCCCACAACATTCACTAAGACTTTGTCGCTGCCAGTGTATTGAACAGAGGCCAGAAGGAAACTGGGAACAGTTCTGACAGATGCTGCCATTCTTAACTCTTTTGACTTTGAAAGCCTGTCCCTGGCTAAAGTCTGGCTCCAACATTTTGCACCAGTTAACATTGTTCGTAGACAGTCTGTGGGCTGGTAACTGTTGGAAACACAGCTACATGGCAGTCTGAAGATCTGTATTTACATTTTTAAGGGCCCTACATCTGACTGCATGTTGAATTTGTCTTGCCTATGGGAACTTCCAGGGGAAGAAGCTCTAAATGTATAATTTCTCTGTGCAGAGATTACTCATAGTACCTTTCTGCATGTGTAGTTTAAATTGGATTAGGATGTTGTAAAAATTCTGTATAGTTGACTCTCAAGCCTGTCTTCCTGCCCTCTCCCTATCTACCTCCTTGGGGTTTCTAAGCTATTGGTTGATAGCAGACATACTGCTTTTCCTTTGAGGTGTAAAGGGCTGTGGCTGTTGGTTGTACAGTGGGTCCTTAGTATCTGCTTGGGTTTGGTTCCAGGACCCTCCTGTGGATATCATAATCCATGGATGCTCAAGTCCGATTAAGTATAATGACATAATAAAATGGTGTCCTTTATATAAAATAGCAAAATCAGGGTTTGCTTTTTGGAATTTATATATATATATATAGGGCAACCATATATAATATATAGGGCAACCATATATAAATGGTTAATCCATGGATAAAGAATCTGTGGATACAGAGGTCCAACTGTACTGCTGCAGGGGATGATATTGCTAGGATCTGTCTGGTGTGTGTGTGTGTGTGTGTGATTCTGGCTTTCATTTTGACTGCTGTGACGAATTGGTACATCTGTGATGCCTGGCACAAGGATCTGTGCAGTAAAACAGAAAACAGCATGCAGTACTGCTGTGGATTTGAAGACTAGCATGTGGTGAAATCCATATGGCATGCTGTCACATGAAGAATGCAAGTTGGATTCTCTTTCATGGCCATTACACATTCAGGTTTGTCAAATAATAATGGCATTGGAACTAGATGGGTATTGGACCTACTTCAGGAGGAGTTGAATGCTTGTGCTGTAAGTCTAAACAGGCAAATATCCATATAATTTTGCTTTTGTTTCAGTATTTGGTTGATAAATGACCCTTAAGAGGTCTTCCTAGTCATCCCCTCTCTTCTTGCTTCCTTGTTGGTCTCCACAAGGTGACCCTGCCATGGATTTTGCATGGCAATTTTTGTCCTTTTGAGGCAAGGTAGAGAGTTCTGTTGTTGTATGTCTGCAAACAGCAAGTCGTCCGTGTTTTTAATAGGAACTGAACAGATGCAGCACTTTTGTCAATAATGCAAATGGGATTGTAGAGAAAAGAGCAGAGGTAGGTACAAAGGTATCTGAAAAATCTCTTATTACACTAAGGTGACCTTGGGTGATACATTAAAAGTCTCATCTCTGTGAAGGACATTAAAGAATTTCCTTTCCCACCTGCTTTAGTATTTTGAACACTATTTTAAAAATAAATTTTAAATGTTTGGGTTTTTTTAAAAAATTAGATATAGCCATGTATCTTAGCTGTTTTGCCTTTAGTTTTTTGTGGGTTTTTTGGGCTGTGTGGCCATGTTCTAGAAGAGTTTCTTTCTGACGTTTCGCCAGCATCTGTGGCTGGCATCTTCAGAGAATGCTGGAATGGAAGAGAGTGGAATGAAACTATGGGTACCAGCCATGAAAGCCTACGTCTTCACATTGGAAATCTCTCCAGGGAGAAACTGTTTTGCCTTTGTTCGGTAGGGTGGCTACTGAAAGTTTGAAAGATGAGGTCTGTGTTTTAAATGACCTCTGGCTCGTGGCTGCTTTAGGGGAGAGAATAAGGCAAGTGTAGTGCTGAGAAGGCTCAAGGGAATGTATTTACAGGCTAAGGCAAAAACAATTAATGGCTCTGCTTGCTGTCTGGTTCTGCCAAATGTGTTTGGCTAGAAACATAAATGTTGGAAGAGTTCCTGTTTTTAATTGCAGAGAGTCTGCTGCCTACAAAACCTGAGACCTTGGATCATGACCTTGCCTCCTTGGGTGGTGGCAAAGTGCTTTACCTGGAAAAGGAGCCCTCTAGATGCCAGGGGTAGATGAGCTGTACTCAAAACCCTGTAGAGTTACATTTCTATTCCAGAAAAATAAATAAAATAAATCACTTGCATGGTAGTTTGTGGAGTCAATGTGGTATAGTGGCTTGAGTGTTGGACTACTCTGGAAACCAGGTTTGAAACCCTACTCAGCCATGGAAATCCCTTGGGTGACTTTGGGCACGTTACACACTCTCAGTCTCAGAAAACCCCATGATAGGGTCACCATAAGTCAGAAAAAATGTGAAGACACAGAACAGCAATGAAAGTTGTGGTCTTCAGTGGGGGACAGAGCAAAGATGCCTACTGGACATCCTGTTCATTACTTGATTTCAACCATGTGGCCTGAATTGATCTTAGGAAAAGATGATGGAGAGCTTGGTTTGGGCTTCTGCTTGTGAAATTCGGACATCCTTGAGTGGAGGACAGAGCAAGGACACATTATTTGACCTCCACGTAGTTTTGATACCACACAAGGTATACTTAGAGAGAGCAACACAGGAGCTATTCCAGAATATAGCAGACAGATAAGCCATCAGAAGCCAAGCTGATTGAGACTGCCTCAGAAAAGGTCCAGCAGAGAGAAGTTTGCTGTAACATGGCATTTGGATGCTGCCCTGTAAGAGATCTGTAAAAGTGGAGGGACTTTGATTTAAGCATGCACACTCTTCCACTGGATGAGTTTGCTGCATATTTTCTGGCCTTTCAAGCTGAAGCTAAGGTGGGAAGGAGGAAGGGATATAAAGGTTTTGAAGTGGATTGGTTCTGCTCTTGAAGAGATACCATCTGTAACTTCATTGTGGCTGACATCTGACTCAGATGGAAAACCTGTAAGGGGTTTTAAAAGATGGGAATATTTATCTCTCGTCTGGGAGCCTCCCAGTCCTGAGGGAGCTGGCAAGATCTGAGATCTTGAGATCATCCTCACTTGATAATCCTGCCACAGCTCTTTGCGGACATGAGGCTGGGGAGATTGGTGGGTCTCTTTACCCTGGAATGAAATTTGAACCTCTCCTGTGCCCATTTCTCATCTTGGCCTATTCAACTTGCTTACATGATGTGTCATCTTGGGTAACAACTCCTAAACTTGCTCCTGCCTCTCAGTTTAGTGTCCTCAGAGGTAACTGTGATCTAAAATAGATCCATATTACCATGCTCCATATTACCAATGCTGCTTCCCTCTTGTTCATCCTGAGGATTCAAAATAAATTCTTGGTTATCAGGCCAAATTCACTGTTCCATGGTAAATTCTTGTAGGGATATGATTAACATTTTCTGATAAATACATACTATATTTACTCAACTATAAGTTGACCTCATGTCTAAGTTGAGGGCAGCTGTGGGGGCCAAAATTATGGATTTTGATATGTACAGTGATAATCCAAGGGTAAAACCTAGGAAGAGAGTCAGCGTGATGTAGTGGTTTGAGCGTTGGACTAGGACTCTGGAGACCAGAGTTCAAATCCCAGCTTGGCTATGTAAATCCACAGGGTGTCCTTGGCCAAGTCATACTCTCTCAGCCTCATAGGATGGCAGTGGCAAAGCCCCTCTGAAGAATCTTGCCAAGAAAACCCTATGATAGTTTGCCTTAGGGTCTCCATAAGTTGGAAAATGACTTGAAAGCAGGCAGCAATAACAAAACTTAAGGTTATATAACAAAGGATGTAAAAGATGAAGTAAAGAAAAAAGATTCCAAAGTATTTACACAATTTTGGGAGGCATAACTGTTTCTTTTCATCATAAAAGCTGCCTGCATGAGAAGGGAACTACAGTAAATAGTGGCTGTGCGATGTGTGGGAGAGGCAACCAGACTCTGATGGGGCTAAGAAAATGGGCACATATTGAAAAGGATGAAAAGGCAAAGCAAAGAAAGTGATGACTACATTAACAGTGATTATAGCCTTTAACTTTAATGTAATAACTTTGCCTAATTTTAACCCAGAATGCATTCAAGAAGGTCAGAACCAGCACCACAGACGAGAGAATGGATGGGTCTTTGCTTCTTTTAGGTTCTCCTGGGACAGACTAATCTCTCACCTTTCACCAATCTACTCAAGAGTTCCTGTTATGATAAGATTTAAAACACAGTACTTACATTGACCAATGGATGTCAATCCAGGTTTTTGGAGTCAATGTTTTGACTTAAAATTTCTAGACTTATACATGAGTATATACAGTAATTCAAATATAAAAAAGTGACCAGATAGACAGGGAGACAGTCCAGTTGGTTGAAAGCATTCTGGAAATGTCTTTTAATGTTGATTTGTTCCTGTACTGCCATCTTTGTAGATAGCAAGAGCAAAGGAAGTGTATTGCTCAGAGCAAGTAACAGTCTAAATTTTCCACCTGGGGTTAAAGAACCTCTGCTCATTGCTGCATTTTAAAAATGCAGCTTTTCTCCTTTACACCCTACTATGCCACTAAGATTTAGCCTCTCCAAGATACTTTGGACTGATGTGGAAAATTCAAATTCTCACTGTCCCACAGCAGGAAAAAAAACACAAAGAAGTTAACAGGCAACAAACTGATGTTCTTCAAATCTGTTGCTCCAAGGAAGCCACTCCATTAAGCCTCACAATAGATAAAGTTCAAACTACTAAGCCTATTACTGATTTCATTTGTCTGTTTCCTGTCTTTCCCCAGCTATAGGAATCAATGGGACTTACAAAAATTAAAACAGAGACAGATAAAGACGCACATCAGTAAAAACATACCATTAAAATATAATTATAGTATCAATAGGGTTAAAAGCTTCATTGTTGTTATGTGCTCTCAAGTTGGCTCCAATTTATGGTGACCCTTCAGTTTATGGTGAGACTTCCAAGAGTTCCTGTTATTAACAGCCCTGCTAAGGTTTTGCAAACTCAGGGCACCTGTGGCTTCCTTTATTGGGTGAACCCATCTGCAATGTGCTCTTCTTCTTTATTACATTCCACTTTACTGAGCATTTTCATCTTCTCCTGCTATTGTGTCATCTCACAATATGCCCAAAATACAGTAGGCTCAGTTCAAAGTACGATAGCCTCAATTTAATCACCTTGACTTTTTGTGAGAATTCAGGCTTTTAAAAAAATTAATTTAAGTCCCAATCCAACCAGTAACTGCTACACTAGATTGACTCTCCTTTAGCATACAACAACCAGAGAAGAATATTCAGCTGTGCTTAAATAGCGGTGTGTGGGTGTGTGGCAGCATACCATGCACTGAAAACAAGGGATGTTATATTTACCTATGATCCCTCATATTTTCACTGGGCCCCATATTGCCATACGCGTCACTAGCAGACTTTGGGAAGTTGATTTATTTTGGACCAGAAACAGGGAGGATTTTGAAAGTTCTCATTAAACAAAATATTAAATTTCCAAGGTTCAGTTTGGCAGGGGACTGACACAGTCTTGACTTGATGCTCATGGACACAGTCAGTCAAAGTGCATGCATGTGTGCATATATGTGTATTCAGGTTACCTGCCAACCTCATGGTGACCCCATGGATTTCATGGAGTTATTATTATTATATTTATTTGCATCCCACATTTTCCTCAGAATTGGGACTCAAAGTGGCTTACATCTAAAAGCACAGTATAATTAAAAACTTACAAATGTGACAGTTAAAATGGAAATAAACTATTACACTATTAAAGCAAATACTTAGGGGCAGATTTGCCCATTCCTTCTTCTGAAGCATAGCTTACAATACCTGGTATTCCTTGGCAGTTTCCCATCCAAGTACTACTTAGCTTCCAAGATGGATATGAGATCTGGCTCCAAAATAGTCCTTCTGGGAGAAACACATTGGAAGATCCTTTTATGTTAGCAGGGTAAACTCATCTCATAGTTGAAAAATGCTGTAAAGGGCACAATCCAGCAAGCTTGGAAATAACAAGTTACAAGTAGTGTATTTACTGGTAATGACTTAGCCCCATAGTGAAATTACATATAGCAAATATAATACAGCAAATGCATCTGAGGAACTAGGCTCAAGCCTATGAAAACTCATGCTATCAACTTCTGTCTTTCCGTATGTAAAGAGATCTTGCAGCACCTTTGAGACTAACTGAAAGAAAGTTGCTACAAGATCTCTTTACATACTGATTTTACAGACTAACATGGCTATACCTTTGAATTCTATTTTTAGTTAGTCTGAAAAGGTACTCCAAGATCTCTTTGCATAACAATACAGCAAGTGAAAGCAAAGTTGGTGTAATGAATAATTCTAATTACATGTCAATGTTACGTTTTAAAAGAATTTTTAGAATATATTAACAGGTTTTTTATCCATCCTAAGACATGTCTCTGGCCATAACAGATTCTAAAAACAAAAATAACAGCCAGTGTTACTAGTTATTAATCAATCCCTGAGACAAATAACAGCAATTAATCACTTTTTTAAAAAATCTGTAATAAATAGCAGGAACAAATTACTTTTAAACATTGGAAAGAGCTTCTTTACTGTAAGATCTGTTCAACAGTGGAATGGAGTCCAGTGGTGGACTCTCCATCTTTAGAAGTCTTTAAACAGAGGTTGGATTGGCATCTCCTATGAGTGCTGTAGTTGTGTATTCCTGCATGGCAGGAGGTAGGGCTAAATGCCATTGCTGCCCCTTCCAGCTCTAAGATTCTATGATTCTAAGTAAACTTTCCAGGTGTGGACAATCAGGTAGAAACTGCTCCAGCACAGCCTTCCTTGAAATGGAATTGGTGATGAAGACAAGTCTACAGCCAGCCGTTTGGTGAATTGTGGGCAGCAGAGAATGAGTGCGGACAGTAGACTGGCTTTCCACCCAATGCAGGACTGAAGGGGTCTGCAAGATGTTCAGAATCAGGCCTCTGTCAGTCAGTGGTTCCTAAATTTTGGCCCTCCAGGTATTTCCCAAACTGATCCTCTAGGTCAGGGGTAGGCAACCTAAGGCCCGGGGGCCGGATGCGGCCCCTCAAGGCCTTTGGACTGGCCCCAGGCTGGTCCTGCCACCGCCACCACCGCCCCCTGCCATGATGATATTGATTATTGTTGTTATTACTTGTTCTTGGGGTTTTCTTGGCAAAATCTCCACAGGGGTTTTGCCATGGCTTTTCTGGGGCTGAGAGTGTGCATGCATATTTTTTATTTTTATTTTTATTTATTTATTTATTTATTTTATAATTTATTTATTTTAATTTTTTAATTTTTATTTATTTATTTTTGGTGCTTCGGCCCCCCAATTGTCTGAGGGACAGCAACCCGGCCCCTGGCTCAAAAAGGTTGCCTACCCCTGCTCTAGGTATTTTGGACATCTGGGAGCCCAAGTCCAAAATACCTAAAGGATCAAAGTTTGGAAATCAAACCTCTTCTGTCTGATTAGATCCAAGACTGACTTAGTGGCTAATGGTGACCATGTAATCTCTCACCTTAACAGGCCTTTTTCTTGTTTCTTCACAGGGTATACTGCTGGAACTCCCTACAAGGTCCCTCCTACCCAGAGTAACAGTGCACCTCCTCCATATTCTCCTTCCCCAAATCCTTACCAAACTGCTATGTACCCCATCCGAAGTGCCTATCCACAGCAGAATCTGTATGCCCAGGTGTGTATATTTATGTGTGTTTATATGTTGTTTTCTCCTATTTATGCATCATTGTACATCATACCACCTCCACCCGACAAACAAGGTGGTGTACAATAAAGGCAAATAATAGACAATAAAAATTAGAGAAGGCAGCCACAACAGCCACAAACATTGTGATCAAAACTAGCATATAAAAATCTCTCCCCCCCCCCCCCCCCGCCCAAATGTTCCATATCCTTTCTAAAAACTGTACTGAAGTTGAATTAAATTGGAAAAATGGAATGTTCTTTATGGAAGGCCTAAACAAGCAATGGTAAGCAACTGTGGGAGGCTAGGGCTCTTATTCTCACAGCAGAAATAATGCTTTACTTTACGTTTTTTAAAACCCTGGCACTGGACCCACATGTAGCCCATGATGGCACTCTGTCTATCCTGGGCCTAAACTCAGCAGTGAAGGCTTAGCAGGCTTTCCTGGGGTGGTCCTTCTCCAATCCTTGCTGGACTTTTGCCTGTCAAATGGAAGAAGGTGAGAGCAATTCCATCCTCCACCTCCATAAAGATCTCAGAGATGTGTGTGTGTGTGTTGTACACTGTATATTTCACCAGGAACTAAGCCCCAGCAGCTCAGCAAGTTTTAGTAAGCTCTTACTGACTCTTTTCTAATACTTTTTCACAGAGACCTTTTAAAATGATCAGTAATAGTTATTTGTATACTTGATTAAAACCGGCTGTCTCCCACTTGTCTGTGAATTTCTTCTTCATCTATGCATGTATTTATTTAAAAACATAAGTCTCTTTCTGCCTCAAGAATTTACCAGGGCTGATCACAGCATAATAAAATATGTAGACCAGGGACCAGCAACCTACAGCCCATGGGCCGGTTAAGGCCCCGGGCCCCAGACTTACCGGCCCAGGCCGTAGGTTGCCGCCGTCACCACTGCCACAAAGTCAAAATGGCAGCCACGATGCATTTGCGCATGCGCAAACGCATCGCACCCACAATTTGTACTTCCAAAATGGCGGGTGCGGCATGCGCCGTGGCGCTGCGGCCGCGCGCGCTATGGCTGCGGTCGCGGCGGTGGCAGCGTGCGCAGGGGGGCGCATGCGGTGGAGGAGGGTGCACGCGCGTGAGCGCACGCGCCGCCATTACCACCCCCCCTCGGCCCAGCCAAGACCTGGGCGACGGGAGACTGGCCCAGGTCTCAAAAAGGTTGCCTGTCCCTAATGTAGACGGCCATAAAAATGAATTAGCTACAGATACCCCTGAATAAATATCTTAAAGCAGAAAGAGTCATTGAGACAGCCATTCCTTCCTCTGCCTCCCACCAGGGCTCTCCAGAAAAGAGAGTTTTTGCAGGGTGACTAGTGAAAAGGTACATCTTCTGGAGGTACACTTGTCTCTCCATTTTCGTGAGTTTCAGGTCCGTGATTTTGGTTCTTCACATACCGGCAAGCAGGAAGGGTTAAAATGGCATGTGCACCCGCAGTGCACGTACACAGCTGCGCACCTATGGGGCTTGAATATTTGTGGATTTCCATTTCCGCGGGGGATGGGGGACGAAAATGGAGGGACGACTGTACTAGTCTCCTTTCTGATCGGTGTAGAAGAACATGATGGTGATGGGAGCCCATAACATTCTGAATTCTGGATTCTCTGGAGTAGTCCTCGCCTCTATCTGTTTCCTATCATAAATGCAAAGGAGAATCTCAACTTGCTTCCCTTTTACCCCTTGCAAAATGTAGGGATGTAATTTTTTGTTATATTGATGTTACACCAAGAGAGGTAGAATTCAAAGATATACCCATGTTAGTCTGTAGAATCAGTATGTAGAGAGATCTTGTAGTACCGTTGAGACTAACTGAAAGAAAGAAGTTGGCAGCATGAGCTTTCATAGACTAAAGTCTACTTCCTCAGATACATATGGTGGAGTGGATGCTAGGGACAGAAATATATATGCCATTGGTATGTGAGAATGTCAATTCAAATTCAGAATCCTTTGTGTATGGAAATGAAGTGGCAAGTTGAGTTTTAACAGTGGTTGTTTGTGAACAAAGGCATTTGGAACTAGCTTTTGTATGTGGAAATGTAGTGGCAAGGCCAGTATGGACATAAATCAGACATTAGGAATGGGAATAAACAAAAACCAGTGGCTGAACATTTCAATCTCCCTGGGCATTCAATCTTAGACCTCAGTAAAGTGGTCCTTGAACAGAAAAACTACAAAGGAAGATTGAAAAGAGAAACAGCAGAATTGGAACTCATCTATATACTGCTGTCCCTCAGTAATGGATTGAACAAAGATAACAGCTTCCTGGCACACTACGTGCATTTCAACACTATCTGACCCCATCCATCCTCATGGGGGCATCCTACACTCATCTATTGTTTTCACTTGCAGGTTAGTTTCCAATGCCAAATGACTTGCCACTTCATTTCCATACACAAAGGATTTTGAATTTGAATTGACATTCTCACACACCAAGGGCATATATAGGTCTGTCCCTGGCTACCACTCTACTAAATGCATCTGAAGAAGTAGATTTAAGTCTACGAAAGCTCATACTGCCAACTTCTTTCTTTCAGTTAATCTCTGTCTACATACTTACACCAAGAGATAGAATATCAGAACCTTTTGGAAATCTTCCCCAGTGCAAATATCAACTGGGTAGTTTTGCCCTCTGAAAAAGTAACCAGTATACCTGCACCTTACAGAAATTATAGCTAGAACAACTGGACAGTGGCGTGATGGTGACCTAAAATTTCTTGGGCACTGGTACACAAACATAAAGCTCAGACAGCTTCTGGTTGCAGCTTATGGTCTCTAGAGATAAAGGTGGAGCAAGCTCTGCATGTGGTGCTACTGGTGCTAATTTTTCAAAATCAAGAGAGATATTTGTGGAAGATATTTGTTGAAATGTGACTATTCTACTTCTTGTCCCGACCTTTCCAAACAGGGAGCATATTATACGCAGCCGGTGTATGCAGCACAGCCTCATGTCATCCATCACACTACCGTGGTCCAGCCAAACAGCATCCCATCTGCTATTTATCCAGCTCCAGTGGCTGCCCCAAGGACTAACGGTGTGGCAATGGGGATGGTAGCTGGGACCACCATGGCAATGTCAGCAGGTGAGAATTACATTAAAAAGAAGTCCTGCTTTATTTACTGTTTGTCTTACTTCAGCCTTCCCCAACCTGTAAGCTTGTAGATGTTTTGGACTATAAACCTCATTGTCCTTAGTCAGTGTTGTCATTGAGTGCCCTAGCTGGGACTGTTGGGTGTCACAATCCAGTACCATCTGTAAGGCATCAGGCTGAGGAAGGCTGCTATAGAGTTTACTATGTTGTCTCATAAACCTATGTGCAGAGCTGTATGTTTGCCACAAGAGCCAGTATAGTGTAGTGTAGTGGCTGAAATGTTGGACTAGGAGTCCAGGAGAACAGAGTTTGAATACTCACTTGGCCATGCGTGGAAACCCACTTGGGGACCTTGAGTTAATCGCACACACACTCAGCCTCAGAGGAAGTCAGTGGCAAATTTCCTCTGAAGACATTTTGCTAAGAAAACCCTATGCTAGAATTGGCCTAAGTCAGAAATGACTTGAAGATGCACAACAATATTGCCCCCAAACTGTATAGAATCCAGGTTCCTACTTGTGATATCTTTCTTCTAAATCGTCTAATACCTGGAGGGCTCTAAAGTGCAACCCTCCAGATGTTGTTGGACTTTAATTTCCATCTCTTCCTCACCACTGACTCTGCTGCATCAGACTGATGAGAGTTGTAGTCCAGCAAAATCTGAAGGGCTGCACTTTGCCCACCCACATCCTGAACATCTCCCCCCACTGGAATTTTCATTCCTCTAGGTTGTGAAAATATGATAGAAAGCACAGGAACCAAGCCTACTGAGATGTCTGAAACCAGAGGGGGGCACTGAATAAAACATTTTAGTAGCTGGAGGTGGAGCTTCAGATTTCTGGTAGTCCTTGTCTCGTCGCATGGCTAGCAGAGGGAAAATCAATTCTGCAAAATAGTGAATGGTTGGCAGGGCAACTTCTCTGCATTGGGCTATCAGGTGGTTCCTGAGTCTCTTACAACTGTTTCTTCCCTGCCCCTCTGGGAGGAAGATCCTGGAACTTAGACAGAGTCACCAAATGATAGGGCCTGTAACAAGCCTCTGACACATGTATCTTTGCCTTGGTTTTCCTAATGTTAATCTTACCTGAAAAACAGAGGACAGATATATTAAAATGTAGTCAACTTTGAAAACAGCCAGTATACTATAGCTGTCTTGACTCCCATTTTGGGAGAAAGGCAGGATGTAAATCCATCTATCCATCCATAAATACTTTAGTGATTTGAGTGCTATAGTAAGAGCCTTATCACATGGCAAAAGAAAGCCGAGAAGCAAAAGAGGTATAAACTCTTGTAGAACACGGCCACATAGCCCGAAAAACCCACAAAAAACCAAAGCTTTCTTCTTGTCTCTCCACATGCCATCGAAGCACTTCTGTTCTCTTCCCAAGGGAGATGGTGGTAAAAGTGTGTCTTTCGTTGCAATGGAAAAATCCGTTTGGTAAAAGGTATGGTTTTATGACCATTTCCCTCTGGAAGAAGATTGGGGGTGCTACAATGTCATATGAAGAGGCAAGGAGAAAGCTACTTCTCTCTTGCTGCATCTCAGCTTTCTTTTGCCATGCGATAAGGCCCTAGATACTGTGAGGCCAGAATTCGACTCCGTGCTTTGCCATGAAAATCCACAAGGTGAGCTTAGGCAAATCCCATTCTCACAACCCAAGATGAAGACAGTGACATGCCTCCTCTGAATTAATCTTGCCGAAAAAATCCTATGAGCAGGTCACCACAAGCCAGAGTTGACTTGACAGTGCATAACAACAGAATTAAAAATCAGAATAAATGGCATAGAATTATGTAGCTTTATAAGGTTTCTCTGATTTTATACCTTCTTACCACCCTGAACATACTTGATCTTGTGTGATTTTGGATGCTGAGAAGAGTTGGGCCTGTTTAATGTTTGGATGAAAGACTACAAGGGATCTCCCAGGAAGACTAGGAAAGAATCCTGCCAGAAACATTTAACAGCCATGGCTGCTGGTCAGTGTTGCCTGTATTGGGTTAGCTTACTATAAGGTAGCTTCCACTGTACCTGAAATTTCTCTGGTTATTGCAACTTTTATTCAGGTCACAGAATTCATCTTTTCTGGATGGCTTGCTTGGGTGCAGGTACAGACACACACACACACACACACACAGAGGAATACATACAGAGCTCTGCTTGTTGGTAGTCATTCATTTAACATCTCCTACATGTGTGTGGACAGGCTTTCCTGTTGTGTTTGTAACCTTGGATGGAGTTTTAATAAACCACCGATTTCTTGTTTTGCACCAAGTTATTTCACTAGCTTTTTTAAAGTATGATTCTCCACCAGGACTTTCATGTATAACAGCTATGTCTCATTTGTTTATTTCTTATGCTGCAACCACATAAAAATTTCATTTCTTAGTATCCTGTATTTTATGTATGTGCATCTTTTCTCAAATCACAGAATGTCTGATTTTTCATAAAATGTAAGAGAGGTGGCCTCCTCACAGGCAGAGATGTTGAAGGGACTGATTTTTTAACACAGCCATTGATTATCAGAAAAATGAACTTATCAGAATTTGTCAAATATCATTATAACTTTTTTTACTGGGTGCTATTTTATGATCCCAGTTTGTTTTGTAATCTGTATTGTAACTGTCACTGAAAGCAATGGGTTTTTCCCCTAATTGAAAGAAAGGCAGAGCCAAAATGCTATAATGTTAGCATTGTTGAACTTACAGTGCTATATTGCTAAAATGCAGTAATTCACATTAGAGTTTCTGTGTTACAGCACTGTATCTCTTTTGTTTAAAAGGGGGGGGGGGGAAATCCTAACTAGAAAAATATTGGAGCAATAATTAAATGCTGGATTTAAAAAAGCAAAGTGAAATTATAAAATACCATCTAGAATTCCTCCCAGAGAGCTCTTGTGCTTCACAGACCATAAATGGGATCAAAGTGCCATAATTGTGTTGTAGAGAGACACTTAGCCAGGATTTTGGTATGAGTATCTTCTTTTTGAGAGCCAGTGTGGTGCAGTGATTTGAGCATTGGACTAGGATTCTGGGAGACCAGGGTTCAATTGCCAGCTTGACCATGAAACCCACTGGATTACTTTGGGTAAGTCACATGCTCTCAGCCTCAGGGGAAGGCAATGGCAAACCTCCTCTGAAAAAATATTGCCAAGAAAACCAAAGGATAGAGTCTCCTTAGGGCCACCATAAGTTGGAAATGACTTGAAGGTACACAACCACAACAATCCTCTGTTTGGGGGCAAAGCTGGGCTGCAAAGTAAGAAAAAGCCAAGAAATTACAGGCAAGCAATTTCCAAAGTGATCTGCCAGCTTGTGGGTGAAACTGGTAGCTCTGGAAATGTCTCCAGCCATTGATACCATTTTGGAGGTGGAGAGGGAGGCAGAGAAGGAGTCTTCGATGAGAAGCATTCATTAAAATGTGTCCGCGTTATTGTCTCTGATTTCCATAGCTAATTGTGCAAAAATGCTTGAGACCCACAGGACGATTTAAGCTGAAGTAAAAATGGCCTCCTTTATCTGCCAGCTCCTGCCCCGCCCCCTCCTCCCCCAGTGAAGGTGTGTTTGTTTGGGTACAACACGGGTGCAGCCATGTACATGTTTGGAGGTAAGGGACTGGGTCTTCTGCATGGCCTCTTCAACAGGGGTGTCGAGGGATGGCTCTTGTGCCCTGGTTGTCTTTCCAAAAGCCATGTTGTAATTTAAACTTGGCTCTCATGCAGGGGTGTTGCTCCCAAGCTGAATTCCAAAGGCAATCCATCCATAAGCCCCCACACCTCAACTTGCACCCTAGACTGCTTGCACAGTCTTCCAGGTCCCACCTTATCCCTTCCCCATCAACACATAGAAAGGGGGGCTCTGTCTATGCAGCCCAGTCCACAAGTCAGTGCTGCAGTGAGCCAGGCCATGGGCTTCAAAGGGAATCCTGCTTCCTCTTCCTTTGGGACCCCCTGGTTCAGAAGGCAGCGTGGGCATGTCTTCTGAGACAAGCATCAAATGCGAGGGTGCAGCGTTCCGGGTCTCCATCCACTCTGATTCTCTTTCTATCTCTCTTTCCCTGTTTTAGGCACTCTGTTGACCACTCCTCAGCACACTGCAATTGGAGCACATCCCGTCTCGGTGCCAACGTACAGGGCTCAAGGGACCCCTGCCTACAGCTATGTACCTCCCCACTGGTAATCTCATTAGCCAATTCACGTAAGTGGCATCAAATCGCTGCTAGCGGGCAGGGGGTTAGAGAAAGGGCCACATTCAGCCATTTTCTTTACGGGCAAATCTGTCTCAGCCAGGTCTCTAGGGTCCTTGTCCATAGGGCAGGAGGCAATAAAAAGAATGTAAGAGAGAAAGTCCAACATATGCAGTTTTCATTCTTGCTCTTAGAACAAGGAATAAGTGGTTCACAAAAGAAAGTAGAAATGCAGCTTTTACAGAGCTTGGAAAAGCAACTTGAAGATGCTGCTGTTGGACCAAAATTCCCAGAACCTCTTCCCCCTAACCAAGCAATATGGCCAAAAGAAACTTTTCCAAGGTATGGCTTTAGACAAGAAAATGTATATATGTATATTGTGGTCATGGGCTTGCTTCCCGTTCAGGTGTAGTGATCTAAAGCTTTGCTTATTTTATTCTTGCAAGCAAAAATAAAATAGTTGAAAAGCTTTCTCTCCGCTGGGTGAGAATGTGAGAACTTCCCACTATTTTCATTGAGTTTTGGAATTTTTTGCATTTCTAGACTTTTGGGGGAGAGGAGGAAGGTGGGATACAAACACGGTCAAAAGACATTACGTGGTGATGATGATGATGGTCATCGCCATGATGATGCTTCCCCCAAGGAGCTATTTCAAAGCTAGCTCTTTGAGAACAGAAGGTGTAGAGTATGCACTGCATGTGGTCCCCCGAAATTCTCTGGCAGTCATCTTGAGTTTCCCCCTTTTAAATTTTAAACTTTTTCTCAGACTGGTTTTTTGAGCATTTCCCCCCTCAAATGGCACAAACTAAAGAAAACTGCTCACCAATTGTGGCTGATTCGCTTCTCTATGCCCTAAACCCTCACATCTGAGGAAGTAGACTAAAGTGTAGGAAAGCTCATGCTGCCAATTTCTTTCTTTCAGTTAGTCTCAGAGGTGCTACAAGATCTCTCTACATACTGATTCTACAGACTAACACGGATATATCTTTAAACCCTCACAGTTAAACATTCTTGGGTCAGTAGCAGTCCAAAACGGCTACTGAAAGTGAGATGACCTCATTTCCAATCCATCAAGAAGCACCAGTGCAGCCCATGGAGGGGGGGGGGCAGAAACTGGCCACTGCTTTGTGTTCAGTTACCCACCTCTGCTCTAGAAAGGAGCTGGGCAACCTCAACTGAAACTAGCTCTTGTTTCAGGCTTGCTGCCCACATCACCTGACGTCTATCATTTGCAAAGCAGGCCAGCTGGCTGCAAAGTGTGCATAACAATCCTTCTGTAGAGATCCAGGAGGTGTGGGAATGTATGTGGGGATGATGCCACCTAATCTACACTGCAAAAATAACCCAGTTTGACACAACTTTAACTGCCAAGGCTCAATGCTATGGAATCCTGGGAATTGTAGTTTGTTGTGACCCCAGAGCTCTCTAACAGAAAAGGCTAAATGTCTTGAGCCATGGCAGTTAATGTGGTGCCAAACTGGGTTATTCCTGCAGTGTAGATGGAGCCCTAGATAACGGAAATGGACAGACACTTTACAAATTGAAATTCTGCTAAGAATCACTAAGAATGATTGCTAATTCTTGCCACAGGGCATGTTGATCAGAACAGGGCCATCAGCGCGGGTGGAAAAGGCAGTCCTTAACAAAAAACAGCAAGCAGACATCTGGAATTGCGTATAATTTCTCTGTTACCAAGCGATCTTGCATTGATAGCTAACGGGCTTCGGGTCACAGGCTCAGTTAAGACTAGAAGAGGTTCTGTTGAGTCACTGCATCTTCGGAGTCTCGTACGAAGGTACAGGTGAGTCCAATCTGGGGTATCAGAGGCAGGGTCATAGAATCACACAAATTGGCATAACCCAAAGATACTCTTGCTTTCAGGTGGATGTCTTGCAATGGCCATTTTAGTCTGACCAAGTTTTGAGGGACTGAAAAGGCTTTGGTCATCCAAGTAGATGACCTCCATAAGAAGCTAAGCCAAGGCAAAGTCAACCCTGTTGATTCTTCTGGAACTCTCAGTTGCTTTTAGTACCATTGGCCTGGACTTCCTTACAAAGGATGGAGCTGGAGGAAACCTCTTTGTGGTGTCCCTGCTCCCTCCTTGAAGAATGACTTCAGAAGTTGTGCTGTGGGACATCTTCAGCTGTGTTTCTTCAGTATCCTCCAATGCTGATGTTACTAAAAAAAAAATTTCCCAAAGGGACAGAGGGTGAAGAGAAAGGAGAGGACAGGGCAAGTATAAAAGAACTTTACCATCATAGGCTTTGTTAAGTGAGGTATGCCTGTAATAGCAAATGTCCTTTCCATTCCTATTGTGTTTATTGCGTTTTAAGCATTGTAAGATGTTTGGAGCTTTTGAAGGGGAAATACAGGGTATATATTCCCTGTACAGATCCATACTTGGTGTCCACTTTCCTTCCTACCAGCCTTAGTGTACCTTTGTGTAATGCAAATGTTGTATTTCTCCTTCTTGTAACTTGCAGTGCATAACATGATATATTATTTTTTGGGGGGATCCACAGTGATTCCCAAACTCTGACCTTCCAGGTGTTTTGGACTTCAGTTCCCAGAATCCCAGACCATTGGCCAAGATGGCTGAGGCTTCTGGGAGCTGAAGTCCAAAACACCTGGTAGACCAGAGTTTGGGAATCACTGCTTTAAAAGATTGTAAATCTACTAAGAGAGCCATGCACTTCAGTTCAGGCAGTGATGATTAAACTGCAGGTTGACTGTCCCTTATCCAGAATTCTGGAATCCAAAACAGTCCAAAATCCATTTTTTTCAGGGGTGGCTGAGACAGTAACATCTTTTGTTTCTGACAGTTTAGTGTACACAAACTGTGTTTTATGCACACAATTATTAAAAATATTATGTATAAAATTAGCACCAGGATAAATGTATAAAGTGTATAGAAACTTAAATGAATTCCATGTTTAGACTTGGGTCTTATCTTCAAGGTAGTTGTTGTTGTTTATTTATATCCCGCTCCCCCCCCAAAAAAAAAGTGGGATGCAAAGTGGCTTGCAAATTAAAAGAACAATATAATTAAAGACATTAAAAAGTGACCATTAAAATAGAATTAAACTGACACAGTATTAAAACACATCACTCTTTAAAAGAATAAAATGCAATTTAAAAAGATAAAAGCACTTAAAAACATTACATATTAAACAATTAAAATACTAAAATGCATTAAAACAATAAAAATAAAACTGTGTACAAATATTTATTTATTTATTTATTTTGGAGTATTTATACCCTGCTCTTCAGCTACAAAGGCTCTCAGAGCAGCTTACAAATGGTTAATTAAACATTTCCCTGCCCCCAGGCTTACAATCTAAAAATACATGACACAAAAGTAGAAGGGAATAGCGGTGGGGAAAGGGATCAGGTCCAGCAATTCTTCTCTCCCTCTGAGGCCTGGACCATGGCAGATGGACTGGAAGGAGGGCTCTCCTTCTTAATCTAAGCTAGGCCCAATAGAGCTGGCTTGCCTCTCTCCCTCTGAGGCCGAGGAGGTAATTCCTTTAAAATCCTTTTAAAAATTCTTTAAAGATCCTTTAATAATAATAATAATAAATAATAATATGTTTTATTTATATACCGCCCTAATGGAGAACCAATCTAGGCGGTGATTAAAAACTTCAAAACCAGAATTAGGTAAACCATACTCATATATTCCAGAATCCAAAACACTTCTGGACCCAAGCATTTCAGATAAGGGAGACTCAACCTGTAAATCAGTTCCTCATCTTATTTATTTATTTTTTACTAGTGCGGTTATCAGTATTGTCAATGCTTATTTATGCAGCACACCTACCCCAACTGTGGGATTGCCCTCTGGAGATCTGAGCATCCGTGGATGGCCCTGTACTATTGTGGCTAATGGCAGCACATGCATGCAGCTGTCATGGCGTGGCAGTGCGCTGCCATTAGAAGCCACAGTATTTTAGGTCCCATGGTTTTTGACATCTGTGGGGGTGGCCACAACAGAACTCCTATGGAAATAATAATAATAATAATAATAATAATAATAATAATAATAATAATAATAATATAAAATTTTATTTCTATTCCACCCCTCTACCGAAGCAATGAATTATTATTATTATTATTATTATTATTATTATTATTATTATTATTATTATTATTATTATTAATATCCCGCCCCTCTGAGGTCAATTGAGGCAGCTTACAACAATAAAATAATACATAGTATAAAACAAATCAAATTCCCTTCCCCCCCTTAAAACATTATTAAATCAATTCAAGTTAAAATCGACATAAAACATAATTAATTTTTAAAAACCCATCCTAGCGAGCAGCATCCGCCTGAAGCTCCGGAATCAAGGTGGCTTACATCGATAAAATATCACAGGGTCCACTGTATAGTGCCATCAATGTATATGGTGCTTTACAGGTAAAAACAAAAAACAACAAGCCCTTCCATAGGCATACCACCTAAAATATATACACATACACATAGAGGAAAGGCAGACACACTAGTTAACACCCCAGCCTTATGAGGGCTCTTTTTCCCATTTTATCACATCTCCTTTCTGGTTCCCAGCCAACATCATATTACACTCCCAATAGCTCCCACCACATTCATGTGGCTATTTACTTATTCAAAATCTTATCACCATGCTCACATGTTTTTCTCTTGCTATTCACACACAGAACCTGCTCACTTGTAACTATAAATGTCTGTCCATGTGCACTTACACCCTAAAAGGTACCAGATCCCATCTGATCTTGGAAGCAAATCAGAGTTAGCCCTGGTTAGTACTTGGGTGGGAGGTTGCCAACAAGTCCCAGGTGCTGTGGACTATGCTTCAGAGGAGGAAACTGGCAAAACCACCTTAGAGTACTCTGTGCCTGAGAAAACCACCTCAGAGTATTCTGTGCCTAGGAAATTCATGAGGTTACCATAAGTCAACAGGCAACTTGAAGGCGCATAAATACACTCACCTAGGAGCTACTATTCAGTGGTACAAAATGGATCTGTAGCTAAAGCCTCCCCAGCTGGTAGCCACTCAGCCTCTTTTGGAAGACATCTAGAGAAGGAGATCCCACCACTTCTCTAGGCAATTGGTTCCATTGCTGAACCATTCAAGTTCCTTCTAATGTTCAGTTGAAACCTACTCTTCTATAACTTAAAACTATTGGATGTGGTCCTACCCTTTCAAGCATCAGAGAACAGACCTGCCCACTCCTCTCTCTGAAGCCCTTGAGGTATTTAAAAAATGTGATCATGTCACTCCTCCACCTTCTCTTCATGAAGCTGAACATACTTAGTCCCTTCAACGTTTCCTCCTCTTGATTATCTAGAAGAGAAAAACCCATTAAAGGCTGAGCCTGAGAGTGGGTGGGATTTGAAATGGGCCATGGCTGGTTCTGGTTATTGCTTCTAACTTTTGTGGGGATTTTTTCTTTCTCCCTCTCTTCTCTCCCCCCCCCCCCCCCCCCCATCTTACAGATCTGGAGTCAACCATTGTATGCAACAACTCAAGTCTTACATCGGTGCTGGAGCAGCGGTCCCAAGGCACCAAGTCTGTTAACAAGAACAAACAAAGTGCAAGGGTCACTTTATGCATTCTTAAGGGTTTTTTTTTTAAAAGAACTTGTTTTAGTTCATTTCATTTTTTTAAAAGCCACTTTCCTACCACTGCACCCAACCTATTGCTTCCTTTGGTTTCGCTCTTCACATCACCTCCCTGAGAATGGTTTCATGCCACCACCTCATTCACATTTTGCTCTTCCTCAGTTCAAGGGTTGCAGACATCTTCTAATGCTGTGCATTTCATTCCGAGAGTCCATTTTGGTTTTACGAGCGAAAATGATTGATGTTCAGGGTTAGAGAGTGAGAGAGAAGGGGGAAAAGCACAGCGCTGGCAGGTGTGTCTCTTCCCATTTCAGTTTCATTAATATCATTCTACCTGTCTGTGTCTCTATATATATTCGATTATTTCATCTTCCATAACATGATAAGAGAAAATTGGTGTCTTCCAGATAGATGTTGGTATTAGATTTACAGTTCATTATCTTTGCTGAAAGGTGGAATTCATTCCCCCCACCCCCTTTTTTACAGGAATAGTCAGAAGAAGGAATGACACAAAGCACCCTCCCTCGTGTTGTAAGAAGCAGGACAGCTGCTAGTCATCTAGAGATTTTGCTTATGCTTATTTTAAATTGTGGTGTCCGTACACACACACACACACACCACACAAAAGGAACAGGAAAAGCCTAATGAGGGTGCACGCTAGCATAGGATATTAAGTGAACAGGAGCCATTCTCTTGGATGTATAAGAATTTTACTTTGTTCCCAACTCAGAGAGGTGTGGGGAGGCAGGGGGAGAAGTCAGGCAAGAGCAGGAAGGCATTCTACAGTTTGCTAGGCAACTACAGCAGCTGCAAGAAAAAGAAAAGATTTCCGGGTCTGAAAGATGTCTGGCTTGAGCAGTTGCTTCCATAGAATGCAAGGAGGAGAGGTCCTTGGTAGCCACTGGCCTATGATGACTAGGTAGCCACTGTCTCACAGGCATGCCAGTTTACCAAACTGTATTAAAAGTGGAATTCAGTAAAGTATAAAAGAAGTCCTTGCAGTGAAACTCACCTTGTCTGATACCTGCTGAAACCTCTGTGGGTTTTGGTTCCATTTAGCAGCTCACTCACACTTTTGTTCCATAGTTTCCATGTGTAGAAAGCTTTCTATCGATTACCTAAAGCTACATTCCTGAAACATGCCAGTTTGGTTATATGAAATGGTACAGAGATGCAGGAAACTATTTGTGGATTCAGGAGCAAAGCATCTGCACCTTCTTTTTAGAACACGCTGGTGCAAATGCAAATTACCTCTCTATGTTCACATCCATGATGAACAGAAGTTAGTGGGACCAGTTTCTTTAAATTTCTATCCCTGAAATATAGCATAGGATGGTGGGAAATGGATGGTCTCCTACCTGGAAGAAGGTCTATAGGGCAGAATGGGGGAAGTGAGAAAGAAAAGGTGAACCTGTTGCAACAAGGGTGGGTTAGGATCTGCAAAGATTATGTTTGGGAGAACCCAAACCAGGGGATTGTGAACAGGCATTAGTGATGCTCAGCTGACATAACTAGGGCTGAACAAGTTGCAGAGAGGAGGATCATATATTGAGGTATTCTGTTAGTGCTGTAAGATCAGTGTTGGCTTACCTTCCATCAAGGGCCGAGATACAGTTGAATTAAGGGCTCTTTTGGCCTCAGTCTTTCCTCAAGGCCCTTTCAGTGTCCTCAAGAGTACACATTCTAGCAGGCAGGTGCTCCCAATGTTTCTGTGAAGTTTCAGATTTGAATTCCTTTAGGCTCTTCATGTGTTTTGTTTTAAGTATTATTTAGAGTCTTCTTCAGTTCTTTTTTGGGGGGATGCAGAAGGGAGGACTTGCAGTGTATTGGACAATCTAGAATTTCAGCTAGGAGTGAATCCTGGATTCTTGGGGAAAGGACTTCGTACTGGAAAGATCCCTAGCTTTGCACCATTTGTTTGTATTGCTCTTAAAATCCTCTTTGGCAAGTTCTGTATCTGTGGAGTCCACCTGATAAAAGGTGCCTGAAAATGTACCTGCAATCAGACTGCAGGGGAGACACTCCAATATAATGGAGCAGGCAATCGGTCAGTCATAGGTCTTTGCTGAAGAAAGAGAGGTAGATGCTAGATGAATGGTGGGATGGAGACGAAATATCATATCATATGGTGATGCAAAGTGGCACATCCCCTGTATTTAATAAATGGATTACTGGATCCTGAAGATTCAAGATCCTAGCTTTCCAGATGACAGGATGATGTGAGGAGGCAGATTCCAACAGCTGGTAGCAGAGGTGGCAAATGAAATGGCACTGGTAGCCCTTTTAAGTGGGGTAGCCAAAGTAATCTTCACAGTAGCACTGTCAGTGTGTGTTCAGTAAGGCAGGATGGTGAGTTTGAAGGGAAATAGCTAAGGAAACAGACTGAGGAGCCCAGTGAGCAGGCTGCATCAGGGGAAGAAGATGGCTGATTTTAGATCACATTTATTCCAGTTCTTGTTGGCTATTCTGTTTGAATACAGGCCTGGAAATTAGAAGCACTTGTGGAAATAGTTGTGGGTCATCATTTTTAAGACCAACACAAGGGAAATTACCCCCACCCCATATGGGGGGGGGGGGGGATTTGATTTTTGCTGGCCAGCCTAATTCTGGCTCTAGATTCTTGTCACGCCATCCTAGAGATGTGTTTCAAGGAAAACATCACACAAATACTTGGTTTTGGAAGATGTTGACATGGCAGGACCTTCAGTCAAAGAGATTTTTCCATTTGCTTTAGGGATGTGGGCCATTTTCTTAAAGGGGAGCTATTTGTGCTTGTTGGCATCAACAGCTTGGCCAAGAGAGTTAACAATTGTCATGCAGAGAACCAGCCACCTGAATATTGTCCATTATTTCTAGAGCAATTTCTGTGTAGAAAAGTAGCTTTATACCATTTGCTTGCCACCCAGCAGCTGTTCTACAACTCAGAGAAGGCTGCAAAGCAGATTTGCAGAAGGTTGTCCTAGCATGCAAGAAGGTACAACGTCCAAATAGTGGACAATAGCAGTTCCCACATACTACAGTTGTGGACCCTTCTCTTGAGACTGATGCTTGGGGCAGGGTCATTTGCGCAAGGATGGAAACCTCTCAAAGAGCTGAACTCCACTGTCTGGGCTCATATATCACTCTGGTTCTGTGCAGGCTGCTTTCACAGGGTTGGATGTTCACTGTTAAGAGAAGGCCCTGGTTCATCTTCTCTTGAGTTGGCCATTCTCCCCTCACTTTTTGGAAGTCCCCCTTAACTTTCCCCTCCCCAGTGGACCAACTTGCAAAGAGTCACTGTAACCATCATCCAGACTTAGGAGTTGTAGCTTCAAAGAAATTGGGATGAAAGTCATCTCAGGAGCTCTGTTTGTATATAGCTGTATAAAGTATATACTTTTAAATTCGACTTTAAAGCAGTTGGGCAGAAAGAAGTGAAAAGCTGAGAAGTTACTGGGGTGCAGAGGGGGGCATTTAGAATGGCCCCCAATATGAAACAGGCAATGAGACTAGGAAAGAGGTTTGAATGGTGGCCACATGCAGAAAAGTTGGGAATGTGTTGCCATCTCTGAGTGATTCCTTCGGCGGTAACGGCTTCTTCAGGAATTCTCGTAGTATCATCTTCATTTATGTTTACATTTCAGGACTCTGTTATTATTCATCTATAGAGATTCAGTCCCCTCTCCACTTTGTGACTCACTTCATTGCTGCTGGTGACCCCACTGATACCCCTCACCGTATAACCTAGGCTCTAACGCAAGACGTTTGTGGAGGGAGGGGGAAAATAAAATTCAGTCAATAAAAAGAATGCATATTAATCATTGTACTGGCCCAGAATCACATTGATGAACGTCGGAGGTGCCTCCCAGCCACGACTCCAGGAAAACTGAACTGTGTGTACGAGTATTTGCTCCTGTATTTTATGAACCATAATAACCCAGTCAATTTTTTTTTTTTTTGCAGTTCAGATATGTAATTTAAAAGGCGCTTTTTACCATAAGTGTTATTTAAGTTTTTGTTTTTAATGATTGATGTTTATTATTATTATTCTTCACTAGAGGAACTTTATGGTTGAACTGGTTGGAGCTACAGGGAGCACTTCAGAACACAAGTCTGTGGGCTTTCACCCGCAAGCAGCAGCAGGGGGGCTCATCCCCACCACCTGCCCCCAAAGTGCAAATTGGGTTTGCTTATTCGTTTGTTTGAAAACCACTGCTGATGACTCCTAGGTGGATCACGACACAATCTCCTCAACTGAGATGGCCCTTCCATGAACACCCAGTTGCCGCAATCGGGATGGGGCTCTCATCTTGGCCTCCTCACTGAGAATCCTCTGCCATCAGAATGGGATGGCAGGTGCCATCAACACCACAGGCATAAAAAAGGAAGAGGATGGGGAAAGAAGGCATCTTATTGCACCTTGAAGACTAGCTGGTCTATTTTGGCACCATCTTTTGTGCATAAGGATCCACTCCCTCAGCTTCCCTGATGGATGAATGCTTCAAGGTGCTGCAATGAGTCCTTCCCCATACCACCTACCCCTTTCCTCTTTTTTATGCTGTGGCAGACTAGCACAGCTATTTATATTTTTAAACACACACACACACACACACACACACACCATAGCCATGCAAATCTACTCATTGTAGACCCAATAGTAGACACACACTGCAGAAATAATCCAGCTTGAGACTGCTTTAACTGCCCTGGCTCAGTGCTAGGGAATTCTGGGAACTAGTTTCGTAAGACATTTAGCCTGCTCTGTCAGAGAGAGCTCTAGTGCCATAATAAACTATGATTCCCAGGATTCCCTAGCACTGAGCCAGGGCAGTTAAAGCAGTCTCAAACTGGATTATTTTTGCATTGTGTTTTGGACCCCAGGCTACTAAAAAGGTCCCTCCACCCCTGCTGTTCTTTGGGCCTTTCCACTATATCCTTAACTCTCTCTTCTTATTTTAAGCAAAGCATGTTTATGAGCCACAGTTCAGTGGCATTGTCATCACTGATACCCTTTCTCTATATTCATGAGAGAGGTCCAGGCCATAAACCAGAAAAACCTACACTACCTTTGTGGTGGTGTCCCAGTCCCGTTCTCCTAGCAGCTAAATACAGTGGTACCTTGACATACGAGTTTAATTCGTTCCGTAAACTTGCTCGTATGTCAAATTGCTCATATCTCAAAGCAATTTTCCCCGTTGTTGGGGTCGTGTGCAGCGGTGTAGTGTGCAATTCCTCGTATCTCAAATCTTGCTCTCAAAGCAAAATATTGCTCGCTCGGCGGCTCGTATCTCAAAACACTCGTATATCAGGGCACTTGTATGTCAAGGTACCACTGTATCACCTTTTGGGCGTTAAGGAAAAATAATGAGGGTTGCAGACTGCTAGAAATAGTGCAAATTGAGTCCACTTTTAGGGTTAGGGTTAGGGAATCATGGAAACTGTATTTTATTGTGGCACCAGAGCTCTCTGACAGAGAAGGCTCAATGTCTCAGAAAAAAAAAAACAATTCCCATGATTCCCTAGCACTAACCCTAACCCTAAAAGTGGACTCAATTTGCACTATTTCTGGTAGTCTGCAATCCCCGTAAGTCTCCTATCAGAGAAGAAGCACTCTTTTGAGGGAAGACACCTGAAATCTCAACAGCAACCGATTCTCGTCCATGCATTTATTGCAGACGGATGCAAACGCTGGGGAGCTTATCTTGCATTGAAATAATGCCATCCAGAGTTCAGTCCTGTGTACAGAGGAGTCCCATTGTGGGTCATAGCAGATGGATCTCCTCCCGCACAGATACGAAGAGGGGATCTCTGCTGCTTAGCTTGCAATGGGGAAGCGGAAGGAGCGACAACAATTCCCATCTGAACAGCAGAGCTGATTTCTGTGACCAGTCCTACAGCTCCATAGCTGTTGATCAAAAAGATTTCCCCCCATTTGCTTTAATGCAATAGTCAAGTTTTCCTGAGGCAATGCTCTTTGTACTTTTTTGTATAGCCTTTTTTTATATAAAAATAAATAAACTGCACACAGACACAGAACTGTAAGCTAGAGAAGAACCTTTTAAAAGGAGAAATAGGAAACAAATCCACCAGCTTTAAGAAGCAATAAGGACCATAAAAGTATCTCATGCAGTTAAGTAATTATATTAAGGAATCCTGAGCTCTGTCATACTGTTGGATGTAGCAAAGAGAAACAACGGTGGGGTGCAGATGAATTGGTTTCACCTATTCTAAATCTAGGTTTACATCTCCCATCATCCACTGGCCAGTGTTTTATGGGACCGTTCTGGTATGATAGCTGTTATGTCATGCCAAATTTGGTGTTGACATTCCTGTGAAACAACACACAGTTGGGGAGATTGTGCCTATCCTCACTTAGGGGTTTGGGTTGTTTTTGGATTGACTCTTATTGGCAGCAATGGATGCAGTGATCCCCTGAGTTTCCGCTTGTGACAATGTAATGTTTAGTGGTATCTTTCCCAAAGAGCTTGGGTCCTATGCCAGGAGAAAGGACAGACATTAAATAAATAAGATGAATATCAATAAAGGTGCATAGAGGGGTTTGCAGAGGAGTGTGCTCTTTTTAGTCACAACAACCCTGTGAGTTAGACTTAGAGCTTGCACCTGGCAGAGGAGTCCTTCATATATATATGGACTTCAGCTCCCAGAATTCCTGACTATTGATGATACTGCCTGCCACTTGAGGAGGCTGATGTCCAAAACACATGAAGGACCAAAAATTGAGAAGGACTCTCTTCCACCACATTCCCTTTCCAATGATGGACAAGCAAATTGGGCTGTCGCTTGTAGATCGACACACGAAGCTTCGGCTTTCTTGAGATCTCACATTTCGGGATAAACGCTATGTTTCTCTGGTACAGACTATTGCCATTGGAGCAATATCTGTGCAGCGGAACACAACTTTTAAGAGAAGGCATGAAGACGAGACCCAACAAACCCAACATGCATTCGCCATGCAGAAAACTAGAGAACCTATCCATGGGGAACCTTTCAATACAAATGGTTAACAAACATGGCAAGAGATAAATTATTGATCATTATCTATATATGAGACTCAAAACAGAAAGGCCTTGAATTTTCACTGGCTGTTAACCCAGGGCTTTGGAAGTGAGGGAGTGGAAGTTACTATTTGGCTTCTTTGGGAGTTGTAGTCCAATTTTCCAAGCCTTGCTTCTCCTGTGAAAGGTTTCCCGCTACTCTTTTCCCCTTGCCTCTCAGCTTGGCATCTTCCTCCATTCGAAATTTGGTTCCATGTTTTCTTTACACAAGCATGCAAAACCTGAGAGTGTTTAACTTCATTTTGCCCATTACCGGATGTGGCTACCAATAAAAAATAAAAGCCAGTCTTGTAATGCCTTCGTCCGGGGAAAAAAAAATCTTGGTTCAGATTCTATAGCACATGACAGACATTTTGTTCGGGAGAGGAGATGGGAGCAGTTTTAGGGTTTTAATTTTATAAAAATTAATTATGAACTCCGCAGGTTGGGTAACCTGGCTTTAACATTTTATTTGAATATTCCAAAAAAAATTAAGTAAATTAATAGTCTTCCACATTTTAAATCCAAGGACTTAATGCCAGGCACAGGAAAGGCGCCTTTGCAATTTTAAGTCAAGAGAGCCCCACAGCCTCAACTTGTGAATATGAAGTGTAAGTCTGTATTATCATTATTTTGTTCCAAGGGTCAATTAGTGATCTCCCTGACAGATTTAAGCCAAGAGTTTGTAACTGTATGATATTTACTGTAAGATGTAGAACGTTCGATAACTATTAAAATGTTTCCACAAAAAAAAAAAAAAAAAATCCTCCAAAGTGTTGAGTCTCCATTTTTCAGAGTAACTTCGAACAAAAGGTTTTAAAATGTGGCTGGATGTTGGCAGTCTGTGGTCCATGAAAATTCATTCTTGTATACATTAAGTTTGTTGGTCGGATTTTAGGCATTCTATCAAGAGAGGAAATCCCCTATCCAACTTCACTATCACACTCATGTTTGGTAAAATGGGGAGTTTGGGGTTTTTCTTTTAAAAACTTAGGGAGTGGTTTGTCCACCAGTTGCTATGAGCTTTTTGTCTTATTATACACATTATTCCAGGAAGTTGGAGGGGAATACATTTTCCCCCTATGTTCCAGAAATAATGCAACATTTGGGGGATTCTGGAGGAACATAGTGGCTGAAATCCAGTGATTGTTGAGAAGAGCTCCAACACTGAAAAGATCTTCCAAACAGTGAAAATTTCAAACTTCCAGCTTGGCTTAGGTCATAACTCAGTTTTGAGGGTCTGGTGGATTCATTTATTTATCTAAAATTTATCATTTGTATTTACCTCGTCATACTAGTGACACCATAATACTACTAGCAGAAAACATCCACAGACTTGGGAGAATTACTAAGGAAGGTAAAAGAAGAAAGTGCAAAGGCAGGTTGCTGACCATAAAGAAAACAAAAATAATGACGATGGGTGATCTACATAAATTCAATCTAGAGACAATGAGGAAACAGAAATGGTTAAAAGAGTTCCCGTACCTTGGATGAAACGTGGATCAGAGCGGAGACCAGTCAAGAAAGAGGAAGAATCATAGAGTTAGTAGAAGCCTCAAGGGTCATCCAGTCCAACCCCCTGCCATGCAGGAATTCACAATCAAAACACCCCTGACAGATGGCCATCTAGCCTCTGTTTGAAGACCTCCAAAGAAGGAGACTCCACCACTCTCCAAGGCGGCATCTTCTACTATCAAACAGCTTTTACTGTCAGGAAGTTCCTCCTAATGTTTAGCTGAAATCCCCTTTCCCCGTAGTTTGCATCCATTGCTCAGTCCTATTCTCTGGAGCAGCAGAAAACAAGCTTGCTCCCTCCTCAATATGAGATCCCTTCGAATATTTAAACAGGGCTATCATATCACCTCTTAACCTTCTCTTCTCCAGGCTAAACATACTCAGCTCCTAAGTCTCCCCTCAGAGGGCTTTATGGTTTCCAGATCCTTCACCATTTTGGTTGCTCTCCTCTGGACATGCTCTAGCTTCTCCACATCCTTTTTGCATCCCACCCTTTCTCTGACACACTCCAGGAGGACAGTCAGCCCTCCATATCCATGGATTCTGTATCCATGGATTTAACTAATCACAGTTTGAAAATATCCCAAAAATATATCAATTCCAAAAAGCAGACCTTAATTTTGTAATTTTATAGAAGGGGCATCATTTTGCTATGGTATTGTAGTTAATGGGACTTGAGCATCCATGGATTTTGGTATCCACAGAGGTCCTGCAACCAAACTCCAGTAGATCCCAAGGGTCCACTGTACAAATCGAGGTCATTCTCTTTTATCCTCTGAGGAAGGGATGACAACGGTGACAGCAACTGACTTTGAGTCACCCAGTGACTGTTATGGCTACTCTGAGTTCAAATCGTTCACCTCAAATGGGCTTTATGGTTTCTAGACCCTTCACCATTTTAGTCACCTTCCTTTTAGACATACTCCAGTTTTTCAACATCCTTTTTGAATTGTGGTGCCCGGAACTGAACACAGGACTATTCAAGGTGAGGACTGACCAAAGCAGAATACAGTGGCACTATTATTTCCCTTGATGTATATATGCTATCAATGAAGCCTAGAATCACATTGGCTTTTTAGCTGCCACATATCACTCGACTTCTGTGAAGATGGATAGCAAGAATAGAGCCCCTCCAAAAACCCTATATAGGTTGGTTTGTCATCCTGGAGAGAAAATCAAGGTCCTATCTCAAAAAGCATTCAACTAATGGGTAAAATAATCACATATGAAGAAAAGAACTGGTTTATCACCTCCTCTCCAATAGAGTGGGAATACAGCCGGGATGAAAGGAGGCTGCAGCTTTTTCACCTTGCCACCTGCTCCATTTGCCCTTTCTGACATTTCTGAGCAATGGCTGAGCATTTGGGAGCTCAGAGGAAAAGTCCAAATTGGTTCATCTGCTCTCAGTGCTTTTTGCATCCAGAGCACACTTGAAATACTCAACACTCCCATCTGCTGGATCTTCCATACTAATGCATTCACACAGGAGTCTGGTTCCCAACATTTGGGCCTCTAGATGTTTTGGACTTCAGTTCCCAGAATCCCTCCCCACTGATCATGCTGGCTGGGGCTTCTGGGAGTTGAAGTCCAAGATATCTGGAGGACCAGTGTTCAGAAACTAATGGTCTGTACTTCTGCCATCACAACCTTGATACCAAGTCTTTCCCACTCAAGTTGCCTCCTCTGGATGTTTTAGATTACAACTCCTGTCATTTGAGGCTGATGGGAGATGCAGCCCCAAACATCTGGATGTTGTCTAATTTCATGTTCCCAGGTAATGGGAGGTTCTAATCCGCATTTATCTCTCCCTTTCACAGCAATGATTTATTATTATTATTATTATTATTATTATTATTTGTATCCCACCTCTCCAAACAGATTGAAGCAGCTAACAATAATAAAACAGCATTAAAATACAGTAAAACATCATATCCCATAAACCCTCCCATCCACAATAAAAAGTACATTTCAGTTATTAAAACAAAGCAGGGGCAATTAAGGGGCAATTGATAATAATAATAATAATAATGTTTTATTTATATTTCCCGCCTCTCCCTACGGCTCGTAAAAGATGATGTCTTTTATTGTATTGTTTTAATATGTATTTAATATCTTGCCTAACAGTCTGTTGACTGTAACGAAAGCTTTTGGTTTGGTCTGAATAATTTTAAGTAATTAATGAATATCCTGCTTTTCTCCTGGAACAGGATTCAAAGCGGATCAGAACCATTTAAAACAAAGTACAATTTAAAATGATTGTCACCAGCTGTTGCCATTCAGAAACTCAAGTTTTCTTCCAAGGTGTTTTAGCTTTTTACAGCCCTTTCTGTGCCAAGCTAGAAAAAGGGTAGGGAGCATGTGGTCCTGTGGATATTGGTGAAGCGTAACTCCCATCATCCCTGAGCAGAGTTCTCACTTGGCAATTAGATCCCAGTGAAATTTGAATGGATCCATGTTCCACACCTGTTTTAGAAAGGAAATTGCCATGTATATTCCAGTTTCTGCCAACAGTATATCAAGGATCAATTCACCAGATGCAAATGAGTCAGAGCTTGGGGAAGTAGCTTTTTTGGATTTTAGCTCCCAGAATCCCCTAGTCAGAATGGCCACTGGAATGGTGATGGTTTTCTTTAATTATTTCCTACCTTTTCCTTAAATCTGGAACTCGGGGTGGGTTACCATTTAAATGCAACCTAGGTCCAAAACGCTGCATAAATAATCCAGTTTGAGACCACTTTAACTACCCTGGTTCAATGCTAGGTAATTCTGGGATTTGTAGTTTTGTGAGACATTTAGCTGCCTCTGTCAAAGACCTCTGGTGCCACAAAAAACTACAATTCCCAGGATTCCCTAGCACTGAACCAGGCCAGTTAAAGCAATCTCAAACTGGATTATTTCTGCAGTGTGTTTTGGACCATAGTTTAGCAAGACAAAAGATCACCATTAAAATAGAACTAAAGTATTAATGACACTAAAACAGGTGTAAAACAAGCAATTGAAATGTTTAAAAGCAGTTTATAAAATCATACAATTTCCAGCAGTACAGCACCCTTTTTCGAAAGAGTTCTCCATGGTGCTGAGCACCTCCTCAAAACAAGTACAGCACCCTGGATAGCTCCAGGTTTACGTTGTTGCGTTGTTGTGTGCCTTCGCGTCGTTTCCTACTAATGTTTCTTCAGAAGGCTTTTGCCATTGCCTCCCTGTGAGGCAGAGAGAGTGTGACTTGCCCAGGGGCACCCACTGGAGTTTTATGACCAAGTGGGAATTCAAACCCTGCTGTCCAGGGGCATAGTCCAACTCTCAAACCACTCCTGGCTCTCTTGGTTTAAGTATGGGCTTCAAAAGGATCTATCCAAGGTGCTGTAAAACCCATTCCCAACACAGATCCAGTATCTTGGATAATGTCTATTCTTTCAGACTCAGCCCCAGAGAAAACAGTGTCCTAGAAGGCACCATTTTTGTGGTTATAACACAAAAGCAATGTCCTCCAAGTTCCGAAATAATTTATTTCAGATCATGGGAAAGCTGGGTTGTTTGGACTGCAGTGCCCACAGTCCCACAGCCAAATGAGGCTAACCAAGAACAAGTACATTTCTATACCGCTTATCACTGCACTTAAGCACTCCCTAAGCGGTTTACAAAGTGTAAGCTCATTTCCCCCAACAAGCTGGGAACTCATTTTAGAACCTAGAAACCGTAGTACATGCACTGGTAACTTCACAACTCGATTTCTGCAATACGCTCTACATGGGGCTATCCTTGTGCCTTGTCCAGAAACTCCAATTAGTACAAAACATGGCAGCCAGGTTGGTCACTGGGAAATCTAGGAGTGACCACATAACACCTATTTTGAAATCACTTCACTGGCTGCCTATTGGTTTCTGAGCGCAGTGCAAGGTGTTGGTTATCACCTTTAAAGCCCTACGTGGCGTGGGTCCAACCTACTTAAGGGATCGCTTACTTCCATATAATCCACCCCACACCCTCAGGTCCTCTGGGAGGAATCAGATTATGAATTATGAAGGCCAGATTAACTTCAGCCTCCCAGAGGAACTTTTCTGCTACGGATCCCAGACTGTGGAACAGCTTGCCGGAGGAGATCCGTCAACTTACCAACTTAGGGCCTTTGCAGACTGCCAGAAATAGTGCAAATTGAGTCCACTTTAACTGCCCTGACTCAGTGTTAGGGAATTATGGGAATTGTATTTTTTTCTGAGACATTGAGCCTTCTCTGTCAGAGAGCTCTGTTCCCATGATTCCCTAGCACTGAGTCAGGACAGTTAAAGTGGACTCAATTTGCACTATTTCTGGCAGTCTGCAAAGGCCCGTAGATAGCTTCAAAAAAGCTGTCAAGACGAATCTCTTCCGGTAGGCCTTTCCTGACTAGAATTCCTCGGCTATAAACAAAACCCTTTACCCTCGTATTATGTTGCCTTTCTTCCCAACAGATCATTGCTATTAATAGATTTTAACAGATTATATTTTTAAACTCTGGTAAGTTTAATTCTCTTTTAAGGTGGGGGGGGGGTAAGATATATGATTATGTACTGTCATTATGTATTGTATTGGTTTAACATATAAGCTGCTCTGATTACTATTATAGTAGAAAAGTGGGATACAAATAAAAGTTTTATTTATTTATTATTTATTTTAGAGACCTATGGAAGGATGCAAGCCTGAGTTGAGCCTGAGCCCCTGGCTGGTATTGAACTCACAACCTTGTGGTTTGTAAATGAGTGGCTGCAGTACAGGCACTGTCAGATGCAGAAGGGACCACTGTTCCTATTCTGTTAAGGGTTGTGCAGGAGAGATGTTTTGGCAGCCTCCACCTACATCACCCTGAATCTACAAAAATTCCCTCTTCCATGCAATGATTAAATCTGCAACAGCTCTGCCCTCTCCAAATCCCACTGTTTCCCATTTCAAATGCCAAAGCCCCAGATCATATTAAGGTGCTTGGGACCATAGTGCACTTCCAAAAACAGTCCACACTCTTCCTTCAGGTGTGTACATACTGCTGTTGGAGTGCCAGCTTCTTTTTTATTATTAAATACATTTTATTAGCATTAAAAGGGGGAGACAAACATAAACAAAACATTACCACATTACACACAACAGCAAGCATTACACAACATTAAAACTCATACAGACTAACAAAACAAAATAGAAAACTTCCTAGCTTCATGAGGCAGTGCCTTGGCAAGGGATGCCACACCAAGGGGAGGCCTGTCAGGATCATGGCACATATATGTATAGTAAGAAATAGGTCCTAGGGCAGTGTTTCAGGAGTTAAATGACTTTTCCAGATGAATGTCCCCAAACAAAAGAGTTTAATTCTCAGATGGAAACTCCCTTTGTCTGCAGTATGTGAGCAATCACAATCCTGAGTGGGTTTCAGAGAAACAGATCATGCCAGACAAATCTGATCTCTTTTTTTGATAAAATTACCAGCTTGGTAGATGAAGGGAATGCTGTGGACATAGTATATCTTGATTTCAGTAAGGCCTTTGACAAGGTTCCCCATGACATTCTTGCAAACAAGCTGGTAAAATGTGGGCTAGACAAAGTAACTGTTACATGGATTTGTAATTGGTTGACTGGTTGAACCCAAAGGGTGCTCAGTAATGGCTCCTTTTCAACCTGGAAAGAAGTGACCAGTGGGGTGCCACAGGGCTCTGTCCTGGGCCCAGTGCTATTCAATATCTTTATTCATGACTTGGATGACGGTATTGAGGGCATAGTTATCAAATTTGCAGACGACACCAAATTAGGAGGAGTAGCTAATACCCCAGAGGACAGGATCAAAATTCAAAATGACTTGAACAGACTAGAAAGTTGGGCCAAAGCTAACAAAATGAAATTCAACACGGAGAAATGTAAGGTACTGCACTTAGGGCGGAAAAACGAAAAGTACAGATATATGATGGGGGACACCTGGCTGAATGAGACTACGTGTGAAAGGGATCTAGGAATCCAGGTGGAATGAATAGGAATGAAAAGGCCAACCTCACAGGTTTGTTCTGAGCATGAAGACAAAGAATCTCAAACACTTTGTTTAATGAAAGAGCAACTGATAGAAGGCTAAATTCAGGGCAGGATTGAAGGGAACAAGCAGTACAGTGAATCTCAAAGGTTTTCACAAAATGTATTATAGTCCAGCACTTGGGATTTCCTCTGTTTGAGAGGACACACGGTGTAGCTACAGGTTGTGTGTGTGTGTGTTACCCAAAGAAAGGTGATGATGGGGGACTGGGAGGTCTCCACCAAGTATGTCCACATTCTTTTAAATGTTGGGAAAATTAGAACCCCATAAAATCATAGCTTTACAAAAGGCTGGGTAACCTTTAGGACCATTTGCACCTGTATATAGCAGTAATAACTGAGGCAAACTCCAGGTTTGGGTGAGAGGGTTTTATTAAGAAAAATGCAGATGCAATCACACACACACTGTACCAATTCACACAGACACAGCATCCTAACCGAAAAGGACATATGGAAATGGGATAGTGGAGTTTGAGGGGTTTGTAAGGAGAGAGGGTGATAGTTACTTGTCCTAAGAGTAGACCACAGAAATTGGCCATAGAGTTGTGCTGAAGGACTTAGAGCAGGGACAGGCAACCTTTTTGAGACCTGGGCCGATCTCCCGTCGCCCAGGTCTCAGCTGGGCCCGAGGGGGGGGGATGGCGGCGCACACGCTCACGTGTATGCGCGCACCCTCTTCCGCCACGCACAACCCCCGCGCACGCTGCCGTAGCGTGCACGGCTGCAGCCGCCACTGCGCATGTTGCGGCCGCCATTTTGGAAGTCCAAATTGCGGCCACGACGCGTTTGCGTATGCGCAAGAGTACTGTGCATGTGCAAACGCGTCGCGGCCGCCATTTTGACTTCCAAAATGGCGGCTGCAGCAAGCGCAGCCGAAAACGCACCCCGACGGCGGCGAGCAGTGGTGAGCGGCAGTGGCGATGGTGGCAACCTACAGCCTGGGCCGGTAAGTCCGTGGCCCGGGGCCTTAACCGGCGCCCGGGCCGTAGGTTGCCGGTCCCTGACTTAGAGGTTACTGGGGAAAACACTTCTCTAGGCATTTGTAGGGCCTCCAGCATGATTCTGCGGTCAACATCTGGCAGGTGTTGACCCTAGAGTTTTGCTGCAGGACCTAGAGATTCCTAGAGATGTGTTTTCTCAGGTAAAAATGTGGTTTTTAAAAATTTGTGTTTTTTTCACTTTCATGGGGGTCTTGTGCCCCTAGCCCCAGTGAATGTGAAGGGCTCACTGTATGTATATTTCTCTGTGTATGTACACAGCATGGGATCCCTGGCCATTTTTGGGGGGGGGGGGGGGCTGAGCATTTGTTCCAAATGCACCATTGATAATCCAGCCTAGGCTACTGACAAAATGGCTTTCTATATAGCATTAACCGCATGCATGCCTTCCTCTGCTTTTTATTAGAGAGGCTGCAATGCTATCTCTACCAAGGAGAGGGCACTAGACTCCCGTCTGTTGAGAACATTTCTTTATTTTTATAAAACACCTTATTATGCAAAGAGTGACTAGCCTATGACAAATGCCCACGTGCCACTGTGATGATCATCAAAATGGGTCATAATACATGCACAAGGCCTTACAAGTAACTGATGGATTGGACCATGAGGAGCAGGCAGGCCTTTTTTGCCCCTAAATCTGGATGCTCTCATCTGCATGAGTGAGAGGATATTGTGTTAGTTTTTCTCCCTAACACTCTAGAGTAGGTCCCCGCTGGATAAGTGTACTACAAAGCCCATCAGCCCCTTCTCATTAGAAGCTGCAGGTGCAAGGAGCCTTGGTGGTGCAGTGGTTAAATGCTGGTTAAATACAGCCACAAGGTTGTGAGTTCAATACCAGCCAGGGGCTCTGGGTCGACTCAGCCTTCTATCTTTTTGTAGGTCGGTAAAATGAATACCTAGCTTGTTGGGGGCAATTGGCTTACACATTGTAAACCACTTAGAGAGTGCTGAGTTCACTATTAAGTGGTATAGAAATGTAAATGTAAATGCTATTGCTATTGCTTGAGGAAAAGGCAACATAAATATGTCAGCCACAATCCTGCTTCACACAGGAGTATTACGCTTAGGCATGTGGACCACATGTTATTTTTGTGGACCCTTTGTTGTTGTTAACTGCCTTTGTGTCAGTCTCGACCCATGCTGACCCTATGGATGAGCCATCTCCAGGGACCCCCATCCTCTACTGCTCTGCCTATTCCTGAAAACTCATATTCGTGGTCTCTTTAATAAAGTCCATCCTTCTAGCATGTGGCCTTCCTCTCTTTCTCCTTCCCTCCACCTTTCCTAACATTATTGCCTTTTCCAACAATTCATGCCTTCTCATGATGTGTCCAAAGTATGACAGTCGAAGTCTTGTCGTCTTGGCTTCCAGGAATATCTCTGGCTTGATCTGCATTAGGACCCACTTGTTTGTCCTTTGGGCTGTCCATGGGATCCTCAGCACTCTCCAGTACCTTTTAAAAAACCTCTTTTTGTCCCATATGCCTTCTCAGGAATGTGGGGGCATAGCTTCTCTATATCCCCCCCCCCATGTACCTTTTAGAGGTAGTAGAGGCCTTTTTTCCAACACAAAGTGATGCAGAAGTTGACTTTTGAGTCACTTCCTATTGGAACAAAAGAGCTTTCCTGGCCCTAAAATGTCATTTGTAGGCAAAAAAACAAATTTCAGGGGTTTGTGGTGGGAATGGGGGTGCAATGTCCCTCGAAGATCCATGAGGAAGACAAATGCCACCCCATAACCCACAACAATTGCCCACGCGTGTGCTAAATAGTACAACCAACGGCATAACACCCCAAGAAGATTTAGAAATAAATCTTTATCTGGAAATACAAAATATCTATGTTTAAAAATCTCATCAGCCATATGGAATACAGTGGGCCCTCCACATTTGCTGGAGTTAGGGACACAAGACCCCCGTAAATGTGGAAAAAAAATTAAAAAAATACTATTTTTTTATTATTATTAACCTGAGATAACACCTCTCTGGGAATCTCTAGGTCCTCCAGTGTAACTCTATGATCAACATCTGCCCAAAGTGGACCATAGAATCACGCTGGAGGACCTGCAAATGGCTAGAGAAGTGTTTTCTCTAGTGACCTCTTAAGTCCTCCAGAGCAACTCTATGGTCAACTTCTGGCAGAGTTGCACTGGAGGACCTACAGATTCCTAGAGAGAACATATTAATCAAACCCATTGATAATTAAATCTGCAAAAGTCAAAGCCCCAAATGTGGAGGTCCAACTGTAATCCCACCACCGCCCAAAAAACATCATCTTTTCTCATGGCCAACATTCTTGCAGACTGAATCAGAAGTCACAGGAAGACAAACAAGTCTATCCATTCGTTCTTTTCTGGCGCTTGGAATGTCTGGCTGGGGGGATTCTGGGAGTTGTAGTAAAAAAAAAAAGGACATTTTTTATGGTGGAGTCTCCTTCTTTGGAGGTCTTTAAACAGATGCTGAATGGCCATCTGTCAAGGATGCTTTGATTATGAGTTCCTGCATGGTTGGAGGTTGGACTGGATGGCCCTTGAGGTCTCTTCCAACCTATGATTGTATGATTCTTTGATTTCCATGCTCTCTGGTCCATCTAGCTTAATACTATCTTCACTGACCGGCAGCAGCTCTTTGGGGTGTCAGATCCCAGTGATCTCTCCCAGCCAGACCAGAAGATACTGGGAAAAGAACCATGGAAAACTGGTGCTCAGTCCCTGAGCCTCTACATGAGCTTCTACCTTTCAATTCCTTTTTTGGGGGCTGGAAACTGTGTGAGTTTAGAATTTAAATAAGGATGTTGTCCTGATGGGCGTTGTTGTTAACTGTCTTCAAATTGATCTCGACTCATGGTGACCCCACGGATGAGACATCCCCAAGACACCCTGTCCTCCACTTCTTTGCTTTGGTCTTGCCTAAGCATCTAGCACCAACCATCTAGCATGCAGTCTTCCGCTCTTTCTACTTCCCTCCACCTTTCCTTACATTATTGCTTTTTTCCAATCAGTCATTCCTTTTCATGATGTAGCCAAAGTACAACAGCCTCAGTTTGGTCCTCTTGGCTTCCAGGGAGATTCCAAGCTTGATCTGTTCCGGGACCCATTTCTTTCTTTTTTCTGGCCGTCCATGGTATTCTTAGCACTCTTCTCCAGCACCACATTCTCTCAAATGAACTGATTTTCTTCCTATCCTGTCTTGTTTCTTAACTGTCCAGCTCTCACATCCCTCCATGGGAATAGGGAATACAATGGCTTGTAGGATTCTAACTTTTGTCCTGAGTTGTATATCTTTGCATTTCAGGATCTTTTCTAGTTCTTTCATAGCCACCCTCCCCATTCTTAGGACCTTATCACACGGGGCCTAAAGCAGTCCCATCCCCGTCGCATCCCCGTCCCATTGCGGTTCCTTTTCAATCCAGAACTTACCGGCATACAGAAAGCAGCATCATTCCGGTATCGTTCTGGTCGCAGCAAAATGTAATTCCCAAAGAAACCGGCATTCAAAAGACGGGGATGATGCCGGATGATGCCGCAATGGGACGGGGATGCGACGGGGATGGGTGCGACATCGTGTGAAAACATGGGGAAAGGAAGCGCAATGGGACGGGGATGCGACGGGGATGGGACTGCTTTAGACCCCGTGTGATAAGGTCCTTAGTCTTCTTCTGATTTCCTGATTGCAGTCCCCATTTCTATCAATGTTTGATCCCAGGTATGAGAACTCTTTTACTACTGTTTCTTCATTGTCTAGTTTGAATTTGTTTAACTCCTTCATGGTCATTATTTTTGTTTTCTTTATGTTCAACATTAAGCCTGCCTTTGCACTTTCTTCCTCGGTCTTCCTTAGTAGTTATTCCAGGTCTGTGATGTTTTCTGCTAGTCTTATGGTGTCGCCCACTTATCTTAGGTCGTTTATTCCTTCCTCCTATCTTCACTCCTCCTTTTTCTGAGTCTAAGCCTGCTTTTCTTATGATATTTTCTGCATCCAAGTTGAACAGATAGGACGAAAGGGTGCATCCTTGCCTGACCCCTTTGCCAATTGGGAACCATTCGGTTTATCCATGTTCTGTTCTAACAGTAGCCTCTTGTTCTGGATGGGTATGTCCAGCATTTCACAACTTAGCCCTGCTAAAAAATTAAGTTAGTGAGAGTAAATTTCTGCTTATAAATAAACAAGATGGAGAGCGAGAGAGACCTCATAGTTCATCCCCTGTGGGACTGACCTAGATTTCTATTTAAAATCTAGAACGGCCTAGAAAGCTGGACATAAACAACCCTGAGGTGTCTGTGTGTAACTCTTTCTTTTCCTTGGTGCATTGTCTCTCTTAGCTTTCATAGGATATAAAATTTTAGAAAAGAAGGGGCATTCTTCCCTATATATAAAACAACAGGTTAAGTTACCTTTGATTTAAAAGGATTGTTGGATTTCATTTTTTAAAAAGCAATGGGTGAGTTAGCAAGACCTGAGCTGCCCATTCATCACGCGGGATATAACAGGTCACTCCTTCATAGGGTTATGATACGTCAAAGTTGACTTGATGGCAGATAAGAACAAAACAATCAATGGTCTGGCAGATTTGTTGTGTGCCTTCAAGTTGTCTCTGACTTATGGTGACCCTAAGGCAACCTTATTATTATTATTATTATTATTATTATTATTATTATTATTAAAGTTTATTTCTAAAGCACTGTCAATGTACACAGCACTGTACAAAGAGACAATCAAAGCATAAAATAGAAATAAAAACCTGCCAAAGGCGTACAATCTAAAAATACAAAACAATATGTAAAATAATAAAAGTGAATTAAAAGCAAGGAACAACTACAACAATTAAAACAGCAACATCCAGTGTCTGCCCAAATAACAGAAAGAGTAAATGTATATGAGACAGTCCCTGGGAATGCCCATCATGGGTTTTTCTTGGCAATATTTATGCAGGAGAGGTTCCCCTGAGGCTGAGAGCATGTGGCTTGGCCAAGGTCATGCAGTGGGTTTCATGCCAAACTGGGATTTGACCCCTGGTCTCCAGAATTAAAGCCCAACTCTTGAACCACTATGCCACACTGCCTCTTGATAGATTTTTTTACACATTTACACATTTTTAAAAAAAATAACATCATAGCACTGTAGAGTTGCAAACAGTTGCAGCCTTTCCTAGCAAGTGCTTCCTTCCTCATTAATAACTTTTTGCTGTTTTGACTACACTCTGATGTTGCTTGGCCACACTGTCCCAGTTTTCATCTGTGAAATATTCTTAGAGGGTATGTGGCTGTTAGGATATGAATGGGATATATAGTCAAAGGTGAAATGTAAAGATGTGTGTGTGTCTGTAATTTTCCACTTGAGAACAGTTTTTGAGCAAGACACAAACAATATTTAGAGAAACAGGGTGAATCAACGCCAGGTGGTAATAGAGACATCAACAATGTACTTTCCCAAAGGTAGAACTAATGGAACCAGACTTTGTTATGGATAACAAAGAGATATCAAATATTAAACATCGTTAGGCTTGGGAAAGTTACTCACGTGGTGGATGATGGACAAACAAGAGGCTGGGTTAACATACATCATACTGTCATTATCCAATTAACATAAAGTTAACACCTAGAAGGTGGAGTATGGGATGGGCTTAGAAAATCCTTTGTCTGAGAATTGTTTTGTTGTTCAAGATGTGAACGTGTGAGCGTGTGTGGTTGGCAGCAGTGGTTTTAACTGCAACAAAGTTGGATCTAATGCTTTTGGGATTGTTAAAGATGTAATCTTATATGGCTGAACTGGACAAGTTCATCACAATGGATTTTACTTAGTTATCTTGTTTTTACTTTTTATATGCATTAATAAAGCTATGCTTTTGGACTTTACAATGTGTCTTCTTGACTGAGGAAGACAGGATGCTGGAGAAGAGAAGCTGAGCCAGTTGATGGCAAATCTACACAGTGGCTGTGGATCACAGCAGCCAGCTTGTCCTGCAGACTCTGCTGGGTGCCAAACGGCATCACTACAACACTCATCATCCACACACCAACATTTTTAAAAAAAATAACATCCTAGCACTGTAGAGTTGCAAACAGTTGCAGCCTTTCCTAGCAAGTGCTTCCTTCCTCATTAATAACTTTTTGCTGTTTTGACTACACTCTGATGTTGCTTGGCCACACTGTCCCAGTTTTCATCTGTGAAATATTCTTAGAGGGTATGTGGCATCGTGGTATAATGGTTTGAGTGTTGGACTACAACTCTGGAGATCAAGACTCTTTTCTGCTGCTCCAGAGACTAGGACCCGGAAAAATGGGTGCAAGCTCCAGCAAAGAGATTCCACCTCAACATTAGGAGAAACTTTTTGACAGTAAGGGCTGTTCGACAGTGGAACACACTCCCTCAGAGATTGTGGTGGAGTCTCCCTCCTTGGAGGTCTTTAAGCAGAGGCTGGATGGCCATCTGTCGGGGATGCTTTGATTGGGAGTTCCTGCATGGCAGGGGGTTGGACTGGATGGCCCTTGTGGTCTCTTCCAACTCTAGGATTCTATGATTCTATGATTCTAAGACTCAAATACCCACTCAGCCATAGAAACTCACTAGGTGACCTTGGGCAAGTCACATACTCTCAGCCCTAGAAGATCTTGTGATAGGGTCGCGGTAGGGTCACCACACGCTGGAAATGACTTGAAGGCACACAAGAACAATGCCACATCGTCTATTGAGACCTCTAGAGCTATGGTTCCCAAATTTTGGTCTATCAGGTGGTCTGGGCTTCAACTCCCAGAAGCCCTAGTCAGTTTGATCAACAGTCAGAAATTCTGGGAGCTGAAGTCCAAGACATCTGGAGGACCAAAGTTTGGGGGGATCACTGCTCTGGAGGAACCTAGTGGATCTCTGTGGAAGATGTCCTCTGTGATGGCTTCTCCAATCCCTTCTCTTGCTCCACCAAGAATAGGATGGCTGGGAAGGGGTGTCTCCTGCAATGCAGCAATAAGTCAGGGCAGGACTTGGGCCGTTGTGGAGGATGGAAGAGGATACCCACCTCTGCAATGACCCAAAAAAGTGCGCATGCAGGTGGACCGATGCCTGGGTGTGCCACCAAAAGGATGCCAGCCAGCCTTTGAATCCTTCCCAGTATAATGAAGTGGAGGTGCCAGGTTGATGCGGCATCGCTTTCCTGCTGAGAAAGTTAGGACGTTATCACACGGGGGCAAATCTGCTGGTTAATCCACACAAATCCCAAACAGAAACTGGATTAGTGCCTCATGTTTTCACACGACGTCGCACAGAAACTGGACAGAAAGTGGACAGAAACTGCTGTTAACCGCAATCTTTTGAAATTCGGTTGTTGGAGGAAATGCAAATGTGCAATTAAGGTAAATTCGCATTTACCGTAATGTGATAGCCAAATGCGCATTTGGAAGCATTTCCCCGCATTTTCCCATGGTTCCGCAGGGTCCTCGAGGCAGTGTCTCCTTCCCCCTCAGCAGACGGCTTAAAGGGCTGTCTTGGGGGTAGGGAAGGGGAGGGGCAGCCACACGATCGGTGCCCCAACCCCTTCCCCAGGTCGTCCTCGGAGCAGCTGGCCCTCCGCACGGCCGGCGCTCCGAGGAGGACCTCCCGCTGCAGCATTTGCATGCGCTGCGACGGAAGAGTTGGCAAAGGTGCGCCACAGCCTTTTGCGGCGCACCTTCGGTGACTTGAAGGACGGGCGGCCATGAAGGACGGGCGGCTCCTTTCACAAGTCGCTGAAAGTGCACCGCAAAAGGCTGCGGCGCACCTTCACTGACTCTTCCGCCGCAGCGTGTGCGAACGGACCTGGGGAAGGGGTGACAGCCGTGGCAAGCATAGCTATATCTGCGCATGTGCTAGAACAGGGGTAGGCAAGCTAAGGCCCGGGGGCCGGATGCGGCCCCCCGAGGCCTTTGGACTGGCCCCAGGCCAGTCCTGCTGCCGCCGCCCACCATGATGATATTGATTATTGTTGTTATTACTTGTTCTTGGGGATTTCTTGGCAAAATCTCCACAGGGGTTTTGCTATGGCTTTTCTGGGGCTGAGAGAGTGTGCATGCATATTTTTTTAAATTTTATTTTTATTTATTTATTTATTTATTTATTTTTGGTGCTTCGGCCCCCCAATTGTCTGAGGGACAGCAACCCGGCCCCCGGCTCAAAAAGGTTGCCTACCCCTGTGCTAGAAGATCATTTCTAGTACATTTACGGGATTTTCTCACTTGTGTGTGAACGTTAAATGCGGTTTCAGCAGGAGCTTACTGTAAATTCGCAATTAAGGTAATTACGTATGAAAGCCATTTGCGGAATCAAGGTTTATTTTCGGTTTATTTTCGGGATGTCTCATTTCCACTTTATTGTCGGTTTGTGGCCCACGTGTGATAATGTCCTTAGATGACTGTAACAATGGATTAGTGCTACAATTAAGCTGCGCGATGTTTGGTTTTCATGGCAGAAACACCTCTCGCAAAAGACAAATTCCCAGTAGGTTTTTTGGAAATAATTTGATTTTGATGGTCCTTGGGATTCTGGGGGGTGTTGTATATTGCTTGGTGTTTTTTTTCTCCCGCAATTGCACTGAGACCAGGGAATGCACTCCGAAATCAATCGTCTTTATTGAATAAGTCTTCAGACCATTTCATTTCGGCCTTTTGGCTAAGATCAAGTGTATGTATTACTTATTATTCTATGTTAAATTGTATCTTTAAACATTCGCTAATAAAAGCTTTAATCTGCACTCCGAAATGTACCCCATTCTCTTTAAAGGGGTACGGAGACGTGGTTGATTCCCTGCTTTCATGGATATCCTAGGAACCCATAATTCACTAAATTACTTGAGAGTCTAGCTTTCTGTTTTACAGAAGAAGAAGAAAAAAACCACCTCATATATTAACCGTTCAGCGTCTGCTTTGAAAAGCATACCTCATAAAAGTCATGGTGCATTAATTAAACGCATCATTTAATGCGGAGTGCAATGCACAATTAAATTTAATGCACCGTTAATAAGGATTAATTAAATGCTTCCCTTGTTCTTAGGCACAGGAGCTAAAAGATGCGTCCTTCCCCTCCAGCATTTATTTCTTGCAGTTTAATATGGTGTTAAGACTGCCAATTTATTTCTTTCTTTTTACTGCTTCACCTTTTCAATTGTTATAAATTAGTTAAATTGATTTTATATACACTGCTCTGAGATCCTCTGCAATGAAGCAGCGTAGATAGATAGATACAGTGGGCCTCCCAGATTTTAGAGACACATGAAAGTGGGAATACCACAAATTAAAAAAACACTACATTTTTACCTGAGAGAACACTTCTCTAGGAATCTCTAGAGGTCCTCCAGCACAACTCTATGGTCAACATCTGCCAGAAGTTGACCATAGAATCACACTAGAGGACCTACAAATGCCTAGAGAAGTGTTTTCTCTAGTAATCTCTAAGTCCTCCAGCGCATCTCTATGGTTAATTTCCAGCAGAGTTGCGCTTTAGGACCTAGAGCAGGGACAGGCAACCTTTTTCAGACCTGGGCCGGTCTGCCGTCGCCCAGGTCTCGGCTGGGCCGAGGGGGAGGGATGGCATTGCGCGCGCACCCTCCTCCACCGCGCGCAACCCCACGCGCACCCTCCCAGCGCAGCCGCTACTGCGGCCTCCGCCATAGCACACATGGCTGCAGCCGCCACGACACATGTTGCGGCGCCATTTTGGAAGTCAAAATGGCGGGCGCGACGCGTTTGCGCATGCGCAAGAGTACTGCACATGCGCAAACGCATTGCGACCGCCATTTGACTTACAAAATGGTGGCCACTGCGAGCGCGGCCAAAAACGGCGGCAACCTTCGGGCTGGGCCAGTAAGTCTGGGGCCTGGGGCCTTAACCGGCCCCCGGGCCGTAGGTTGCCAGTGCCTGACCTAGAGATTCCTAGAGAGAGCATATTAATTAAATCTGCAAATAGCAAATCTGCAAAAGTCAACGCTACAAATGTGGAGGGCTGACTGTAGACAGACAGACAGTCAGACAGATAGAGAGACAGATATCGTTGCTGGAGCTTTTAAAAATCTGATGCAAATTTGCTAATCTTTTGAATACATTGGCCGAGACCCTATATTGTGCTTGCGCAGGGTAAATCTACGCTCACATAGTTACCTGGTGGTTGCATTAAACCACGCTTCTGATTAACACTGACATTAGTGAACCTGATGTTGTTGTTATGTGCTCAGGTGCCTGTTATTGCCTGATTGTTCAATGGGGAACAATGCACAGCGGTCATTTGTGCAATCCCAGGAAATCGAGTGGGACACTGAGGTCACTCATGAATCCTCCTTATGTACTGTCCAAGAATCTACAACTACATGGCTGTGATCCTCTTGCTTAGTTAAAGCAGAATGAGTCAATCAATCAAGGAATCGTTTCATTTTATATGCCAACTTTCTCCAACATGGGACCCAAGGCAACAAGGTGAAAGCAAGAAACTGTTGAATGGTGAGTCAATACATGGATAAATCCAATTAATTCAATAGTTCTACTCGTTGGGACTCAGAATAAGGTCTATGTGGAAGAGTTACGTTTGTGGAACGCCCCTTCTGCAACCACGAACGTCATACTACTAGAATCCTGTTGGTTATTCCCAACTACAGTAGACCATGAAAAGAATTGTTGGATGGTAAGTCAACACATAAGTAAACCCCCCTTGATTCAATGGGTCTGTTTTAGGTAGGACTAGCAATAGCATTTAGGCCTACATCCATTGCACTCTGGCCATTAAAGTAGTACCATTGCACATGTGAAGGAACTTCCACCAGTGTAAGACTCAACAGGATTTTGACCAACATCATTGCGTTTGCAACATCCAACCAACATCCTACAGTCATCCCTCCCCATTTGCAGATTTGACTTTTGCGGATTGGATTATTCATGGATTTGATTGATATGTTCTCTCTAGGAATCTCTAGGTTTTCCAGCGCAACTATAACAGAAGTTGACCATATTGGAGCACCTGTCCTAGAGATTCCTAGAGAGAACACTTTGCCAGGCATTTGTAGGTCCTCCAGTGCATTTCTATGGTCAACATCTAGGAGATGTTGGCCATAGGGTTACAATGGAGGACCTAAACATTCCTAGAGAGGTGTTCTCTCGGATAAAAAAGAGCAGTTTTTTATTGGTGGATTTTTCACTTTCAGGGGGTCCTATGCCCCGAACCCCAGCAAATGTGGAGGGTCCACTGTATTGTGAATCCCAAGTAGATTAGAACGGTTAAATCACTTGGCTTTACCTTTGTATTAAGTCACCGTTTAACAATTGATTCAATGGATTCACTGAACCAGGGTTACAGCCATGTATTTATAAAGCAGCTCCATAGAACCCAATCAAACAAATGCAAACATACAAGAAAACTGCATGTCTGTTCGTAGAGTCGGAAGAGACCCCAAGGGCCATCCAGTCCAACCCGATTCTGCCATGCAGGAAGACACAACCAAAGCCCTCCCTATGACAGATAGGCATCCAGCCTCTGCTTAGAAAAACTCAAAGAAGGAAACGCCATTACCCTCCGACATAGCTGGAATCCATTGCTCTGGGTCCTATTGTCTGGAGCAGCAGAAAACAAGCTTGCTCCCTCCTCAATATGAGCTCCCTTCAATTATCATCAAATGTTTAAATATGGCTGTCGTGTGTCGTGAAGGCATGCACTGGGAATGATACAGGCATAGGTCTTATGTTTATATATTGCTGCACGCAGAAAAATTCCAGCGGACGCCTTGTTGGCGGAGATGATCTTTCTCTCCTTCCCAAGGTCACTTAGGAGACAGCAAAGCAAAAGCAAAGCAGCTTCATTTATATACCGCTTTATATCGCGCTATGGGATGTCTAAGCGGTTTACAACTGTAAGCTCATTGCCCCCCAACAGCTGGAAACTCATTTTAGCGACCTCGGAAGGATGCAGGCCTGAGTCAAGCCTGAGCCCTGGATAGTATTGAACTCGCAACCTTGTGGTCTATGAGTGAGTGGCTGCAGTACAGCTTGGTCAGGCAATGTGGGAAGAGAGCCAGAGATGTCTTGATGGCTGCAGCCAGGAGTGTGAAGCCCAGGAGGCATGTGTGCCAAGTGGGGAGCAAGGGACCACTCAATATACACACACAACCCGGCAAGAACGGAAAGTCCCTTTCGCCTCCTGGCTTGGCTGGGAAAACTGGAGCAGAGGGAGGCAAGGCGATGCTGAGCTCTTTTCTCTGCTGTAGTTCTTAAAACTGACAAAGAGAACATTTCAATGGGGGTGTGCAGAGTTCTGGTTTATGGCTGCAGTGTGGCCCATGGGGTGTTTGTCGGGAAGCAGACCTCGGGGAGAGGCTTCTCAGGGTCTGCTGTGTGCTATGCTCTCCCACCTTTGCGGTCTGGCTAGCCTTCTTTTGTTGTTGTCGTTTGCATTTAGGTTAGCTTTGACTTTCACCACTCTATGAATGAGAGAATTCCAAGAGCCCTGCTCAGGTCTTGCAAACTCAGGGCATCAACAGCCTTGCTCAGATCTTGCAAACTCAGGGAATCAACAGACCTACTCAGGTCTTGCAAGCTCTGGGCATCAATAATCCTGCTCAGGTCTTGCAAACTCAGGGCCTCGACAGCCCTGCTGAGGTCTTGCAAACTCAGGTAATCAAAGGCCTTGCTCAGCTCTTGCAAACTCAGAGAATCAATAGCCCTGCTCAGGTCAGCAACACCCTTGCTCAAGTCTTGCAAACTCAGCGGATCAATAGCCTTGCTGAGGTCTTGCAAACTCAGGGCATCAATGGCCATGCTCAGGTCTTGCAAACTCAGGTAATCAACAGCCCTGCTCAAGTCTTGTAAACTTGGGGCATCAACAGGCCTTGCTCAGCTCTTGCAAACTCAGGGACCCAATAGCCCTGCTCAGGTCAGCAACACCCCCTGCTCAAGTCTTGCAAACTCAGGGCAACTGTGGCTTCCTTGACAGAACCAATGCCGGTCATATTCTCCAACCGTCCCAGTTTAACAGGGACAGTCCTGATTAATCCTCTGTCATCCAATTTTTTTCAGCTGCTATTATGATGTCCCAGTTTCTCTCTCCTCCTCCCATCACTGCCTTCCTTTATCCTCAACTTCAATTGCTGCAAACTAGGTTCAAAGTACAAAAGTCATTTGGACTCCGTTAACTCCGCAGCAGCAGCAGCAGCAACCGGGCAAGAAGGGGGGAATCTTGCCCTTCCCTTGAATAACTTTTGCCATCTTCACCACACTCTGATGTTGCTTGGCCACACAAGCGCCGGTTTTCCTCTGCAAAATGTTGGAGGCTATGCCATGTGAAATGTGGGCTTCCTCTTTTCCTACTGCCTTCTATTTTCCTGAGCATACTGGATATTTACTTTTATGTTGTTGTTGTTGTTGTGGTTGTTGTGTGCCTTCAAGTTGTTTCCGACTTGTGGCGAACCTACCATAAGGCTTTCTTGGCAACATTTGTTCAAAGGAGGTTTGCCACTGCCTTTCCCTGAGACTGAGAGAGTGTGACTTGCCCAAGGTTTCTCTCATTTATTGGATGTTTCTTGGTTGTCCTACCTTGGGGAGGGGCATTCTTTGCCAATGGATGCATAGATCAGTCCTCCCCAACCTCATGTTTTCTGGTTGGGTTGGACTGCACCTCCCAGAATCCCCTAATCAGCTTAGCAAATGTTTTCCAATGACCTGGGGAGAAAAAAGATGACAAGACTATTGATGGTGGGATTTCAGCTGCGGGGAATAAATGCAAAGTTGAGGCTGGCTTGAAAGCTGCTGGTCTTCAAGGTCTCTCCAAATTTTTCTAAAGCAATGTTTTCCCAGCCATTTTGATCTGACCCCATCAGAAAACCAGTGTACAGAACATGTTGGCTGGAGGATGCTGGGAGATGCAGTCCAAAAAAGAACTTCTCTGCACTCTGTCAATTTATTAGATTAATAATTTCCTTCTCTGCTTTTTTTTTTTTTAAAAAAGCATATGAAGCAGAAGCAGGGAGGATTAAGGAGAGAAGAGAGGAAATTGTCGGATAAACGGATTCGGGGATTATTTTCATTACTACTAATAAATTGACATTCATTTGATCCTCTCTTCACCTTGAACTGTCATCCAGCATCTCACTGAAAAATATTTTTAGGGCTCAGATGTGAACACGGCTGTTCACATAGCAACAGTGGTTGCCATGTAAGTGGAGCATAGGAACTTAAGAGTTTGAAAGTACAATAGCACCCATAACCCACAAAACAGTGGTACCTTTCTGGGGCCAACCAAAATGCACAAAATACAAGTAGCAAGCTTTCGAAGCTCCACTGGCTTCTTTGTTGGGCAAAGATAATTTGGTGTTCAAAGAAATAAGGAATTTTTAAGTAAGATGAAAAGAGATGCTCCTCTCTTTACAGAAATAAACATTCTTTAGGTTTTTGTGGGGATTTGGGGCTGTGGGGCTCTGTTCTAGAAGAATGTATTCCTGATGTTTTGCCTACATCTGTGGCTGGCATCTTCAGAGAATGGTGGCATGGAGGTGTGTGGGGTATACCAACGGTCTCACAGTATATATATAACCCACACACTTCCATGCCACCATTCTCTGAAGATGCCAAACACAGTTGTAGTCGAAATGTCAGGAATACATTCTTCTAGAACACGGCCTCACAGCCCACAAAAATCTATGGATGTTGTCCGTGAAAGTCTTCGACTTCACAAAAATTATTTATTTCCTGGAGTAACCACGTGTCCAGATGGAGGAAAGTCCTGCCTCCATGCATTTCCTTCCAGAACCATCCCAACTGAGAACCACATCTTGACAAAATGCAGGTATAGGATTAACATTGTTTTAACCCCCTCCCCTCTCTGTATGATTTTTTTTAAACACCTTTGCCTAATGAAGAAGCCTGTAGAGCTTCGAAAGCTTGCAATGTGTATTTTGTGCATTGTGCTTGGCCTGATAAAGATATCAGTTTTGTGGATTTTGGATATTATTGTATTTTGCTACAGGGCTAATACGGCTACCCCTGGATATTTTTTAAGAGTTGGAAGAGACCCCCAAGGGCCATCCAGTCCAACCCTAATGTGCCACGCAGGAAGACACTACCAAAGCACTCTTGACAGATGGATATCCAGCCTCTGTTTCAAAACCTCCAAAGGAGGAGACTCCACCACTCTCCAAGGCAGCATCTTCCACTGCTGAACAGCTCTTATGGTCAGGAAGTTCCTCCTAATGTTGAAGTGGAATCTCTTTATCTGCAGCTTTGTCTGTAGCTCATATCATAAAATTCTTTCTAAGCAACAAGCTTGCATCCATTGTTCCATGTTCTAGTCTCTGGAGCAGCAGAAACAAGCTTGCTCCATCCTCAGTATGACATCCCTTCAAAGACTTAAACTGGGCTATCATATCACCTTCTAACCTTCTCTTCTCCAGGCTAAACATACCCAACTCTCTAAGCCACTCCTCATAGGGCTTGGTAGTTTTCATATAGATCTGGGGTGCAAGGCAAGAGCTTCAAGGGACCCCTCTAAAAAGTACACACAATTCCCACAGTGGCGAAAGTACTGCAAAGCCAGTAGCTGTTCCCTATTTGGGACCAAGTAAGATGCCCCCTTCTTTTGCAACCTCCCTGCCTCCTTCACACTTTCCCAAAGCAACAGCAGAGAGTAAGGCAGACATTTTGCTTCCCAGATTGCTTTTATTGACCCATAAATACAGAAACCGAAACCAAAAGACTTAAAAAGCCACCCATGGCTCCTTAACACAATGTCCAAAGGAAAAAAAACACACAACTCCATCCCATTCTGCAACATAACACAATACATGGTCAGTAATAAATAACACACGGGGCAGAAGCCAGGCGAGAAAGCAGACCGCTCCATGCGGGACCATACCTGCCCCTACTTTGCCCACATAAATAACATTTGATGTAGAAAATAATTATAGGAATGACAAACAAGAAAAATATTGTGTTGGCCAAGAGGCCAAGTTAAGATTATAGTAATTACAAGCTTTTCCTGGTGTAAACAAATGGGATATTAGAAACCGTTGGAATTATTAGCCTTCCAAACATCCATAACCTCCTATTCTCATACCGAGGGGCGCAAGGGAGCCATCAGCCACAGGTAAAGCTATGGGGTCACTGGGCCATAGAGTATTTTTAGCACATGTTGGTGGGAATCCTGCTGAGGCACTACGCCAGAGGTTGCACATTTTCTAGGGGTATACAGCAATGGTGGAGAATGCAGGCAGACAAAAAATCTGCCAACTCTGAGCAACCTCTTTCTCCAGGACCTTCTTCCCAGTGCCAGCATCTAAACCAGCATAATTAGGTAAATCTAAATCTATGCCAGCATAATTATGCCAGTGTATGACACCAACAGTATGCCCCCCCCCCGCCGCCATTTCCACCAGTAAAGGTGCTATGGTTTAATTGCTAAGGCATGCCCAAGGTCCAGAGTTTTGGAAACCTTCACCTACCTGTGACTCACGCCAATTCCTACCAAGGTTGGCTGGTGGGTTCCTTGTTGGTGGGCTGGTCCTACATGTGGTGTTTTACAGAGTAGGAGGAAAATGTAGGTCAGCTAGAATTCACCTTCCTCAAATGTATGCGATGATGATGATGATTTTAATAGAGGAAATGCCTAGTGCTTCGTGTAGCAAAAATATGGCTAAAAACAATTCTCTCTTTCTCCTCCTGTGAGTTAAATGTCTTCTAAAATCTCAAAGTGCCCACAGGACTTCAAATCATTAATGTCAAAATGGGAAATCTTTGATCCTCCAGATATTGCCGGACTTCAGGTCCCAGCAGCCACAGCCAGCATGGCCTACAGTAAAGGACTACTATAGGATTTGTAACCCAAATAATCTGGATTTAAGTGTCAGTCCCCTGTAGAATTAGTTGCATCCTTTGGCCATTCTCTGCCTGGCCCAAGCAAATAATAATAAGAAAAGAAAAATTAAGCAAGCAATGGTGGGAAACCACTACAATTGACTTGAGTTGTCCAGTTTCTCCAGGTCACAGTTACCTTGGTGTAGAGTTTATTTATTTAATCTGGGTATTTTATTAGGAGGTACTCATGCACCTAACACTCTGTTTCAGGGCTTGCTATTTTTTTGAAGAAAATGGGTTTTCAAGTGCCTTTGTTGAAGTTTTTGGATTGGATGGTCTACCACTGGCTGCTGGTTTATTTCTGGGCATGATTCATGGGATCACTTTGGAAGGTAAGATGGCTCCTTGCTTAAGACTGTTTTTAATCTGTTTTAAAGTAATATTTTAATTAGCTTTAATTCTGCTGATACAGTGGGCCCTCAGTATCTGCTGGGCTTTAATTCCAGGGCTCAAAGTAGATACCAAAATCCATGGATATTCAAGTCCCATTAAATACTATTGCACTGTAAAATGATGCCCCTTATATAAAATGGCAAAGTCGAGGTTTGCTTTTTGGATATATACGGTATATGGAATAATTTAAAGCTGTGGATGGTTGAATATGTGAAAAAAGGATCTATGGATATGGAAGGCCAACTGTATTTAATACCGTTTTAATCTTGGTTTTTGTATGTCTTTTACTATTATTGTATGGTCATCCCTCCTTATCCACAGATTCAAGAATCCAGGGTTTGAAAATACTTTTAAAATATATAAATTCCATAAAGTAAACCTTGATTTTGCCATTTTATACAACGGGCACCATCTTACTGTGCCAGTGAATTTAATGGAACTTGAGTATCCACAGATTTTGGTAGCGTTGAGCCATGGCAGTTAAAGTGGTGTCAAACCAGATTATTTTTGCAGTGCGGATGCAGCCAGAGCTGACAATTACTGTTTAGATGGACCAAGGGCTTGATGGCAAAGGATATGGCAGCTGTCTGCTTCCCTACAGTATGTTTTTGCCTGGAGTGAAATGGATGCCTTTAATGGCAGGAGAAAGAGCCCAGGAAAAAACCCAAAGCCTGAGCTAGTTCCTTTTTTGGGATGGAGGATGGGGCTATAACTCCCAGCACCCTCCAGCTACTGGGGGATTCTGGGAGTTGTCATTTTAAAAAAGGAACTGTCTCAAGCTCCAAACAAAACTCACATTTTGCTCACAGGTAGTAGGGAAAATCAGTCGTCTTATGTTGTGGGCAGGATCCAACAAAATCTTGTCTTGAGCAAGTCTCACTGTGCAAGAAAGCAAAGGCCCTGCACTGCACAAAACCTTTTAGCCCGGTGGATTGGGCCCAGAAGCCCTTTCCAGAGAAAACAAAGCAAGGAGCTTTTTTGTGTGTGTATGTGTGAAGCTGACAAAATGGCACAGGAAAGGACAGGCAAGTTGTGGCATTCCACACCAAAGATGCTACATTGGCACAACCCTGTTCTGCAATGGACCCACTAGTAGTAGTGAAGTGCATTTGTGTGGGTTAGGAAGAATGAGACCGACCGGGTCTCATTCTTCCTAACTGTTTATAAAGTGGAAGGGAGTCAATATTGGCAGGCAGGTGGTTATTATTCTTGTCTCCTTGCAGAATCTTGGAGGGTTGGAGGACAAGTAATTTCCCCCTCTCCTTTATCACTGAAGCATCCTTAAATGTGTACTTAGAAATCCTCTCCATCTGTTCATTATCGCTTCCTCCCAGGCATGTCTACCTAAGAGAGACTGCAGGAAGCTATTATTATTTTTGGGAGGACTCAACGACAACAACAACAACAGCTGCCTTTGTGCAGTGGTCCCTTGGTATCCACTGGGCTTTGGTTCCAGGATACCAAACTCTATGGATCCTTAAGTCCCATTAAATGCAATGGCATAGTAAATGGTGCCCCGTCTAGAAAATGGCAACATCAACATTTGCTTATTGGAATTTATATTTTTTTGCAATATTTTCAATCCGTGGATGCTTGCATCTGTAGATAAAAATAAAAATAAATCCGTGGATATGGAGGGCCGACTGTATTTCTTAGGGCCTGATCATTTAGTACACATGTGGCTGATAATTCCCGAAGCTGCTCAACTCCATCGAAGTTTTCAAGGTCCAACTGCACCAGATCATTTGGAAGGAGGGGAGGATGTGAGTCCCCCTGTTTCATGGGCCATGGATGAAAGGAATAATCAGGGACCACACTTTTTCAACCCTTGACAAAATATTGCTGCTTTCAGTGTTGACAAAATAAAATATCCTCCCCATTCAAGTATTTCACACCCTCCAACTGTCCCGATTTGGCAGGAACAGTCCTGATTAATCCTCCACCGTCCCATTTTTTTCAGCTGCTTTTATATTACCTGTTTCTCTCTCCTCCCCCAGTTTCCCCCCTTTGTCCTCAGCTCACTTTAGTTGCTGCAAACTGAGTTCAAAGTGCCAAAGTAGTTTGCGCTCAATTAACTCAATGGGGGAGGAAGAGAAGAATGGGGAAAACCTTGCCCTTCCCAACAGGCTCAGGCAAAAGCAAGCTGCCTCCAGTCTCTCCTCGCTTGTCTGTTCTTCTTCAATAATAACTTTGGACATCTTGACATAGTTGGATGTTTCCTGGGCCTGGTTTTCATCTGTGAAATTTTGGAGGATATGCGGCTTCACTGAGGAAGGATGCTTGGACCCATTCAACTCCAGTGAATGTGGAAAAGCTAAATAAATAAAGGAATAAATACAGGTCCCTTTCAAACATGAAAGCCACCCCCTCCCACACCAAACATTGGCGGTGATGCCTACAGAGAAAACGGACTCCCTCTCTTCTTCCATTCTTCAGAAAAAAGCTACCTGGCCCGGTTGGCGCTACCAGGAGGATTCGATGGCATGTAAACAAAAGCCTGTGTCGAGTGGTTCTCCAGTTTGGCAACACAAGGATCCCTTTCCCCCCATCCCAACCACATCCCACCCTCCACCCCACTTCCTTCCCAACAGTCCTTTTCTCCAAGAAGGTGGTTAAAAAGTCTTTGCAATGCCAAGGGTGTCCTCTGGAGTTTGGCGCTCCAGTTGGCACGGACGGCGTTACCAAGAGCGGAGTTGGGGGACCAGCCCCGCAAGGCTCCAGGGTTCGGGCGATTCCTCCGTTGGGGAAGGAAAAAACAAAACGAGGGCTTGTCCTTCACCTTCCACGATGCCCAAAGTGCGTGCATGTCTCTGGTGGGCACTTTGGCCTGGCACCTCCAATTGATCCGCTGTTCCATCTTCTGCTGTGGCATGGCAGTCAGATGATGACCTGGAGGAGATCAGAGGAGAAAGTTGGTGAAGGAGGCATGAGGATTTGGGGAGAGATGTTTCCCAGGCAACCCAAGGAGAAAGAAATAGGAGACAGAGCTACCAAGATTTGCCTTGCAAATACCAATGTTGTTCCTGCCAGGAATGTTTGGTGAAAGATTGATAACAGTACATTTTTGCCGTTTACAGAAATAAAGTTGGCAGCCTTTGCCTCCATGGAATGAGCTGAAGGAGATAGTGAGCATCCTCACACAACATTTCATCTGCAAAGTTGACTCCATGAGCTCTTATCCCCCTTTGACCAAAGCCCTATTTTCAGATCCACCATTTTGTATCATATCCTTTGTAACTGAAGATCCACAAAGGAGAAAAAGCATAGCCAGCAATCCAGAGAAAGCCCAGCAAGACCCTATCTTCAAATGCAACACATATAATGCAAAAACCACCCTGCATCCCAGCGACGCCAAAAGCAACGCTACACAAGATCTATCAGCTGAACCTTCTTCCCAGGGAAAGCGGGCAGCGGGAAATTGGAAACAAAGGGATTTACCTTCAGATCACCAGCTTACTCTCACCCACTCTAACAATGAAGGGACTGTCCTGGGAAAAGGAGGGATTGAATCAGGTTGCGGTAAAAGATGCGAAGGGTGCAGCACTCACCTGGGAGTGCTAGATGGCATGCGGTAGAGGAAAATGACATTGTAACAGACAAATAGGCTGGATTTTGGCATGCCATGTAGGCAAGTTGACTTCATACTACTTCTCTCTTTTTTTTTCATAGAATCATAGAGCTGGAAGAGACCACAAGGGCCATGCAGGAACTCACAATCAAAGCATCCCGACAGATGACCATCCAGCCTCTGTTTAAAGACCTCCAAAGAAGGAGACTCCACCACTCTCCAAGGCGGCATCTTCTACTATCAAACAGCTTTTACTGTCAGGAAGTTCCTCCTAATGTTTAGCTGAAATCCCCTTTCCCCGTAGTTTGCATCCATTGCTCAGTCCTATTCTCTGGAGCAGCAGAAAACAAGCTTGCTCCCTCCTCAATATGAGATCCCTTCGAATATTTAAACAGGGCTATCATATCACCTCTTAACCTTCTCTTCTCTAGGCTAAACATACTCAGCTCCTAAGTCTCCCCTCAGAGGGCTTTATGGTTTCCAGATCCTTCACCATTTTGGTTGCTCTCCTCTGGACATGCTCTAGCTTCTCCACATCCTTTTTGCATCCCACCCTTTCTCTGACACACTCCAGGAGGACAGTCAGCCCTCCATATCCATGGATTCTGTATCCATGGATTTAACTAACCACAGTTTGAAAATATCCCCAAAATATATCAATTCCAAAAAGCAGACCTTAATTTTGTAATTTTATAGAAGGGGCATCATTTTGCTATGGTATTGTAGTTAATGGGACTTGAGCATCCATGGATTTTGGTATCCACAGGGGTCCAGCAACCAAGCTCCAGTAGATCCCAAGGGTCCACTGTACAAATCGAGGTCATTCTCTTTTATCCTCTGAGGAAGGGATGACAACGGTGACAGCAACTGACTTTGAGTCACCCAGTGACTGTTATGGATGCTCTGAGTTCAAATCGTTCACCTCAAATGAACGTCTAATGGTTTTACACCTCACTCCCTAACCTGTCCTGTGCCAATGTTGTTCCTCTTTCATCTGCTTTTCCCCATTTTGGAGCCCAATCTTCCTCCTGCATTCCAAGCTGTGGTCCTCCTTTCCATATCTGAAAGATCAGCCAAACCGAATGATGAAGCGAGCTCACTTTGTTCTGCCAACCGGTTGCCCTTATGGCACTTCAGGGACAAAAGCTTCTCGTACAGCCTGCAGAAACCTGGAGAACTCTCCAGAAGGAGAGCATCAGCCAATGTAAATAACCAAATACCCTTCCCACCTGAAAAATCCTCAAAACACATATCCCAAAATGAAGATGGATAGCACGAATCCCAGCTGCTAAATGCTGCTCTGCTAAGGACTCTCCAGGCGTTAATTTGTGTCTTTTCCAATGAGACACTGTCTCATGACCTGTCCAAAATATGACAGCCTCAGTTTAGTGATCTTGGCTTCTAGTGAAAGTTCAGCTTTGATTTGCTCTAAGACTCAGTCGTTTTGTCTTTCTAGCAACCTATGCTATGTCCAGAACTCTCCTTCAGCATTATATTGGCATCATGGGAGTATAGTGTTTGATCGGGGCAAGTAATTATTCCACTCTGTTCTGCTTTGGCCAGACCTCACCTGGAATATTGTGTCCAGTTCCCCTTCTTTGGAGGTTTTTAAACAGAGGCTGGATGGCCATCTGTCAGGAGTGCTTTGATGGTCTCTTCCTGCATGGCAGAAGGGGGTCAGAATGGATGGCCCTTGGGATCTCTTCCAACTCTAGGAGTCTATATTTCATATGAGTTGATTTCCTTCCTGTCACCTTTTTTGACTGTCCACTTTCCTGTCCACACCCATACATATAAATTGGAAACACAATGGCTTGGATGATCCTGATTTTGTTGCCCTTCAAGACCTTATCTAGTTCCTTCATGTTTATGCTTCAAGTCTTAGTCTTCATCTGGTTTTTTTTTTTTTTTGGTTTTTTTTTTTTTACTACAGTGTCATTTTGTACTTCCAAGTAAAACCTGGAGTGGATTCGTTGCCTCACTGACAAAGGAGGCACACACCTTGCTGGTGAGTACAGGATTTGGGGGAAAACAGGAATTTATTTATATATTGGCTTATATCTGGTCTTTCTCCCCAAATAGGATTCAGATTCAGGAAGATGCAAGACCCGTTCTCTAGCTAATGGGGAAATTGGCTGTCAAGCCTGGATGGAAATAGTCACACCATCCACGACTTTGGAATGGGGCTCTCCCAAAGGCACCCAACTCCCCATAAATGCCCCTGACTTTAAGGATCACTTTGGCATCAAGAGCCATCCAAATGTGGCTACTCGCTCACCTCTTGTTGGCCGTCCTCCGTTGTCAGCCATTTTGGCTTCCCTCCGTTGCCGACCGGCGGTTTTTGCTCTGGAACAAAGCAGGCGTAAGGGGGCTCAGCCAATTCTGCCCCCACGCTTTCCGAAATAGTTTTTACTTCTGGAGGGTTGGGCTTTTGTTCCGGGATGCGAGCCACACGGAACCTAGCCAACGACATCAAAAATAATCACAAATCCATCCACACATTATTGTATGACCACAGCGGCAAGGATGATATATGCTAGAATCTGGAAAAAAGAAAGCCCTTCAGTGACAGAAGGGCTATGGAAAATGTACGACTATATTGAAATAGACAAACTAACATGGCTATGGAAAATGTACGACTATATTGAAACCTGTCTTCTCTAATTCCCATTTCTCCGCTCTTCTGTCTTCAATTCACTTACCTCTAACCTTCTTTCACATTCTTTTACCATCTTTACATTCATACTCTACCTCCTTTCCATACATTACCAATCTACCTATCTCATATATTCCTGACTTTCTGTTGTCTTCGGGTTTGTCGATACCACATCTACATAAATTGTCATGGTATCCATCATCCTAATCCTCAATACAGTTTACTTTTGTGATTTCTTAGAAGCAGAAAATAGAGCGGGTCGAAAGTGGAAGGATCAGGTGTGAAGGAGAGTAAGTGAAAGGCCATCAGTACTGATTTAAAGAAAGTAATATAGAAAGTGAATGGACTATACGATTAGGAGTATAAGGATGTAAGGATGAAATGTACTTTAAAGACATTAGAGCACAGAGGAATATTTGGGCCCCTGGGAGCGCCAGATTGGGGCTGTGGCAACCACGTGCCGTGGCCCCGATCCTCCTTTTTGCCGTTCCTTTTTGGGGCAGCAAAAAACCACCCTTAGAGCCAGCTCTTTTGCGTCCCTTTGGCACAGCGTGTGCATGCTGCACCTATGGGGCGCCCTGATGCCGCGCGCTGTGCGCTCGGGTGCGTGGCATGACAGTGGCATCGGGGTGGCCGCCATGCAGTCGCCCCATCCCAACTCCACCCCCAGGCTGGCCCTTTAGGCTTGTCTGGATCAGCCCTTAGTAAGTCTGTGTATGTATGTTTGTATGTTTGTTTTTAAGAATCTATGTTTACGTTTTCATATGCTTGCGTTTTAATAAGTCCAATAAAATATATTGTTTTAAATTGGTCTCAAACTGCTTGAGTTCTGCAATAGGGATGAGTTCTTTCAGATAGACAAAAACCCATGGTGAAGCGTACCTGCCGACAGAAAGGATGGTGATCTCTCCCGGTCTGCCTGGCTTATTTCCAGTTTTTGCCTGCTTGGTGGTGGTCCCATTAGGCACGACAGAAGCAGTGGCAGCTGCATCCGTGGCAGGGAGGACCTCTGGCCATTTCTTCTGGCTGCATCGAGTGCAGGTAGGTCCAGAACGGGTGGCTAAGCCTTGGACGGTGTGCAGGTGGTGTTGATGCCGACATATGTGGGGAAACTGAGGCAGGAGATGCAACCTGGAGGAAAGAGGAGAACATTGTGAGGAATGAGTAGAACAGTCACTCAGAGGACATATGAGTAATTTGCTTCCCTGATTCAAAAGTGCCAGCTTAGCAAGATTAAATCAGTGTTTCAGCACAAGAAGTTCCAACTAAGGTTTCTACTTTCTTTCTATGACTGGATCTAGCTTATTTAGCATATTCAATAAATAAATTTCAGGTCTTAATCCATACCTTATCTTCAAAATGTCTTGTATTGAATCGTGTATTTTCCCCCAATAGCTTTTAATTTTGGAACATCTCCACCAAACGTGAAACCACGATCCAACATTTTGTTTACATTTCTAACAATTATTTGATTTAATGTTATAAATTCTTGCAATCGTCGCAGCAGTCAAATGCCATCTTTGTTCCATCTTCCAGAAATTTTGTTTCAAATCTTGCGACTTAGTGAATTTCTCTGTCTTCTTTCTGGCGTATTCCCAAGTCTCCAATTCAATTGTTTTCCCTATGTCAGTTGCCCATTTGATCATGTTATCCATAATAACCTCTCCGTCCTGTTTTTTATCTGTTAACATTTTATAAAGTCTACTTGTTCTCTTTTTTTCTGGTTTCATCAGAATCTTGTCAAATTCTAAAGGTTCATCCTCAAATTCTTCTAATTTCAGATCCATCTTAAACCTTTCTCTTAATTGAGTATACAACAGCCAGTTTATTTTGGGGTCTAATGCTTTAATTCTTCTGTTGTTTTTAATTCGCTTTTATTTCCTTCAGATTTTTTCAGTATATCATTATACCTCAACTATGTTTCTAATGCTGTCCATTTACCAAAGAAAGCTTCATAGGGTGAAACTAAAGTTTCAGACTTTTAAGGTGCAAAGATTTAAGGTTTTAGCCCCAACTTCAATGGAGCTAGCCAAGGTGCTGAAGCCATCTCCGGATACAGTCCAGGACTTTGAACAGCTCCTGGAAAGCAGTAGTGGACAAAATACAGTGGGACCTTGGCATCCGATGGGTTTTTGGTCCCAGGACCTCACATGGATACAAAAATCCATGGATCCCGTTCAATACAATGGCAGAGTAAATTGGTGTTCCCTAGATAAAATGCAAAACCAAAGTTTGCTCTATGGAATTTATATTTTTAAAATGTACAGCAGGCCTTCCACATTCACTGGAGTTAGGGGCACAGGACCCCCGTAACAGTGGAAAAAGTGCAAATAACAAAACCACTATTTTTTTTTAACTGGAGAGAAGACCACTTAGGAATCTCTAGGTCTTCCATTACAATTCTGTGGTCAACCTCTGGCAGATGTTGACCATAGAGTTGTGCTGGAGGACCCACAAATACCTAAAGAATTATTATTATTATTATTATTATTATTATTATTATTATTATTATATATTGCTCTTCTCCCAGGACTGGGACTCAGGGCAGCTTACAAGTGTTCTCTCTAGGAATCTCTAAATCTTCCAGCACGACTGCTGACAGATGTTAGCCATAGAGAGAAAGAGAACATATGAATCAAATCTGTGAATAATCAAATCTGCAAAAGTCAAAGCCACAGATATGGAGGGCTGACTGTATTTTCAAGCCATGAATGGCTGAATCCAATAATAATAATAATAATAATAATAATAATAATAATAATAATAATAATAATAATAATATTTATACCCCACCCTCTGAAATATCAATCCGGGCGGCTTACAATTAAGAATAAAGAATCCATGGATACAGAGGGACAACTGTATGGCAGCCCAAAGCCATCTTTATGCCCCTCCAAGGGATGCTCATGGCACTATTTCACTCCATGCATCTGAGGAAGTACAGCTGTCCCTCCACATTTGTGGATTTGACTTTTGCGGATTTGATTATTTGCACTTTTGATTAATATGTCCTCTCTAGGAATCTCTAAGTCCTCCAGCGCAACTCTGCCAGAGGTTGAGTTGTGTTGGAGAACCTACAAGTTCCTAGATAAAATATTTCTCTAGGTATTTGAAGGTTTTTCAGCATAATTCTATGGTCAACTTTGGGCAGATGTTGACCACAGAGTTGCACTGGAGGACTTGGAGATTCCTAGAGAGGTGTTCTCTCAGGTAAAAAGAATCATATTCTTTTATTTGCTGTTTGTCCACTGTCACGGGAGGGGGGTGTCCTTCACCCCTAACCCCAGCGAATGTATAGAGACCACTGTAGACTTATTCTGCAAAAGTTTATGCTACAACTTCTCTCACTCAATTAGGGGCTTGACAGACTGTCCTCGGTGCCCCTGGAAACGCTGGGTTGGGGATGCGGCAACCGCACGCTATGCCCACAACGCGGCACTTCTGTGGCGCAAAAAGGGCACCCTTGCTGCCTCTGCGGCGGCTTTTCTGTACTCATTTGGCACAGCGAGTGTAGATACTGTGCCAAGGGAGTGCCATGACGCCTCTCGCTGTGCGGTGAGGTGCGCAGCATGAAGCCAGCGTGAGGACAAAGTTGGGGCGGCTGGCGTGCTGTCATCACACCCCCACTCTGCCCCCAGGCTGGCTCTTTATGCCGGTCTGTACAGCCCCTTAGTCTCAGGAGGAGAGAGAAACTGGGACATTTTAAAAGCAGCTGAAAAGTGGGACAGCAGAGGATTAATCACGACTGTCCCTGCCAAATCAGTATCTTTGGAGGGCAAGGCAGATGAATCTATAACACATGTTGCTCCCTCTCCTGAATCCCTCTCCTACAGTCAGCCTTCTGTATCAACGGATTCAAGCATCCATGGCTTGAAAATAATAAAAAAAAACATATAAAAGAGCAAACTTAATTTTGCCATTTTATACAAGGGACACCATTTCACTATGCCATTGTATTTAATGGGACTTCAGTGTCCATAGATTTTGGTATCCATAGGGGGTCCTGGAACCAAACTGCAGCAGATACCAAGGGACCATTGTGATGATAATGATGATGATGATAACAACAACAACAATGATAACAATAATAACAACAACAACAATAGCCCCTTGTATATAATGAGACTTGAGCATCCATGGATTTTGGTATCCATTGGTGGTCCTGGAACCAAACCACAGCAGATACCAAGGGCCCACTGTATCATCACCATCATCATCAATTTATTTTCTACCCGCCTCTCCCCATGGATTGAGGTGGGAGACAACAACAATTAACAAACAACAACATCAGTTAAACACATTGTTTAAAACACACATCAATTTAAAATAAGATGTGCACATATTTTGAGGTGCTGAAAAAGTAAAGCAAACAATAAAGAGGTACGGGGGGGGGGGGATGGATTGGGGACCAGAAACAAAACTGGGTAATATCAAAGGAAAAGTCACACAACATACTTGTTAATGGGTTTGTGGATGGGTTGAGCAATCTGCTTGCTGTGATAATCCTTCAGCATCTCCTCCAGGACCGCTGCATTCTCTGTTGCCATGAAAGAAGCAGAAGGGTAGAGAAGGATTAGGATCAGGAAAGAAATCTGTTAGAAAAACAAGGAGACCAACAGTGTCTGTAAGCCTGCTTTGCAAGACCACTGGTGGGTTTTCACTGAGATGTCATAAGCTGTCTCCGAGGTCTTAAGAAAAGGGATTCTGCCCACCCTCCAAAACCAAAAATGGTCATCTAGTCAGTCCCAGTTTTGATTCTGAAGCAGCCTCCTGTGGGTTTTTGGAAGGGAAAATTGGCTCCAGGACCCCCGTAGCTTACCCATCCCGGTATATTTGAAGAAGATTGTTCTTTTTCGTTTTGTTCATTTTTTGTGGTGGATAAGGCCAGAGTCACAGAGTTGGAAGGGAACCCAAAGACCAACTAGTCCAACCCCATGCCATTTCCAAAATGCTCCGCGAAAACACCCCAGAAAATAGATGCCAAGCCTCTTGGAAACCTCCACCGAAGGAGAGTCCCCTTCACTTGGTAAAGGAGTCTGTTCTACTGTCATGCAGTGCTTACTTTCAGAAAGTTTAGTCCCAAATTTTTAGCTGGAATACAATAAATACTAATACTGCTGTTGTGTGCCTTCAAGTTGTTTCCCTAAGGCAAGCCTATCACAGGGTTCTCTTGGCAAGATTTGTTCAGAGGTGGTTTACCATTGCCATCTTCTGAGGATGAGAGAGTGTGACTCACACAAAGTCACCCAGTGGGTTTCTATATCCAAGTGGTGATTCGAACCCTGGTCTGCAGAGTTGCAGTCCAACACTCAAACCACTATGCCAGGCTGGCTTTCATAAATACTACTACTACTAATATTAATAATAATACCAACAACAACTGTTGTTGTTGTTGTTTACATCCCTACCTTTTCCCCAATGGGACCCCAGGCATCTTACAAAAGTGAAAACAGAAACAACTAAAAAATTCACACTGCACGGAAATTAAGAATACAGTTGTTCCTCCGTTTTTGCAGGGGATCCGTTCTGGACCTCTCCACGAAAACAAAGACTTGCCAATATTCAATCCCCATAGGCTTGAATGGGTGTGCACCCCATTGATTTCAATGGAGGTCACCCCTCTGTGAAGATGCAAAACTGTGGACTTCAAGTCTGCAAGAATGGAGGGGCACCTGTATACAGTAAGTCATCCACATTTTCAAGGGTTAGGGGCACAAGACCCCCGTGAAAATGGGAAAACTATAAATAAAAAAAGACTTCTTTAATCTGAGAGAAGACCTCTCTAGGAATTTCCAGGTCCTCCAGTGCAACTCTATGGTTAATATCTGCCAGAAGTTGATCATAGAATCATGCTGGAGGACCTACAAATGCCTAGAGAAGTGTTTTCTCTAGACACCACAAAATGTAGGACGTTCAAGAAAAATGTCAGATATTACCGAATAAAAACTCATCTACACTAATATAAATGTAGATTCATGCTTCTTAGGCTGTATCTGCACTGCAGAAATAATCCAGGTTGACACCATTTTAACTTCCATGGCTCAATGCTATGCAATCCTGGGAATTGTTAGTTTGCTGTGGCACGCAGAGCTCTCCGACAGAGAAGGCTAAATATCTCACAAAACTACAAATCCCTGAACTCCATCGCATTGAGCCATGGCAGTGAAAGTGGTGTCAACCTAGATTATTTCTGCAGTGCAGAGCCAGCCTCAGTTATGCTCAAAATGGAGGAAAGTTTGGAACTCCTCCTGGACAGAAGGCTGAAATGTAGGATACGTCCTGGAAAGGGAGGATGTCTGGTCACCATTTGCCCATACAGGACTCACCTTTTTTCTCTGTGATCAAACGCACCAAGACCCCAATGGTGTCTTCATTGGCATCTTCTATCTTGTAGGCATTATTGCTTCCTGGGGACGACAAGAAAGAGGGAGAATTGAAACACGGCACGATTGTTCGGTTGTGCAACACAGCACAACTCAACATCCAGTGGCGTCACAAGGCTTTGTGTCATCTGGTGTGATAACTCATGGTGTCACACACCCCCATGGATCTCATCCCATACCACAACTGCATCCTTGTACTAAAGTCACTCATAAATCGTAATTCCAGTATATCACTGAATGTAATGGCAACTTCTGGGTGACCTTGGACCAGTCACACTCTCTCAGCCTCAGAGGAAGACAATGGCAAACCCCCTCTGCACAAACCATGCCAAGAAAACCCTATGATGTGCTCGCCATAAGTCGGAAACAAATTGAAGGCACACAACAACAAACAAAAGTTGTGACATAAACAACTAGCAAAATTCAAATTATACCTTTAAATTACAGTATCATCTGCACAGCCTAAATATACCGTATTCACATGCACATTTCATATGAGAGGAGAGCCAGCGTGGCACAGTAGTTTGTGTGTTGGACTATGACTCTGGAGACCAGAGTTCGATTCCTGCTCAGCCATGAAACCCACTGGGTGACCTTGAGCAAGTTACACTCTCTCAGCTTCAGGGGAAGACAAGGGCAAACCTCCTTTGAACAAATCTTTCCAAAAAAACCCCATGATTGGTTTGCCTTTGAGTCACCATGAGTCCGAAACGAGTTGAAGGTAGACAACACACAACAAAGTTTCATGTGGTTAAAGTGAAAACATGTACATGGTTTCATGTGATTAAGGCAAAAATTTGGTAAGATGTCGTGTCTTTAAAGATTTTTTTTAAAAAAAATACAAATTTTAACTTTTTAAAAAAATGAAATTTCAGCATTTAAATATTTTAAAATTAAAATTTTAATTTAAAATTATTTTTAAAAAACAAAATTTTTACATTTAATTAAAAAAATAACAATTTATTTTTTCATAAAATAAAAATGTAAATTTAATTTTATTAAAATTTTAAAAAATTAAAAAACAAAAATTTTAAATTTAATTTTTAAAATGGTGTGAGTGGGGCAAGATTCAGTGGGAAGAGAAAGGAGAGGCCACAGGACTTTTAAAAAATAAAATTTTAAATTATTTTTTAAAGATTTTTTTAAATTTAAAAAATTAAATGTTTATTCTTGAAAATTAAATCGATTTTTTAAAAAATAAAATCAAAATTTAATTTAAAAAAAAGTCCTGTGGCCTCTCCTTTCTCCTCCCACAGAGCCTTGCCCCATTCCCACCATCTCTTCTCCTGAGCATCAGCATTTTAAAGGGACACAGGTGAATGCCACAGCCTGTTTCTGCCAAAAGACAGATCTTTGGGGAAGAGTGGTGTCACCCCCACCTTAGGGTGTCACCTGGTGCAATCCGCACCCCCCCATTCCCCTAGTGACACCCCTGAGCACAACTGTTCTGTTGTGCAATACAGCGTAACTCACCATTTAGTAACCGCCGGTGGCTTCCATGTCAGTGGGACAGTGAATCCACGCTGGGTTTTAGGTTGAACTTTCAAGGAGTTATTCAAAGTGCCAAACTCTGTCTCCATAATAGGGTCAGCCCCTTGTCTGGCACAATGGAGAACTCCTTCACCGTAGGCTCCCCACCCCAACATGGAAGCCATGTTACTAAAGCCACCAATTTATTGCTTTATCTATTTATTTATCTCAATATTTCTATTCCACTCACTTTTGTACAACTATCTCATTTTGGCAAGTCCAATAACATAAAAAAATCCACCAAACAATGACACCTTTACTGGCCATCCAAAATGCACAATATACATGTTGCAAGCTTTCAAAGCTCCACTGGTTTCTTCATCCGGCAAGCATATTTTTTTGGCTTGCAAATGGATGTTAAATTTCTGGACTTTGAGAATCTCCCAGTATCCCAACGGCCAGAAGGAGGAGGTACAAGCCTGCAAGTAATACCCCTCCATTTACCATCTGAACCGAAAACAAAAACAGCAAAATGCATCTTCAATTTTCCCCTCCTGTTTGTTTTTTAACGCCTTGCATGACGAAGAAGCCAGTGGAGCTTCGAAAGCTTGCAACATGTATATTGTGCATTTTGGTTGGCTCAATAACTATATCCCTGTTGTGTGGATTTTGGATGTTATTGGGTTTGCTACCGCTGGATGTCATTTCGGCAAGGACAGTCCCAATTAACCCTCTGCCACCCCATTGTTGCAGGTCTCATTTGCCTACTTTGGGAAGCATTTTTTAAAAAGAAAGACAGGCTCCGATATTCAACTCTTGATTCACTCATGGCAATTGATGCTTCCCAGATCAGGTGGGGTGGATCGGTAGGAAATCTACTCCAGATTGTGTCCACTGTTGAACAGCTCTTACTGTCTAGAGGTTCTTCCTAATGTTGAGGTAGAATCTCTCTTCCTGTAGTTTGAATCCATTGCTCTGGGTCCTATTCTCTGGAGCAGCAGAAAACAAGTTTGCTCCATTCTCAATATGACATCCCTTCAAATACTTACATAGGGCTATCATATCACCTCTTAACCTTTTCTCCTCCGGTCGTATGATAGCCGTTCATGCGATCATGGACAGGTCTGATTCACTGACAGGATAATGACCACTTTAGCGCAACGTCATCTGATAGTCTTTCGCGATTCGACAAATGGACAGGAAAAGAATGGGAAAAGGACATCCTTTTCCCAGTGTGCATGGCTCAGCAGTACTATTGTTATTAATTTTAATTTTATTTTGGTCATGAACCAGTATAAAAATAATATAATATAAAATATGTAAAAAATATACAATTTCCCCTGTGTGATGATCTCCGTTGGCTGCTGCCACACTGCAGAATTAACCCAGTCTGACACCGCTTTAGCTGTCATGGCTCCATCCTATGAAATCCTGGGATTTGTTGCTTGTTGTGGCAGCAGAGCTCTCAGACAGAGAAGGCTAAATATCTCACAAAACTACAAATCCCCGGATTCCATAGCATGCAGCCATGGCAGTTAAAGCGGTGTCAAATGGCATTAATTCTGCAGTGTAGATGCAGCCCTTGTTAAGGCAAGAAAGAAGACAGAGCAGCTGTTTTGAAGCTGCGCATGCATTGTCGTAAATGCATTTCAATACCGATTGGGCAGTAATTTAAATCGTGCAGTCGGCTAAAGGATTCTGGGTGCTGTTGTCTTTTTAACTGTTGTAAGCCACCCTAATTGGGTTCCCAAAGGGCAGGATAATAATAATAATAATAATAATAATAATAGCTGACTTCTCTGAGCTCTGATGGCTTCCCACCCCACAAGGATACCATTTTGCTCACCGTTCCACTCAGATTTTGCTCCCTCCTCCTCCGCGTCCTTGTGAGCCGTGCAGTGGTACCCCTTTTTCATCAGGAGGTTGCAAAAAAGGATGCCCAAGAGACCCATCACACAGAAGACCGGGACGATGGCCAAGACAGCATACTGGGTGGCGCTCTCCTCCGATTTCCCATCTCGGGTGCTGTTGCCCGGCGTCTTCTCTTCCCGTCTTTGCGTGGCCTCGGCGTTGCGGGTCAGACGGGTCAGCCACCTCCGTGATCCTGAGCGGCGGGAGAAGGAAGGATTACAGTCAGCCCTCCTAAATGTGGATTCTTTATCCACGGATTCAACCGTCCACGGTTTGAAAATATTTGAGAAATATATAAATTCCAAAAGGCAAACCTTGATTTTGCCATTTTATATAAGAGATGCCATTTTTTAATTTTTTTTTTTTTTTTAGTAATCACCAGTATCATTCTAAGCTGCCTTTTAAGCTAAGATCTTAGGTCATGTTCATTTTAACAGCTGTATATTAGTATTGTTTAGTATTGTTTATTTTGGGTATGTTTTATTTAAATTTAATTTTATATGTAAGCCGTCTTGATTGCCACAGCAAAAGGTGGGATATAAAAATAAAGTATTCTTATTCTTATTCTTATACTATAGAATTGAATTTATTCAGACTTGAGCATCCACAGATTTTGGTATCCATGGGGGTCCTGGGACCAAACCCCAGCAGACACCAAGGGCCCACTGTATTTTGCTATAGAATCATAGAATCATAGAGTTGGAAGAGACCCCAAGGGTCATCCAGTCCAACCCCCTGCCATGCAGGAACTCAAAATCAAAGCATCCCCGACAGATGGCCGTCCGTCCAGGACATCATGCCTTGACCCCAGCGGCTGGTAAGAGCATCTCCTGCCATGTACCGAATGCTGTTGCTCTGGCCTCTGAAGGAGAGAAGAGCAGCCATCATCTGCTGGACTTAATCTGCTCTTGCACTGACATTCCCCCTTTCCTTATCATTTGTGTCTTATTTAGATTGCAAGCCTGGGGTCTGGCTAAACTAACAATTCGTAAGCCACTATGGAAGAGCCAGCGTTTTGTAATGGACTGAGCGTTGAACTACAATTTTGGAGATCAGGATTCGATTCCCCTCTTGGCCATGGAAACTCACTGGTTGAACTTGGACAAGTCATATACTCTCAGCTTTGGAAAACCCTGTGATAGTCACCGTAAGTCAGAAACAGCCTGAATGCATATAACACCAACAACAAGCCACTGTGGGAACCTTTCTGCTGAAGTGCAGAGTATAAATACTCTAAATAATTCAAAATACTACTAATAACCTTCACTGCTTCTAGACTGAACAAATGCCATGGTTGGAGGTAGGTGCTCACTAGCTCTCCATCAAACTCTACCTGCTCCTTCTTTGCCCCACTGAGATTGAATTTTCTTCACTTTATTTAAAAAATGGCCTCAAATGGTCCCCTTTGGGATTTTATTTTAACCAGGATTAACCAGGATTTTATTTTAACCAGGAAGTCAACTAGATGTCAACTTTTGGTTTACTAGCTGTTAAATAAAGACCTCTTCTGGACCTAAAACTGTCCAGAGATGCCTCCAAAGTTGTGAAATGGCCACCCACATTCCCAAGAAACTTGGGAGGCATTTTGGCCCACAACATTTTTTCTTTTTTTAAAACAAACTGGTTATCCAGGGGTCTCAAAAATGGATTTTGGAATTTGTTCATGGCCCAGAGGGCTGCGCTTTCTTCATCTCACTCTAAGACTGAAGTTTGTCCTCAAACTAATTTCATCTATCTGAAGGTTGGGCACCTTCTCTGATCTGAGGGCCAATGTTTTGTCCTCAGATTCCTCACCTTGGGCCACTTCAGAACCTGGAAATGCAATAAATAAAATGAAATAGTGATATGGAAATGAGTGTACATGCACTTCCGGCTCTGATTTGTGAGTCCTGAGGCAGTCCTTTAATCCTCTCCATGTAAAAAATACCACATTTGAGGCAGAAAAAGCCTTGGGGGTCCACACTGTGGCCGTCCCCATTCATTTTCAGAAACAACTGCAACCACACAAAGCCTTTCTATCCAGTCGAATGCCTTCCCAGGGCATTTAGAAACTGGGAGATCTTTCCAGCACAACCAACTTAACAAATCCCTTGACAGTATATCCTGCCTGTTGTTATTTTCCCCCTTTTGTAATCACATTTAATCCGAAGATTATTCATATAATTAGTGGGTTAGGCGTTCATTTTAATTGCCGTTCTGAAACAGAACTTAAAAGAGTCCATGTGAATCAGGCCCCAAAGGAGCCAAGTTTGGGGATTAGAAGAAGCATTAGCAAGAATAATAGCCCTGATAATGAGATCCCTCCCTACACAAATTCTTGTCGCAACATCTCTGTGACCGATCACAGTATTCTTCCATTTCATCTCTCTAATTTTCACAACATACGCTATCACAAAGAGCTAGACTGCAGCAACGGCAGGGATACATTGTGCTTGACATTAAAAAAAAGAAAGCAAAAGTCTTGCACATTATTTATTATTGTTGTTATTGTTATTGTTGTTGTTGTTGTTGTTAATTAATTAATTAATTAATTAATTATTAATGCACATATATTGTGCCTCTCCTTTTTCCTTTAACAACTCCAGGAGAAGGCCACACAAGGTCTGGAAAGTCTGGAAACCACTAAGCCCTACGAAGAGTGTCTTAGGGAGCTGGGTACGTTTAGCCTGGAGAAGGGAAGGTTAAGAGGTGATATGATAGCCCTGTTTAAGTATCTGAAGGTGTGCCATGTTGAGGATGGAGCAAGCTTGTTTTCTGATGCTCCAGAGAATAGGATTAAGCAATGGATGCAAGCTGCAGGAAAAGAGATTCTCCCTCAACATTAGGAAGAACTTTCTGACAGTAAGAGCTGTTTGACAGTGGAAGACGCTGCCTTGGAGAGTGGTGGAGTCTCCTTTTTGGAGATTTTCAAATAGAATCTGGATGGTAATATCTGTTTCAGGTGTACTGACTGTGTGTTCCTGTATGGTAGGGGGCTGGATTGGATGGCCCTTGGGGTCTCTTCCAACTCTGTGATCCTATGAAGATCTGCTAAATATCAAAACTACTCCCAATTTTGGGTAAAAGTGGGATATTAAGAAGTACAGTCACCCCTCCAAAACCATGGACTTGGGATCCATGGTTTTTATTACTCATAGAGGGGTGATCTCTGTTTTAAGGACTGGGGTGTGCGCCCCCACAGGAGCGTGTCTAGTGATTTAATTCAATTTTAAGGGGGGTTATTTTGTTATCAATTGTATGGATGTATTTTTTAACTTGTAAGCCGCCTTGACAGCTTCGGCTAAAGGCGGGGTATAAATAAAGTTTTATTATTATTATTAAGCCTATGGGGCTTGAATACCTGCAGTTTACTTTTTTGCGGGGAGGGGGTCCGGAACAGATGCCCCTCAAAAAAGAAGGGGCAACTGTAGTAGTAGTAGTAGTAGTAGTAGTAATAGTAGTAGTAGAAGCTGCTGCTGCTATAGGAACCCTGCCCCATATTAAATATTAGAAGGAACTCCTTGACAGTTACAGGAGAGTAGATTTCAATTAAACATGAGAAGAAACTTCTTGACATTTACAGAAGATTGCTGCACTCCATATTATTCAATAGTGGCACATGCACGCGGATGCGCAGACACAGGCACATCACTATCCATTGAATAATATGGGATGCAACTGTTCAATATATATTTTTTACCTGTAGGGCCCCTGGAATCAAAACTCTATGGATGAGAAGGATCTGCTGTAGAAGGAACTTCTTCACAGTAAAAGTGGTTTGGCAATAGACCAATTGCCTAGCAAGATTGTGGAGTCTCCTTCTCTGGACAGCTTCAAAAAGAGGTTGGATAGCTACCTGCTGGTGATGCTCTATCTGGAGATCCTACCTTGAGTAGTAGGTTGGATTAGATGTCCTCTGGGGAATCCTTCCAACTCTGTGCTTCTATGACATGCAAGCAATAGCAATATGGGTAGCATGTGTTTGTGTGTGCTGAATCAATTTTGGGTTTTAGTATGAATTCTAAGATCTTTGGTCTCCAAATGGGTTGGCACTTGGAGAGATCTTGTAAGGTTGAGATGGAAACCTGAAGTACCATAAATTCAGAATTTCGCCCCATTGATACAAGAGCCACAGGCATAACTGGTTAATAGGCTGGATTTTAAGAAAATCATCAGCTTGAGAATTTGAAACCTATCATCATCATCATCATCATCATCATCACCACCACCATCATCATCATCTATCCTGCCTTTCTCCCAATATGGGGACTCAAGGTGGCTAACAGCAATTTTCAAACTGTACCACTTAAAGCAATTCAAAAACATTAAAAACATAAAGTTTTAAAAGAAATATTAATTTAAAAAGTTAAAACAATTATAACATTTAAACATTGATAATTGCTTTTTATCTTGCCAAATCTGATCCAGAGCTTGAAACCTTGCTTTATCGAGCAATTCAGATATTTGTTACACTTTTTCATAAGTAACCTGCTGCTGTTATTTAATGCACCGTTGAAAAAGTAACTTGTTGTGTTGCTTGTTGCACTGGTTATTGTTTATCCATATTTTTTCCTTGTTTTGTTTTAGTTTGTTTTGTTTTTGGTGGGGTGGCAATTTGGGATTTGTGAGAGAACTGCCACAAATTGAAAAAAAAACTCTGTTATAATCTAAAGTTGCCTTTAAATGTTCACTTCTGAAAGCTAACAAGAAACCACTCCTTGATCCTCCAATAAAGTAATTTCACTCTTATATTACTACATATTGAAAACTTTAATACGATCACATCCACATTACCTCCCAAAATAACTAAGTTACACGTAACCATGTTACCTGGAAAGTATTAATTGTTTGTCCTCTGACTTTCTCTTAAGGCTAAGACCTTGGAGCAACCTCTGAGCTCTGCCTTACTGCCTGGGGGATTCTGGGAGGTGTAGTATTAATTAGTAACTTTTCCAAGTTCTGGCTGTCTGTATTAGTCTCCCTGCATTGAAATGCCAGATGATAAAATCCTGTGACACAATGAGGCCTTCGAGGCAACATCTTTCAAGGTGTTGCAGAAGAGCTGGCAGGAAACACCTTTGCATAATCCACTATATAATCCATGTGCTTTTTATCACATTGGAAGCAAGGCTCCATCCAAGTGTATTAGGACATGAACGATGAACAGATTTTTGTCCTCTCTGCCTCCTAGCATCCAGGTACTGTGGAGGCTTTGTTGGGCATAAGAGGTGATATAAAATGCCGAGTTTTCAGCATGGAGTTTTCCATCTGCATGGAGTTCGATTCCTCGCTTGGCCATGGAAACACTGCATGACAGGGGGTTGGACTGGATGGCCCTTGTAGTCTCTTCCAACCCTATGATTCTATGATTCTATGATCTTTCGTTGGGTCACAAGCAGAATCCAACACAAGCTTCTGCAGACTTCATGGAAACTTGGCTTCCCATCTCAGCTCTTCCCAAAGAAATCAGGAAAGTGAGGGACAGGGCAATATTTTAAGGCAGAGATTTGTTGTTGTGTGCCTTCAAGTAGTTTCCAACTTATGCCGACCCCATCACAGTTTTCTGGGCTGAGAATATGTGACTTACTCAAGGTCACCCAGTGTTTCCATGGCCAAGCGAGGAATCGAACCCTGATCTCCAGAGCTGTAGTCCAACACCCAAGCCACTATGCCATGCTGGCAGGGATAAAGAGGGCAAATGTATGTTTTGACAGATTGCACGTATTTTAATGTTATTAGCTGATGGTTGCTATAACATCTCCCCCCTCCTGTCCTTTCGACTCCGAAGGAGAGAATGAAGAAATACAAATTCAAAAGCAAACCAAAATGTGCTCAGAGGTAGCTGGTGCCTTGCATGCTGGCGATGTGGTTAAGTCTGTTCTGGGGCACAGTCTAAAATTTAAAGAATTAGCAAAAGTGTTGAACTTTATAAAAGTCCCACCATCCCCAGCTGCCATGCACGTTTTGTTATTCAGCCTGAATGGCAGGAAAACTGGATGTTTATTTGATTCTTTTGTCCTTCCATAGCTTTCTCCTGACTGCAGGAGAAAGAAAAAATTTCTGTGCAGTATTCTCCCTAAAATGACTAGACTGTGGCTATTGAACTTTGATTGAGAGATGGCAGGAGTCATTGGAAAAGATCATAATGCTTGGAAAAGGGCAGACAGGAGACAGCATGGTGTAGTGGTTTCAGTGTTGGACTAGGACTGTGAAAGACCAGGGTTCAAATTTCCGCTCGGCCATGGAAACCCACTGGGTGACCTTGGGCCAGTCCCACTCTCTCAGCCTCAGAGGAAGGCAAGGGCAAATGCCCTCTGAACAAATCATCCCAAGAAAGCCATGAGACAGTGTCACCTTAGGGTTGCAATAAGCCAGAAACATCTTGAAGGCATACAACAACAATAACAACAACTGAACAGGGGAGGGCAGTAGTAAAAGAGGAAGGCTGCATTACAGCTAGATAGAGTCCATCCAGTTGCCCTGAGTTTGCAAGACCTGAGCAGCTCATTTGATGATCGGAGTTCTCTTGGAGGTCTTTTATTCATAGGGTCACTATAAGTCAAAGGCAACTGGATGGCAATTAACAACAGCAACAAATTCTTTCTGTATTTGAGCATCCCAAAGTGTTCTGGAGGATTCTCCTCCATGGAAAAGTATGCTATTTTCCTGCACAAAAAAACCCTCACAGTTTTGTGCACAGAATAATTCCATGCACCACTTTCAGGAAGTAAAAGTCCATTTGTATTTCTGTGCAGAGCAAACTCCCCAGTACGCTTCGGGGATGTTGAAATAACAGGAGAAAACTTCCCCAAAGGTCTGGCTGCTCTGTTATTCTTCCTGATGGGGTTTCCCAAATGTTAGAAAACCCATATTTTTTTGAAGCAGGAAATGAAAAATGGAGACTATTCCTTCTATCTCTAGCCACACCAGCCCATAGGGAGCATCTTCTCGCACTCTCACCTGGACAACCTGGGACACCTCTGTGGGCAGATGAGCAAGGGAGGCAAATGGCCATCGGGTTGGTCTCACCTTCGGGGCTGTAATACCTGCAAAAAGCAAAAGGGTAGAGAATATTAAGTGAATGGCTAAATAACCACCACTTTGAAGACGGCCCCTCTCATTTAGTGCATGTGTGTGCCTTCAAGTGGCTTTCTGACATCTGGAGACTCTATGAATTTCATGGGATTCTCTTAGGCAAGGGATAGTCATTTGGCATTGCTAGTTCCTTCCTCTGAAATATGGCCTCCAGCACCTGGTATTCATTGTCGGTGTCCCATCCAAGTATTAACCAGCTGATCCTGCTTAGCTTTCAAGATCAGATCATCCAAAATCAGATGCTAAACAGATATTAGATATTTGGTTGGTCCTTGGATGGGAAACCACCAGGGAATAATACCAGGGCACTCCAAGTAGGACAATGAAGGAATCTTGCCAGAAACCTTGAAGATGCAAAACACAATGGAGCAATGGTTTCCAGACTTTGGTCCTCCAAATATTTTGAACTTCAGCACCCAGAATTCCTGACTGCTGGCCAAACTGGCTTGGGCTTCTGGAAGTCGAAGTCTAAAATACTTGGAGGACCAAAGTTGGGAATCACTGAGCTAGATGAACCAGTGGACTGACTTAGTATAAGGCAGTTTCCTAATATTCTTACGTTTTTGAAAAGTACCCGAAATCAAATAAGTTGTGGTTCCTTACAGCAATTGTGATGGACCAGACAAACAGTGACCTTGTGAATCTACCATTCTGTTCCCACAGCGGCTACCACAAGTCACAAATGGGAAGTCCACAAAAGCAACACAACATCACCCTCCTGCTGGCATATCTCAGTTTTATCGTCTACTGGGCATTACTGGCCGGAGGCACTGGAGTTTGATTCAAATTCTACCCAACAATTAAAGAATCAATGAGATTACATTGGACAATATGGCACATTCCAAATAGTGTCATTTTTTAAAAAAAATATGATTTTTGTGATGCACAATTGTACTATGGTGCACTATAATTCCAATTATTACCTTGCCTTTTTTCACAAAACTGGAACACAAAAGCTGAAACAAGTATGGATTAAAATGAGAGCCAGCGTGATGTAGTGGTTTGAGCATTGGACTATGACTCTGGAGATCAGTGTTTGATTCCCCACTCGACCATGAAAATCCACTGGGTGACCTTGGGTGTGTCACATACTCTCAGCCCCAGAAAACTGTATGACAAATTCGCCTTTGTGTTGCCATAAGTCGGTAATGACTCGAAGGCATGCAACAGCAACATGGATTAAAAACATACGCAAAGGCGTAAGTAAACTCTACAAAAAAGTTATTGTTAATTTGCTATTAAAGTGTGTGTGTGTGTGTGTGTGTGTGTGTTTAAAAGAATTTCAAATAAATATTTTAAGAAGCCATAAGATATAAATCATTGGAAGAGCACACTATTAAATGCGATTACAGTCAGCTCCTCAAAAAAACATGGGAATAGAAAAATTTCACCGGCTGATGGAAGGACAACAAAAAGACCTAGCCTTTCTAGGGAAGGAGTTCCAAAGTGTGGGAGAAGCAAGAAGGTCCTCTTCTGCGTTCCCACTAGATGTTCCTGCCAAAATGGTGGAACTGGGAGAACTGGGAGAAAGGCTGCCCCTGCTAAATTCAGACCTTAAGCAGGTTGAAATGCTAGGAATATGTGGTCCTTTGGACAGTCTGAATCCCAGTCACCGAGGGTAAACTGCTTCCGATTACGGAAGACATCCGGTCGCCACTGAAATGAAGAAAGTTGATAGGAAGAGAATAAACTCATTTGAGATGTGGTGCTGGAAAAGAGTTCTATGGATACTCTGGACCAGGGGTAGGCAACTTTTCCCCTTTAAGGGCCGAGGGACTTCAGCTCCCAGAATCCCAGGAGCTATTGGCCAACATGGGACTATTGGCCAACATGGCTGAGGCTTCTGGGAGCTGAAGTCCCTCGGCCCTTAAAGGGGAAAGGTTGCCTACCCCTGCTCTGGACTATTAAAAAGACAAATAAAAGGACCCTAGAGCCAGCATGGTGTGGTTTGAGTGTTGGACTACGACTCTGGGGACCAGGGTTCGATTTCTAGCTTGACCATGAAAACTGGGTGATCTTGGGCAAGACATACTCTCAGCCTCAGGGAAAAGCAATGGCAAATTTCCTCTGAACAAATCTTGCCAAGAAAACCCGGGTTGCCTTAGGGTCGCCATAGGTTGGAGATGACTTGAAGGCACTCAGCACACACACAAAGAGCAAATCAAGCCTGAATTTGCCCTAGAAGCCAAGATGATTAAACTGAGACTTGTACTTTGGACACATCATGAGAAGACTAGGACCCATAAGAAAGGACAATAATGCTTGATAAGATGGGAAAAGAGGAAGACCACATTCCAGATGAACAGACTCCATCAAGGAAGACACAGCTGTCCTTGCTTTGCAAGACCTGAGCAGGATGGTTGATGACAGAGGGACCCGGAAGTCTCTCATTCATGGGATCTTCGTAAGTCGAAGTTGATTTGATGGCAGCTAACAACAAGCCATAACAGCCTGGTTCTCCATGAATGACCTCTTCAAACTGAGTAGGATTTTCATTATCCACCACTTTTCATGATCATTATGTAATTCTTGAAGTGGTCTGGAGTGCAGGGAAGTTTACTTCAAGGCTTTGGACTATAATCCCTGATATCTCTGGTTATTGGCAAGGCTGGCTGGGGCTTCTAGGAGCTGAAGTCCCAAACTTCTGGAATGTCAAAGAAAGGTTTCCCCTCTCCTTACTTAGGCTACCATAAAGCCTGTTTGCCTTTAGAGTGTTCCAAGATTATTTGCGGCTTTTACCTGCTGAAAGTGGCTATCTTGACTTTGTCTGCTGATTTACTGAATACATAAGCCATTGGAGATCTCGAAACAAAGGTTGGATGGATTATTTTGGGAGTGCGTTCTATCTTCTTGCAACGGCTGGGTGTTGGATTTGTAGTCCTTTCCAACTCTATGATTCTATGGTGTGTTGATTCTATAACTCAGGGGTAGGCAACCTTTCCCCTTTAAGGGCCGAGGGACTTCAGCTCCCAGAATCCCAGGAGCTATTGGCCAACATGGCTGAGGCTTCTGGGAGCTGAAATCCCTCGGCCCTTAAAGGGGAAAGGTTGCCTACCCCTGCTATAACTGAATAACATGGAAGGAAGGAAGGAAGGAAGGAAGGAAGATAGAGCAACCTAGGGAGCTGGGCATGTTTAGCCTGGAGAATAGAAAGTTAAGAGGTGATATGATAACACTGTTTAAATATTTGCAGGTGTGTCATGTTGAGGATGGAGCAAACTTGTTTTCTGCTCCTCCAGAGAATCAAACACGGAACAACGGATGGAAACTACAGGAAAAGAGTCCACCTCAACATTAGGAGGAACTTCCTGAGAGTAAGAGCTGTTTGACAGTAGAAGATGCTGCCTTGGGGTGTGGTGGAGTCTCCTTCTTTGGAGATTTTTAAAGAGAGGCTGGATGGCCATCTATCGGGGTGCTTTGATTGTGAGTTCCTGCATGGCAGAATGGGGTTGGACTGGATGGCCTTCCAACTCTATGATTCCATGATCCTAGATTATGAATCCCACATTGCCAAAGGACTGCATAATTCTAATCCCAAAACACTCGCACTTTGGGAATGGGGTTGGAGAGCGAACCTTTCCACCCAGAACGTAGAGACTGACAATTCAGGAAGCAGGGGAAATGTCCCATTTTTCACCTTTGCAACATCAGTGTGGGGAATTTGCATGAGTCAGGCTTACTTGCTCGTGAGTCAGCAGGCTTGGACTAAGCAGAAGGTGACTCAGGGCCTGTACAGTTTCTCTCCTCCCTCTGGCCTGGAGCAACAAGTGTGATGGAGATCAGCCAAAAGTTCATGGTGACTCACTGAAACACTCCCACCTTTTTCTTTCTTCACCAATTTCCTCTCGAGAAGCTGGGATTCCGGTTGTTCTCGGTCTACGGAAGTTAAACACTTCACAGAGCCTTGCTTTTCAGAATTGTCCCCGGACCGATTTGTTGCAAGGGATCATACTCATTCTTCACATCAGATGGACTCTAAACCACATCATGTGGCTCTCCAAATGTTGTTGGATGACAACTTCCAACATCCTGCACCATTGGCAACGCTGGCTGGGGCTCCTGGGAATTGTCATCTCATTATTCCTACCCTTGCTCAAAATGGACACCTTTTTTGCCCCAGGATACTAGAGCTGTAAGAAGACCCAAATACACTGCCTAGGAGTATTCAAAGCCACGACCGTGTTAATTTGCATCAGTATGCAAAGGGATCTTGCAGCACCATTGAGATGAACTGAGAGAAAGATGCTGGAAGGACAAGCTTGCATTAACTGGGTCTTTTTCGTCAGATGCATGGAGTGAAGCACCTGTGCAGAGAGAAAGATGATGTCCCTCTGTACCTGGACTAGACTACTTTGAAGAGACTGGTGAATTTCCACTCCGTTCAATAGAACTAGGTGCTTTCTTTCCATTGCAGTTGTACTCAAAGACATGGCCATGTTAGTATATAAAGGGATCTTGTAGCACTTTTGAGGCTGAGAGAAACAGGGGTGTAGATATGGGGGGCTGGGGTGAAAGCATCGCTCCCGAAGAGCAATTTTGAACCCCAAATGAAATATTCTTTCAGTCCCCAAATTTCTAGCATTGCAACGAATGAGACGTTGAAAATGATTCACACCTAGAATCATCGAGTTGGAAGAGATCCCCAAGGGCCATCCAGTCCAACCCCCTGCCATGCAGGAACTCAAAATCAAAGCATCCTCGACAGATGGCCATCCAGCCTCTGTTTAAAGACCTCCAAAGAAGGAGACTCCACCAAAATCTCCATTGAGGGAGTGTGTTCCACTGTGGAACAGCTCTTATTGTCAGGAGGTTCCTCCTAATGTTGAGGTGCAATCTCTTTTCCTGTAGTCTGCTCCAGGTCCTATTCTCTGGAACAGCAGAGAACAAGCTTGCTCCATCCTCCATATGACATTCCTTCAAATATTTAAAGATATCCCCTCTTACTCCTCTATCTGCTGTGTTTGCATTCCCTCTGCAAAAGATCTCTTTTCTTGGGATGCCTAAACTGTATTTCTGAATACTCAACTGAAGTTTTAAGGTCCAATTCTCTTCTGAAAAGATCTAGTGCCCCCCTAAACTACAAAGCCCAGGATTCTCTAGCATGGATCCATGGCAGTTAACCAATTGAGTAGTGTGTAAGTGATCTTCATTGAATAGGGGGAAGAGAGTGCCCCAGAAGCAAAACGTTTGGGGCCAACCTCGCACCCTATAAGGCTCACCTGGTAATGTTCTGCTCTCCATTTGCCAGTCTTTTGTAGGAATAAAGCAGTTTGACACCACTAACTGCCATGGAATTCTGGGATTTGTGAGATATTTAGCCTTCCCTGTCAGAGAGCTCTGGTGCCCCATAAAACTAGGTGTGCAGTGTGGATGCAACCAGAAAGGAAGTTCCTTGGAAGATGTCTACATGTTCCTTGACAGCTAAACAGCACAAATCACCCCAGGCGATCTACTCTGCAATTCCTTTCCTGTAAAAGAGGAATCGTAAAGTTTGGAAATCACCGATCAGGTTCATGCATACTTCCGGATCACCTTCACAAGAGCAAGCACAAGATCTTAAATAGGGAATAGCTAAAAGGACACATGGGACAGGTTGCCAAGAAATTCACTGCAACTTGTTCTTGCAGAAAATTTAATCTTGAGACTCCAGTGGTGAAATCCACTAGATTACTAGTAATGGCAAAAGGCAACACCAAACTGTCCCAAGGGAAATGATATTCTCAGGACTTCTTCACACTACACAATTATAGCACTATGATGCCACTTCGACTGCCATGGCTGCCCTTCGGTGGAATCCCAGGATTTATCGTTTGGAGAGGCACTAGAGCTCTCTGGCTGAGAATCCTAAACTGAAAATTTGAAACAATAATTCAGGTTGAGTCCCTGCTATCTGGAATTCCAAAATCCAAAATTACTCCAAAACCAAAACTTTTTTCATGAGTGATTGAAATAGTGATCTCTTTGGTTTCTGAGGGCTCAATGTACACAGACTTTGTTTCATGCACAAAATTATTTAAAATATTGTGCATAAAATTACCTTCAAGCTATATGTAGAAGGTGTATACTTTGTCCTTCTTTTCCTACCTTACCAAGTATTAAAGGCTGAGTCTCTCTTATCTGGAATTTTGAAAAAACTCCAAAATCCAAAACTGTCCATGAGTGGTTGAGATGGTGACACCTTTGCTTTCTGATGGTTCAGTGAACACTAACTTTGTATCATACACAAAATTATTAAAAATATTGCGTGAAAAATTACCTTCAGGGTATGTGTGTAAGGTGTACATGAAACATAAATAAATTTTCATGTTCAGACCTGGGTCTCATCTCCAAGATATCTCATTAGGTATATGCAAAATCCTAAAAATCCTGGAATCCAAAATACTTGTGCTCCCCAGCATTTCAAAGAAAGGAGACTCAACCTGTATTAATTTCAGTTAACCCAGCCATGTGTTTCTATGTAAAATCAGTCCCATCCCCGAGATATCCCATTAGGTATATGTAAAATCCATAAAACTCTGAAATCCAAAACACTTCTGGTCCCAACTATTTCGGACCTTTCAACCTTTATTTATTTATTTTTTAAATTAAACAGCATAGCGCTCCATTGCAATCTATTTAAAAGGAAAATGGCTACTCCTGGAGGTTTCTAGGACAGAAATTTGCTTCTTTTGTCAGAATCTATAGACTCTGGTGGAATGAGGGTCACAAAACTGGACTTGGGGGAGAATCACATTTGTCCCCAGGGCCACAAATCTGCTCAGCCCTGGTGCAGGCAATACTAAGCTAGGAAGATCAGTAATCTGTCTTAGCATCACATCTCAAACCGCAGCTATGAAGGGATGGGGATGATGAGGGTGATGAACCCAAATGAGAATTCTTCACCACCCAATGAACTCTTCCTTCAGTCCCCAAATTTCTAGCACTGTAGAGAAGGAGACACTGAAACATCTTCCATTTGCTGTGTTCACATTCCCTAGATGTCTCTAGATGTCTAAACTCTTATTTCTAAAGGATCAACTGGAGCGTTAAATTACTGCAATGCTAGAAATCACAGAATTATAGAGTTGGAAGAGACCCCAAGGGCCATCTAGTCCAACCCCTGCCATGCAGGAACTCCTGATTAAAGCATCCCCGACAGATGGCCATCCAGTCTCTGTTTAAAAACCTCAAAAGCAGGAGACTCCACCACCTTCTGAGGCATTATATTCCACTGTCCAACAGCTCTTACTGTCAGGAAGTTGCTACTAATGTTGAGGTGGAATCTGTTTTCCCATAGTATGCATCCATTGCTCCGTGTCCTATATTCTCTGGAACAGCAGAAAACAGGTTTGCTCCCTCCTCAATATGACATCCCTTCAAATATTTAAATAGGGCTATCATATCACCTCTTAACCTTCTCTTCTCCTGGCTAAACATACCAAGCTCCTTATGTCTCTCCTTATAGGGCTTGGTGGTTTCCAGACCCTTCACCATTTTGATCTCCCTCCTTTGGACACACTCCAGCTTGTCAACATCCTTTTTGAATTGTGGTGCCGAGAACTGTATTCCAGGTGAGGCCTGGCCAAAGCAGAATACAGTGGCACTACTGCTTCCCTTGATCTAGATACTATACTTCTATTGATGCAGCCTAGAATTGTATTGTGTTTTTTAGCTGCAGCACCACACATGTCAAGACTCCTAGATCTCTTTCACATGTATTGTTGTCCAGTCAGGTGTCATCCATACTAAATCCTAGAAAGTTGGTAATAACTGCCTTGGCTTTCTTAGCTGTCACATCACACTGATGACTCATGTTCAGTCTGTGGTCCACTAAGACTCCTAGATCCCTTTTGTATGGACTGCAGACAAGCCAGATGTCACCCATCTTGAAACTTAGAAATTTGGGGATGGATGAAAAATTTCATCTGCAGGCACAGGATTCTAATTCTGAATACCCCTACCCCACTCGCCTGCAAGTAAAGCTAAGCACAATCCAACTCCAGACAATAATAATCTGGCAGAATTTCACATGCATGGAACACTTTATTCCGGGTATCTAGCAGGCATGCAGAGATGGTGTCAAAGTGAATGGCACACAAGGCTCCATGCTCAAAAAGGAGTTCCTTCGCTGTCCCCAGAACAGGAGGTTTTGCACCCACTGCCCCTGCCCTGCAAGAGAACAGATAGTAAAGCAATAAGCCGTGTTACCCTGGCATGCAGTCCCCGCACAAGGTGTCTGCCGTAGCCGTCCCGGAGCTGGCACGGACTCTCTTCTTGCCCTCACAGCGGGTATGCGATGAGCAGCGTTCCAGCCCATAGCTGGGAGAGAAGGAGTCTGCTGAGCAAGACTTGCAAATCATCCCCAGTCCTTCCCCATTGCCACATTTCTATGGGGAAAATCAAACAAAAGCAGAAATAAGACGCTGTCACATATCCCATAGGACCCATCAAGCCAGATGTCACCATTCCTGAAACCCATCCTGGGTGAGCTTGGGCAAGTCACACACTCTCAGCCTCAGAGGAAGGCAAAGGCGAACCCCCTCTGAACACATCTTGCCAAGGAAACCCCATGATAGGTTTGACTCAGGGTTGCCATAAGTCAGAAATGACTCGAAGGCACACCATAACATGATAATGCTGCAGTTGTCAGTTGTCACCTACCCACAACAGAGTGCAAAGCCATGGAATCTTCATGAAAATTCAAACATTCGGAGGAAGAGGTGAGAGGGATATTTCTTTTAAGTCTGAATTCTAAGTTTGCAGGTCTCAAATGCAGCAGGAATGCATTAAGATCTACTAGCTAAGCTTCTGGCTCTCTGTTTTGCTGTTGCCACCCTTAAAAGTTGAAAACCAGTTTTTGACCTGGGTTAGATGTGAGCTTGGGTGGCTGCAAGTGTTGAGAATGGAGGCGTTTTAACAGGTTTGGGCTTTCTCTGCCTAACAAGTTAACCTTCTTCCTTGAGAGGCAATTCAGATTTGGTAATGAACTGTGTGACCTGCATAAATTATGCAAATAGATTGCATAATTCTTAATTTTGAAATTTTAGAAGGAATGAAGCAAAGCGAATAAAGCTAGGTGTGGCAATGAAACCATGTGGTTGATGCCAGGAAATCTAATTCAGACCGATCATCCTCCTGACTTTGGAAACTTCAGTAGCTATTCCTCACATACTCTCAAAGCAGCTTCCAGTCATTGAGGGCTAGAAACTTGATTTCATCTAGATAAATAAATAAAACAGAAGCAAAGATTCTCTGCCTTCTACTCCCAAAGCCACATTTTCTTTCTTTTTCTGATTCAGATTTTGCCACACCTACCGCTCAACTATTGAGCATTACTGATGGGGATTATAAAGGAAAACTCTGCTCCGCACATAGCCTTGGAGGATGCTGGCTTCCATATCACTGGGGCAGTGAGTCCACTCTGGGATTTAGTCTAAATTTTAAAGAAGCTATCAGAGGTGCTAAGCCCTAAAGTAGGAGTAGTACCTTGGACAGTAGTACCTTGGACAGCTGTTTCAAATTTCAGACTGATTCATCAATCCACTGAAATGGAAACCAACACCTATTTGAATATATTTATATTGTACCCTAAATTCAGGGACCATAAAATCAATTTAAAACAATAACAATAATAATAATAATTTCAAAAGATCAAAAATTCAGTCAGTCCTCCACATTTGGGGCTTTGACTTTTGCAGATTTGATTATTGGTGAATATGGTTCATATGTTCTCTCTTGGAATCCCTGGGTCCTCCAGCATGACTCTATAGTCAACCTCTGGCAAGAGAACACTTCTCTAGGCATTTTGTGGTCCTCCCCCAGATGTTGACCACAGAGTTGTGCTGGAGGACCTAGAGATTCCTAGAAAGGTGTTACCTCGGGGGGGGGGGGCACACATAGTTTTTTAGTTGCAGTTTTCCTATTTTCATGAGGGACCTGTACCCCTAACCCCAATCACTATATATTAAATTATAGTCGCCCCCTCCATTTTTATGAACTTCAAGTCTGTGTCCCTTGCTCATTCGCAGTAATGGAGGGAAACAAAATGGGGCGCGTGCCTGGGGCGCATGCCCCCCCATGGGTGCATGCTTCCATTCAAACCAATGGAGCTTGAATATCCACGATTTTCCATTTTCGTAGGTGTGGTCTGGAACGGATCCCCCGTGAGAACGGAGAGGGCGACTGTACGTGTTACTTACAACCAGACCATTTACAAGCAGTTAAGACATTAATGCCGATCTATAATAACACTTAATTAAATTAAATTTTAAAAAAACAGCACTTAGGCCCCAAAGGCTTTAATAAACAACCTCGTTTGGCCTTGGAGGCAAAACGATGCCAATGTTGGTGCCAAGTGGACCTCCAAGGGGAAGGAGTTTGATAAAGAGGTGGCCCCATCGGTGGCGTCCCCATCCCTTCCAGGCTTCACCGCAGCACATACTCCTTTTCCTTCTCCTTTCTCCAGGGAAAAAAGCTTGGGATGGCGGAGGAGCAGGAAGATTGTTTGCGTGCCCTCGCAGGCTGCTCCGTCCTGGGCTTTTCCCTCGGATAGAAAGCCTGGGGGGGGGGGTCATTCACACGTTGTTGTTTTTAGCGGAAGAATGCAAATAACCTCACTCACGCATTACGGGTTTGTTATTCACACCATGGAACCGCATCTTTCCGGGAAACACATCTCTCCGCATCTCTGCGCTTTCGGTTGCACACACGTGTGGGCACCCTTCCCTTGTCCCCCCACCCACCGGCACCCCTCAGCCGGAGAGAAGGGGTCAGCATCCCTCTTTCTCTCCATCCTTTTCCTCTCTCTTTCCTCTTTTCTCCCCGGCGGTGGCTGTTATGCTGGGGAAGGAGCAGCGCTTCCTTGACCGTGTGGACTGTTGATGATGCTAATGTATTTAAAACCCGCTAAAGGCGTGGAGAGTTTTATCCCGAGTCTCTTCGGGTCTATCCGCATCATTGTTCACACAGCCAATGAGGCAAATCTTTTGTACAAACGCGGGGAAAAGTTCGATATCAATTATCCTGGGGCGAGTGGGTTTCTTGGCAGCTCCCCCAAGTTAATAGAGTGCATTTGAGATGTGTGTGAACAACGAAGATTTAACTCGGATTCATCCTGGTGGCACAGTGGTTAAATGCCTATACTGCAGCCACTCACTCACAAACCCTAGGTTGTGAGTTCAATACCAGCCAGGGCTCAGGCTTGGCTCAGGCGTGCATCCTTTCGAAGTCACTAAAATGAATACCCAGGTTGTCGAGGGCAATTAGTTTACAGTTGTAAACCACTTAGAGACTGCATAGCATGGTATGAAGCGGTATATAAATGAAGCTGCTATTGCTATTTTCACTGTTTGAGTAACCCCTGGGATGAAGTAGCTTACAAGGCATGCACACCTCCTCCTTTGATTGTGAGTTCCTGCATGGCAGGGGGGTTGGACTGGGTGGCCTTTGGGGTCTCTTCCAACTCTATGATTCTACTGGTTCCAGGCTTCCTCTCCAGGGAAAAAGCCCGAGACGGAGCAGCTGGAAAGGAGTAGGAGAGTCCAACCTGGTGTCACTCCTCTTCTGGGTGTCACCGGTGTGGTCCATACTCTCTGCACCCCGCTAGTGATGCCACTGGCCACCATAGAGAAGGCTCACCATGACATGCATACTCCATTAAGTATCTATAGATGTTGCAGGTAAGTTTGCTTACTCGATCTGGTTCCTCTCCCGGTGGGCATCCTTCACAGGTGACGCAATGTCCCTCGGCGGTCTGATACTCCTCTATGCCACAAGTTTGTGCCCACGCCTGATGCCAGGGAAAAGCCTGAAACAAGAGGGGATGTGATAAAAACTGAGCGTCTTGTTTTTACGTTGTTGAAACGAGGGAGAGAACAGCACCGATCACAGAAGAACGGATCGTTCATCTGCTGAATTCGCCCAAATGGCCAAATTAATGTGGGTTGGAAAGGATAAAGCAGATGAAGAGTTTCTGAAAAGTTGGAAACCATTTATGGACTTTTTGAGCAATAAGGATTCTAATGATATAATAATTGTTGGTCATGGCTACTAGCAACCACAATAAATTTATATATTATTCTTGCATTATAATGCAAGGAAATGTGCATCCTTTGTGCTCTTGATGGAATGCAACTTCCATCAGCTCCAGCCGGCAGAGGCACTGTTGAAGGATGATAGGAATTGCAGTCCAGCAATATCTGGAATGCCACAGGTTGCTCATCCCTGCCTTAGATGGAGTTGACCATCTGATGTATGATGCATATGACAAAGATATAAATGTAATTGGAAATGTGTATCTTTCTATGGAAGCAAAACCCACAAGGACAAGAGAACTTGCCAATAACAATGCATATCACAGAAGAATTTAAAAGAATCTTAACGATAGAACAAAATACCAGTAAGCTAACATTTTAAAAAGAAATAAACTTAAAAAAACAACATTAAAATGTTTTGAAGAATATCAAAAGACAACAAATCTTGGGCTACATCTTGTATGGAACTGCACAGTGAAAATGGATATAGTTTGTTCATATGAAATGTTAGTGTGTTTACCTTTAAGACACTGGTTTGGAAATGGAGTAATGGAAATGGTTGCTGCAAAGTGCAGTTCAGCAGGTCACAAAAGTCAACTTTCCATTCTCTAACTCAGTTAACAAATATACATACACTCAAAACCGCCACCATAGGGAACACAGAGGCCCAAAAAACCCCAAGTTTCCCATTTATCACTGACACAGTCACCAAAATATGTCTAGTTTCTAGAAAGCTGGAAACATACAGCAAACCCTGGTGCATCTCCGAAGTGGGCAGCAGGTGAGCTCTGGAGTTAAACACCAGCTACAAAATGGCCAGGAATGGAAATGTCTCCTGTAGACAATGGTGAAAGGCTCATGGTGGGTAGCTTCCAGGTCAGCAGGGCAGTACAATGGCAGGAACTATGTATTTTTAAATTGTAAATTTTTAATTAATCTTATTTAAATTGTTTAGTATGTTTTGGGGGGATGGGTGGGTGGGAGATAAGAGAGATGGGATTTCATTGTGATTTATTGTTTTGAAATTTTATAATGATGTACGCCGCCCCGATTGCCCGGCAGAGGGGCGGGATATAAATAAAAAATATTTTTTATTATTATTATTATTATTATTATTATTATTATTATTATATCCATTCCAGATTTTAGCTGAAACTTTAAAACAGGCAAGGCACTGAATCTTATCCCTGAGATGAGGCTCAGTAACTTCAATATCTCCTTCATGGTTCACATGAAAACCCATAGTAGATCCACCACCCTCAAAGATAGGGAAGCTAACATCCACTGCTACCTATTGATATAGGTCAATAGTTCCCAACGTTTGGTCCTCCAGATGTTTTAGACTCCAGCTCCCATAATTCCAGACTGTTGGCCAAGTTGGCTGGGGCTTCTGGGATATCTGAAGTCCACAACAAAGGGAGGACCAAAGGCTGGGAACCACTGATATAAGACATCTGAACTAAGCATTAAGAAGAACTTCCTGAGGGAAAGAGCCATTTGAAAGTGGAACAGACTTCCTTGGAAGGTGGTGGACCCTCTTTTGTTGGATGTTCCTAAAAACAGAGGTTGGAGATCCGTATCTTAGGGCTGCTTTCGCACCAGCGTCCTGCTTAGGCATGGGGTTCAACTAGATGACCTTAGAGATGTACAGCGTCTCCCATCATTAAAGTTCCAGATCTTGGTTTCCTTTTCTCAGCTCTTTTTATGGAAATGAGTGTGGTCCACACAGTGGAAAACTAGAGGAGACAAAACAATTTTCTTTGTTGCACTCATGTTGATGATTCTATGATTCTATGATGGTTTCTTCTTTTTAATCCCCCCCTCTGACAGGCTTATCCAGATTATTTTTAAATTGTGAATTTAAATGATGATTTTTGGATGTGGATTGCTTTAATATACATACCTTATTTTCCTGCGTATAAGACTACTTTTTTACCTGCAAAATCTGTGGCTAAAGTGGGGGGGGGTCGTCTTATACGCCGGATATAAGGATAATGAAGATAGAGGTGCTAAAACTCTATATTTTGACTGGGAAAATGGGGGGGGGGGTCGTCTTATACGTGGGTCGTCTTATACGCCGGAAAATACGGTACATCTTATTTGTCCTTTTAAACCGATGTTCGTTTTAACTGATGTCTTTATAACTGATGCTTGTTTATAACTGGCACCATGGGGGCGGGGGTGGGGGGGGACTGGTCCATTTGGCTTGTGTAGATCATAGAATCATAGAGTTGGAAGAGACCCCAAGGGCCATCCAGTCCAACCCCCTGCCATGCAGGAACTCACAATCAAAGCACCACTGACAGATGGCCATCCAGCCTCTGTTTAAAAACCTCCAAAGAAGGAGACTCCACTACTCTCCAAGGAAGGAGTGTGTTCCACTGTCAAAGAGCTCTCACTGTCAGGAAGTTCCTCCTAATGTTGAGATGGAATCTCTTTTCCTGTAGCTTGCATCTGTTGTTCTGAGTCCTATTCTCTGGAGCAGCAGAAAACAAGCTTGCTCCATCCTCAATATGACATCCCTTCAAATATTTAAACATGGCTATCATATCCCCTCTTAATCTTCTCTTCTCCAGGCTAAACATTCCCAGTTCCCTCAGTCGTTCCTCATAGGGATTCATGGTTTCCAGACCCTTCACCATTTTAGTTGCCCTCCTTTGGACACGCTCCAGTTTTTCAACATCCTTTTTGAATTGTGTTGCCCAGAACTGGACACAGAATTATTCCAAGTGAGGCCTGACCAACGCAGAATAGAGTGACACTATTACTTCCCTTGATCTAGATACTATACTTCCACTAATGCAGCCTAAAATTGCATTGGCCTTTTTAGCTGCGGCATCACACTGTTGACTCATGTTCAACTTGTGGTCTACTAGGACTCCTAGATCCCTTTCACACGTAGTCTCCTTATGCTAGATGTGCCCAAAGTGGCAACCCAAACTGGATAGTTAGAGTTCAGGGGTTCAGGACCTTGCAGCTCTGTTTGCAAGACAAAATAAAATAAAAATCAATGTGCAATTGTTTTCTGAATGAATGCTACTTTGAACACACCAGACATGATACTTTGATGCCAAGCCAAGTTAGACATATTTCCTTAAAGTAAAACAAAAAGTGGCTTTCAGTGTTTGTTTTTAAATTGATTTTATTTATCATATTTAAACATCTAAAAATACTTTCCCACAAATAAAGCTGAATACATTCGACACATCATCCTAAACAATACTACTACACTTCCAAAAAGTTCCTTTGACAACAAATACCTTTGTTCATACTCTTATATCATACATCTTTTTCCGTCACCACTGTCTAACCCTAGCTCTCTTTCGCAAATTCAGTATTCATATCTTATAATACCCAAATGTCGTATCTTATAATCATCTTATCTTTTCCCAAATATAATTCCTTACCATTCCCATAGTTCTATTTGCTCTACTCCGACCAACTTCTCTTACTATATTCTTCCACTGGAGATCATTCCTTATCTACCCTTTCTAGGTCCTTCTGATTCAGCAGAGCTGTTAATCTGTCCATTTCTTTCATTTCAGCTAACTTCAACAACCCAAAAAGTGACTTTCATTTTGTAAATGCTTCAAAGGCTTTTCCAGTGGCTCCATGGTGGTCCTAGGCAGGTAAAGACACTTTTATTCAGATGGGACTTTGAATTTTCATTATGGAGCTATAGTGGTGTGCAGTATGTGTGTGTGTCTATATCATCTATATCTGTATCTATATAAATGTTTATCAAAACCATGTTTGAAATATGTTCCAAGTGTTTTTAGCCATTTTTAGTCATGTTTTAAATACAGGTTGAGTCTTCCTTACCCGGAATTCCAAAATCTGAAATATTCCAAAATCAAAAATTGTCCACATGGTTGGCTGAGATAGTGGCACCTGTGCTTTCTGATGGTTCACTGTACACCAACTTTGTTTCATGCACAGAATTATTACAAATCTCATGTATAAAACTACCTTCAGGCTATGTTTATAAGGTGTATATGAAACATAAATGAATTTCATGTTTAGACTTGGGTCCCATCTCCAATATATCTCATTGTGTATATGTACATATTCCAAAATTCAGGGGGGGGAAATCCAAAATCCAAAACACTTCTGATCCCAAGCATTTCAGGTGAGGGATGCTCAACCTGTAATACTGATATTTAATTTATTTTTTAAAAAAACTTTTGTAAATTAATGTTTTAACTGGACCTTTAAAAAAAATTATTGTACACCACCTTGAATATCATTTTAGGAGAAAGGTGAGATGTAGATTCAATAAACAAACAAATAAAATTCAAAATTTCTGGAAATTTTATAATTCTAGGAGTCAATGAAGAAAAACACCAGAATCACCATGATGCGATCTCCATCCAGGCTCCAGAAATGAACTGCCCTATGAATCAACATTACAGTGCCTGCCATGTTCCTGTATAAGAACACCAGAACCCTGTTTGATCAGTCCAAAGGTTTCATTTTTAATAATGTCTTTTTTAATGGTTGCAAGCCACTTTGAGTCCCAATCTGGGGAAAAGGCGGGATAGAAATAAATATGATTTTATATTCCTGCATGGCAGGCTGGATGGCCCTTATGGTCTTTTCCAATTCTATGATTCTGTTATTGTTGTTGCTGCTGTTGTTGTTTCCAAGCAAGACGCAAGGACTGTAACTCCTATTCTTGCTCTCCAGCAACTGGCATTGAGAGATATTTTTCAGCCTTTGGATCTTATAGGCAGACTAGTTATCAAGACTAGTAGGGCTGCAGCAAATCTTGGATCCTGTTCTGATGAGTTTGGAGGCTTTTGTTTCCATTTTAGATAAAGATAAGCTCTTCTGTTTCCCCTACCCTCGCTTTCCCCCTTTCCATCTTCCGTTTCTTCTGCACTTGTTTAATCTATTTATTTCTTTATTTAGCATACCAGCATGTCTGACTAAATTATATGCTGCGGAGCTGGGGAAATGTTGAGGAGGGGATAATGGTTGGTGCTCTTTTGCTGTACCAAAAATACACCAAGACGCCAATTTGAAATCAAACGGTAGCTGTCAAGTTGGAGCTGTAACATCTCTGATTTTTATTCCTGTTTGGTTTGCAACCTCTTGGCTGATGAAGAAGCCAGTGGAGCTTCGAAAGCTTGCAACAAGTACATTGTGCATTTTGGTTGACCAATAAAAGTATCACTGTTTGATGGATTTTTGTTTGTAGTTGTCAGTGTCACTTAAGTTTCAGACCAACCGTGATTAACCTTACTTGTAGTTAGTGGAAACAAGCCAACTTCAAACCACAACTGACGAAGCTGGCTTGTTTCAATGAACCTCCACATACCTCCCATCCTTTCGCAGATGAAAATTGGGACAAGCAACGTCAGAGCGTGGTCAAATGCAACTGACAAAGGTGGGACGGCAAAGGATGAACTGGGACTATCCCTGCCAAACTGGGGCAGTTGGAGGGTAAGCCTCCATGCTAGCAGATGAATGCAAGCCAAGGGCTCATGTAATGCAAAACCAGGGAGACGTTACAAGAAAGGATTTGGATGAAGCTTCCAGCCTACTTGAACTACTGTGAGCTGCACCTTTTTGCTGAAAACAGAGGTTACCAGCTTTTGGACAAACAAGGTGTATGTCTGTGGATGGGTGGGTTTTACGATAAAATTGCACCCCTCTGAGGTTTCTGCAAACATTATCCACACACACACCCATTTTGTCTTTTTCTTTGGGCGTATCCACACTGCAGAAATAAATCAGTTTAACACCACTTTAACTTTCCATGCTATGGAATTCTGGGAGTTGTAGTTTTGCGAGCTACGTGAGCTGTCAGAGCGCTCTGGTGAACCCCGCCAAACTACAAATCCCAGAATTCCATAGCACACTGAGCCAAGGAAGTTAAAGTGGTGCTTTACTTCTGTAGTGTGGCAGCAGCCTTTGTCTGGAGAACATAAATATGGCCAAGGGGCCCATATAATTCCTCCTGATTGCAGTGCCGTTCCTGTATTCAACCCCCCCCATACCATACCCTCCAACATTTTGCAGATGAAAATGGGGACACATGTGGCCAAGCAACATTAGAGTGTCAAAAGTTATTAACCTAGAAGAACAGACAAGTTTGGGGAGGCTGCAACAGTCTGGTTTCCTTCTGGGAAGGAAGGAAAATACTGTCTCCTCCTCTCCTTTTCCCTTCCTGAGTTAGTTTTAGTACAAGCTACTTTTGCACTTTGAATTCAGTCTCTAGCAATTGCAATAAGCCAAGGAAAAAAGCAGAAAGCAGGAGAAGAGATGATCTGGGACATTTTAACAGCAGCTGAAAAAGTGGGACAACAGAGGATTAATAGGGACTGTTCCTGTCCAAATTAGGACAGTGGGAGAGTGTGCCATGCATATGTCAAATCCTAGTCCAGGGATGCTCAGACAAGTTCCATAAGTTGCTGAAAATCTCTTTAAATTGGAAAGAATTGTCTCAGAACCAGCTGATGATTACAGAGCAACAAGTTCATACGATTTGGCTTTCGGCTTTCTAGCACATGCTGCAATCAAAGCTGTCTTAGGACTATGACAAGTCCTGCCATTATGGTTTTGTCAGCTTCTCTTAAAATTTCTTCCCTTGTGATGGCTGGGATTTTCATCTGCCACGTGGCTTCAATCAAGAGTTTTATTTTGGGAAAGAGAATGAGAGGCGACTTTCGCCCCACCGGCCCTAAGTGGTATTTAAGTGCAAAGAAGTCCACGCTGCCATACTTGAAAGACTGATTCATTCGCTCTCGGGTTCACTCAAGGTTTACCGTCTCGGACTGTAATTTCCAAATGGTTTGCCAAGAAACATTTGTGAACTAGAAGAGGACAGAGGGAGCCATGAGAAATCTTGAGACACTCCTGCAAGCAGAAAGAAAGCAGCTGTCTGCAAAGGCAGCTTTTACCCAGTGCATCTTTGCATGATTGTTTTGAGGATGGATGCTTGCAGTGGATCTTGTGCTGGTGATGGGGGAATGGAGCCAGGGTTTAGAGGGTTGGAGCATGAGGACATTTTACACAGCAGGGACAATGATATCAACTGCCCCTCACGCTCCAGATTTCTAGCTTTGCAGAGAGTGAGACACTGAAAATTGTTCTCTATTCCCCTGTTGGCTGTCTGCATTCCCTTGCAATCCCTTTGCCTTCTCTTTTTCTGTGAAATGCTCAAACTTTCTTCAGTTATTGAAATGCTAGAAATTGGGGAACTGGAGGAAAATTTGTTTGTTGTTGTTAAGCACCCTCAAGTTGATTTTGACCCATGGCGACCCGGTGGTTGAGACATTTCCAAGACTCCCTATCCTACACTAGTTTTTGCAGATGCATACCCATGACCTCCTTAACAGAATCCATCCATCTAGCATGCCTTCTCTCTCTTTCTGCTTCCCTCCACCTTTCCAAGCATTATTGTCTTTTCCAATGAGTTGTGCCTTCTCATGATGTGTCCAAGTACAACAGCCTCAGTTAGGACCCATCTGTTTGACTTCTTGGCTGTCCATGGTACCCTCAGCAATCTTCTCCAGCACATCACCAACGAAATGATTTTCTTACTATCTGCTTTCCCACTCTCACATCCTTACATGGTAATAGGGAATACAATGGCTTGCATGACTCTAACTTCAGTGCTCAGTTGTATATCTTTACACTTTAGGATCTTTTCTAGTTCTTTTATAGCTGCCCTCCCCATTCCTAGGAGACTATCGCACTTGGTTATGAACCGGCTTACCTGAGCTGGCTTAAAATTAGAAGTGGGTGGCATCCTGATAGTATCAGATGCATTTTGCCACCAAAATCGCCACCCGGCTACAGCCCGGCTCCATCATTGCTCCAGTCCAAGGGGTGCTCCTCGCACTTCTTTTCAAAGCCAGGAGTTTTCCAGCTTGAAAAAATGGCAGCCGGAGAGCCCCTCGGAGCGGCAATGGAGCCAGGCTGCAGCCGGGCGGCGATTTCGGTGGCAAAACGCATGATACTATCAGGATAGTCTTCCTAGTCTTCTCCTGAGTTCTTGACTGCAGTCCCCATTCTGATCTATCTTTGATCCAAGCTATAGGAACTCTTTTACTATTTCTATTTCCTCATTGTCTAGGTTGAATTTGTGTAGATCCTCGGTGGTCCTCATTTTTGTTTTCTTTACGTTCAGCAGTAAGCTTGCCTTTGCACTTTCTTCCTTGACCTTCCTCAGTAGTTGCTCTCGGTCTGTGATGTCTTCTGCTAGTAGTATGGTGTCATCTGCGTATCTTGAATTGTTGAAATTCCTTCCAATTTATTTTTTGAGAGAGCACAATTCCTATTGTGGAGGAGCAGTAGCCTCAGGTTTAAGGCTGACATCTATTATGGGAGCAGTATTACAGGAGCCAGTAATATCACCCACAAATCAGAGGTGCATTCACTTGCTCTTCCTCCAATGTGATATATTCCACCCTATGTCACCAATGCCCTGCTACTCTCTACATTGGACAAATAGGACAGTCTTTATGCAAGAGGATAAATGGTTACAAATCTGATATTAGAAAGGGCAATACCCCAAAACCAGTTGCAGAACATTTCAACCTTCCTGGACATACACATCGCAGTCTTTGAACAAGGAAATGACAAGGGATGACTAAAAAGAGGAAGAGATGGATTGAATTATATCCACAAATTCCAATCCATTAGCAGAGGTATGAACAAAGATAATGGCTTCATGATTTATTAATATATATTAATAAATATATGTCTCCCTTATCTGAAAGGCTTGGGACCAGAGTCCACTTATCTGAAATGTTTGGGACCAGAAGTATTTTTTCAGATATTTAGAACATTTGCATATACATAATGAGATACCTTGGAGATGGAACCCAAGTCTAAGCATGAATTTCATTTCTGTTTTGTATACATCTTATACACATAACTTGAAGGTAATTTTATACATATTATTTTAAACAGTTTTGTGCGTGAAACAAAATTTGCATACACTGAACCATCAGAAAGCAAAGATGTCATTATCTTGTGTCACCCAAGTGGACAATTTTGGATTTTGGAATAATTTTGCATTTTGTAATTCTGGATAAGGGAGACTCAGCTTATCCAAATGTCCTTGCTACTGCATAAATAACAAAATGAATATGCTCAGAGAGAGTTTTGAACCCAGGACAGCAGACTTTTGGTAAGCAGACTGATTGCTTTCACACATCAACCACCTTAAAGATCTGAAAAATCTGTATCATCCCATCCAACCCTCTGAAAATGTAGGGTAAGGAACATGATTTGCACCTTTCTGGATCCTATTACATTCTATGCTTTATAGCTGATGCTTGAATATCACTCTGTATTGCATCCAAAATAATGGGCTTATAGCCACAAAAACTCAAACTAACATAAAAACCAGTATGCAAAGGGATCTTGTAGCACCTTTGAGAGTGTGCAAAAGAAGTTGTAGCATAAGCTTTTGTAGGTCTACTTCCTCAGCTGCATGGCTGTAGGGAGTAGACCGAGGAAGCATCTACACTGTAGAAATAATGCAGTTTGATACCACTTTTGAGTGCTGTAGCTCTAGCCTATGGAATCCTGGGATTTGTAGATTTACAAGATCTTGAGCTTTCTCTGACAAAGAGCGCTGATGCCTCATCAAACTACGAATCCTGGGATTCTGTAGTATGAAGCCATAGCAGTTGAAGTGGGGTCGAACTGCATTATTTCTACAGTGTAGATGCACCCTTAGTCTACAAAAACTTATGCTACAACTTCTTTCACACAGTTAGCCTCACCCGTGCGACAAGATCATTTTGCGTACTAATATTCCAGGCTAACACCACTATGTCTCTGAAAATAAAAACCAGTCAGTCTTAAAGGTGCTGCTATATTTCCTTCCTTTCATCCCTTCCCTTTCTTCTTTTTATGCTGCAAGAGAATAACATGGCTACTTTCTAAAAACCCTCCACTGAAAGCCAACATAGTTGAGTGGTTTGAGCGTTGGACTATGACTCTGGAGACTAGGGTTTGCTTCCTAACTCAGCCATGGAAACCCAGTAGGTGACCTTGGGCAAGTCACACACTCTCAGCCTCAGGAGAAGGCAATGGCATACCTCCTCTGAACAAACCTTGCCAAGAAAACCCCATGATAGGTTTGCCTTAGGGTTGCCATAAGTCAGAAATGGCCCGAAGACCCACAAAACACGCAATGTTGTCATAATAGTCAAGGCATTGCGCAGTGGAGGCCTTCACCTGTAGGCCTTCTTTGTGGTCACCATGGAAACCTGGACTGCATTGGGATGCACTCAATGGAGAATGCGCCTCATGGAGATACAGGAGTGGGTTGAGAGTAGAAATTATAGAAATTATAATGTTATTATCCAGAGAGGTAGGCATTGGAGCTGCTCTGAACAAAGCACCTTTGCCTTCTGCAAACAAAGCAAGAGACAAAGGAGCCAATTCTTATCAAAACACCAAGTAACCACCATTTACTGTACTGTGTGTACAGTACAGGGCCCACGGCTTGAAAATAATATATATATATTTTCCAAAAAGCAGAGTTTGATTTTGCTATTTTATGTAAGGGATGCCCTTTTACTGTGTCACTGTACTTAATGGGACTGGAGCATCCACAGATTTTGGTTTTTGGAGATTTTGGAGGGTCCTGGAACCAAACCCCAAGGGCCCACCATATTCAGGGTGACCAGGTGTCCTCCTTTTCCAGGACATGTCCTACATTTCAGCCTTCAGTGTAGGAGGCATTCCAAAATGTCCTCCATTTTTGAGCATGACTAAGAAACATTTAAAAATATATATATATATATATATATATATATATATATAATATTTTCAAGCCGTGGACCCTGTACTGTAGACACAGTACAGAAAAATGGTGGTTACTTGGTGTTTTGGTAAGAATTGGCTCCTTTGTATCCTGCTTTGCTTGCAGAAGGCAAAGATGCTTAGTGATAAATTTATATTTATATGAGTGTCTATACCTTTTATTTGGTAGCATTCTACATTCTCCTTGAACGTGCTCCATTCTGGGCATGACCGAGAAGATGAATTTGCATTTATATAGGAGTGTTTTTAGCTGTTATTAGGTCATGTCCTCCATTTCTTTTTTGGACATCCTCCATTTTGCAGTGCCTGGTCCTCCTTTGTGGTTATGAGTGACATCTGGGTAATTTGACCATATTACATTTCCTCTAAAGAGTTTAGGATCTCTTACAAGAGTTCACATTTTATCCACACAATAAACCAATACCAATGACCAGTGACCAATAACCAATGACCAAATGCACCTGAGGAAATAGATTTAAGTCTACCAAAGCTCATGCTGCCAACCTTTCTTTTAGCTAGTCCCAAAGGTGCTACAAGAGCTCTCTACATAGTCAGCCTGGACTATCATTTTCTAGTCCTCAAGACTGTGTTTAAAATAGCAATAAGGGACATGTAGGACTGGCTAAGAAGCTCTGAACAAGTTTATGACCTCCCTAAATTCAAACAAAAGTACAGGTTGAGTCTCTCTTATCCGGAATTCCATAATCCAAAATACACCAAAATCCAAAAATTGTGAACATTGGTGGCTGTGATGGTGAGACTGTTGCTTTTTGATGGTTCATTGTACATCACCTTTGTTTTATGCACAAAATTATTGAAAATATTGTATATAAAGTTACCGTTCAGACTATGTGTATAGTATATGAAACATAAATGAATTTCATGTTTAGGGTCTCCAAGATATCTTATTAGGTACAGTCAGTCCTCCATATCCACAGACTTTTTTATCCACAGATTCAGTCATCCATGGCTTGAAAATATTTAACAAATCTATAAATTCAAATTAGCAAATCTTGATTTCTCTATTTTATGTAAGGGACAGCATTTTACTATGCCATTGTATTTGATGGGATTTAAGCATCCATGGATTTTGGTATCCATGGTGGGGTCCTGGAACAAAGCCCCAGTGGACAGAAAGGGCCCACTTTATATGCAAAATCAGAAAAACTCTGAAATCCAAAATACTTCTGGTTCCAAGCATTTCGGATAAAGAAGACTTGAACTGTATTAATTTCACTTAACCTAGCCCTGCATTTCTCTGTAAAAATTAACATATTGCCCACATTCATAAATTTCATGATGCACACGTTTTTGGCTTTATGAAGGGTCATCACCCCAAAAATGCAGGATTTTAAAAATAATATTATGATGATTTGGGCTCCCTGGCTCTCAAACAGACAATATCCTTTATGCTAGAGGATGCCTACAGGTGCTATAAAGGACAGGCTTTCTAGTCCATCAAATAAGTAACATCCCTTATAATAAGGGGCACCAGGAAACCTTGCCCCCAGATGAGGAAGAGGAATCACAGGGTGATAGCATTGCTTTAAATATTCCTTAAAATGTGTATTCTTGACCCCCCGCTTTGGAGTGGCTGCTATAGACGTTACTGTTGAGCTCAGAGCTTGCAAAACTTTCTTTGGCTGGACTACAACTTACCCTTGCTCTTAAAAGGAGTGGTTGCAAGAAATGTTTTGTTGTCATTGTTCAGTGCAGAGCTTGGAAAACTGTGATGGATCCTGAAATTTCTCTCTCTTAATGACATCAACTGGGATCTCCTTACCTCTTATGCATGCAATGGTCCTGACCTGACAACTCTACCTGTGAGATAGGTTAAAATCTGAGAATAGGGCATGAGAGGAGAGGAGATTGCATGGCTGGTTTATAAAAGTCCCTTTGGTGACCTTCATTGCTGAGTGGGGATTTGAATCCGGATCCCTACTGCTGGAAGACTTCCACATCAAACAGAACTCTAGCTAGTTTCATTGATCTCATAACAGATCAAAGCCTGGGGCCATTAAGGCTGCCTCCAACTGCAGAAATAATCCAGTCTGACACCACTTTAACTGCCATGGCTCAATGGTACGAAATCCTGGAAATTGTAGTTTGTTGTGACACCGGATCTCTCTGACAGAGATGTCAGTGGTGTCAACCTGGATTATTTCTGCAGTGCGGCTGCAGCCTAAGAGACAAACACAATGAAGCAAGTGGTGGGATAAATCATTTTAAAACAAGGGTCATTCTGGATGATAACACCCAAAAGCCTCAGCCAGCACTGCCAATGGTAAGGGATTATGGGAACTGCAGTCTATAGCATCAATAGCAGCTTGATCAGTAGATTGTGGCTAGTATGAATTGCTACCAGTTTAAATTAACCTCCCTATCATGTGTGAATTTAGCAAAGTTCCTTTTGGGGACAGCGACTCTCAGAATCCACCTGCTAGAGTTGTGGATTGTGGGAGCTGTAGTCCATGGTTCCCTACTGTTTCTTTCCAGCTCAACTTACATGAAGAGCATTTTATTTTTTAAAAATTTGCAATGCAACAGAAGCATTTGATCAGAAGGGTAGAAACAGCCAGGTGGAGTGGTGAAGGAGTTAAAGATAGATAGATAAATAGATAGATAGATAGATAGATAGATAGATAGATAGATGTACTCAGCAAGAGAATTTTTACTTACTATAAGGAGGCTGATGACCAAATAGAAATTCAGAGCCTTCTTCATCTTGCGGGAGGTCAGTTTCAAAGCAGCTGCAAAGATGTCGCTGTGGCAGGGGTAAAAAGAGAGAATTTGCATTATTACCTGCAGAGGTTGAGCTAGCCTGACAGATCTCATTAAAGTCCTCCCAAAGAGGCTGCTGCCGTCTCCTCCTTTTAATGATCCATGCTTCCCTCCATCCCACATACATCCAAGCAGCAACACTGTCTATTCCTGCAAATTACAGCCAATTGCAGAGGAAACCTATCAGCTATGATTAAGTCAAAGGAAAGGAAATGAAGAGGTATGTGGAGCCTTCCTCTCCATCCGGCAGGAGTCATCCTATTTCCCTTTTCTGTTTATTTATATGGGATCCAAGGCTATCGGAAATCATTTATAGTACTGCACACCTTCCACGCTCCTTCCGACACCAACAATAGTTCCTCAGCCAGAACAAAGGACATAAGAAACCAGCCACTAACAGTCCCTTAGTCCAGCATCCTGCTTCCCAAAACAGTCAGATCAGATGCTTCCAAAATGCCCACAAAGCCTGGCGTGATGGCACCAGTTCCCTTTTCTCTCCACAAATGCCAGTCAGAGGTATACTGTTCCTGGGCATGGAGGCTCTAAATAGCAATAATGGCGGACAGTCATGGCAAGGCATGGCTCTTTTCCATGAATTTGTCTGGTTTCCTTTTAAAGCAGGAGCAGGAATCACAAGGCCTTTGAAATGCTATTGGACCAACACTATCAGCGTTCCTTACCATTGGCTAGGGGTGCATCTGCACTGCAGAAATAATGCAGTGTGACACTGCATTAGCTGTCATGGCTCCATGGTATGGAATCCTGAGATTGGTAGCTTGTTGTGGCACCAGAACTCTCTGACAGAGGCGGCTAAATATCTCACAAAACTACAAATCCCATGATTCCATAGCATGGAGCTATGGTAGTTAAACTGGTTTCAAATTGCATTATTTCTGCAGTGTAGATGCAGCGTAGGATGAAGATGATTACAGTGGGCCCTTGGTATCTGCTGGACTTTGGTTCTAGGACCACCACCCCAATGCGTACCAACATCCATGGATGCTGAAGTCCCATTAAATAAAATGGCATGGAAAAATGGTGTCCCCTTATATAAAATGGCAACACCAAGGTTTGCTTTTTGGAATGTATATATTTTTAAAATATTTTCAAGCAGTGGATGCTTGAATCCGTGGATTAAAAAAATGCATGGAGGGCTGAATGTATTAATATTATTATTGTTGTTGTTGTTGTTTATTTATATAGCACCATCCATGTACATGGCGCTTTACAAACAGTTGCAGAATAAAACATTTATATACTATTCAACAATATTAAAATATTAAAATATAATAATAAAATATAATTTAAAAAACCACACATAACAGAATATAAAACACAGTAGGCAGTACAGATAAGTGAAGATACTAAAGATATTAAAGATAAAGATAAAGATAGCACTGTTTGGACTTGCATTCCAACAATATCTAGAGTGTTGCATGGTTTCCCAACCCAGTTTATGCTTTTAATTAGAACTACACAGCTTGATCATCCATTTTGATAAAGAAACAGGAGAGGGCTTAGCCTGATATCAACAGTGAATCTGTTCTGGGTTTCCATCCAAATTTTATAGGAGCTATCCAAGGTGCTCGATCTATTTTGCAGCTTCGATGTCGTGGGGGGGGGGGGGATGAATCCTTTTTGGATTTTAGCCGGAACGTCAACATAACACCACCTTGAAATCCCCTTTCTAAATCTGAAGCTGTAGCTCAGTGATTCCCAAACGTTGGCCTTCCAGGTGTTTTGGACTGCAGATCCCATTTTGGGAGTTGAAGTCCACAACATCTGGAGGACCAAAGTTTGGGAACCACTGCAAACGGTCTCTCCTGCAACTCAATGAACTGCACGTTCCTACTGTAGCCTTGTGGCTTGGCTCTCCTTCTTCAAAAGAAAGCCAAGTTGGCATAAGTCACCCCCGGAACAATCCGTGGACGATGCTCTCCGAAAATATTCCATCACCACTGCCTTTTCTTTGAGAGCTGTATGCCATTAAAACTAACCCTGGCCATGGCAGCGGTTGTAAAGATCTATCCACAGGAGGCTAATTGTGCAGAGAGAGCCCGCAATGAAATGCCCAGTATTCATTTAACTTGATCGATCTGTCCCCTGGAGAGTCCCCATCCGTCTAACACTACGAGGCATCCTTGCGCTGTCAGCATCCCTTGGCACCGCCTGGATTGCCAACGGTGGAAGAAGGACCGAGAGCTTGCGTTCCTGGCGCTGGCGGTTGGATACACTCCAGGCAGTGTTAATGGCAAGGGCAAGGAGGAACTGATCAAGCTTCAAGTCCTCAGGAAATTTCAAGCATCTTGTGCAGCTTGCACAGAGATGTGAGAACTTGGTATTGTCTACAGTGGAGTGGCCAGGTCTCAGGGTCCGAACCCTCTTTTTGGGGGGAGGAATCTCAGGGTGAGAGCTTTGCCTTGAAATGTGTCTCTGTGTTTATAATCTTACTTACGTATGTTGTTTATTTGGATGGCCTACTCTCCGCAGCTATGGATGGTGCTAAATGCTTGATGATCTCACTAAGGCCCAGTGGCAACACAAGAAGAGGTCCCAATATTTCAGGATTTGGCCCAGACTCGGTAGCAATAGTCTCTAGAACAAATTGTTCTGCAGAAAAAAGAGAATCATAGAATCACAGAGTTGGAAGAGACCTCAAGGGCCATCCAGTCCAACTCCATTCTGTTATGTATCTATTTCTCACAACTTATAATTAAAGCACTCCTTGTGAAAGATGGCCATCCAGTCTCTGTTTAAAAACCTCCAAAGAAGGAGACTCCACCACTCTCCAAGGGAGCATCTCCCAATGTCAAACACCCCTTACTGTCAAGAAGTTCCTCCTAATGTTGAGTTGGAATTTCTTCTCCTGTAGCTTGCATCCATTGCTCCATTGTGTCCTGTTCTCTGGAGCAGCAGAAAACAAGCTTGCTCCCTCCTCAATGTGGCATCCCTTTAAATATTTAAACAAGGCTATCATATCACCCCTTAACTTTCTCTTCTCCAGGCTAAACATACCCAGCTCCCTAAGTCTCTCCTCATAAGGCTTCATAGTTTCCAGAGCGTTCACCATTTTGGTGGTCCTCCTCTGGACACGTTCCAGCTTCTCAACATCCTTTTTTGCATTGTGGTGCCCAGAACCGACACAGGATTCCAGGTGACCAAAGCTCAACAATCCCCCAGTCCAAAACTTAATACATCTGTCCAAAAATCCAATTTTGGGCTGAAAACCTGCTTGAGAGGGATGGCTTCAGCACTAGTCATCACCTCCAAAATCTCGGAAAATTGCCCCCAAATTGCCCAGAAGTGATTATAGTGATATAGTCCAGCAAGGGATGGCCAAAAAGAAATGAAAATTGATCTCTGACCCTCCACATGTGCCCATCTTGGGGGTATTAACAGCAGCAGTGATGATGCTTATCTGTGTGCAAAGAAAAAGTTTCACCTTTTTGATGCCAGAATACAGAGTGACTTTTAAAGTCCTTGGAGAAACCCAAGGCTGTTGCCTTGTTTCTTACCCAACTGGCATTCCCAATTCTGTTTAGTTTGCCTTCAAGGGGCTCCAGAAAAACAAGGCTGCTGAATCCACTTCTCGTATGGATCAGAAACAGTAATTATAAGAGCTATTATAAGTTTCTGCTCAGTGGGCTCACTGCGCAGGATTTTTAAAGAAAGCATTCTTAATGGGTTTTCTAAAGTCTGATAACGGAGAAAAGAAACAGAAAAAGAGAGAGAGAAAGAGAGAGAGAAAGAAGGAAGGAAGGAGGGAAAGAAAACAGGGGAAAGGACATTCAGAGGATATGAACGTGAATTTGGCACATACGGTTTCCTGTTTTGGGGGAAAGATGGGATACAAATCAAGATGTTGATGCTGATATATTGGAATGCAATGATATATTGGAACATAGGCTAAATAAATAAATACCGTACATAAAATGATTCGTCTGCCAGAAAGAACTGGTAAGGACTTAATTAAGTCTGGAAAAGTTGCCAAAAACAATGCTGGAAAATCAAGCATTCCCTCTTGCCTCCCCTTTCATTGCTGTTAGAGCAATTGGGGATTTTAGATAGTACAGGGCCCCCTCCATGGCTACCCTCATTCTGAGTTCTTCCGTTCAGGTTTCTCCATTTGTTCTTCTCTCATCTCTATCTACCGGTACTTTCTCTTAGCTCCTTGCTTCTCTTTCATAAGAATCACAGAACCCTAGAGTTGGAAGAGACCTCCAAGGATCATCCAGTCCAACCCCATTTTGCCATGCAGGAAGACGCAATCATAGCATTCCCAAGAGATGGCCATCCAGCCTCTGTGTAAAAACCTCCAAAGATGGAGACTCCACCACTCTCCAAGGCAACTCACTACACTGTCAAACAGCTCCTAATGTTCAGAAGTTCTTCCTATGTTTTAGGTGGAATCGCTTTTCCTCTAGTTTGAATCCCTTGCTTTGTGTCCTACTATCTGGAGCAGCAGAAAACAAGCTTGCTCTTCTTCAATATGACATCCTTTCAAATACTTATGGCTATCATGTTTTCTTTTAACTTTCTCTTCTATAGGCTAATCAGATGCAGCTCCCTAAGTTGCTCCTCATAGGACTTGGTGGTTTCCACACCTTTCACCATTATGGTCACCCTCCTCTGGATATGCTCCAGCTTGCTCACATCCTTCCTGAATTGTGGTGCCCAGAACTGGACACAATGTTCCAGGTGAGGTCTGACCAAAGCAGAATACAGTGGCACTATTACTTTCCTTGATCTAGATACTATACTTCTATTGATGCAGCCTAGAATCACATTGGCTTTTCTAGCTGCCGTATCACACTGCTGGCTCATGTTCAACTTGTGGACCACTAGGACTCCCAGATCCCTTTCACATGCATTGCTTCATGCCAAGTTTCAACCATCCTATATTGGAGACTTTCAATTTTGCCTTTCCTTTCTTTGTTCTCAGCTTTGAGATTGTAATATTTAAAGCTCACTGGCACTCTTCCCTTTAACTAATCTTTTTATTAGTTAGTTAGGATGTCGGTATTTCAAGTGTATATGCATTCTAAAAGCAATTAGTAAAGGTGTGTTTTTTTGTAACTTAATGCTGCCTGCTTGTTTTTTACTTCAGTCAGTCATGGCTTGGAAGATTTACTGTAGCAAGTCAAGGGTGAAAACGTGCAAAGGCAGATTTACAACTGAACAATAAGAAGGCAAAAATAATTACCAAGGATGATATACGTAACTTTAAAGGAGGCAATGAAGATACTGAAATAATTAAAAGATTTTCCATACTTTGGCTCAGAATGCAGACTGCAGTCAAGAAATCAGACGACTAGGACTTGGAAGGGCAACTATGAAGGAACTAGACATGATCATGAAGTCTAAAGATACATAACTGAAAACTAAAGTTAAGATTATCCATGCCATCGTCTTTCCAATTCCTATGAATATGTATGATTGTAAAAGCTGGACAGTTAAGCAAGCTGCTGGAGAAGAGTTCTGAAATACCATAGACTGCTAGAAAAGCAAATAAATGGGTCTCTAGAGCAAATCAAGCCTGAGCTCTTCCTAGAAGCCAAGATGACTAAACTGAGATTGTTGTAATTTAGACACATAATGAGAAGGCATGGCTCACTAGAAAAAACAATAATGCTTGGTAAAGTTGAAAACAATAGGAAAAGAAGAAGACTGCACTGCAGATGAATAGACCCAGTGTGGCCTAGTGGGTTGAATGTTGGACTATGAATCTGGAGATCAGGGTTCGATTCCCAGATCAGCTATGAAACCCACTGGGTGACCTTGGGCATCACACTCTCTCAGCCTCAGGGAAGGCAATGGCAAATCTCCTCTGAAGAAATCTTGCCAAGAAAACCCCATGATAGGTTCACCTTAGGGCTGTGTTGGCAAACCTGTGGCACGTGTGCCCTCTCTGGCATGCGGTGCCATCCCTGAGGGCATGCGGTGGCCACCGGTAGTAGGGGTGGAGGGTGCGTGTGTCTGCATGCAGCCTGACTCCTTGTTGCGGCTCAGTTCGCCTCGGGACAACTGGGCTGCAACAAGAAGGGGCAAGGAGGTGTGCGGGTCTTCAGGGCGGCGGGTTGGCTCTGCTCACTCCTTAGAGGGAACACTCTTTCTTCATTCTTGAAGGGAGAGGGGGCTCTTTGAAACATAGAATCATAGAATCATAGAGTTGGAAGAGACCACAAGGGCCATCCAGTCCAACCCCCTGCCATGCAGGAACTCCCAATCAAAGCATCCCCGACAGATGGCCATCCAGCCTCTGCTTAAAGACCTCCAAGGAAGGAGACTCCACTACTCTCCGAGGGAGTGTGTCCCACTGTCGAACTGCCCTTACTGTCAGGAAGTTCCTCCTAATGTTGAGGTGGAATTTCTTTTCTTGCAGCTTGCATCCATTGTTTCAGGTCCTAGTCTCTGGAGCAGCAGAAAACAAGCTTGTTCCCTCCTCAATATGACATCCCTTCAAATATTTAACATGTCCGCTGACGCTGGGGGAGTGAGGGGCGAGGCACCCAATGAGAGAGGTGAAGGCAGTGCAGAGGACAGGGCATGCCGGGGGTTCCGGTTACGTGGTGGAAAGAGGGGAGTGGGCTGGCTGAGGCCGCAGGGGTAGGCAACCTTTCCCCTTTAAGGGCCGAGGGACTTCAGCTCCCAGAATTCCAGGAGCTATTGGCCAACATGGGACTATTGGCCAACAGGGTTGAGGCTTCTGGGAGCTGAAGTCCCTCGGCCCTTAAAGGGGAAAGGTTGCCTACCCCCAGCTGAGGGAGTGAAAGGAGGAAGTGGACATGGCGGCGGTAGGGAGGTGTTGCTTCTTTCACTCTTGGCGCCCGCGCTCCTCCTAGCCCAAGAGGCCGCTTGGGTCTGGCCATGGCGGGCCCCCTGCAGCTGCAGCCACTCCCCTACACTCTTTGCCGCCGCCACGCTTTTCTTAGCCGCGGCCAAGCCAGAGACCGGCAAGGAATGGGAGGCCCCACAGCTGCCTCTACATCAGCATCAGAAGGCAGACGTCCCACCCCTGGAAGTCCTGCCCCCGGCACCCAGTGACATCTGAGTTTGGGCACTCGGTCTCTAAAAGGTTCGCCATCACTGCCTTAGGGTCACCATAAATCGGAAATGACTTGAATGCACACAACAACAAGACTTAATCCTGGAAGCCATGGTCCTGAGTTTGCAAGACCTGAGCAGGGTTGTTGATGACCAGGTGACTTGAGAGGTCTCTCATTCATGGGGTCACCATAAGCCAAAGTCAACTTGACCACAGTTAACAACAAACGTCTGCTAAGCGCTGCTGAGGGAGGCTGGTTTTTGTTGTTGTTGTTTTAATAAAATAGATCTGCTCTTCATATTTTACCCAAAAGGGTTAACACCCTGGGATAAACTCCTTTTTTCACAATTTTGACATAATAATTCAAACTGACAATTAAGACAAAAATACGTTGGTGATAACTGTGGCTGAGAAAAAGAAAGCTTGGGTTACAGATACAGCAATCCCTGGAGACAGCAGAATTGAAGGCATAGAGAGAGGAAAGTTGATGAGATATTGAGACTTCTAGATTGAAATTCAGTGCTTCTAGGAAAAGTGAACAACTTTGAGTCCAGCAATGAGAGGTGCTTTGAGAGCAATTCTAAATGGGCCAACAATATATTTGAAATCAAATTGGCATAGATGGGATCACAAAAGCACCATTGCAAAAAGTAACACTGCTCGGAACAGGCCACATTAGAATTAACAGAATTAAACTAGTACAATATTAAAATACATCATAAGACCCAGGAAAAAGCAGAACATGCTAGGCAGTTCAAATGCCATCCGTCCTTTTCTGGCTAGCGATTTCCTAAAAGCCCTGATACTCATTATCTACCTTAATTCCCAGTCCTAGCAGTCTTGGCAAATGGGATACAAATGACTTTAAATTAAGGAAGCATTTAGTACCCTTACAGGAGAAGAAAGCAAGAACAAATTGCTCCTCCTTCAAAAGAAAAACAAAAAAGACTTTATAAAGCAGTGGTGCCATTATGTAGCTCTCCAAATGTTGCTGGATTGCACACCCCATCACTCCTAGGCAGCCTAGCCAGAGGTAAGGAATGTTGGGAGCTGCAGTCCAGCAACATCTGGGGAGCTACATGGTCCCCATTTCTGTTTAAAAAGCACAAAGAAATGACAAGGTTAATATCAATTGCAACATTAGAAACCCCCAGCTTACAATGACCACATATCCACATTTCAAACTCAATTTTATTCAGAATGCTGTTGTTTAAGCAATGACTGGAACAGTTCCTCTGCTGAACTACAACTCCCCAAATTCCCTCACTAACATGCTGGCTGGGCAAGACTGGGAGTTGTAGTTCTATAGAGGAACTTTTAAGGCAACCATGATTCCCATCAGTTAAAAAGCAAAGACCTTTTGATTTGACAACCTTTTGACTATTCAGTGGGTGCATGTGTGCATGTGTGCTTTTATCCTTATCATGTTTTATTAAATGCCTTTAAATGATTTTAAATTAGCAGAGTTATAAATGGGATAGTTTAATTGTTTTTAATATTTGTAAAAAAAAATATGATGGAGAGATTCTACCTAAAGTTTAGGAAGAATTTCTTTACTGTTCAAGAGTGGGAAAAACTGCCTTGGAAGGTGATGGACTCTCCACTACATCACACTACCTTTTGTTTTCTTGGCTACATTTCTTCAGAAGTGGTTTGCCACTGCCTTCCTCTTAGGTTCAGAGAGTGTGACCTGGATCAGGTTATGCATTGAATTTCCACAGCTGAGCGGATATTCAAACCCTAATCTTCCAAAGTACAACATTTAAACCACTGCAACACATTGGCTCTTGTTTTCTGGTAGGCTGTCTTCTTTTTAAAAAATTGTTGACCTACTTTTTCACCAAACTATTAATAGAGAAAGATTCATTTTAGATGCCACCAGCAAGACCAAGAAAGAAAGAAAGAAATCTACAGCAAAAACAGAGCAATCCCAAGGGATGTTGTTACTCTGCAATCAATGCACCTGGCATCTCCCTGCAGAATAAAAATCTAAGGAAAGAAATGCCTATGTCATACCAGCCTTGCCAGGGACAGACTGTCAAAAAAGGCTGCTACTTGGAAGACCGCAGATGCCTTTAATTAGGCCAGAACCAGCAAAGTTCCCAATTAGTCCACTGTCAGGATAAAACCTCCTTGCATGGATTGTCTTTGCCAACTGGCAGGAAAGTCCTCATTTCACCTGTGCGGGAAAGGCTTCTTTGCCAAGGATGCGGAAAATAATTTCATTTTCATAGAGGCAGGAGAGTGACAAAAGAGGTACTGCAGGCTTGTGGGCAGAGATGGATCAGAAAAAGGGAATTAGGAACCAGTAGAGGTACGATGGAGGGAAGAATGACTACAGTGGTCCCTTGGTATCCACTGGGGCTTGGTTCCAGGATGCCCCATGGATACCAAAATCCGTGGATGCTCAAGCCCCATTAAATACAATGGCATAGAGAAAAGGTATCCCTTATATAAAATGGCAAAGTCTAAGTTTGCTAATTGGAATTTACATAATTTTGAGTATTTTCAAGCCATGGATAGTTGAATCCGTGGATAAAATGTCCGTGGATGTGGAGGGCTGACTGTACTCTGCATACAGTTGTTACCACCTTGTGCCAGGGCTGGCTACACAACAGTTGGCCCTCAGTATCCACAGATTCAACCATCCACAGTTTGAAAATATACATTCCAAAAGGCAAACCATGATTTTGTCATTTTATAAAAGGGACACCATTTCACTAGGCCACTGTTCTTAGTGGGACTTGAGCATCCCTGGATTTTGGTATCCAGAGGGGGTCCTGGAACCAAACACCAGTGAAAACCAAGGGCCCACTGTACCAGGATGGTTAGATTCCCCTCCATTTCCCGGAGCCCCCATTTTAAATTCCCCTCCATTTCCCATTTGCCACCTCCCATTCCACTAATTTCAAAATCAGAAGTGGATTTCCACAACCTTCCAATTTATGTTTTTTTATTTCGGCTGTCCCTGGGACACCCAGAGGGTCCCAGGGCAGAAAATTGACCCCTGGAGCTCTTACAGTCCTTTCATCCCAGCATAAGAAGGAGTAAAGCTGAGATGCTCCACAGTGTATCACAACTGGTGGAGTTATGCACGGATGATGCTATGCAACCCTGGCGTCGAAGGGCAATGCTCTTCAAGTGAACACACACCCCAACTCAATGTGCAACCAAATACACATGTATTCTCACATGTGCACCTGTGTGCACAAAGGCACCCCATGCATCCATCTGCTTCCACAACCTTGAACTGAACACAGGGATGCTCCACATCAGACCAAAACACCTCACCGCTAGGACACATGCATAAAAAAGAAGAAGGCCAAGGTCTTCTAAAAACTACATCTCCCAGAATCTCCAGTCCCACTGACATTGAAATACTTTGAAAATTTTCGAGGGGGACTTGGCTGCTAGGAGTGTGTTAGGTTGAGAAAGGCATCTTTCAGAATTCAACAAAGTTCCTATATTATTTTCTATGTTTAGGGACCATTTAATACCATAGGATCTAATTTCTATTTTCCCAATCAATGGTTCCTTTCGATCCACATCGATTGTTTGTGGGTCACATCTTAGGGATAATGTTAAAGGAAGGTGTTCCCAATTACACAGCTGATCACAATAGGAATCAAATCATGAGAAACAATAAAATAATCTATTGTAGAAGCTCCACGGCTTGACAAAAAGGTATATTCACCTTCTCTGGCTGAGTGCCGTAATAAATCAAATCAAACCAAATCAGTCCCATTGTATGTTGCCTGGGGGATTCTGGAGTCCCCAAACTTCAATTCCACCCGTCCACCGTACTCTGAGAGGGAGGCATATAAATATACACACACAATAAAGGACCGCCATGAGTCGAGATTGACTCGAGGGCAGTGAACATCAACAAAAGTGGCTTGCCTACACAGGGCCACTGCTTCCTTCTTTCTATGCCCAGCTGTGGCATTTCCAAAGCCGCCCTCCTCCTCCTCCTCCTCCTCCTTTGCCTCTCCATGCCAAGGGACAAAACACAGATGGCTCTTTTGTGGTGGCTGCAGGAGATGATGTCTTGTGTCACGAGGGAACGTGTGGGTCCCCCTCATTGTTCCCAAGCAATTCTTCTGCAAGAAAGTCTCTCTTTGTCAGAAAGGGAAAAAAATGTCAACAGGAGTCATCAGCACAACTGGAAGAAAGCCAGAATGGATGAAACGGGACATCCCTAGTCCTCCAAATGGATGTATGGGGGCTGGGGAAGCAAATAATAATAATAATAATAATAATAATAATAATAATAATAATATTCACCTTCTCTGGCTGAGTGCCGTAATAAATAATAATAAATTACATTATTATTATTATTATTATTAACTAGGAATAACCCTGATTTTGGTTTGAGAAGGAGGGAAAGGAAACCCGAAAGAGTGTGATGGAAACAATTAAAGTCCTGGCCCGCTACCAGATCCTCCCCTGAAAACTGTGCCTCTATTGTTCTTGTAATGATCACTGTATAGCTTGAATCTCAATTCTGAAATCCAAAATATTCCAAAGCTTTTCTCATGGGTGGCTGACATAGTGACACCTTTGCTTTCTGATGGATGGTTCAGCGTACACAAACTTGGTTTTGTTAACAAAGGGATTAAAAATATTGTAAAATTACGGCGTATATGAAACATAAATGAATTCTGCATTTAGACTGGGTCCCATTCCCAAGATATTTCATGATATATGTACACGCTATGACAAATACACTGGGCCCTTGGTATCTGCTGGAGTTTTGTTCCAGGATACCAAAATCCCTGGATGCTCAAGACCCATTAAATACAACGGCGTAGTAAAATGGTGTATATAAAATGGCAAAATCAAGGTTTTCTCTTTGGAATTTATATATTTTTAAAAATATTTTCAAGCCATGGATGATTTAAACCAGGGATAATCTCTGGATACAGAGGGCTGACTATTCCAAAGTATAAAAAAATCCAAAATCCAAAACCTTTCTAGTCCCAAGCATTTCAGATAAGGGAGACTCAACCTGTATTATTGCTGCTGCTATTGTTGTTATTGTTATTATTATTTCCCCCCAAAATCAGGACTCTTAAGGCTACATTTCCCAAAGATGAGAATCATGCAACCTTCCAGATGTTGTTGGACTGCAGCTCCCAACAGCCCTTTGCCAACATGGCCAATAGTGAGGCACACTTCCAATCTGGAAGGCTGAATTGTCCTGCAGTCTCCTGGCTGTATAAATGAACAAAATAAATAAAATAAATAAATGTGGCTCTAGGTAAAAACATTCTCCACCCCTACCTACCCTTGAGCTGGTCTTGCATTCAGATTGAGAGCCCAGAAGGAAGCACAACAATGAGGGGGAAGGAACAGCAGTGAGTTGTGTATGTGTGTGTGTGTGTGTGTGTGTGTGTGTGAAATGGCCAGAGAGTGAGGCAGAAGGTTTATAATTCATACCAGTCAAGGCTCCAGACATAAAGTGAGTCTAGTGCAAGAGGGCAATATCACACCTGACAACATTTTACAGGACATGTGTGGCCAAGCAACATCAAACTGTGCCCAAAATGGCCAATCATAGAGTGCAGGAACTCACAATCAAAGCACTCTCAACAGATGCCTATCCAGCCTCTATTTAAAGACCTCCAAAGAAGGAGACTCCACCACCCTCTGACGGAGCATCTTCCACTGTCAAACACAGGGGTTGGCAACCTACAGCCCGTGGGCCGCACCCGGCCCGCTAAAGCCTGCCGACCAGCCCCTGCCTGGTCCTGCTGCCGCCACCACCTTTTGCAGACGCGGGGGGTCCGCTGGGGCGCCATTTACGGAAAGGTTGCGCAAGACTCCAGACGCCATTTTGGAATACAAAATGGCACTCCAGAGGACCCCGGCAGCCGCGCTGGGCCTCTGTGAGGCCTGGCGTAGTCGAGGGAGCCCTCCTGGGGGACCCCCGCAGCTGCCAAAATGGCACCCCACTGTCTTGCGCATGCGTGTGTGATTCAGGGTGCAATTTTGGTTTCCAAAGTGGCGCCCCACGCACGCACGCACGCACACGACTGTGGGAGATGTGCGCATACGTGCACACGTGGGGAAGTGTGCACATGTAAAAGTGCGCACGCTGACCCCCAGCGCCATTTCCCCCCCTCCCGGCCTGCTGGCAAAAAAGGTTGCCGACCCCTGGTCAAACAGCTCTTACTGTCAGGATATTATGCCTAATGTTGAGGTGGAATCTCTTTTCCTGTAGCTTGAATCCATTGCTCCAGGTGCTAATCTTTGGAGCAGCTGAAAACAAGCTTGCTCGATCCTCAATATGGCATCCCTTCAAATACTTAAAGAGGACTATTCTCATATCACCTCTTAACCTTCTCTTCTCCAGGCTAAAGATACCCAGTTCCCTAAGCCTCTCCTCATAGGGCTTCATGGTTTCCAGACCTGTCACCATTTCGGTCATCCTCCTCTGGACACGCTCCTTTCAAACAGACACAGCTTGAAAATATGCCAGACAGGTATAAGTTCCAAAAGGCAAGCCTCAATTTTACTATTTTATATAAGGGACACCAATTCAGTATGCCATTGTGTTTAGTGGCCCTTGAGCATCCACAGATTTTAGTGTCCATAGAGATCCTGGAACCAAACTCCAGCGGATACCAAGAGCCCACTGTATGAAAAATCTTGGACTATTTCGATTTCCTCGTCGTCTAGAACGAAACCACGTAGATCTTGCATCACTGCAGCAGAAGGCGAAAAAACTGCTGATTTGTCCATCCTTTCCAGTGGAGAAAGTAGGTCAGTTTGATGGAACAGCTGGAAATGCATGCAATGGCAAACCATTACCTCTCTTACCCCATAGTTTTTGGTGACTAGGGCACTGCAAAAATCCAGCTTCCCTTCAAGATAGCTCCTTCATGAGTGGCTGCAACTCAAAAACTGCCTGTAATTCTTAATTTCAGTGCCTGCATTCCAACCCCCACATTTGCAAAAGGTCTGGAAAACATGGAATGAGCATATTTTGATGTAGGAGACAAGCCACAGCTTTGCAAGGAAAGAACAATGCTGGGGAGGGAGCCAAACCCACTCGGCCCCTAGCATGGCAGTGTTGCAGAAGAAAACCCCGTGGGGCTGACATTAAAAATGATGAGGATTCAGGGCCGTTGCTATGCTCCTCCGCGACATCCGGCCTCTCGATGCTCAGCGTTGCAAAAGCACAGCTGTGCCTGGCGTTCCATTTCTGGTAAAGCGGAATTAATGCTTGCAGACGGCTGCAAAGGGCAGGCTCCAAAAGCCTGGCTAGGGAATCTGGAGGGAACGCTTTATTATATATTTATTTACCTTTCCCCTTCTTTTGCTTATTATTTCTATTTATATCTCAGCCTGAATTTAAAGAAACAAACAAACAAACCAGGACGGATAACAAGAGCAACAAAACATCCTGGGTGTGCATGCATCTTTCTCTCGCATTTTACTCATGGGCCTCAGTAATATTTTGGCAAGCCTTGGAAGCAGAGAAGAGAAACGGCAACAATACCTGGTACACGTTTATTAGCATCTGCTAATAAACAAACAAACAAACAAATAAACATATAGTGGCATAATGGTTTGAGTGTAGGACCATGACTTTGGAGAGCAGGGTTCAAATCCCAGCTCAGCTATGAAACCCACTGGATGACCTTGGACAAGTCACACACTCTCAGCCTCAGGGGAAGGCAATGGCAAACCTCCTGTGAACTAATCTTGCCAAGAAAATCCCAGGAGAGGGTTGCCATAAGTCAGAAAAAACTTGAAGCCACACAACATACACACACAAAATAAAAACCCAGCATGGTGTAGTGGTTTGAATGTTGGACTATGTGTCTGGAGAGCAGGGTTCAAATCCTGGCTTGGTCATGGAAACCTATCCAGTGACCTTGGGCAAGTCACACTTTCTCAGCCTCAGAGGATGGCAATGGTAACCCCCCTCTGAAGAAACTTACCAAGAAAACTCTGTGATTTGCCTTTGGTGAAATACACTCGTCCCTCCACATTCACGGGGGTTAGGGGCCAAGAACCCCCGTGAATGTGGAAAAACTGCAAATAACAATAACTCTATGTTTTTGCCTGAGAGAACACCTCTCTAGGAATCTCTAGGTCCTCCAGTGCAACTCTGAGATCAACATCTGCCAGACACTGACCAGAGAATTGTGCTGGAGGAGCGACAAATGCCTAGTGGCGTCTTCTCTCTACGAATCTCTAGGTCCTTCAGTGTGACTTCTGGTTCAAGTTGACCACAGAGTTGCGCTGGAGGACCTAGATATTCCTAGAGAGAACATATTAATCAAATCCGTGAATAATCAAAAGTCAAAGCTGCAAATGTGGAGGGACAAGTGTATATACACATATATTTCACACACACACACACACACACAGTTTCCAAGATCTGGTCTCCACCAACCTCCCTACTCTATAGATCGCCAGGTCAAGACTACCTGACCCGAGACTACCTCTCAGGTAGACTATCTGAAACTACCTGAGACTACCTCAGGCTCAGAAAATTCAGAGCCCAAACCAGACACTTTGTGATCTTACAGCAGGACAGACCTTGTAATATCATTAAAAATGATGCATTAAGTATCACGCAAATCTGTACAGAGTGTGTCTGTGTCTCCAAGTTGCCTGTTACAAGTAGGGTGACCCCATGAATTTAATGGGGTTTTCAAAGCAAGGAATAGTCAGAGACAGCCTTCCTCTGAAATATAGCCAACAATATCTGGCCCCCCATCCAAGTACTAAGCAGGCCTGACCCTGCTTAGCTTCCAAAATCATAGAGGATCGGGTGCCTTCAGGGTATTCAGGCCATCCTGTACAGAGGATGTTGCCCAAACCATTCAAATAAACAGAAAACACAGAGTCTAACAAACTGTGTTTTTATTGTAATGTTTTTTACCTGTAAGCTGCCTTGAGTGAAAGGTGGCATACAAATTAAATAAATAAAAATATAATCAAATAAAAATACCCCTTTCAAGGCAGCACACTTGCCCTGAGATTTCTCCTATAGATCCTGAGGACTGGAAATTCAGGACCATGCCCTGAGATCTGCTAACTATAAGAGATAAAGTTGGAGAACTGAAGCCAAATTGATGAAGCAGTATTGAATCTTTTACTCAAACGTCAATCAGCTAACTGACCAACTAAACAATCATAGTTTGTTCTGTTTGCAAAGATCCATGGTGGAAATTTGTATCATTTAAGTTCATTTAAATCCTTCCACCTCCCCTCCCTCCTCCAGTGTTTTTTCCCCCCCAAAAATAAAACTGAAATAAAATTCTAGGAACACAAAGAGCTCAGCCAAGCCTACACCACATATTTTTGTAGCATCAAGCTACTAGCACTGAAGCAGAAGAAAGGAACGTTGTCTATACATATATATTTATATTTCTGTGGCTGTGTGTTTAGAGACTACATTGCCAATTGTTGTTTTTAGCACGGCTGGGAGAGTGCAAAGGACATCCCCAAGCACGACTCAGACAGTTTTAAAGCTTTCTCTCACTCCATCTCTCTTGAGCCCCTTGGCTATTTTGATGGACAGCTCCAGGCTTCCTTAGCCAATAAAGCCAAAGAAAGAAAGAAGTTGGGCGCATGAGCTTTCATGGACTACAGTCTACTTCCTTAGATGCATTGTGTTAACTGCCCTTGAGTTGATCTCTCCAAGAAGACCCTCTGTCCTCCCCTGCTCTGATTCATTCCTGCAAGCCCTTAATAAATCCCCATAGGGACCTCCTTAATAACAGAGTCCCTCCATCTGGCAGCATCTGGCCTTTCTCTCTTCCTCCTTCCCTCCACCTTCCCCAGCATTATTATTGTCTTTTCCAAAGAGTCCTCTCTTCTCATGATGTGTCCAAAGTACGACAGCCTCAGTTTGGTCATCTTGGCTTCTTCCAGGGAGGTTTTCCGGTTTGATCTGCTCTAGGACCCATTTGTTTGTCCTTTGGGATGTCCATGGGATCCTCAGCACTCTTCTCCAGCCCCACATTCTCCCAAATGCATTGGTTTTCCTCTTATCTTCTTTCTTAACTGTCCAGCGCTCACATCCATTCATAGTAATAGGGAATACAATGCCTTGTATGGTTCTGACTTTTGTGATGAGTTGTATGTCTTTGCATTTTAGGATCTTTTCTGGTTCTTTCACAGCCACTCTCCCCATTCTTAGTCTTCTTCTGATTTCCTGACTGCAGTCCCCATTTCTATCAAAGTTTGATCCCAGGTATGGGACTTCTTTTACTATTTCTATTTCCTCATTGTCTAGGTTGAATGTGTGTAAGTTCTCTGTGGTCATTATTTTTGTTTTCTTTATGTTCAACAGTAAGCCTGCCTTTGCACTTTCTTCTTTGATCTTCCTTAGTAGTTGTTCCAGGTCTATAAGGTTCTCTGCAAGTATTATGGTGTCATCTGCATATCTCAGATTGTTGATATTCCTTCCTCCTGTTTTCACTCCTCCTTCTTCTGTGTCCAAGCCTGCTTTTCTTATAATATGTTCTGCATACAAGTTGAACAGATAAGGTGAAAGGATGCAGCCTTGTCTGACTCCTTTGCCAATTGGGAACCATTCTGTTCCTCCATCTTCTGTTCTGACAGTAGCCTCTTGTCCTGAGTACAGATTCCTCATGAAGACTATCAGATGTGTTGGCACTCCCATGTCAAGGTTGTTGTCTTCTATTTCTCTGCGTTAGTCGTTGTAGTAATTTTCTGCATTTAGTGCATTTGGTGGAGTGGAAACCAGGAACAGATATATATAAAGAAGATGTCTGTCTCTACCAAGTTTCTTGAAGAGGTACAAGATCTCTCAACATACTCATTCTACAGACTAAGATAGTTATATCTTTGAATTTGACCACTATGGAAAGCACCAAATGTAGCTGAATGGAGTGGAAATCCATCAACCTCTTGAAACAAGTAAAATGGAGATCCAGTATGGTCCAGTGTGGTTTGATTGTAGGACTGGGACTCTGGAGACCAGGGTTCGATTCCCCACTTGACCATGGAAAATCTACCATGTGACTTGGAGTGGGTGACACACTCTCAGCCCCTGAAAACCCTGTGATAGGTTTGCGTCAGTCTGAAACTACTTGAAGGCACTCAATAATAGACAACTAGAAGACAAGTGCTCCCACTTCAAGCAGGGAGTTTAATTCATACATTTCATTGACTTCTTTGTTCCTTTCACTTGGAAGTGAAAGCAGAGTTTAATCTGGTCTCCTCTGCAGACAGTAGCATACTAAGCAATAGAGATGGAAAAATATTTGAAAAAATAGTCAAAAACCAGTTTCTCAAGTGTTGGGAAACCCGGATGAGGACAAATATAGGTGTGCGAATCTTCAGTTTGGGACTTATCCTGTGTGAAAAATGCATCTGGGAGGTTCTTTTTGGACAAAAAATAGAATTTTCTCCAAGGAAAATAACATTTCTCTATGGGAAACAAGCTTCCAGCACAGGAAATAGTACCTTCTGCACAGAAAACAATATCTCTGTGGAGAAAACAATTACATTTCTGCACAGAGAAAACTGTTTAATGGGTAGGAAATTTTGTTTTCGGTGCAGAAAGGTTGTTTCCTGTGCCAAAAAATGTGGTGCAGAGAAACTACACACATTTTCCACCCCACACATTATTAAGTCCTGAATTGCAAATAGCCTTCGGAAACTGAGCCTTTGAAAACTGAGCTGAATTGGAAGGCATGCACTGTTCTCTTCTCTGTAAGAAAGTTTTTGAAAACTGCTTCAGTTTTCAAAAGCTACTTGCAATTCAGGACTTATTAAAAACTTTTTTGCAAAGAAGAGAAAAATGCATGCCTTCCAATTGTCCCAGTTTGGCAGGACAGTCTTAATTTGTCCTCTCTCATCCCCTCCTTTTTTTCCTTCCTGCTTTCAGAATGTCCCAGTTCTTCTCTCCTCTTCCCACTTTCTCCCTTTATTCTCAGATTACTTCAGTTGCTGTACATTGACTTCAAAGTGCAAAAGGAGTTTGCTCCTGAATGACTAATGGATGCTTTGATTGTGAGTTCCTGCATGGTAGAATGGGGTTGGACTGGATGGCCCTTGTGGTCTCTTCGAACTCTAGGATTCTATGATTCTATGACTAGATTACAGAACTGAGCCAAAACTCACAGTATGAACTTCATCAGGGAGAAATGTAAGGTACTGCATTTAGGCAGGGGAAAAAATGAAATGCATAGATATAGGAAGAGGGATACCTGGCTTAACAAAACTATGTGTGAAAGGGATCTAGGAGACCTAGTAGACCACAAGTTGAACATAAGTCAGTAGTGTGATGCGGCAGCTAAAAAGGCCAATGTGATTCTAGCATGCATCAACTGAAGTCTAGTGTCTAGATCAAGGGAAGTAATAGTGGTACTCTATTCTGCTTTGGTCAGTCCTCACCTGGAATAATCCTGTGTCCAATTCTGGGCATCACAATTCAAAAAGGATGTTGAGAAGCTGGAGCCTGTCCAGAGGAAGGCAACCAAAATGGTGAAGGGTCTGGAAACCATGAAGCCTTATGAGGAGAGATTTAGGGAGCTGGGGATGTTTAGCGTGGAGAAGAGAAGGTTAAACTGCTGCAGCCTCTCCTAGATTGTATTTCCTTTCTCTTTAGTAATTTTTGCCCTCTTGACCGTATCCAATTTTGCTTGGCCACATGTGCCCTGGTTTTCATCTGTAAAATGTTGGATGGTATTGTCAACTCTAGGGGTCAGCATTGTGTAATGGTTTGAACACTGGACTAGGACATTGGGAGGCCAGGGTTCAAATCCCAGCTCAACCATGGAAACTCACTGTGTGACCTTGGGCAAGTCACACTCTCTCAGCCTCAAAGAATGGCAATGGCAAAAGCCCTCTGAACACACCTTGCCCAGAAAACCCCATAGTGACCTCAGGGTCACTATAAGTCAGAAATGATTTGCAGGCACACAACAACAACAATTGTCAAGTCTAGCTTAGCCTACCCAGTAGGATTTCAGCCTAAATCTACGACTATGTATCCACCTACTGTCAAAGGAAGAAATTTATGAAGATTTATTTGATGAAGATTTATTTGATCTTTTTAATTTGTTGTCTCTTTTGTATTAATACATATTATCTTATTATTTTGTAGAAGGTACGCCATTGGCAGGCTTATTTTCATCTATTTTATAATAATAATAATAATAATAATAATAATAATAATAATAATATAGCTTTAGCAAGACAACTGCATCTTGCATCCTAAGCCCAAGACCTCTAAAGCATCCCTCTCTGGATCTCTTTTTAGTAGGGATGGAAAAAAATACTTTTTGTTCAAGATTCTTGCTGAAATGATCAATTTCACATCTGATCCCTGTTGCCTTGTTGATAAAGTGCACCTTAACTCAGAAATGGAGAAAAAACATGGGATGGAGTTGCAGAAATACTACAAGGAATCGCGATTGAGTGTATTTCATGGCCATAATCCTTCAGTCCTCCGGAACGGAGACAAAAAGAAGTATTGTCTTCTCTCCAGTGGGAGAAATAATATTCTTACTTCTTCCAGCTGGCTTTAGAAAAGACCATTGTCCAGAGATGGCAAAGGGGAGAGGAGATAACATTACCGGGCCTGTGAAATTCTCCAGCGAAATTGCTTTTTAAAAGGGACCGATGACAAAAAGTTTCCATTAGAGTCACTTCACCCTGAGGGTTGGCAAGCATGTCTTTTGCCATGTCTGTCACTCTTTTTATGGAAAGTGACACTCGAGAAAAGACTGATTCTGGCACTCCGAAGATGGGTTAAGGGAGATTTTGAGGCCATGTGAAGGAACAGTATTGAAGGAGAAGGAACCTTTTGTGCTTTAGGGTTCAATCGCACACAACAAGCGAGCGAGCGAGCAAAAGAAAGACACCAGGAGCCCTTGTAAAACTCTCTTCTAGAGGGGAAGGACTCCCATCCAAGTGCTAACCAGGCCCAACCCTGCTTAGCTTCTGAGATCAGACAAGATCGGGCGTGTTCCGGTTGGCATGGCCGTAGGCTTCTAGAGGGAAAGGACAATAACACAACGGATCTTTGTCGCTGTTCCGCAATGACGTTTATCAGCCAGGCACAAAGCAGCTTGAAGAGCCCTTGGTTATTCGTGGAAGCGTCAAGATGGGCTCCGAGGGCCAAAATCCGAAGCCAAGCAACAGGCAAGCTGGGCGACCAAAAAGTACAAAAGGCCCTGGGATGCTTTAGGGAGCAGACGGGGACTTTGAAGCAAGTGGAAGTTGTCCGACACAAATCAGAGGCAGGGGCATCACTAGGGGAGTGCGGACCACACCAGGTGGCACCCTAAGGAACGGTGACACCACTGCTCCCCAAACATCTACCTTTTGCCAGAAATAGGCTGTGGCATTCACCTGCGTCCCTTTAAAATGCTCAAGAGATGCTCAAGAAATGGTGCGAGTGGGGCAAGGCTCAGTGGGAGAAAGGAGAGGCCTCAGATTTTGAATTATTTTTCTTTAAAAACATCACATCTTACCAAATTTTCACTTTAACACATCAAACCATTGTGCGCATAAATAAATTTAGGTTGTGCATACGATACTGCAATTTGAAGGCATCATTCTAGTTTTCTGAGCGTGGTGTCATGGTTTAACTACAACGCTGGAGACCAGGGTTCGATTCCCAGCTCAGCCACGAAATCCATTTGGTGATCTTGGGCAAGTCACACGCTCTCAGCCTCAGGGCAAGGCAATGGCAAACCTCCTCTGAACAAGTCTTGCCAAGAAAAACCCATGACAGGGTTGCTTTGGAGTTGCTGTAAGTAAAAAATGACTCGGAGGCCTACAGCAACAAGGTTGTTTATGACACAACTATTTGCCATGACATTCAGTGATGTACAGGAATTACGATTTATGAGTAACATTACTACCAAAAACATAACTCAAGATTCTGTATGTTGTAGTATGGAAGGAGGTCAATGGGGAGAAGGTGACGCCATGAGTTACCACACTGGGTGATGCCAACCCTAGTGACACCACTGATCCGAGTTTATTTTTGCTTTTGGTCGCAGCTTTTGTGAGGACAGGCTTGGTGAAGATGCTCTGGGCAACCATGATACCATGTCAAGGGTTTTATTCCAGTGACACAAATGCACACTAAAAGAACGAATTAAAAGAGGCAAAACATATTTTTCTCCTTGGTGACAACCCATAGAGCAGTGGTTTCTCCACAGGCGCTGGTCATTCTTATCCACCGTACTGCAATGACTCATTTATTTATCTTCCTCAACTCAGTTATCTATCTCTTCCTGCTGCCACATCGGATATACACCTCCAAATCTGGCACTTCTCGGTTAGGGTCTCTGTGGTTGTTTTGTTCTAGATTCATTATAATCCTTGAATGCTTTTAAAGCTTCCATAAGAGTTGTGTGCTCCTAAATTTCTATTCCAATCCACCACCACCAATGCACAACGCAGTCTTGGCTAACCCTTTTATATCCCACTTTCTCAATGGCTTTTGAAATGTCCCAGTTTCTTTCTCCTCCTCCCACTTTCCCCCTTCATCCTCAGTCAACTTCAGTTGCTGCAAGTTGAGTTCAAAAGGCAAAACTTGTTTGCACTCAGTTAATTCAGCAAGGGTGGAATCATGCCCTTCCCAGGAGGCTCAGACAACAGCAAACAGCTGCAGTCTCTCTTAGGTTATGTGTTAAAAACATTTGTCTTCTTGACCATACTCTGATGTTACTTGGCCATGTGTATCCTGGTTTTCATCTATCAAATATTGGAGGGAATGTGAATGGCAACACTGCGTGTTGGAATGTACACCTAAAAGTGCACAATTGAATGTGCATTTCATATGCATGGCTCACCTCATGCATGTTTTATGCACATCTAGATGTTGATTTTCTACATCACACAAAAAATTCCAACTCTTTCTGTAGAGGAATGTACATATGCATGAGACACAAATGGCATTCCAGGATAACATAGGGATTTGACACTTTTTCCAATCAGGAAAAAATATGGTGGCCTATTGATTTTAGAGATCCATTTAGACTCTTTTTGATGATAGAAAAGCGTAGCTAGCAAGAACCCTTGGCACCTTGGGCTCTTAACAGTAGCATAGTATCTAGATTGAGGGAAGTAACAGCACCACTATCTTCTGCTTTGGCCAGACTTCAGCTTAAATACTCTATCCAATTCAGGGCACCACAATTCAAGAAGGATGTTGAAAAGCTGGAGCGTGTCCAAAGGAGGGCAACCAAAACGGTGAAAGATCTGGAAACCATTAAGACCTATGAGGTGCAGCTTAGAGAGCTGAGTATGTATAGCTTTGTTACGATGATTGGTTTGATATAAAGACCCCTCTGGGTCCCTGTTATAGCCGTATGCTGGAAGAAACCTTCATTGTCATGAGCTCAAAGCAAGCACATCCCATAGGCATTCCAAACAGAGTTACATCTGCATTTACAACCATTTGCAGATCAAAAAGGCCAGGCTTAGGAGCGACAATGCAGGACATTCACACCTAGAAGATTTATGAGTGCCAGCCAGGATGTGTCCGGCTGAAGGTGAGATAACATCAACATCCAATCTCCCCTCTTTTGGAAATTGTCTACTTCATAGCATAGCAATCGGAATCCTTTGATATTAAGGGTATAAATGCTCCCCAAAATCTCAGGCACAGAAGGGTCTGGGTAGATTTCATGATGACATTCTGCCATTGTGATCTCTGACTAGAGTTCTCAGTCCTATTCGGTGTCTTTTCCCTGTCATAATGGTATCCCTCTTCATTCATTGTTGGAGCAGCCTCCTTTCAGGTAATCATCACCATTAGAAAGCCTTGTGTTTCCTATACTTTGCTCCTGAGTTCTTTGTGTGTATGTATGTTAGGGTGTTTTTGTATGTTTGATCCTCTGTGTATGTGTGTGCTTGCTTATTGATTTATTTTTCTCTCTTAATAAAAGTACCATTCTTTTGGAAAATTGCTGTCTCTGCCAGGAACTGTTCCCCCTATCCCCCCTGCATACAATGGGTTCAGATCCTATTTATTATTTTTTGAGCTAATCATAAATTCCCCAAGGTCAAGTTCTGATTACACCTTGGAGAAGCAAAGGTTAAGAGGTGACATGGTAGCCCTGTTTCAACATTTGAAGGGATGGATCAAGCTTGTTTTCTGCTGCTCCAGAGACTAGGACATGGCGCAATGGAGTCAAGCTACAGGAAAAGAGATTCCACCTAAACATTAGGAAGAACTTTGTGATGGTAAGAGTTGTTTGACAGTGCAAGGTGCTCCTTCGGAGGATGGTGAAGTCTTCTTTGGAGATTTTTAAACACTTTATTCAGGAGGATGGCCTTCCTTCGAGAGTGCTTTGACTGTGTATTCCTGTTTGCCAGGGGACTGGGTGGGATGGCCCTTATGGCCTCTTCCAATTCTATGATTCCTAATGTCATCTCTCTATCCATTGGTCCTCCAATTGGCAATGAGTTTTCAGGGGTGTGGTACACTCTATGGAGCTGAGAATCATATAGGATAGTTACAAGCAAGAGAAAAGGAAACCCAAGTGCAGCCTGATAGTAGCACCTTGCTATGTGCCTTACTGCATGACGTTGTAGCTCTTCAGTTCTCTTCCCGTGGAAGATGGTTGTAAAAGCAAATCTTTTGTTGAATGGATTTTTCCAGCTAGAAAAAAGACCTGTTTTTACAACCATGTCTCGTGGGAAGAGAACTGAAACACTACTGACGTCATGCGGTAAGACACGTACAAAGGCACTATTGTCTGGCTGAACCTCTGTGAGATAAACTTGTAGGTCCTGTTTTGGCTTGAGAAATGACAGGTCAAGGCTGTGGTGCCAGTGTTTATGGTGGCATCTCACTCTTTATGCACAAGGGTTAGGTAGCTCATAAGGTAACATGAAGGCTATCAAATTAAATCTCAGTCACAGATCCAGCAAAGAGATTCCACACTATCCCTTATAGAAGGGGTAGTGACAGTATAGCCCATCATCCACAGGAAGTTCCACAAGAGCATTTATAAAGCCCTGGCCCTTCCCCTAGCAGCAAACTATCATTTTATCCCCAAATGCCTTCCAACATTCTCTATGCTGTTTTCTCCGTCCCATCATTTTACATCCATTTTAGGCCTTTTAAATCAATAAGCGAACAGAAAAATGGCTTCAAGATCAATTCCTATTTTGTTTTTTTATTTTTAAAAGGCCTTCTTTAGGCCTAAACATGGCCCCAGAGGTAGGGTTGCCAGATTGAAAACTCTCCTGCAAACCTCCCCAAGCCCAGGCATGTTCATAGAGGAAAATGTCATTCAAACAGCTTAGACCCAAGTCACACAGGAGTCATATAGGATAGTTACAAGCAATTTAAAGTCTACATAGTTTTCTCCAAAACCTCAGCCCATTAGATGGGGAAAATGACCTAATTTGGAGGGAGCAGGGGGCACATTCTGTGCTGTATTTTTAAATAGCTGAAGCACCAAAATGGATCTCATTACACCTTCTCAGCTATCGCGGGCGATCAATACTATTCTCTTGCAAGGAGATGTACAGTCCCCGGATTTGGATATATTTTCCCCCACTTCCAATTGCCCCAAATGCTCTCAGTGGAGATCTTTGCAGGCAAAAATGTTCTTGAAAAATGGTACTTAAAAAATGCCCCAAGTGATATTTCAATCACTCAGCTTGCCATCTGGCTAGCTAAGGAGCCAAGAAAACACCCCCTGAAATGCAGCAGTTCCATTTGGAGCTGTCATCTTCAGCTGTCGACAGATGAGTTTTTAAAAAAAAATATCCAGTGTCTCCAGACTATAATTCCCAGAATAACTCCCAGATTCTGGGAGTTGTAGTCCAACAAGGCAATGTTTCTCTTGCTCTGGTTAACAGCCAGCACTATGCTTGACTGAGCCAGCATGGTGTAGCGGTCTGAATATTAGACTGAGGGCCTTTGCAGACTGCCAGAAATAGTGCAAATTGAGTTCACTTTAAGGGTTAGGGTTAGGGTTAGGGAATCATGGGAACTGTATTTTATTGTGGCACCAGAGCTCTCTGACAGAGAAGGATCAATGTCTCAGAAAAAAAACAATTCCCATGATTCCCTAGCACTAACCCTAACCCTAAAAGTGGACTCAATTTGCACTATTTCTGGCAGTCTGCAAAGGCCCTAGGACTCTGGGAGATCAGGGCTCGAATCCCCAGTTAGCCATGAAGATTTACTGGGTGTCCCTGGTAAAGTCATACTCTCAGCCTCAGAGGAAGGTAAACGCAAACCTCCTCTGCACATCTTGCTGAGAAACCTGTGATAGGTTCTCCTTAGGGTTTCCATAAATTGAAAGCAACTTGACAACACACAACACCAACAAGAAGAATGGTAAACCGAATGAGACCACTACAGTACAGCACAAGTGGTATACAGGTTGACCCCCGTTTCTGCAAAACCAGTATCTGTGGTTTCAGTTACCCAGTTACCCATAGAGTCGCGCTGGAAAACACCCAGAAAGGTATCCTCTCTAGGAATCTCTAGGTTCCCCATCTCAACTTTATGGTATGTTTGCACTCATATGTCTTTTACTTTAATAAATATGTGGTTTCCAGTCTGCGAAACCAATATCTGTGGTTTCAGTTACCCATAGAGTTGCACTGGAAAACGCCTAGAAAGGTATCCTCTCTAGGAATCTCTAGGTTCCCCCAACACAACTCTACGCTATGTTTGCACCCATATATCATTTACTTTAATAAATATGAGATTTCTAGTCTGCGAAACCTTTATCTGTGGTTTCAGTTACCCAGTTACGCATAGAGTCGCTCTGGAAAATGCCTAGAAAGGTATCCTCTCTACGAATCTCTAGGTCCCCTAACACAACTCTATGCTATATTTGCACCCATATGTCATTTACTTTAATAAATATGAGGTTTCCAGTCTGTGAAACCAGTATCTGTGGTTTCAGTTACCCAGTTACGCATAGAGTCGCTCTGGAAAATGCCTAGAAAGGTATCCTCTCTAGGAAGCTCCAGGTCCCACAACACAACTCTATGGTATGTTTGCACCCATATGTCTTTTACTTTAATAAATATGCAGTTTCCAGTCTCCGCAGTAAGGATATAGGGATCAACCTGTGCATTTTTACTCAGAGGAAAAGTGCTCATTCTTTTCTAAGTGCCACAGTTAAATGCTCTGCAGGAAGAAGAAATGGATCCCTAGACTGTGGCTGGTTCCACCATTTTGTTTGTCGGGAGTGGGAGTGGGAGTGGGGCTAGCAATAGCAGTAGCTCCCACTGGTGAGAACTCCTTCCTATCAAATGCTAACTCCAATCCTAGTAAGTGTTCATTGGAATCTATACACCAGATACATTGGATACACTGTACATCTCGGGCAGGGATTGCCATATGCAAGCCCTCCAATGTTTCACAGATGAAAACCATGAGCCGTATGGCCAAGCAGCATCTGGGGGTGGTTATGAATGCGGAAGTTATGGCAAAAGTTATGAATGAAGATGAACACCTAAGAAGGAAGGGGCTGCAGCAGTTTGCTCTTTCCTGAACCAACTGGGAAGAGCAAAACCTCCTCACCTCCTCTTCTCTCCACATTGCTCGGTTAATTCCCTTCTCCTCATTTTAAACACTCCTCAGAAAAATAATCTGAACTCAGTTTGAAGTGAGCTGACGACAAAGGGGGAAAGCAGGGGGGAGAGAGAGAAACCGGGGCATTTTAAAAGCAGTTGAAAAAGTGGGAGGACAGAGGATTAATTAGGATTTGCAGTAAAGTGAGGGCAAAAGGGGAAAGCGGGAGGAAGAGAGAGAAACTAGGGCATTTTAAAAGCAGTTGAAAAAAGTGGGATGACAGAGGATTAATAGGGATTGCCTTTGCAAAATTGGGACAGTTGGAGGGCATGACAATGTCTGCATAGGTCCTTTTTCTCTTCCTGTTCAGGTTCAACTAGCATCTGTTATGATGTTTTAATGTGTTGTACGCCACCCCGATTGCATCGCAGAGGGGCGGGATATAAATTATTATTATTATTATTATTATTATTATTATTATTATTATTATTATTAGACTGACTTCACTTAGGTTTGTAGTCTTTAAAACATCACAGTAATTTTTTAAATACTTTGGGCAATAATCCATATTACTATCAGTGGCTGGTAAACTACTTTCTTGGACTATAACTCCCAGACTCCTCTACCTGGCTTAACAACTTTCTACGTTCTGATCTTCGTTCTGGCAAAAGTGACACCTTTTGAAAATTTTACCACCCTCCACCGAAACCTTATTAAGATGCAAAAAGCCAGGTGAAACGTTAGCCTTGCTGTGGGGCCATGGCTGCGTCCATATCCCACAACCAGAATTTGGAAAGGTTGATTTTTGAGTCGTGGTGACTGGCAGAATCTGTGAGTTGCAATGAACGAAAAAGAAAAAGAAAGAGACTAACATTTCCAACTTTGCCCCCAGTTTCCAAGAGTAGCACCCACGCAACGCTGGAATCGAGGGCCAAATACAAAGAGTCTCCCCAAATTACAAGATTAACAACCACTGCTGGGAAATAATGAACCTTCGTTGAGTCAGAGGCGACGGGTTGTCAAGCTGGCTTGAATTACCCCAGAGGAGATCATTAACTCTCAAATGCCGAAGGCCTAAGCCTTTATAAGAATCTTATTTTTAAACTTTGGGCAAGAAGAACACAGAGCACAGTTCCACCCTTGCCTGCAGGGTTTTCGAAATAAGACAGGCACTGCTCAAGAGAACCACCATCTCCCTTCACAGGCACACACAACGTCTCAGAGAGCAAACTGGAGACACAAAACATGAAACTGGGGGGTTATTCAGATGGTGAAAATAATCTATAGAATCATAGAGTTGGAAGAGACCCCAAGGGCCATCCAGTCCAACCCCATTCTGCCGTGCAGGAACTCACAATCAAGGCATACCTGACAGATGGCCATCCAGTCTCTGTTTAAAGACCTCCAAAGAAGGAGGATCTGCCACAATCTCCGAGGGAGTGTGTTCCACTCTCGAACAGCTTTTACTGTCAGGAAAACATTATCATGTTTAAATGGAATCTCTTTTCCTGTAGTTTGCATCCATTGTTCCATATTCTAGTCTTTGGAGCAGCAGAAAACAAGCTTCTTCCCTCCTCAATATGACATCCCTTCAAGTATTTAAAGAGGGCTATCATATCCCTTCTTAGCCGTCTCTTCTCCAGGCTAAGCATACCCAGCTCCCTAAGTCTCTCCTCATAGGGTTTCATGGTTTCCAGACCCTTCACCATTTTAGTTGCCTTCCTCTGAACGCACTCCAGTTTCTCTACATCCTTTTTGAATTGTGGTGCCCAGAACTGGACACAGTATTCCAGATGAAGCCTGACCAAAGCAGAATACAGCGGCACTATTACTTCCCTTGGACACTATACTTCTATTGATGCAGCCTAGAATCGCATTGGCCTTTCTAGCTGCTGCATCACACTGTTAAGTTCAACTTGTGGTCTACTAGGACTCCTAGATCCCTTTCACATATATAAATCTCATTAAGCCAGGTGTCCCCCATCGTATATCTATGCATTTCATTTTTTTGCCCTAAGTGCAGTACCTTACATTTCTGTGTTGAAATTCATTTTGTTAGCTTTGGCCCAGCTTTCTAATCTATTAAAATTATTTTGAATTTTCATTCTGTCTTCTGGGGTATTAGCTATTCCTCCTAATTTGGTGTCATCTGCAAATTTGAGAAGCATGCCCCCTATTCTTTCAGCCAAGTCGTTGATAAAAATGTTGAATAGCATTCTGGGTCCAGGACAGACCCCCACTGGACACCCCACTGGTCACTTCTCTCCAAGAAGAAGAGGAGCAGCAATTGCTGAGCACCCTTTGGGTTCAGCCAGTAAACCAGTTACTAATCCATTTAACAGTTGCATTGTCTAATCCACATTTTCTAACCCACATTTTACCACATCCAGGTAGAACCTTTGTTGTTCACGTGCATTTTAAATACATCTGACTAAGGTTTTTTTGTTGTTTTTGTTTTGTTTTTTTGTAGTGCTGCCAAAAACTCCACTTAACCCAGGAAAATCGATCTGGGGGGGGTTTCCCAAGTTTTCCTAGAACAATCTCATTGTGAATAACCGATGCAAATAATAATAATAATAATAATAATAATAATAATAATAATAGAGCCGGGATAAACCGGAATAAAACTTTGCATGCCTTGAACATGTTTCAGATACGTCTGCACCATCTTTATTCAAGTGTTTGCATGTGTGAACAACAGAACTTGCAGAGATGCGGTTCCATAATGTGAACAACAAACTGGGAATGCGAAGGTGAGATTATTTGCAGTCACACTTAAAAAAACCCCAATGTTTGAATGATCCCTGAGCAATGGACGTATGGGGCCACAACCTCGTTCTCAGTCTAACTCTCAGGACATAAGAGTCACACTGGATCAGACCCTCTTGTCCAACATTTGGTAGCCAAATAAATGCCTCTGAGAAACTAATGCGCCTGCACCCCTCCCATACTGCTTCTTAGCAAATGATATATATACAGAGAGACATTTAGGGCTACTGATACTGGAGGAAGGGTTGCCAGATCTCCAGTTTTCAGGGGAGCTCTCACCAGGTAGGAAACAAGGGTATGCATTCTCCAGTCCCAGGCAAGCAACAAAAGCAAATCTCCAGTTCACTTTATAGCGGTTCCCAAACTTTGGTCCTCCAGATGTTTTGGACTCCAGCTCCCAGTTCCTCTGTTGGCCAAGATGGCTCGACTTTTTGGGAGCTGAAGTCCAAAACACCCGGAGGACCAGAGTTTGGGAATCACTGAGGAGGAGCAGCTTGCTACAATTTGCAAGTACGAACTGGTTTCCTGCTGCAACCGGAGGGCACCAGTTCACTCCATGCATCTGAGGAAGTGGACCAAGCCTATGAAAGCTTATGATACAATGTCTTTTGCTCAGTTCATCTCGAAGATGCTACAAGATTACTTTGCATGCTCATATAATCCAAGTGGGAGACCCCCATCAGGCTCAAGCTTCCTGAAACAGCAAGGGTTTTCCTCCATAAGAATGCAGAGAGGAAGAAAAACTCTCTTTCTCTCTCTGTGCCCCAGGGAGACGCTGCACCCAGCTAATCCGCTCCTTCCTTCGAGAACAGCCCACCTTCTTCTGGTGTGGCCACATTCCTAGGCCTGTTTTCATACGCAGTTGAGCTTTGGAGGCCCAATGATGAAGCCTTTGATCAGCATGGTTCTTGCACACCTCCATGTCATCATCATCATCATCATCATCATCATCTCCTCCTCCTCCTCTACAATTCCCATGGGAATAGCATCAAACGCCACGCCCAAGTGACAGCCATCTTCTCAAGAGCCTCATTTGTAGGACCGCAATGTTTGTAGACTACCTTCTGTAGAAGGTTCTATATTCAAAACACCCATCCAATTGTCCTCCATTGTTCTAACTGGCTTCCCCTTCTTCAAGCACATTAGAAATTGACTTCTGGTCATAGAATCACAGAATCATAGAGTTGGAAGAGACCCCCAAGGGCCATCCAGTCCAACCCCATTCTGCCATGCAGGAACTCAAAATCAAAGCATCCCCAACAGATGGCCTCTGTTTAAAGACCTCAAAAGAAGGAGACTCCACCAAAATCTCCAAGGGAGTGTGTTCCACTCTCGAACAGCTCTTACTGTTAGGAAGTTCCTCCTAATGTTCAGGTGGAATCTCTTTTCCTGTAGCTTGCATCCATTGTTTCAGGTCCTAGTCTCTGGAGCAGCAGAAAACAAGCTTGTTCCCTCCTCGATATGACATCCCTTCAAATATTTAAACAGGACTATCATATCACCTCTTAACCTTCTCTTCTCCAGGCTAAACATCCCCAGCTCCCTAAGTCGTTCCTCATAGGGCTTGGTTTCCAGACCCTTCACCATTTTAGTTGCCCTCCTTTGGACACGCTCCAGTTTCTCCACATCGTTGTTGAATTGTGGTGCCCAGAACTGGACACAGTATTCCAGGTGAGGCCTGACCAAAGCAGAATAGAGTGGCACTATTACTTCCCTGTATCTAGATACTATACTTCTATTAATGCAGCCTAAAATTGCATTGGCCTTTTCAGCTGCAGCATCACACTGTTGACTCATGTTCAACTTTTGGTCTACTAGAGCTCCTAGATCCCTTTCACACGTAGTCTCATTAAGCCAGGTGTCCCCCATCCTATATCTGTGCATTTCATTTTTTCTGCTTAAGTGCAGTACCTTACATTTCTCTGTGTTGAAGTTCATTTTGGCAAGTTTTGGCCCAGCTTTCTAATCTATTAAGATTAAGGTCATTTTGAATTTTTATCCTTTCCTCTGGAGTATTAGCTTTTCCTCCTAATTTGGTGTCATCTGCAAATTTGAGAAGCATGCCCTCTATTCTTTCATCCAAGTCATTGATAAAGAAGCCCCAATTTTGACCATTTCTTGGCCAAAAATGTGACGGTGAAAATTGGCCCTGTCGCAGTTCCTACTGGGGGAGCTTTCTGGGGGAGTTGAAGGCAGCTCAGTTTACTTCTAAATTGAGGTATACTGCCCCTGACAATGGGAGATCTACTTAGCTAGACTCATTTGCCACAAATCTGTGTAATCTTTTTTCCCCTTTTTATTATTAAAAGCCATCTAAGATGGAACTTTAAAAATGTTGCTTTATTTTGGGACTGCATCCCCATGGCTACTGTTGGATGGACAATTATGGAAGTTATAATTTGAAGGAGCATCTTTTCCAGGCTCTGATCTGAGATTGTGACCACCCATACAGCTTCCAGAAATGAAGTTCACGAGACAAGTCCACATTGGGTGAAATATTCTGCTAATTCTTGAATCTACTCTGATCTTTATTATTATTGTTTTAATTCTTATAGATTTAATACTGTTTTAAGGGGGGGAGGGGTCGTTGGGTTTTGGGTATTATATATGATTCTATATGATTTTATGATTGTGAGCCGCCCTGATTGGGTTTCCAAAGGGCGGGATATAAATAAATATTATTATTATTATTATTATTATTATTATTATATTATTATTATCTCAGATTTTCATCCCATCATATGTTTGACCTGATCACGTTGCAGTACCAGCACAGAGAATGGCCTAGATCAGGGTGGGCACCGTATGAGCTTCCAGATATACTGTAGGATTGTAAATCCCAGCATTCTTCACCAGTAGCTATGATGGCTGGGGATGCTGGAAACTGCAATCCAACAATGATGCCTACTTTGATTCAAGACCTTAAATGATGGCAACTTTTTTAGAGTAAGGCTCTAGAGGAGAATCACTCCTCCTGAAGGCTTCCCAGAGAAGCAATTCTAATCAGGGTTGGCTGCTTTAAACCAGGTTGGCTTAAATCATGGTTTAAGCCAAGGTTTAAACCAGCCAACCCTCATTAGAATTGCTTGTCTTTAAACAACTTTAAACAACAACAACAACCACTCCTGTTTTTTTTTAAATTGATTATTCATATGTGTGTGTGTGTGTAGGAAGAACTTGCTGACAGTGAGAGCTGTTCAACAGTGGAACACACTCCCTCGGATATTTTGGTGGAGTCTCCTTCTTTGGAGGTCTTTAAGCAGAGGCTGGATGGCCATCTGTCAGGGATGCTTTGATTGGGAGTTCCTGCATGGCAGGGGGTTGGACTGGATGGCCCTTGTGGTCTCTTCCAACTCTGATTCTATGATTCTATATATATATATATATATATATGCACTGATCTCCCATGCAAGCAAAATCATGCTCAAAATTCTGCAACAGAGAAGCCAACCATACATGGAAAGAGAGATCCCAGAAGTCCAAGCAGCGTTCAGGAAAGGAAGAGGCACTAGGGACCACACTGCAAACATACAATGGCTAATGGAGCCCATAAAGGAATTCCAATGGCAAATCATCATGTGCTTTATAGACTATAGCAAAGCCTTTGACTGCATAGATCATGACAGTCTATGCAACACCCTTAAAGACATGGGAGTGCCAACACTTCTGATAGTCCTGATAAGGAATCTGTATTCAGGACAAGAGTTTCCATCAGTTTAACCAAAAAAAAAAAAAAGAGAGCACTTTTAAAAGAACAATTATTATCTTCAATATAATTAGTGGCCATAACATCTAAGCTTCATTTTACTGCTGATTTTTCTGATGCACTCCTATATTGGTGTAATCTTATATTCTGATATACAGGCTGCCAACTTGTCAATATAATTCCCAACGTTTTATGGGAAGATGTACATCATGCCAAAGCCTAATAACTTTGGATTGTTAGTGTCCGAAAAGCATTAAAACATGGTTGATCAAGCTTCCAAGTACATAAAATAATGGTTCACAGCAGTAATATAATAAGCAGGATTCCGGGGTGTTTTTTTCCCCATTAAAACTTTAATGCGAAAAATCTGGATTAAGGATTTTTTTTTTTTAAAGATCCCAAATGGGTTTTTTTGGTTTTAAAAATGCCTTGATTTTCCACCTGCAACCTGATTATTGAGCTAATCTCCTTCTTCTCTTCTTTTCTGTTAGAATTTAAATCCACATAGAGGCACAACTCACAAATAAACCAGCAAAAGTGAAATAGGAAAGGGGGAATGTTACAGTTCACCCAGAAGAGAAATGCTGCAAGAGAAAAATCTAATTTAAAGGGAGACAGGGACAGTAATCTAAGATGCCCAAATGGATTAGCGAGGACTAGTGCAAGAAAAATAAAAATATTTCATGTTCAACCCTATATCCAGCTCCCAATTTTGCTCAGCTATGAGAGAGCCATGTATTTATTTTATTAAAAAAATAATTTATATCCCACCTTTCTCCTTCTAGAAGATCCAAGGTGGCTTGCAAGCATTTACGGTAACAAAACTGGGTATAGTTTTGTTTTTTTGAACACTATTTCTACAAAAGTTAAAACACAATTGAATGACGGCTCAGTTTTAACAAACAAAAACACCCGCAAGGTTAAAATAAGACAATGCACAATGAAAACATATAGACTGCATCTGCACTGCAGAAATGATGCAGTTTTGATGCGGCTTTAACCGCAATGGCACAATGCTATGGAATGCTGGGATTTGTAGTTTTCTGAGATAGTTAGCCTTCTCGGTCAGAGCGCTCCAACAAACTACAAGTCCCAGAATTACATAGCATTGAGTGATGACAGTTGAAGTGTTGTCAAACAGCATTATTTCTGCAGTGTAGATGCACCCCTGAACCTATGGCAACCCCATGAATTTATTTTATTTTTATTTTTAAACACATAAACACAAATACATATAAACAACAAAACTCTGCACAGACATACAAAACAATACAAATACAAATAGACACAAACATATATCCTATCTATATTCTTTTCTTGCTTAAATAGATAATACCTGTAAATAGTTCCTTCCCAGTTAGATTTACCTTATATACAAACATAGTTTCATCTTAATTCTTAATGTAACTAACTATGATTTCTTAATGTAACTGAATTCTCCTGTATAATTCTTCATGAGCGACCCCATTAATTTCATAGGATTTTCTTAGGCAAGGAATACCCAGAGGTGGGTTTGCCAGTTTCTTCCTCTGATATATAGCAACTGGTATTTGTTGGTGGTCTCCCATCCAAGTCCAAACCAGGGCTGACCCTGCTTAGCATCCAAGATCAGATGGGATCTGGTACCTTTAGGGTATTTAGCCTTTGCCAGCCAGCAAAGCAAGAGGAGAGACAGGATTAGCCTTGCCTCCGGTGGAAGGGAGTTCCACAGGTTGGTGTGTATGTGTGTGAATTCTGGGAACTGTGATTCCAAAAAGTAACTTTTCAGGGGCCTGAGTTTGGTACTATTTGTACTGCGGTTGTCGTTGTGTGCCTCCAAGTCGTTTCCGAATTTGGCGACCCTAAGGCGAAGCCTATCACAGAGTTTTCTTGGCAAGTTTCTTCAAAGTAGGTTTGCCATTACCATCCTCTGAGGCTGAGAGAGTGTTACTCACCCAAGGTCACCTAGTGGGATTACAGTTAGAGGACCACAATAAGGAGGGAGTACAGATTCCCTTCCACAGTCACCCTCCTGATGTTTATGGATGGTTCCTGCTAGCCAAAATCTGACCCCGCTTTAACTGTTATGCCTGTGCCCTATGAAGTCCTGGGATTTGTAGTTTGCTTATTTATTTATTTCCTTTATATCCCACCTTTCTCCCAGAATGGGATTCAAAGTGGCTGACAAAGTTCAGGAGGGGACTTAGATTACTGCACAGAAAGGAACCAGAGGTTTCCCCAGCAGGGAATGCGAAGAATCCCTCCCAAACTATATATCCCAGGGATCCATAGGATGGAACAATGGGAGTTAGAATGGGATCGGGCTGCAGCATGGATTGCTTTTGTAGACACGCAACAAGATAAGACCAAAGCAGCTGGCGGCAGTGGGAAACAGACAAAAGGAAGAAGGATTTTCCGGAACTTTTGAGACAAGTGTTGCTCCGGAAATAAAACAGGATATAAGGATGCGATGATAAAGAGGAAACCCAAAGTCAATGGCGGGGGATAAAATAAGCATTTGAGACAGAAGGAGGACTCACTCATTTGGGAACTAAGGAAGGGGTATCGGGTGGGGTGCAGGGAGGGAAACGAGGGAGACACTGTATTGATCGATCGATCAATCGATCGATCGGATTGATTAGATGAGTATATTTAAATGGTTTTATAGTATTGGTTTTGTGTTTTCTTTTTAATTGCATTTTGTATTTTAACATGTTGTACCTCGCCTTGAGGAGAGGCAGGAAAGAAACAACAACAACAACAACATATTATTATTATTATTATTATTATTATTATTATTATATGAGTGTATTTTAATGATTTTATAGTATTGGTGTTTTAATTGCATTTTGTATTTTAACATGTTGTACCTCACCTTAAGCCTTGAGGAGAGGCGGGAAATAAATATTATTATTATTATTTCATTTATTTATTCTATGAGTGTATTTTTAATGGTTTTATAGTACAGGTTTTATGTTTTTTCTTTTTAATTGCATTTTGTATTTTAAATGTTGAACCTCACCTCAAGCCTTGAGGACAGGCAGGAAAATAATAATAATAATAATAATAATAATATGTATTGAATGGTTTTATACTGATTTTATGTGTTTTCTTTTTAATTGCAGTTTGTATTTTAAGACGTTGCACCTCACCTCAAGCCTTGAGGAGAGGCAGGAAAGAAATAAAAAAATATTATTATTATTATCATTATTGTATTTTAATGGTTTTATAGTATAAGTTTTGTATGTTTTCTTTTTAATTGCATTTTGTATTTTAACATGTTGCACCTCACCTAAAACCTGGAGGAGAGGCAAGAAAGAAATAATAATAATAATAATAATAAATTTCAGTGCCACCTATTTCCCAAGAAGGGACCCATGACAACTCACAAATAAAATTGTTTAAAAGATTTACAGAAATACACTTTCAAAATCATTTTAAAAACAACTGAAATCAACTAGCTAAAGAACAGCATTTAAAAACCATACAAAAGTTTTTTAAACAGGGAAGAAATGGATCAGATGGGATCAGAATTAAGAGTCTGCTCAGGAACTGCAGGGTCGCTTGTAAAATCCATAAAAATCAACTGCTTGTAATTATAAAATATTAAGTTCTGTTTATAGTCAGAGCCAGCATGTGCTAAGTGTTGGACTAGGACTCTGAGCAAGTCACACTCTCTCAGCCTCTAGGAGTCCCAACTCTAGGACAGAGTTGCCAGATGTTGGAAATACAGAAGCCGGCATTGTGGCTTCAATACTGGATGAGGATTCTGGAGACCAAGATTCGAGTAATGGCATCTTTCTACTTTTTTCCTATTAGAGTGGAAAATGTCAAATAAGTATGTTAAAGCAAAGGTTTGCAAGGCCCAATTAATCAAGATTTATTTTCAGAAAAAGAAACGTTTTAATTACAGGAAGGAAAAGGTTGGACCGGTTAGCTATTACATTATATCCTGTTTATAAAAAAACTGGTTCAAAGCACCTTGCATCATAAAGTTCAGTGGATGAAATTAAACAAAACAAAACATCAAACCCAGATCAAGAATGAAATGCGCCTTCAAAATCTTGGACACAACAGCATTCATTCTTAATGACAGGCAAATCTAATTTATTTCATTCGTATCTCATTTTTCCTCCAACGAACTTAACATGGTATGGCTTTTTTTGCTCTTCTGTACGTTTGATTCGCACAATAGCCTTTGTGAGGTAGAATAATATTCAAAATCCACAAAATAGCAATAGCTTTATTATGGTAAACCAAAACGCACATTATGCAAGCTTTCAAAGCTCCACTGGCTTCTTCATCAGCCAAAGATGTTCAAAATCAAAGAGGAGAAAGAAAAAAATATATATGACGATGTTAAGGTCACAGACCTACATTTTGTCAAGATGTTGTTGTTGTCGTTCTCTGTTAAGACAGTAAAATGGAAAACAGCTATTTCTCCACAGTCATTTAATCCAACCCTCCAGTAGATTTTGCCTTCTGTTGTCTGCTCTCCTCTCTTTCTTCTTTTAAAGCTAGTGATGTGAAGACATAAACCTAAGACTGTCTGCAAATCAAGTATTGGACTTAACAAGACTATGTGTGAAAGGGATCTAGGAGTCCTAATAGACCACAAGTTGAACTTGAGTCAACAGTGTGATGCGGCAGCCAAAAAGGCCAATGTGATTCTAAGCTGCATCAACTGAAGTATATTGTCTAGATCAAGGGAAGTAATCGTGCCACTCTATCCTGCTTTGGTCAGGCTTCACCTGGAATAATCCTGTGTCCAGTTCTAGGCACCGCAATTCAAGAAGGATATTGAGGAGCTGGGACATGTCCAAAGGAGGGCAATGAAAATGGTGAAGGGTCTGGAAACCACACCTTATGAGGAGAGCTGGGTATGTTCATCCCAGAGAAGAGACGGTTAAGAGGGGATATGATAACCCTGTTGAAGTATTTGAAGGGGTGTTATACTGAGATTGGAGCGAGCTTGTTTTCTGCTGCTCTAGAGAACAGGACCCAGAGCAATGGATACAAACTACAAGAAAAATTCTGCTGTTTCCTGCACAAAAATACACAAAAGAAATACATCCCAAACTGCAGGGGGAAGAAGACTGCAAAAATTCTGAAGATGCCAACCACAGAGGCTGGCGAAACATCAGAAAGAAACTCTTCTAGAACATGGCCCCACAGCCCGAAAAACCCACAAAAAACTATTGCAAAAATTACTTGTTGTTTCCACGCAAAACCAGATTTATCAAAGAATTGCATCCTTATTCGGCCCATCCTTACACATTTTGAGCACCAGATCAGTCTATAGACATTAATCTATGGTACGGGATTCGGATTGATTTTAATTTACTGTGATGTTTTCATGTGTTGTACGCCACCCCGATTGTGTGGCAGAGGGGCGGGATATAAATAAAAATTATTATTATTATTATTATCATCATCATCATCATTATCAATCTGGAGAGAAGGGAAAGAGAAACAGAATAAAGATGCAAAATCAGGGGTCAGAAGTGTGCAGCTTCTGGAGGTTGTTGGATTGCAACGCCCAGTAGCCCCAGCCAGTGCAGCCAATGGGTGAGGAATGCTGGGAGATGCAATCCAACCACGTCAGCTCTGCTACATGATTCCCATCCCTGGAGTGCATGTTGATTTAATTCAGATTCCATACCAAGCCGTTGTCTAGAGCCCAAAATGTACTTTGAGCTTCCTGAAGGTAAAACAGGAAACTAGCACTCCTGTATCAGGATTCTTCAAGCTCAGTGGTTCCCAAACTTTGGTCCTCCAGATGTTTTGGACTTCAGCTCCCAGAATTCCTAACTCTTGGCCAAGCTGGCTGGGACTTCTGGGAGCTGAAGTCCAAAACACCTGGAAGACTAAAGTTTGGAAATTGCTGGAAATAGCTCATCACCTTGCCTAACCTTTGGCCCTTCAGATATTTTGGACTTCAGCACCCAGAATCCTCAAGGAGCCAGGGTGGTGTAGTGGCTTGAGCATTGGACCAGGACTCTGGAGACCAAGGTTCGAACCCCAGCTTGGCCACACTCTCCTCCCACTGAAAGATTTGCACTATTTCTGGCAGTCTGCAACCCCCCTTTTGTTGTGGTGTGCCTTCAAGTCAACTCCAAGTGATGGCAACCCTATCATGGGGTGACATTCTCTCAGCCTCGAGTCACATTCTCTCAGTCTCAGAGGATGGCAAAGACTAATCCCCTCTGAAGAAACTTGCCATGAAAACCCCACGATAGGTTTGCCTTAGGTTTGCTATAAGTTGGAAACGACTTGAAGGCCCATAACAGCAACAAACCCAGAATCCCTAGCCAGCATGGCCAATGGTCAAGGATTCTGGGGGCTGAAATCCAAAACATCCTGAAGATCCAAAGCTGAGTGAATCACAGTGTTAAAAGACTGCTCTTGGGAGCGCCCTTCCAGTCTCTGGAAACTGGTCTCAATCTTCCTTCTCCCAGGTCAAGAAAATGGGTCTCCCGCTTTCCCATCCCGCCTTCCAAGAAGCAAAGCAGGGCTAAAAGAAAAGCAGAGACAGAAATGGCCAAGGCTTTGTGTTTCCAGCCCCAAACCATCGTTTGAATGGACAGCAGCTGTGCATAAAAAGGAGCCTGGGTTATTTACTGGCTTGACGGCAACCTCCCGCTGCATGAAATGTGGCTTCTGGCCAAAGTGCCCTCTTACCGCACCGCCTTGATTGTTCTCCTTGACACAGATTTCTTTTGTTTGCTGGGAAGGTGGGCACGGGACCCCCCTCCCCATTTCCCCCTCTTTCTGAAATATCTTTGTTGCAACAATAGGGAAGCAGCTGAGACAAACACAGAGCGAGCGGAGAGATGCATGGCAGAGACGTGAGGAGCCGAGCATCCTTTGCGAGGGAGAGTGCCCAAGTAGGTCATGGCATTTCCATGGTAAAAAGAAAAATGGGGACATTGCACGGAAGGTACAGTACCATCCGAAACCCACCAAATGGTGCTACCTTGAATCGGCCAACCAAAATGCACAACATACACAATGCAAGCTTTGCGCATGCATTTTGTGCACTGCGGTTGGCCAATTAAAGGTGTCACTGTTTGGTGGGTTTGGGGTGTTATTGTACTTTGCTATATGGTCATAGAATCATAGAATCATAGAATCATAGAGTTGGAAGAGACCCCAAGGGCCATCCAGTCCAACCCCCTGCCATGCAGGAACTCCCAATCAAAGCATCCCTGACAGATGGCCAGCCAGCCTCTGCTTAAAGACCTCCAAGGAAGGAGACTCCGCTACTCTCCGAGGGTCAACGCAGATACCCTTGGATATGTTGCAAGGAAGGGTGAAGGATGAGCAATAAGCGACAGGAGTGGCAATGATCGGAGGGTCCAGGTTGGCAGATGTCACCAAATTAGGAGGAGTAGCTAAGACCCCAGAGGAGGGGATCAGAATTCAAAATGACCTGAATAGATTAGAAAGCTGGGCCAAAGCTAACAAAATGAATTTCAACACAGAGAAATGTAAGGTACTTCACTTAGGGCAAAAAAGTGAAATGCATAGATATAGGATGGGGGACACCTGGCTTAAGGAGACTACATGTGAAGGGATCTAGGAGTCCTAGTGGACCACAAGTTGAACATGAGTCAACAGTGTGATGCAGCAGCTAAAAAGGCCAATGTGATTCTAGGCTATATCAATAGATGTAAAGTGTCTAGATCAAGAGAAGTAATAGTACCACTCTATTCCACTTTGGTCAGGCCTCACCTGGAATAATGCTGGGTCCAGTTCTGGGCACCACAATTCAAAAAGGATGTGGAGAAACTGGAGCATTTCCAAAGCAGGGCGGCTAAAATAGTGAAGGGCCTGGAAACCATGAATCCCTATGAAGAACGACTTAGGGAACTGGGTATATTTAGTCTGGAGAAGAGACGGTTAAGAGGTGATATGGTAGCCCTGTTTAAGTATTTGAAGGGGTGTCATACTGAGGAGGGAGCAAGCTTTGTTTCTGATGCTCCAGAGATTAGGGCACAAAACAATGGATTCAAACTACAGGAAAAGAGATTCCACCTCAACATTGGGAAGAACTTCCTGACAGTAAGAGCTGTTCAACAGTGGATCACACTTCTTCAGAGAGTAGTGGAGTCTCCTTCTTTGGAGGTCTTTAAACAGAGGCTGGATGTCCATCTGTCAGGGATGCTTTGAAAGTGAGTTCCTGCATGGCAGAATGGGGTTGGACTTAATGACCCTTGTGGTCTCTTCCAACTCTAGGGTTCTGTGATTCCATCATAATCCCCAATCCTTGGTGTATGGTGCGGGGATGATGGGAGTCAGAATCCAAAACGGCTGGAGGACTAACAGTTGTCTACCGTTGCTCTTCCCCCCACAATCTTTCCAAATTTAGTTCGCCACCTTTTTTTTTTATTCGGCAAAATACTTTCATCCCTTAGTCTCAGCTGTAACTGAGGTACCTAACAGCATTCTTTTTGAAGCCTATTAAATATTTAAAATAAAAGAAATCATTGAGAGCCCCAATCAAGCAGTTAAGAGAGAAAAGCAATTACACTGCCCACCTGTTTCGACTTAGAAAATGGAGTCGTAGGTAATGTGGAAAACTTCACACCCCTCCAAGAGTCACAAGATAAAAAGGGCAGATGGATACCAAGCGTGTCCCTCTTTGTGTGTATTATTTGGATATTTATGGTTTGCATAACCCAGGTTCCCTGCGCTGTCATTCTGGGCTCTGCTTTGAATACAGTTCAACAATTACTCTGGGTGCATCTACACCATAGAAATAATGCAGTTTGACACCACTTTAACTGCCATGGCTCCATCCTCCAGAATCCTGGGATCTGTAGTTTTGTTGAGACACCAGCACCCTTGGGCAGAGAAGGCTAAAGACCTTGCAAAACTACAAATCCCAGGATTCCATAGGATGGAGCTACATCAATGTCAAACTGCATTATTTCTATAGTGTAGATGCACCTTCTGATGGGGAGAGAATAAGAGACAACAATGTACTGTACTGTTTTGTATTATTATTATTATTATTATTATTATTATTATTATTATTACGTTCTTTCCCCAGAACTGGGACCCAGAGTGGCTCACAATATTGGGCAACCATTGGGTGGTATATGAATAAATATTATTATTATTATTATTATTATTATTATTATTAGATATTAAAAGAACAATGCAATTAAAAATATAGAAAAGTGGTACATTAAAATAGGATCAAACTGTTACAATATTAAAATAGATTGCTTATTACTCTACTGTTTAAAAACAATTTTGTACTGTTTCAATTGTATCATTTTTCAGTGCTTTTATCTTCTTAACTACATTTATTCATTTAATACATAATGGGTGTATTTTTTTTTAAATTGTAACCTGCTTTGAGTTCCAAAGCAGGATATAAATGAATACCATAATATAATAATAACAACAACGAACCCTCCTTTTTGCAGCAAAAGAAGCTTGGGATTCTGGGATTCATAATTTTGTGAGAGTTTTAGCCTTCTCGGTCAGAGAGCTCTGGTGCCACAACAAACTACAAATCCCAGGGCTCCACAGCATTAAGCCATGGCAAGTTACAGTGGTATCAAACTGCATTATTTCTGCAGTGCAGATGCACCCTTGTTTAGTTTTCGGTGGATGTGAGCTTCCATGTGAGTGTAAAATCTGCTGTGGATTTCAGTCCGAACTTCAGAGGAGCGTCACTGTAGAATCCCTTCCAGAAGTTGGAAAAGTTTTGATTTATTTAAAAGTTTATTTCATAGTTTAATAAACTATGAAGAAACTAATGGAAGTTTAGTCCCTTTCACATCAAAGCCTGGGGGCTGGGAAAGTTTTTTGGGAGTCCACATCTCCTCAAATTCCCCCACCCAAGGATGCTGGGGGTTGTAGTCTCCCAAATAACTTTTCAAACTTGTGGTTTAAGTTCTCTCTGCTTCAGACTGACTTATGCTGAGACATCCAATTGGAGATTTATAGACTTCACTTCAGGAAGGATTGTGTCAGCCTCACTATTCTTAAATCTATCCATGAGATCACATTGCTTTCCTCCAGAGGAAATGAGCACTACATGCCCCAAAACAATAAGCACCACCAAATAAAAATGCAGGTGCCAGAAAAGAGCAGACAATATATACGGTATATATATTACGTACCATCAAGTCTCAGCGGTTCCAATTACACAGGGCTTTGCATTCGTCGGAAGCAGGGAGACTGCAGAGGGCAAGGAAAGGGAGAGGACCTGAAAGGTTCAGGCTCCCTTTGAGAAGAAGATAAAAATAGATTATGTACTTAAATAAGTACATAGCGAGATCAAGGAGTCAGCATTTAGTTTTTGTTTTTTGGCTGGCAGGAAGGAAGCGGAGAGTGTCATACAGCACCGGTTTGGGCACAGGTCCAAATTTGGCACTAGTACTTGGACTACATTGTATTGGTTTGAGTGTTGAACTGCGACTCTAAAGACCAGGGTTCGAATCCCGGCTCAGCCACGTAAACTTACTGGGTGACCTTGGGCACATCACACTCTCTCAGCCTCAGAGGATGGCAATGGCAACCCCCCTCTGAAGAAACGTGTCAAGAAAACCCCATGATAGGTTTACATTAGGGTCGCCATAAGTCAGAAACAGCTTGAAGGCACACAACAACAACAGCAACAGCAACCTTGGACTACATTTAAACAACTGGCCAAGATGGAGGAAATGGAGTGTACCTACACTTAACAAGTTGCGTAGTGGTTGTGCTTCCCCATCTTGTAAGGGAATAGTGTAGTTGTGCAACCAGTACATTATGTGTCCGCAATGCGCAGAATTCAGTTGTACACAGAATATGCAGTGCACACTTGCAGTGGCACCGCATGTGCATCTATGGTCCAAAACACACTGCAGAAACAATCCAGTTGGAGACTGCTTTAACTGCCCTGGCTCAATGCTATGAAATTCTGGGATTTGCAGTTTTGTGGGACATTTAGCCTTCTCTGTCAGAGAGCTCTGGTGCCACAATAAACTACAATTCCCAGGATTCCCTAGCACTGAGCCAGGGCAGTTTAAGCAGTCTCAAACTGGATTATTTCTGCACTATTTGGGACCAGTGTTTCCACAACCATGACTTGAATGCAGATGCTTTGTAACCTTCCATAGGAGAACTCATGCATGCATTGGACTTCAACTGGATTTCAGCCAAGAAAGAAAAAACTTGACAAGAGTTTGGAATCGTGGCCTTTGGAGGACTAGATCTCCTGGGTGATTCTGAAGGCTGTAATCCAAAAAAGGTAACTTTTCCATCCTCTGGGTGGACATCTGTCAAGGATGCGGACATGGCAAGCAAGATGCTTGTATTAAGTGGGAGGTTTGATCAGAGTTTCCACCAACTTTAAGACTCACATAAAAGACATTTGCACGAATGGCTTTAAAACCCACATGATAGGAAGGATTTTTTTTTTTTTAAAAAAAAGGTATCTTTGCAAATGTATGCAAAGAATGATGATTGGGAATTCCTGCATGGCAGGGGGGTTGGACTGGATGGCCCTTGTGGTCTCTTCCAACTCTATAATTCTATGATTCTATGATTCTATAGGTTTGCACTTTAGGATCTCGTCTTAAGTCGGAAACAACTTGGAGGCACACAACAACTACGTAGCTCTTTCATGGCTGCCCTTCCCAATCCCAGTCTTTTTCTGATTTCTTGACTGTATCTCCGTCCTGATCAATATTTGATCTAAGGTATGGGAAATCTTTGACTGTTTCAAGTTTCCCACCATCTAAGGAATTCCTGTACATCACAGATCCCCAAACTTTGGTTCCCCAAAGTGTTTTGGATTTCAGCTCCCACAAGTCCCAGCCACCATGGCCAATGTCCAGGGATCCTGGGAGTTGAAGTCCAAAGCACCTGGAGGACCAAAATATGGGAATTGCATTTCTTTCATGGTCATTATTTTTGTTTTCTTATTGTCCAACATTAAGCCTGCCTTCACACTTTCTTTAAAGATTTAGGGCCTTTGCAGATTGCCAGAAATAATGCCGTTTCAGTCCACTTTAACTGCCCTGGCTCAATACTAGGGAATCATGGGAACTGTAGTTTATTGTGGCACCAGAGCTCTCTGACAGAGAAGGCTCAATGTCTCAGGAAAAACTACAGTTCCCATGATTCCCTAGCACTGAGCCAGGGCAGTTAAAGTGGACTGAAGCTGCATTATTTCTGGCAGTCTGCAAAGGCCCATAGCTGTGTTAGTCTGTAGAATCAGTATGCAGAGAGAGAGATCTTGTAGCACTTTTGAGACTAACTAAAGAAAGAAGTTGGCAGCATGAGCTTTCCTAGACTAAAGTCTATTTCCAAATGCATCTGAGAAAGTAGACTCAAGTCAATGAAAGCTCATGCTACCAACTTCTTTCTTTCACTTAGGGGGGTTGCAGACTGCCAGAAATAGTGTGAATTCAGTCCACTTTTAGGGTTAGGGTTAGTGCTAGGGAATCATGGGAACTGTTATTTTTCTGAGACATTGAGCCTTCTCTGTCAGACAACTCTGATGCCACAATAAAATACAGTTCCCATGGTTCCCTAACTCTAACCCTAACCCTAAAAGTGGACTGAATTCACACTATTTCTGGCAGTCTGCAACCCCCCTTAGGGCCTTTGCAGACTGCCAGAAATAGTGCAAATTGAGTCCACTTTTAGGGTTAGGGTTAGTGCTACGGAATCATGGGAATTGTTTGTTGTTGTTTTTTCTGAGACATTGAGCCTTCTCTGTCAGAGAGCTCTGGTGCCACAATGAAATACAGTTCCCATGATTCCCTAACCCTTAAAGTGGACTCAATTTGCACTATTTCTAGCAGTCTGCAAAGGCCCAGAGCAGGGGTCGGCAACCTTTCCCCTTTAAGGGCCGAGGGACTTCAGCTCCCAGAAGCCTCAGCCATGTAGGCCAATAGTCCCATGTTGGCCAATAGCTCCTGGGATTCTGGGAGCTGAAGTCCCTCGGCCCTTAAAGGGGAAAGGTTGCCTACCCCTAGCCCAGAGTCTCAAAGGTGCTACAAGATCGCTCTACATACTGGTTCACACTTTCTTGTTTGACTTTCTTTACCAATTGTTCCAAGTCTATGATGTTTTCTGTTAGTAATATGGTGTCGTCTGCATATCTTAGATTGTTGATGTTCCTTCCTCCGGTCTCCACTCCTCCTTCTTCTGAGTCTCAGCCTGCTCTGCATACGATATTTTCTGCAAACAGGTTGAACTAATATGGTGACAGAAAGCAGCCTTGCCTGACCCCTTTTCCAATTGGGAGCCATTCTGTTTCTCCGTCTTCTGTTCTATTTGCAGTCTCCTCTTGTCCTGAGTAGAGGTTATGCATAAAGACAACCAAATGTTGTGGCAATATATATATATATATATATATATATATATATATATATATATCACCAAGGTATTAAATGAGACCCTTCAAGGAGAAAGAGGTGACAGAATTGCTTGGTATCCAAACAGAGCTTGGAAGAAGGAGCGGACAGAGCAGCAGCAGATGCTGCATTGCAGATAAACCAGGCAAGAACATTTTACCTGTTGCAAGATTACAGCTAAAGAGAGACTCTCCTGAAAACAGTGAGAGAGAAATGATTTGCGAGGGGGAAGATACTCTAATTTCCAGCCATGCTGTGTTTCCTTGCTGTTTCACCTAAAGCTTGGGAAAGTTACTTTTTTGGTGACTGTAAATCTCAGCATCCCCCACTCAGCATGCCCATGCTAGCTGGGAGTATTGTAGAAAGTGTGTCCTTCCCCAGCAGTAACTTTTTCCAGCTCTGTGCTTCACACAGGAGTCCTTTACTTCAACCTCCTCTAACCTAGAGCCCCCCAGATGTGTCGGACTACAACTCCAATCATCCCATACTTGTGTATCTGAGTCCAAGAATGAGGAGAAATAGGAGCAGAAGATTCCCCCCCCCCAATAGTTGGCTGGTTTCAGAGTATGCAAAGTGTGGCCATTTAGAAATTGCTGGATTGCAATTCTCATTAGCAAAGCCAGAGGTGAGCGATGCTGGGATTTACAGTCCAGCAACATCTGGAGCGCTTTGTCCATCCCTGATTCAAATGACAAGAAAAGAATAATAGAATCATAGAGTTGGAAGAGACCACAAGGGTCATCCAGTCCAACCCCATTCTGCCATGCAGGAGATTCCACCTAGACATGAGGATGAACTTCTTGACTGCTAAGAACTACATATTTGACAGAGAAAGTGTCTCAGAGGATGGTGGACTCTCCTCCTCTGGGGGTCTTTCTCAAAAGGTTGGATGAGTATCTCTCTGGAGTGCTGTAGCTGTGTATTCCTGCATGGCAGGGGTTGGAACTAGAAGGCCCTTGGGGTCCCTTCCAACTCTAGGATCTCATGAATGTTATGACCCAAGAGCATTTCTGCTTCTGTGGAGTTCTCCAGACAGACACTGGATGGACATCTTTTAGAAGTGCTGTAATTTCCATTCCATAACCTTTATTAGGCATCTCATAATCAATATACAACGAACAATACTATATAAAATTTAACTAAGATAATTAACATGAATACGTTAAAATTACCATCATTAAATCATCTAACACTGCACTCTAACCACTATTTAATTTATGCCAGATTTTTGTTGCCTCCATTAGAAAATTGGCCATTAAACATGTAATCTGTACATTACAATCCTCCAATAAATGTACTAAAGTTATATCGGTTAAGCAGTAATTCAATTCCGTTAATTTCTTTAACAGTTTCGCTCTAGGTTTTTGATACAACGGGCAAAGAAATGTAATATGTTGAAGAGTATCTGGAGATAGATCACAATTGCACATTCGATTTGTTGTAATTTTATAATCTTGCATGGCAGGGGTTGGAGTAGATGACTCCTGGGGTCCCTTCTAACTCTGTGTTTCCAAGGTCCTACAATATGCAAGGACGTAGCCCCGATGCTTCCTGCTTCTTAGATGGCCCATCTTACGAAACTCCTTTTTAATTCTGCAGGCAGTTCTCCGGCAGATATTTGGAACAGCTTGACCCGGGTTGCCTTTACTGTAAGAGCCTCCGCGGCAAGCGAATGAGGCAGGCCTTCCTTGCTCAAAGGGAGAAGAAGAGAAGCAGATGCAAAACAGAGAGTCGAGGGAGGAATGCCCAGAATGCATACCACAATAAAGCATGCAGCCCATTGCTCAAGAGGGTGTTGCTCTTTCGATCAAGTCACCGCAGGCTTTCTAGGCACCCATCAGACTCCCTCAGCACAAGGATGGGACCGCTAGGAAGACGATCCATTGGTAAAAACTCACACACACTCGCATTCACACTCACACTCACACACCAGCAAGCTGTAGAACAGGCCTTTGTGTCAGACTACAACTCCCATCCTGCTGCCTGGGGTGAAGAGAGTTGTAGTCCAACAAGGGATGCTATGTTCCCCCTGGTTGGTAAGAAAGACTTACCCCAAGATTTACTGTAGAAGTAAATCTTGAGGTGAGAATTCTGTGCACCTCCATATGATGTTAGCACATACCAACAAATCCTCACCAGCACAGCCAATGGTGAGGGATGCTGGGAGCTGCAGTCCAGGGATACCTGGAGGGTTGAAGTAATCCCACCCTCCCAGCTAATGGATTCACCATTGTTTTGGGTCTTCACGTTTCACAGCCAGCCAGATGGATGGATGGAGAGTTTTGATTTCAGAATGATCCTCAAACTATTCTGGGACTAGAAGTCCCAGCTGCTCGAGGAAACACATCCAATGGTGAGGAATGCTGGGAGATCAAGTCCAAAAACATCTGGAGGAGTGAATGATTCCCACCTTTGCTCCACCATCACAATCAGCGCCATTACTGAGGCATGTTTATGTGTGCCTGTCTCCCCAATTCCAGCCCTCCTTCTCCTTTCGGTTTTATGAATTTCCAACTTATGCTGATCCTAAATAACACAGAATTTTCTTGGCAAGATTTCTTAAGCAGGAATATGCAAAGGGATCTTGCAGCACCTTTGAGGTTAACTGCATAGAAGATGTTGGAGCATAAACTTTTGGAGACTTGGGGCCTTTGCAGATTGCCAGAAATAGTGCAAATTGAGTCCACGTTAACTGCCCTGACTCAGTGCAAGGAATCATGGGAACTGTTGTTTATTGTGGCACCAGAGCTCTCTGACAGAGAAGGCTCAATGTCCCAGAAAAAAATACAATTCCCATGATTCCCTAGCACTGAGCCAGGGCAGTTAAAGTGGATTCAATTTGCACTATTTCTGGCAGTCTGCAAAGGCCCTTGGTCAACTTCCTCTGAGTCATGGAGTAAATTGGTCCTCCCAGACACCATTTTACTCCATGCATCTGAGGAAGTAGGCCAAGTCTACGAAAGTTTTGGGGCTTCCTGGGCACCAGTTTACTCCATGCATCTGAGGAAGTAGAACTGGTCTACAAAAGCCTTGGTCCTCCCTGGGCACCAGTTTGCTCCATGACTCCGAAGTAGTAGACCAAGCCTACGAAAGCTTTGCTGCGTCCTAGGCACCAGTTTACTCTATGCATCTGAGGAAGTAGACCATGTCTAAAAAAGCCTATGCTACAACTTCTTTCACACAGTTAATCTCAAAGGTGCTACAAAATCCCTCTGCACGTTGATATTCCAGACTAACATGGCTATCGGCCTTTGCAGACTGCCAGAAATAGTGCAAGTTGAGTCCACTTTAAATTGAGGCACAGCCCTGGCTCAGTGCTAGGGAATCATGGGAATTGTATTTTTTTCTAAGACATTGAACCTTCTCTGTCAGAGAGCTCTGGTGCCACAATAAATTACAGTTCCCATAATTCCCTAGCACTGAGCCAGGGCAGTGCCTCAATTTAAAGTGGACTCAATTTGCACTATTTCTGGCAGTCTGCAAAGGCTTTATGTTTCTGAATTTTGCAGCAGGAGGTTTGCCGGAGGCTGAGAGAGTGTGACTGGAGAGCTGCCATGGCCAAGTGGGGCTTTGAACCCTAGCCCCAGAGTTGTACTCCAATGCTCAAACTTCTACACTCCGCTGGCTCCCTAAATTGACGTTGACTTAACAGAAATTAAGAACAATGGGGTGGGGAAGATGTCATTTCTTGCTCTTGACGCCAAAGCAATCCACTAACTACTACAGAAACAATCTTCCCCATCTGAGCAAAGCAAAATATGTAGATCTACTTGATCTGCCTTCTCTTTGCCAACCACCGTGACAGACTTTGCCCGTCCTCTGTGCATAATTTGGATTTTTAGAGAGGGAGGGCAGTTTTGGCTCATTTTCTCCACGGACTTCAGCAACATGTTTCCAGGAAGAGAGCGATGATGTTCTCGCATGCCCTGTCATTTACTGGCTTGCAAAACTAAACATTCCTCCCAAAAACCACTTCACAGAGGCTTTTTCCTACCAACATCCCATCAGGGCAGCCTCTCATTTTCTCAATTTCTCCTTCCGCCAGACAGCCAAGGTTGCAGAACAAACCAAGGAATAGGTGATACCCTGGTTTGTAAGAAATTTCCATATTTTGGGACAGAAAGCTGGACGCTGATGAAAGCACACGGGAAGAGAATCAACTCATTTAAGGTCTGGGGCTGGGGGAGAGATCTGCGGATACTCTGGGGAGTTAAAAAGACCAACGAATGGATCTTTGGGTGCATCTACACTGTAGAAATAATCCAGTTTGACACCACTTTAAGTGCCATGGCTCCATCCAACAACCCTAGGATCTGGAGTTTGGTGAGGCCCCAGCACTCATTGTCAGAGAAGGCTAAAGATCTTGGAAAACTACAAATCCCAGGAGTCCACAGGATGGAGCCACAGCCCTTAAAGTGGTGTCAAACTGCATTCGTTAGATGCACCCCAGATGAGAAGGCATCTGGTGCCTTTACTTGACAGCAAACAAGAACAACCACCAAAAACATCTGTGGTTATAGCCAAAGAGTTTGTTTTTTTGGGCAATCTCCCATTCAAAGGGTCACCATATGTCAAAGTCGGCTTGACAGCAAATAACCAAAGTCGGCTTGATAGTAAATCTCCAAATATCATAGCCTGGCTTAGACACTTGTTTTTTTCCACCTAGAAGTGTTTAACTTCAGACTTTAGTCTGGATACTTTCCTTGGAAAGGATGTAACAACTATAACTTCCTTCTCCCATCAGTCAAAATACCTGCCTTCATTTCTATCTAAGCTCCATTCTCAGTCTGCAAGGCTTCCTTCCAAATGTGGAAATTTTAATCTTAGGGGCTACAACACCTTGATTTCTCAGTGTCTCACTGGGAAGATATTCCAGGAGTTGTAGCTTTCAACTTGTTTCTGAGTAAGTGACCACAGGATGCCCATATAGGACCCCATAGGATCTCGAGGACAAAGATTAAGGACCCTTTCACACCACACCATTATAGCGCTGTGATTCCACTTCAACTGCCATGGCTCCATCCTATGGAATCTTGGGATTTCTAGTTTAGGGAGGAATACTGAGAATTTTAAATATTTTAAACAGAACGGATGTGAGAGCTGGGCAGCGAAGAAAGCAAATAGGAAGAAAATGAACTCATCTTGAGATGTGGAGCTGGAGAAGAGGGTTAAGGATACCGTGGATGGCCAAGAAGTCAAACAAACGGATCTTGGAGCAGATCAAGCCTGAACTATCCCTGGAAGATGAGATGATCAAGTTAAGGCTATCGTATTTTGGTCACGTCATGAGAAAGAATGACTCACTGGAAGAGACAATAATGCTAGGAAAGGTGGAGAGATGTAGAAAGAGAGGAAGACTTCATGCTTGATGGATGGACTCTCTTAAGTTGGTCATGGGCCTGAGTTTGCAGGACCTAAGCAAATTCTCTTGGCCATATGAGGACCGGGACAAAGGGCAGTCAAATTTAAACTCCATTAGCAGTAGTAAAGTAACTTCTCTTGGGATCCAGGCTATCTTGATCCTTTGCAAAGCCCTAACCCTTTACTTACTGTTGTTAACCGCCTTCGAGTCAACCTTGACTCATGGAGACCCTGTGGATGAGGCATCTCCAAGAGTCCCTGTCCTCCTCTGCTCTGCTCAGGTCCTGCAAATTCATACTTGTGACCTCCTTAATAGAGTCCAACCATCTAGCATGTGGTCTTTCTTTCTCCTGTCCTCCACCTTTCCTAGCATTATTGTCTTTTCTAGTGATCCATGCCTTCTCACAATATGGCCAAGGTATGACAGCCTCCATTTGATCCTCTTAAGCAGAGGCTGGATTAAGCAGAGGCTGGACGGCCATCTGTCGGGGATGCTTTGATTGGGAGTTCCTGCATGGCAGGGGGGTTGGACTGGATGGCCCTTGTGGTCTCTTCCAACTCTATGATTCTATGATTCTCTTGGCTTCCAAGGAGAGTTCAGGCTTGATCTGTTCAAAGACCACCATTTGTCTTTTTGGCTGTCCGCAGCATCCTCAGCACTCTTTTCCAGCACCACATCTCCAACGAACATTTTCAGGGCTAGCCCTGTTGGCCATATAGCAAAATACAATAACATCCCAAATCCACAAAACAGTGATACCTTTAACAGGCCAACCAAAATGCACAAAAATGCACATGATGCAAGGGGAGCTCCGAAAGTTTGCATCATGTGCGTTTGGGCATTTTGGTTGTCCAATTAAAGGTATCACTGTTTTATGGATTTGGGATGTTATTGTACATCTCAAATGAATTAACTGTCTGCCTATCCACTTTCTTCACTGTGTAACTATTACATCTGTACATGATGATGGGAAACACAGCGGCTTGGACAATCCTCTTTCGTTTTCAGTCTCATATGCCCCTTTTTTTAAGCCACGAGAAAACAGTAAAACTGTAGCTAGGAATAGTTTTTTGTGAGTTTTGGGGGCTGTGAGGCCGTGTTCTAGAAGAATGTATTCTTGACATTTCGCCTGCATCTGTGGCTGGCATCTTCAGAGAATGGTGGCATGGAGGTGTGTGGGGTATATATATACTGTGAGACCCTTGGTATACCCCACACACCTCCATGCCACCATTCTCTGAAGATGCCAGCCACAGATGCAGGCAAAATGTGAGAATACATTCTTCTAGAACAGGGGTAGGCAACCTTTCCCCTTTAAGGGCCGAGGGACTTCAGCTCCCAGAATCCCAGGAGCTATTGGCCAACATGGGACTATTATAGGCCAACATGGCTGAGGCTTCTGGGAGCTGAAGTCCCTCGGCCCTTAAAGGGGAAAGGTTGCCTACCCCTGTTCTAGAACATGGTCTCACAGCCCCAAAACCCCACAAAAACCTATGGATGCCGGCAGTGAAAGCCTTCGACTTCACATTGTAGCTGGGAAGTTTGCAAACAGCGAGGGAGACTGAAGAAACTCCCTTCCCCGTTTGGTCTCCTATTTTCCAAGGCCCTGTTTCCAGAGCTTGCTGCCAACTGAGCAGACAGTATGGAAACTCACAAGCCAGGAGAGCCCCAGCTTCCTTTTATGCAACCCAAACAAAAGCCAATTTCCAGATTTTGGCCAGCTCTGCTGACCGGCGGTCGGACTGCTTTTGATTACTTCATTATAACTTTAAAGTTGCTCCTTTCAGACACAAAGCATCTGACCCAGTTCTTCCTCTATGACTCACATAGCCCTCCAAATGTTGTTGGAATGCAGCGCCCAGCATTCCTTGCCATTGGCTATGCTGACTAAGACTGCTGGGACTTGCAGTCCAACAAGATCTGGACAGACACATGATTCCCACTTTATAAAACCGGACAAAGGGGTAGAGCTTGGGAACATCACTTTTTGGACTATAGCTCTCCCAAATATAATACCAGGTAGGGTATTATAATAACTGTTGTTGTTATTGTTGTTGTTGCATTGTTATTTTGTTGTTGTGTGAGTTCAAGTCGTTTCCAACGTATGGCAACCCTAAGGTGAACCTATCATGGGGTTTCCTGGGGCTGAGAGGGTGTGACAAGGTCACCCCGTGGGTCTTCATGGCTGAGCTGGGATTCGAACCCTGATCTCAAGTCATAGTCCAACGCTCAAACCACTACACCACCCTTCAAGTTATTTGCAACTCACAGCAATCCTAAGGTGAACTTATTACAATGCTTTTTTTGGAAAGATTTATTCACAAGGGGGTTGCCATTGCTAAACTGTTTTAACTGGTTTTAGACTGCCTTCTCTTAAGTGATAAATGGTTTTAGATGCTTTCAGTCTTATAAAATTATTTGCATTGGAGACCCTGGTGGGTCAAGAGGCGATAAAGAAATTAATGCTTTAAATAAATAAATGGTTATTGTTTTAAGGTGTTCTCTACTGATTTTATGGCACCTGAGATCTTCCAACAGAGAGTGAGATAAAAATATTTTAAATAGTCCAAAATGTCATTTTTCTCATAAACTCTGACCAGGGGATGTTGGCAACACATTGGTAAATCCAACTGATTCCATTTGATTGTTCTAGTATCATTGGGATTTGCCCTAGGAATCAAGCCATTATTTCTGCAAGCACAAGATAGAGGCTAGATTGTGTAGGACTTGGCTTCACGGGGTTAAAGGGTTTAGTGGTGGAACTAGAGCTCCCAGCTGGCAAGGACCATGATTAAATATTGGCAGGGATGTCATGAGAGCAGGGTGGCATAGTGGTTTAAGCACTGGACTATGACTCTGGAGAACAGGGTTCGATTCCTAGCTCAGCCATGAAGCACACTGGGTGACCTTGGTCAAGTCACATTCTCTCAGCCTCAGAGGATGGCCATGACAAACCCGCTCTGAACACATCTTGCCAAGAAAACCCTATGGTGTTTTTTTTTAGGGTTGTCATAAGTCAGAAATAACTTGAAGGCATACAATAACAACAACAACAACAACAACAACAACAACAACAACAACATGCAGAAGATAACAGGCTTGTTTTCTGCTGTTCCAGAGTTGAGAAAATGAATTCAAACTGCAGAAAAGGAGATTTCATTAAAAATCTGAACATTACAAAGAGAATGATGGAGAATGGAATGGACTGCTTTGGAGCAGTGGTTCCCAAACTCTGGTCCTCCAGATATTTTGGACTTCAGCTCCCAGAAACCCTAGCCATCTTGACCAACAGTCTGGAATTCTGGGAGCTGAAGTCCAAAACATCTGGAGAGCCAAAACTACTGCAGCTTGGAGGGTGGTGGAGTCTCCTTCTTTGGAGATCTTTAAAAAGAGACCGGATGGACATCTTCCAGGGGTGTTTTAGTTGTGTTTTCCTGCATGGCAGAATGGGGCTGGATTGGATGACCCTTGGGGTCCCTTCATTGACCCTCTTCTCCATTCCTCAGGGCCAGGGAGAGGAATCACAGGGCAAGAGTGCTGCGTTGAAAATTGTGTCCATGCATGTGTATTGTCCTCATTTATTAGAGATACAGTGGGCCCTTAGTTTCTGCTGGGGTTTGGTTCCAGGATTTGCTGCAGATTCCAAAATATAGTGGATCCTTGTTATCCACTGGGATTTGGGTCAGGATCCCCCATGGATACCAAAATCCATGGATACTCTAGTCTTGTTAAATATAATGGCATAGCAAAATGATGTCCTATAATATGGAAAATCAAGGTTTGCTATTTGGAATTTATACTTTTAAAAAAATATATTTTCAAGCTGTGGATGCTTGAATTTGTGGATAAAAAAACAACCTGTGGATAAGGAGGGCCAGCTGCATCAACCACCAAAACCAACTGGATGAACCTGGACACTCTTTCTCAGCCTCAGAAGGTGGCAATGGTCAACCTCCTCTGAATAAAAGTTGTCAAGAAACCCCTATTTTTTTACAGTCAGTGTAGTGTAGTGGATTGACCAATGGACTCTGGGTGTCCAGGGTTCAAATCTCTGCTCGACCATGGAGACCTATACTGGGTGACCATATGAAAGTCACACTCTCTCAGCCTTCTGATCAGATCTTGCCAAGCAAACGCCATGATAGGGTCATCATAAGCTGGAAGCCACTTGAAGGCACACAACAACCACAACAGCAAGGTCTTGGGACCTTGAGAAAGGGATTGAAGTCAATGTTGGGGGACATATAGTCCTCTTGACGCTCTTGCACTGCAGCTCTGGGAAGCCCCAGCTAGCATAACCAATGTAGAAGGATGATGGGAGCTGTAGTGCAATATCTGGAAGGCCACACAAAATGTTCAGGACTGCAGCTGAGCTGTGCGTTAGCCCACGGCTGACATGGATGGAGCACCAGGGTCCTTTTGCACTGATACAACTCCCATCTTGGCCATGAGAATCCACTGGGTGACCTTGGGCAAGCCACACTCTCTCAGCCTCAGAGGACGGCAATGGAAAACTCCTTCTGAAGAAACTTGCCAAGAAAAACCCATGATATGGTTGCAATAAGTCGGAAATGACTGAAAAGCCTGCTGCCTTTTCTCTCAAACTGGGATTCAAGGCATTTTGCAAATTAAAACCAAAATACAGTTGAAACACACAGAAGATCATCGTCAAAATGGCATTCCTACGGTCAATAACATTCAAAGCCATTTAAAGCATGCAATTAAAAATAATAAAACACCAATTTAAAAGCAATATGGTTAAAAACAGTAAAAGAAAAAGGGAAAGTATAGAACAGTGTGGTGTAGTGGTTTGAGTGTAGTGTTTGGACTATGACTCTGGAGACTAGGGTTCGAATCCCAGCTCGGTCAGGCAAACCCACTGAGCTACCGTGGGCAAGTCACACTCTCTCAGCCTCAGATGACGACAATGGCAAACCCCCCTCTGACAAAACTTGCCAAGAAATGATTCGAAGGCACGCAACAGCAAAACCTAAAAGCTCTTTCTTTAAAAACATCTCGTTCTCAAAATCCTGTAGGAAGAAAAGAAATCTTTGCCCGCGGATGGAAAAGAGTTATGACCAGATGTCATAACTGCAAAAGAGGCACCGCAAAATGTAGGACATTCAAGGGGGGGGAAACGTAGGACGTTGCAAAATCAAACCTAAAAACACTCATATATAAAGATAAATTCATGCTCAAATTTTGTAAGCTTTGGGGCATCATTTTCTTTTTCTTCATCCTTTAGAAGATCCTTTTATCCATGGGTCATATCAAAATCCGTAATTTTGGCCGCAAAACATGCCCTTGACTTATACATGAGGTTGACTTGCAATCTAATATATATGGTACATATACTGTATTTTATTATCCTTTTTTATTTTTATTTCATTATCCAACCCTACCCATCCTATCCTCCTATTTGCAGCAAGGACAGGCCACCACCTCGATGTATTTCTCAAAGGAGGACAGCAAATGGGCTTTGTAGTCCTGCTCCAAATGGAGGACTTTTGGAATGCCTCCTGGACAGAAGGTTGGAATGGAGGACATGTCCTGGAAAAGGAGGACGCCTGGTGACCCTGTAAGGAGGGAATTTTAGAGGTTGCAGCTTCTCTTTGCACTTTGGTCCAAGTCCCTCTGGCTCAAAGGCCTTCTTCCTTGTGATTTATAGACCGAAGAGGCCTCTGGGTCTCCTTCATACTTGGCTGCCTCCCATTGCACACATTTTTTAAAACTTTGCTCTGCAAAGCTTCGCTCCGTCACCAGGGTCCAGTCAAAGCGGCTAAATTCCAGTTTGTTTCTAAAAATACCAAGCCGGCGAGCAAAAGTGCAACCCTGAATATTAACAGCCAGAATTTCTTGACTGTCAAGTTGCCAACTTTTCTCCCCCAGTAAGCTCCAGCGCCTTTAACCACTGGAGGGCTAGGAACAGAGAAAGGCAGCAGGAAAAAACCCAAAAGCACACCTTTGTCCGTGTACCAAGGAGACCTTTCTTACGTTTGTATATAGCTTGATTGTTGCGTGCCTTCGAGTCATTTCCAACTTATGGTGACCCTATTACAGGGGTTTTCTGGGGCTGAGAGAGTGTGACTCTCCCAAGGTTACCCAGTGGGTTTAATGGCTGAGCTGGGAATCAAACCCCAATCTCCAGAGTCCAAGTCCTACGCTCAAAGTACTACGCCACTTGCCACGTCCAAAAAACCCCAAACATGTTAAAGTCATGCCTTCCCTTCTGTCTTGCAGAATAAAAACTGGTAACTTGGGTGACTTTGGGCAAGTCACACGCTCTCAGCCTCAGGGGAAGGCAATGGCAAACCTCCTCTTGGCAAAATCTTGCCAAGAAAAACCCAGGATAGCTTTGCCTTAGGGTCCCCGTAATAAGTCAGAAACAACAAATCCCAAAGGACGTGGTGGGCATTAAATTATTTATCACTTGAAACCAGACCATTTAAAACCAGTTTAAGACCATTTAAAACAATGCCAATCTGTAATAACACTTCAGCAAATTAGGTCTGAAACACACTGCAGAAATAATCCAATTCAAGGGGAGAATACATGCTTGCCTTAAAGATCAACTCTATGCAATTAAAATTAGACTTCGCCTTGAAAGAACATAGGATTTTTTGCACTGACTGGGCCTCTCATTTTTCATCCTTGTCCTCTGTCTAGCTAGACATTTTTCAGCAGCATCAGCATTGGGAAGATAAGAAAAGTGGAGGCTAGCGAAGGAACAAAAACAATAAAATCACCCTGGATGCATTTTGGAAGAAGCGTTCAAGTAGACTCTGTACGGTTCAAAATGTCTTTGTTTGCCTGAGCTGCTTGTTTTGTTCCATGTGTCCATATTTAATAATAATAATAATAATAATAAAACTTTATTTATACTCCGCCTTTAGCCAAGGTTGTCAAGGCGGCTTACAATTAAAAAAAAATACACCCATACAATCAACAACAAATAACCCCCCTTAAAAATATATTAAATCGTTATACAGATTTAAAATCTCATTTACAATAAAAACATGAAACATTTGCTCTTAGTATTGAAGAAAAAGCTAACTGCAGTCTGTCGCAAAATTCAAAGGTATAGCCGGGTTAGTCTGTAAGATCAGTATGTATGTAAAGAGATGTGCTCTTGTGAAGTCGTAGGCTTTCATGGCCGGCATCCATCGTTTTTTGGGCTGTGTGGCCATGTTCTAGAAGAGTTTTTTTCTGACGCTTCGCCAGCATCTGTGGCTGGCATCTTCAGAGAATGCTGGAATGGAAGAGAGTGGGTGTATATATATATATATATATATATATATATATATATATATACTGTGAGAGCCTGGGTATACAGTACACAGTTGACATTGGAACCACTCCTCCCTACCCAGGGTCTCACAGTATATATATATACCCACTCTCTTCCATTCCAGTATTCTCTGAAGATGCCAGCCACAGATGCTGGCAAAACATCAGAAAGAAACTCTTCTAGAACATGGCCACACAGCCCGAAAAACCCACAAAAACTGATGTGCTCTTCTTTGTTGCGCTATAGGAACCTCTCTCTATTCTTTCCATGTTTTTCATGCCTCCTATAGCAAAATTTCTGTTAAAGAAGTCGTGCCCAGGGTCACATCTTTTAAAAATTAACAAATTTCCTCCATTAGTGAAACAATAATAGTGAACTAAGGGGGGTTGATTTTCCCTTATTCCTGATCCCCGCCCCCCCATGGATACAAAAATCCCTAGATGCTCAAGTCCCATTGGTAAGATAGTGTCCCTTATATAAAATGGCAAAATCAAGGTTCACTATTTGGAATATATATCTATATATATCTATATCTATATCTATATCTATATCTATATCTATATCTATATATATATATATATCAAGGTTCCATATATATATATATATCAAATACTGAACCTTGATATATATATTTTATATATATATAAAAACTGTGGATGGTTGAATCCGTGGATACAGAGAGGGCTGGCTGTACTTTAGCTCTGGCTTTTCTGTACCATTAACCAGGGTTAGTATATACAGAGATCTTGCAGCATCTTTGAGACTACTAAAGAAAGAAGTTTGCAGCCTGAGCTTTCGTAGACTTCAGTCAACTTCCTCAGGTGCATTTGGTGACTTTAGGAAGGCTCATGCTGCCAACTTCTTTCTTTCAGTTCGTCTCAAAGGTGCTACAAGATCTCTCTACAAACTGATTCTACAGACTAACACGGCTATATCCTTGAAATCAACCGGGGTTGGATTAGATGGCCCTTGGGGATCCCGTCCGGCTCTATGACTCTTCTTGCTGTGTGCCTTTAAGTCATTCATTTATTTGTCATTTATTGTTAATCTGTTATTTTTAAGTATGTTTTAAACTTTGATTGTTTAATTGTATTTTAGGGGAGGTGGGCTATTGGGGGACAGGAATTGTTTGTTTTATCGTATAAGCCACCCTGGTTGTATTATACAGAGAGCCGGGATACAAATAATAATAATAATACTTATTATTATTATTATTATTATTATTATGACTCATGGAGACCCTAAAGCGAAGCTATCCTGGGGTTTTCTTGGCAAGATTTGTTCAGAGGAGGTTTGCCATGGCCTTAAAGAAAGCATCCAGGTACAGCAGAAGTAGACCCCAAGGGCAAATAACCGGCTTGACCCTAGTCTAAACCCCCATCAGACCTTTTGGGGACATCCGTCCAAAGGCTTCTTTCTGGCCAAGACTGGACATTAGGGATGGACAGGACTCCCTGGGTCTGATCCAGCCAGAGAAGGGACTGAGAAGGTCAGGGCAGCCAAGGTGTCCTTAAAGCACCCTTGGAAGGCCAAAGGCCCATGGAGATGTTCCACAAATTAAGATTTGTAGGACAGAGAGGTGTGGTTTGGGCATCGGACTATGGTTCTGGAGAGCAGGGTTCGAATCCTGGCTCTGCCATGCAAACCCACTGGGTGACCTTGGGCAAGTCACACTCTCTCAGCCTCAGAGGATGGCAATGGCAACCCCCCTCTGAAAGAAACTGCCCAAGAAAAGTCTGTGATAGGGTCACCGTCTGAAGGCACACAACAACAGTAGAGGCTATTGGACGTTAAGAGAGCCAGCGTGGCCTAGTGGATTGAGCGTTGGACTATGAATGTTGTCATTGCCATCCTCTGAGGCTGAGAGAGTGTGACTTGCCCAAGGTCACCCAGTGAGTTTTCATGGAGTTGAACCCTGGTCTCCAGAGTGGTCATTTCAAAACACACGGCAAAAATAAACCAGTTTTGAGACTGCTTTAACTGCCCTGGCTCAGTGCTAGGGAATTCTGGGAACTGTAGTTTATTGTGGCACCAGAGCTCTCTGATAGAGAAGGCTAAGTGTCTCACAATACTATAGCTCCCAGAATTCTCTAGCACTGAGCCAGGGCAGTTAAAGCAGTCTCAAAACTGGATTATTTCTGCAGTGTGTTTTGGACTCTGGAGACCAGGGTTCGATTCCCAGGTCAGTCATGAAAACTCACTGGGTAACCCTGGGCAAGTCACACTCTCTCAGCCTCAGAGGATAAACATGACAAACCTCCTCTGAATAAATCTTGCCAAGAAAACCCCATGAGAGGTTCGCCTTCGGGTGGCCATAAGTCAGAAAGGGCTCGAAGGCACACAGATGGGGCAAGTCACACTCTCTCAGCCTCAGAGGATGGCCATGGCAAACCTCCTCTGAAGAAATCTTGCCAAGAAAACCCCAGGATAGGGTCCAAAGACCCTTGAAGGCACAGAACAACAAAAACAGGGCAAGACAATAACCTCCAAAATCCACAAAACAGTGATATAATAATAATAATAATAATAATAATAATAATAATAATACCATCTTTATGAGGCCAATACACAAAATATATGCTGCAACCTCCCGAAGCACCACTGCCTCCTTCGACAGGAGAAGGCAGGAGGGCTGACTGGCACTCATCACGTGAACAACTTAGGCAGACACGCGTCATGCAGGCATTCACACGTACCCGAGTACACGGGAGTCACCTTCGGACCCAGAAGGAGGGGGGAAAAGAGGAGAAGGGGGGGAAAAGGGAGGCAGCCGAGACAAGAAAGCACCTACTTTCCCACCCCAAGTGTTACCCTCCCCAGTAGAGTAGACCCATTGACTCCATGGGGTTTACACAAGTGTAAAGCCCCCCAAATCTCCCCCAAGTAGGAAACAAGGGCACCAAATGGGTGGATCAGGCCCTTACCTGGACAGAAACGAAGGTTATTCTGGAGGAACTGGTGCTCAGGTGCAGCCCAGGTGCGATTAAAATAAAGAAATCCTCAGGAAAAAAATCAGGATCTGGGAGCCATTAATTAATCCCTGCTCGCTGCTGCATGAATGAATGAATGAACCGGGCTGGGAAAAAAAGTAGCAACTTGGCACTGAAGCCACGCCCCGTCCGGGTGCGTCACAAAGGAATGAGCCACGCCCACCGCGGCGCGTCACACCCGGGCCCCGCCCCACTTGAGAGAGCCCGCGTTCCAAAACCCGCCCCTGATTAAGCCTTGCGGGTCTTTCGGGAAAGGACGAGTTTCAGCTCCATAGCGGCACCTGGTGTTCGAGGCTGGAACTGCAGCTTTTGGGATGAAAATACATTTTCTATACATTATTTAATTTTAAACTATTGTAGTTTTTTTTTGGGCGGGGGGGGTTAGGGCTTAAATTCATGTCGGGCTTTAAAATACATATAAAATTTTAGGACGGGAATACCGTTTTTAGGATGAAAATCCATTTCATACGTTGAATTTTTTTTAAAAAATTACATTTAAAATTTTAGGATGAAAGTACACCTTTTAAGAAGGAATTTCATTTGATACATTAAATTTTAAAATACATTTTAAAATTTTTAAGATGGAAATACAGCTTTTAGGATGAAAATCCATTTTATACATTTAATTTTAAAATACATTTAAAAATGTAGGATGGAAATGCAGCTTTTAGGATGAAAATCCATTTTATACATTTAATTTTGAAATACATTTAAAAATTTAGGATGGAAGTGCAGCATTAGAAGCCTTTAAGAAGGCACTTAGCATGGAGCCCTTCCGGCGGGCCTATCCATTCGATCCCCTTAATGAATCTTAAAGTTAAATAAGTATTATCTAATATGACCTCCCAGGCAATGAATGACGTTTGATTATTCACTGCATCATATTGTATTGTATTGTATTGCATTGAATTGCATTTTATTGTATTTATTTGTTGATTATCAAAATGTTATGTTTTTATATACTGTATCTTTGTATTTTGTTATACATTTTATTGTGTAATCCTGCCTCGATCCGTAGGGAGAGGCGGGAAATATAAATTTAAAAAAAAACAACTATTATTATTTTAGGATGAAAATCCATTTTATACATTTAATTTTGAAATACATCTAAAATTTTTAGGATGGAAATACAGCTTTTCGGATGAAAAAACATTTTATACATTTAATTTTGAATATATATTTAAAATTTTAGGATGGAAATACAGCTATTAGGATGAAAATACAGGATGTGTCTACATTGTAGAATCATAGAGTTGGAAGAGACCACAAGGGCCATCCAGTCCAACCCCCTGCCATGCAGGAACTCCCAATCAAAGCACCCCCGACAGATGGCCATCCAGCCTCTGCTGAAAGACCTCCAAAGAAGGAGACTCCACCAAAATCCTCGAGGGAGCATGTTCCACTTTCGAACAGCTCTCACTGTCAGGAAGTGCCTCCTAATGTTGAGATGGAATCTCTTTTCCTGTAGCTTTCATCCGTTGTTCTGGGCCCTAGTCTCTGGAGCAGCAGAAAACAAGCTTGTTCCCTCCTCAATATGACATCCCTTCAAATACTTAAACAAGGCCATCATATCACCTCTTAACCTTTTCTTCTCCAGGCTAAACATCCCCAGCTCCCTAAGTCTCCCCTCAGAGGGATTTATGGTTTCCAGACCCTTCACCATTTTGATCTCCCTCCTTTGGACATGCTCCAGCTTCTCAACATCCTTTTTGAATTGTGGTGCCCAGAACTGGACCCAGTATTCCAGGTGAGGTCTGACCAAAGCAGAATACAGTGGCACTATTACTTCACTTGATCTAGATACTATACTTCTATTAATGCAGTCTAAAATTGCATTGGCCTTTTTAGCTGCGGCATGACACTGTTGGCTCATGTTCAACCTGTGGTCAACTTGGACTCCTACATCCCTTTCACATGTCATCTTGTTAAGCCAGGTGTCCCCCATCCTATATCTAAGGATTTCATATTTCCGCCCTAAGTGGAGTACCTTACATTTCTCTGTGTTGAAATTCATTTTGTTAACTTTGGCCCAGCTTTCTAACCTATTGAGGTCATTTTGAATGCTGATCCTCTTAGCTATTCCTCCTAATTTGGTGTCCTCTGAAAATTTGAGAAGCATGCCTTCTATTCCTTCATCCAAATCGTTGATAAAGATGCTGAATAGCAAACTGGGCCCAGGACAGAAGCCCACTGGACACCCCACTGGTCACTTCTCTCCAGGAGGAAGAACTAACATAGTTTGCGGTTTGATGCCACTTTAAATGTTGTTGCCCAATCCTATGGAATCCTGAGATTTGTAGTTTTACAAAGCAAAAGAGTACAAAGTACAAAGTAAATTGTACTTTATTGTGGCCTCAGAGCTCTCTGACAGAGAAGGTTAATTGTCTCACAACACTACAGTTTCCAGGCTTCCCTAGCATTGAGCCAGGGCAGTTAATGTGGTCTCAAAATGGATTATTTCTGCAATGTGTTTTGGACCTTATTTTCCATATATTTCTTTCCTCTTTAGGATCTTCTCTAGTTCTCTCAGGGCTGCCCTTCCCATTCCTACTCTTCTTCTTATCTCTCGACTACGGTTTCCATTCTGATCAATATTTCATCCAAGGTACGGGTGAATCCCATTGTGGGTCTCAGTGCCCTATAGTCCAGGGCCCTATCCCCACAGATAAATCCAGCACCTCAGCGAGCGCCTTTAAAGTTCACACTGAAACCCGAAGCGGATTCACCGCCCCAATAACACAGAAGCTGTCAGCAACCACTATCCTGAACAACCCGACTTGCTCAGCTCACAAAAACATGTTTGCCACCCGGTCAGTAGCTAACCACTAAGCCCAGGTAAGATAACAAAAACACGCTAAGAAGCCAAAGGTAAGCAGACGCCCAAAGTACCAACAGCAAAAACATCCCCTGCACCCACAACCCTCAGAACGTGAAGGCAAAACAACAACCACAACAAAATGCACTGCCCAGAAAGTCCCAGACACAAAGGCCAACCTTTTGCCGGCAATGATTTAATCCACAAGATCTCAATTAATCCATGCAGACTCACAAGTCACTTCTGAGTCAGCAATCCGACTCCCCATTATTTAAAACTGGTATGCTTTTAAAAATAAAAATAAAAATATTCCCCTCTTCTTCTTCTTCTTCTTCTTATATTAAAGCAGGCACCTATTTCCATGAGTCTCCCGTATCCGAAATGCTTGGGGCCAGAAGTGTTTTGGATTTCGGATTTTAAAAGATTTTGGAATACATGCATTTGCGTGTGCAGTTGGCCCTCCACATTTGCGGCTTTGACTTTTGCGGCTTGGATTATTTGCAGTTTTAATTTATATATCCTCTCTAGGCATCTCTAGGTCCTCCAGCGCAGCTCTGCTAGACATTGACCATAGAGTTGTGCTGGAGAACTTAGACGTTCCTAGAGAAAACACTTCTCTAGGCATATGTAGGTCCTCCGCATGATTCTATGATCAACCTCTGGCAGATATTGACCATAGAGTTGAATTTGGAAGACCTGGAGATTCCTAGAGAGGTGTTCTCTTAGATAAAAAGAATAGTGTTTGTTTGCAGTTTTTCCGCATTCACGGAGGTCCTTTACCCCTAAGCCCAGCAAATGCGGAGGGACCACTGTACATACGTAAGGCGAGATCTTGGAGATGAGACCCGAGTCTAAACAGAAAATTCATTTACGTTTCATATACTCCTTATAAACGTAGCCTGAAGCTAATCTTATACAATATTTTTAATAATTTTGCGCATGAAAGAAAGTTTGTGTACACCGAACCACGAGAAAGCAAAGGTGTCACTCTCTCAGCCACCCATGAAAAAAATGTTTTGGTTTTTTAAATATTTCAGATTTTTCGAATTCCGGAGACTCAACCTGTATCATATAGTATCTCTCTGGCTGCATCTGCACTGGAGAAATAATCCAGTTTTACACCACTTCAACTGCTAGGACTCAATGCTATAGAATTATGGGATTTGTAATTGTGTGAGACGTTTAGCTTTCTCTGTCAGAGAGCTCTTATGCCACAACAAATGATAGTTCCCAGAATTCCATAGGATTGAGTTATGACAGTTAAAGTGGTGTCAAACCAGATTATTTCTTCAATGCGGATGCAGGGGTCCCCCCAACCCTATGGAAATCTGGGATTTGTGGTTTTACAAGGTCTTTAACCATCTATGCCTGAGTGTTGGTGGCTCACCAAACTATAGATCCCAACATTATGTAGGACAGAGCCATGGCAGTTAAAGTGCTGTTAAACTGCATTATGTCTACAGTATAGATGCACCCCTAGACTCTTAGGTTGGAAGGGGCTACAAGGATATCTAGTCCAACCCCCTGCCATGCAGGAATGCACAACTAAAGCACTCCCGAAAGACGTCCATCTAGCCTCTGGCTGCATCTGCACTGCAGAAATAATCCATTTTGACCCTGCTTTAACTGCCATGGCTCAATGCTATGGAATTCTGGGAGTTTGTTTTGAGTGGAGCTCTGGCGTCACAACAAACTGCCATTCCCAAAATTCCATAGCATTGAGCCATGGCAGTTAAAGCGGGTTCAAAACATTTCTGCAGTGCGGATGCAGCCTCTGTTTGAAGCACTCAAAAGATGGAGAGCCCACCATCCTCTGAGGGAGATGCGCTCTCAGGAAGAAAGATCTTTCTAATATTTAGGTGGAATCTCTTGTCTAGTAAATTGAGTCCATTGCTCTGTGTCCTAGTGGTCTCTGGAGTAGCAGAAAACAAGCTTAGTCCATCTTCTCTGTGACATCTCTTCAGATCTTTAAAGAGGGCTATCATTTTATTTATTTATTTTGTGCATTAATTTTTATTCAAAAGATCATAACAATATTTCAGTCATACAAACAACATCATCACATGTTAACCCATAACATACCCTCTTTCTCCATCCCTTCCCTTTTCTTTCTTTCTTTCTTCCTTCCTTCCTTCCTTCCTTCCTTCCTTCTCACACCCTTCCCTTTCTTCCTCTTCTTCCATCTTCAGTCTTCCTCTCCTCCTTTCACCATTCACAACCCTTCTCTTATCTATCTCTTCTATGGGCCTTTGCAGACTGCTAGAAATAATGCAACTTGAGTCCGCTTTAACTGCCCTGGCTCAGTGCTAGGGAATCATGGGAATTGTATTTTTTTCTGAGACATTGAGCCTTCTCTGTCAGAGAGCTCTGGTGCTACAATAAACTACAGTTCCCATGATTCCCTAGCACTAACCCTAACCCTAAAAGTGGACTCAATTTGCACTATTTCTGGCAGTCTGCAAAGGCCCTACCTCTCTCCTCCAATCTACCTCTACTCCTTCCACACTTCGCCACCTCTCTAATATAATAATAATAATAATAATAATAATAATAATAATAATAATAATAATAATAATAACAACCTTCTACACTTACTCTAACCTTCCTGTACTTCATCTATATCTCACCTACATACCTGATCCTTCTAAAAAACAACAACCCAATCTTCCTTTTTAATACACCAATTCAACTAAATAAAGATGGCTATCATTTTACTGAGCCGGCACGGCATCATGGTTTGAATATTGGACTACATGACTTTGAAGGCCAGGGTTCGAGTCCCAGATCGGCAATGAAACCCATTGGGTGACCTTGGTCAAGTGACATGCTCTCAGCCTCAGGGGAAGGCAATGGCAAACCTCCTCTGAACAAACCTTGCCAAGAAAACTCCAGGATAGGTTCCCCTTTGGGTTGCCAGAAGTTGGTGTGACAAGTCACTGGGGAGACTTGGGTTCCCAAACTGGGCTGGCTGTGAGACAAAGGCGGCCGAGGAAAGAGTTGATATAAAAGGGAGGAGTGAGTTACTGGGAAGTAGTTAAGTCAGTTAAGAGGAGTTAGATCAGTTGAGTTGAGTTCACTTCAAGGGGAGTTCAGTGCAGAGCAGTTAAGTGGGAGTTGAAGGGGAGCTGAAGAGAGGTGAAAGGAGTTGAAGGGAACTGAGTTGAGAGAAGGATGCTGAATGGGAGAGAAAGTGTCTTGGAGACTGTCAAGAGGAAACTGTGAATTATTATTATTATTATTATTATTATTATTATTATTATCCCACCCCCTACATAACGCAACCAGGACGGCTTACAACATTAAAATATCCCACGATCACCTGCAACTGTAAGATTTATGTACCTTGGAACTATTTTACCTAAGCGACATTCTTGCTAAATGTCATTCAGTAAAGTCAATGACTGTTTCTTACAGCAGAAGCCTCGGCCTGTGTGACGTCTAAGGTAAAGGTAAAGGTAAAGGTATTCCCCGTTGACAAGGTTGTCAAGTCATGTCCGACTGTAGAGGTTGGTGCTCATCTCCATTCCTAAGCTGAAGAGCCAGCATTGTCAGAGACTACTCTGGGATCATGTGGCCACTATGGCTGAAAAGAACGTTGTTTACCTTCCCACCGAGAAGTGGTACCTATTTATCTCCTTGCATTTGCATGCTTTTGAACTTCTAGGTTGACAGAAGCTGCGACTAGTGACAGGAGCTCTCCCCATCATGCAGCATCCAGGCCTCGAACTGCCAACCTGCAGATCTTGCCATCAACAGAGTCGTGTCTTAACCACTTGCATCCCCTTAAAGTCTAAACCAGGGGTAGGCAACCTAAGGCCCGGATGCGGCCCCCCGAAGCCTTTGGACCGGCCCCAGGCCGGCCCTGCCGCCGCTGCCGCCGCCGCCCCCACCCACCATTATAATATTGATTATTGTTGTTATTACTTGCTCTTGGGGTTTTCTTGGCAAAATCTCCACAGGGGTTTTGCCATGGCTTTTCTGGGGCTGAGAGAGTGTGCATGCATATTTTTTAAATTTTTAAAAAATGTTTTATTTTAATTTTATTATTTATTTATTTATTTATTTATTTTTGGTGCTTCGACCCCCCCAATTGTCTGAGGGACAGCAACCCGGCCCCCGGCTCAAAAAGGTTGCCTACCCCTGGTCTAAACCATATTCCAAATTCAAAGAAGATGTTGAGAAGCTGGAGCGTGTCCAAAGGAGGGCGACTAAAATGGTGAAGGGACTGGAAACCATGAAGTCTTATGAGGAGAGACTTAGGGAGCTGGGGATGTTTAGCCTGGAGAATAGCCGTGTTTAAATATTTAAAGGGATGTCATATTGAGGAGGGAAGAAGCTTGTTTTCTGCTGCCCCAGAAACTAGGACATGGAACAATGGATGCAAGCTGCAGGAAAAGAGATTCTACTTCAACATTAGGAAGAACTTTCTGACAGTAAGAACTGTTCAATTGTGGAACACAATCCCTTGAAGAGTGATGGAGTCTCCTGCTTTGGAGGTCTTTAAACAGAGAATTATAGAATAGGAAGAGACCACAAGGGCCATCTGGAGTGCTTTCATTGTGAGTTCCTGCATGGCAGGTGGTTGGACCGATGGCCCTTGTGGTCTCTTCCAACTCTATGATTCGATATAGGTACATAAAAACCCTGATACCAATAGATATTAACCTTACAAGAGGAAGACTCTTGGTACCCCTAGCCTAAGTTTATGCCTTGAGGGAAAGTGTATAAAGGGTGAAAGCAGGGCAGGTGCCATTGATGAGGGGCCTTCTAATAAGTAAGAGGGGAAAAGTAACCGCAAGGCATAGAAAGGAGATCTTGTGTGGCAGTTGGAAACAACTTGAAGGCACACAACAACAACCATGTCACCTCTCCATCTTCTCTTCTCCAAGCTGAACATCCCCAGCTGCCTCAAAGCTGAACAGAGTGGCACCATTACTTGATCTGGAGACTTTGCAGCCTAGAACTGCATTGCACCAAATGGGAATGGATACCCAGGTACCATTTCTTCAAAAACACCTGGAAGAGGAGAGATGGAGAGCGGGGGGGGGGCACTAATATTTTCCAGGAAGGGGGCTGTTTCTCCACCTTAATGCCAGGCTGTATGGCAAGGCAGATCAGCGTCAAGCATGGGGAAGAGTGGTTTCTTTTTTTCAGGTGTTGCTGTTTGTCAACAAAGGCAGCGCGATTGCACAAACATCCAAACGCCAAACAATTAGGCTAAATGCTCGGCCAGTGTTAGGCATAAACATTCTTTCGGATGCCTGGAATACAGACAAGGTTATTAAAACGTTGCCAAGTTGTTTTCGCCCTTTGCTGTGGTGGTTGGAGCAAAATTGTTTTGGATAATTTGAAGCTGTTGACAGGTTTAATATGCCCATAGCAGGCTTTTTAAATCGGTGAATACCTGGGGAAACATGCCTGCCTCTTGAGAGAGTGGTTTTGTGCAAAACACTTGCCAACTTTGCACCTGGCACTTAACTGGCAGACTGGCATCATTAGCCTCGTATTTTCCCCTCCGGCTTGTTTTGCCAGATGTATAGACCTACCCTTGTTCTGTCAGGTGAGGATAATGCTGGTACTGAAGAGATGATGATGATGATGATGATGATGATGATGATGATGATATCTTCATGCAGGCACTATTGGTCTTGAAGGTCCTTCTCAATTTAATGGATGGGATGGCACAATAGGGATGTTGTGATGAGAAAGTGGGGAGGACAAGAGTCATGTTTGCCTTGAGCTCATTGGGGGAAAGGCACAAGTTGAACATGAGTCAACAGTGCGATGCAGCAGCTAAAAAGGCCAATGCAATTTTAGGCTGCATCAGTAGAAGTATAGTGTCTAGATCAAGAGAAGTAATAGTGCCACTCTATTCTGCTTTGGTCAGGCCTCACCTGGAATACTGTGTCCAGTTCTGGGCACCACAATTCAAAAAGGATGTGGAGAAACTGGAGCGTGTCCAAAGGAGGGCAACTAAAATGGTGAAGGGTCTGGAAACCATGCCCTATGAGGAACGACTTAGGGAACTGGGAATGTTTAGCCTGGAGAAGGTTTAGAGGTGATATGATAGCCGTGTTTAAATATTTGAAGGGATGTCATATTGAGGAGGGAACAAGCTTATTTTCTGCTGCTCCAGAGACTAGGACCCGGAAAAATGAATGCAAGCTGCAGGAAAAGAGATTCCACCTCAACATTAGGAGGAACTTCCTGACAGTAAGGGCGGTTCGAGAGTGGAACACACTCCCTCGGAGAGTAGTGGAGTCTCCTTCCTTGGAGGTCTTTAAGCAGAGGCTGGATGGCCATCTGTCGGGGATGCTTTGATTGGGAGTTCCTGCATGGCAGGGGGTTGGACTGGATGGCCCTTGTGGTCTCTTCCAACTCTATGACTCTATGAATCCAACTAGTAAAAAAAAAGATAATATATATAAGAATATGATGATGCAAACACTACCATATACATCAGGGACCGGCAACCTACGGCCCAGGGGCCGGTTAAGGCCTAGGTCCCTGGACTTACCGGTCCAAGCAGAAGGTTGCCGCCGCCGCCACCGCCACTGCGCGCCGCCGCGCGTTTTTGCTGCCGCGCGCCCCGCAACCGCCATTTTTGAAATCAAAATGGCAGTTGTGACGCATTTGCACATGCGCAGTACTCCTGCGCATGCGCAAACGAGTCACAACCACCATTTTGGAAATTAAAGTGGCAGCCGCGACTCGTTTGCGCATGCGGAGTACTGCACATATGCAAACACGCCACGACCGCTATTTTGATTTCCAAAATGGTGGCCGTGGCGTGCGTGGAGGCACGCCGCCACCCCCCCCTCGGCCCAGCGGCAGGAGGAGGGACTTCGCAGGACTGGCCCCAAGGTAAAAAAGGTTGCCTACCCCTGCTATAAATGGTATGCCAAATGCATCTGAAGAAGTAGACTTAAGTCTATGAAAGCTCATGCTGCCAACTTCTTTCTTTCAATTAGTCTCAAAGGTGCTGCAAGAGCTCTCTACATACTGATTCTACAGACTAACATGGCTAGATCTTTGAATAATAATAATAATAATAATAATCTTAGAAGAATTGGTTAAAAACACAACTGATCTGGGATTGTGTTAAGATATATTTGGAGGTTTTTTTTAAACTTGTGGTTTGCAGTAACTTGAAGAAGCCATTGTAATGTGGGTGGGAACCAAGCAATTCACTGATTAAATTCGGTTTTTCCTTTTGTCTTTGTGGGCATCCAAAAGCCAGGATTGAGCGTTCATTTGGACATACAATTCTTATTTAAAAATGCCTTGTTCCCCATCCCTGACCAAGGATGCATTTGAGAAATAAGGGAGTTTGACATCACTTTAAGTGCTGTAGCTCCATTCTATGGAATCCTGGGATTTGTAGTTCTACAAGGTCTTTTCCACCAAAGAGTGCTGGTCCCACACAAAACTGCAAAGCCTAGGATTCTGTAGGATGGAGCCATGGCAGTTAAAGTGGTATCAAACTATATTATTATTTCTACAGTGTTGGTCTGATGCTGGAGAACTGAAAAGCTTGCATACTATTGTGGGGTTCTAGTTGGTTATGATAGATTTTGTACACAACGACAGGACGTTCAAGCCCACAAACCTTCTTAAAATGAATGCCCATCCAGGTTGCCAAAGCCCATTGTTGCTTTCTCTTGATGCGGCACAAAAAGAAGCCAAGAGATCACACAGAAAGTCTGGGTTCGGACACCAGTGACCTTTAATGACTAAGAGCCCACAGTGACGGAAAAGGAAAAATGAAATAAAATAAAACCAAACCCCAGGAATCATCATTGTAACATCTCGCTGGAATTGGTAAAATTTTGGCAAGGAACACACTTTGCTTCTGTGTTTTTCTCTTCCCTGTTTCATTCTTGTCTTTAATACGACGTTTAATAGTTATTATAACTTAAGCTGTGACTGGCACCCTCGCTTGTGTGCCCATGAAAACTTAAACAAGTATATAAAAATATGCCATTAAATTCATATCGACAATCAAAAGACTCAATGACGTTATGTACAGAGGAAGCGATATATACCAATATTTACAGTAAGTCTTCAGCGGCCAAGGAGGTCAGTTTAAGCCCACAGGAAAGAGACAGAGAGTCAAAACTTTGGAGTCAGGAAAACTGCAAGAGAAATTTGCTAGCTGTCCAAGTGAACACTGCAAAGACAGTCACAGGGCAATACTTAGAATTGCTTCCATCATTACATCAGCGGCTGTTATTTGTTGATGATGAAGGAACGGTGAACCGTGTAGTCAAACATTTACCTCTCGGCTTCCATTTTGTGTCAGGTTTCAATTCAGGAATCTTGACAACATCACGGCCAAGTTCTGGACTATGAATAAGGTCTTCAAACATGCGCAGAGTGCTTTCTCATCATCTCTTAAGAGAGGAAAAATAAAAAAAATAACCCAGCACATTCCTATAAACAGTGTTAAGGAGTAGACCTTTTGGTACCGGATGACATTTTCTCCAGGGATGGCCACACAGCCACCCAGAAACTTCAGCAGGGCCTTGATTTTTGAGAATGTTTGGAACACATAAGCCATAGGGCTATAAATGCAATGCCAAACCCCAGCAACGAGTATCTAATCTCAAAACAAGACCAAAATAGATCTGTGAAGGATCCACCTATTTTAACCAGACTCGTAATGCAGAAAGCAGCTTACACACGGGTCACAAAATCTAGGAGGGAACTGGCTGTGTGTGTCACACCTATTTCTTGGTTAGAAGATGGAAAGACCATGTTGGCTAGAAGATTCTGGGAGCTGTGGCTCAAGAAGTAATTTCTCCAAGCTCCAGTGTCATCTCCCCACCAGTGAGGACAATGGTCCTACCACTGTGTTTTCCCAAAGTCATAGAGCATACCCACCTAACCTTTATTGAACATGGTGGGACCGTCTTTTGAAGTTGCAGTTGATTTTGACTGAACGTTGGAAGGAACCTTTTGACAGCTAGAGTGGTTCAGTAATGGAACCAATTTCCTAGGTCTCCTCCTCTGGTCATCTTCCAAAAGAGGCTGGACATCTCCCTGCTGGGAATGCTTTAACTGGAAATGCTGCACTGAGCAGAGGGTTGGATTCGATAGCCCATGAGGCTCCTTCCAACTCTGTCATTGTATAAGCGATCTCAAATATCGGGGTTGGGATTTCTGCACTCCCAGGTGTTCTTGGATTGCAACTACTAGCATCCCACAGCCTGCACAGTCAGTTGTAAGGGATAGTGGAAGTTGCAGTTGTATGCTAATACCTCTCCTCTGGGGACAGACTCCACAATATTTGTGAAATGGGAACTTGAATCTGAAAGTGTGGCATTTCCCAAATTGTTAAGAGTACAATTGTAAACATGACCAGACAATGACAAGCATCTCTTCCCCACTTCTCATTTTGGGACTCCAGTTGGCTGTTCATGTCTAGTTTAGTTTTAGGTGAAGGTCTGCCCCATAGCCAAGTGGCTGGTACTTTCCAAAGTGAAACAAAAGCAACTAAGATTCTCTTCCTCACATTTTCAGAGATTTACTTGAAAACGGAAAAAAACAAAATTACAGTTGGCCCTCCATATCTAGGGATATTTTATCTACAGATTCAAGCATGCATGGATTGAGAATATTCATATATTCCCAAAAGCAAACCTTGATTTTGCCATTTAATATAAGGGACACCCTTTTACTTTTACTGAATTTAATGGGACTTGAGCATCCACAGATTTTGGTATCCCTGGGGGGTCCTGGAACCAAACCTCAGTGGATATCAAGGGCTCACTGTAATTTAAAAGAGTGGAAATAAGGATGCTGGCTGGAAGCGCTAGTGTGGGCTTTTTGTTTATATTTTGTGGAAATAATTCCTGAAAAAGGAAAATTGCATGCTATGCACATCAAAGACATAGTTACATTCATATGTAGACCAGATGTTCCCATCAAGATAATAGCTGGAATCCCACACTGAACTGGAGGAGGGTTAGTTGCTGGATGAGAGAGTTAGTCCAAAAATATTCTGCTTCTTGTCTAGGTACATTAATAGCCAGGGGTAGTCTGACAATCTGGGCAGATGGGACACTGCCCAGGTAATCCCCAAGATCCTTCTCAACCAGTAGGGTTACAAGTATAGTTCTTCCAAGAGAAGAGGCTGGCCAGCAAACCTTTTGACTCTGTCTCTGGTGATCTAACCCACCTCCTTCCCCACAAGTTCTGGTAGGCATCAGAAAACTCTGTTAACAGCAAATCCTATACACACTACCTGGGAGAAAGTATCACTGAACTTGAGGCTTCCTTTCGAGTACTCATGCATAGGCTTGGGATTGTTAGATGTCCCTAGATGGATGACACCAAGGTCCACCTGTTCATCAAAACTGGCAGGTACCCCATCAACCAGGAGGTCAAATGGTACCTCAAAATGGAGTCCATGTGGTCCCCCAGTGGAAGGTGGCCTAGCTTCTCTTCATTCCTTGTCCTAGAAACCTCTTCACTTTAACCCCCATGTCCAGAAGCCACCTTTGATATGAATGGTGGTCTAACTTCAGTTTGCATTAGAGCAGTGGTTCCCAACCTTTGGTCCCCTATTTGTTTCAGACTTCAGCTCCCAGAAGCCCCAGCCAATTTGGCCAACAGTCAAGAATTGTGAGAGCTGAAGTCCAAATCTTCTGAAGGACCAAAGGCTGGGATTGTGTTTTAGAAGGATACTTCTTCCTGTGAACATGTTGACTTTCTGCTCGGCAGATGGCCAGTTTATTTCTCTCATATCAAAGATAAACCCAATCAGCTCGTTTCTGTTTTCTTTGTTTCTGAAAGCCCTTCTCTCAATTTTTTTTAAAAGGATAAATTAAGTGCCACTGATAGTCCAATCTTCTGCTTTCCCTTGAACATCTGGTAGCTTGCACAGCTGACTTGTAGACTGACTAAGATGGGGAGCCTTCCCTGCCATTTTGGAGTGAGGCACCCTCTGCCTTCTCAGCTTGCAAGCTGCCACTGGTAGCTAGTTTTTTAAGAAAAGAAAACATAAATACTGTACAAGGAGACCACGAGGACAATACAAACTGCTGCCCACATGCTCCTGCAACCCTGTGACAATGTGGAGCAATATGGACAATCCTGGTAACCAGAGAGGGCTAAATAAAAGTGTTGTGGTGGGGCCTTGGTCAGTAGGTCTTTGTGACCTAGCCTCCTAGCATGTGCAGAATCTGTGGGCAAACCTGCTCAATATTGCACATTTTTTCTGTCTAGATCCATGTTTTTGTCGCTGTCACCTTCACAGAATCCACAAAAAGTAAACTTCCTTCCACCCCCAACTTCTCTCTTCTTCCCCTAAACCCTACATGCACACACACACACATACACACGCAAGATGCTCTGGAAGCCATCCTGACTGGTGACTGTCACCAGCATCACAATTTGATACAACCTACATACAGATCCACCTTTAATATCAATGTGTGGTAACAACCCTGCACTCAGCACAATACAGCCCACGCCCAGGCTGCCGCTGGTTGTGATAATAAATGTCCACAACCCTTCTCCAAACCCCAGCTCATAACTTGCTTAGAAATGGTGCGAATGCATCTCTCCACTTCTCCCTTTTTCAGAACACCTCCTCACCCCAGTCAACAATAAATAAAGGTTATTTATACATATACTTTAACAAGACACACACACACATATACATACACACATATCCACCCCCAAGTTATTTGTATGCTGGCGACGTGGGAGTGAATCTACTAGGGTTGTTGAGGTGACAGTGTGGTTGGTTCTTGTGAGGATTACTAGAGGTTACTGTGTGCTTTCTACGTGGATGGAATATAATGGTGACATTGAGTATCTGGACATTTATATCTGGCCAAGGAGCGTTGAGGGCAACCAATGGGCAGGAAAAAATGGTAAAGTTCCTACATATATTGGGATCAGACTCTTGTGGAGGTCATCCAAGTATTGTTCATACAAGCCAAGGCTTCAGTGGATCAAAATGGAGGTGTAAGACCACCCAAATGCTTCTGGGTTCAGTGTAGGGGTGGCTTACCAAGCAACACACACAAAGCAGACAATCCCTTCCTAAACAAGGTTGGGTTCTTGCATTGTTCTCTCTTTCTCTCTCTTCCTGTACTGGAGCCTTCCGGAGTGCTTGGCAGATCAGAATAAGCCCACCCGTGCTTTTCAGGGCATGTATGCCACGGCACTCGTAAAAACAGCAGACAGCACAGGTTGTGCAACATGGAGCTGGTGGGGCAGGGGAAGGGTTGCACACCGTCCGTCCCGAGGCATCACTCCTTCCGTGAGGTGGATCCAGGAGGCAATTGCGCGTACAAAGAGACATCCAAGATGGGCAATGAGACATAGCTACGAGAGCGGTACGCGCTCAGGGGTGGACAGCAAGGACGGAACCGGAACTTTCCCTCTCTCCCTTTCCCTGTTTGGACACCGCTCAGACCCTCCAGAGGAGAAGATGGTTTGTGCTGTCATCCCGTCCCACTGTCTCACTGCTGTTGGTGAGTCGGAAGTCCTCATAGCCGTCCCCCCCGCTGATCACAAGCATCTTGGACTTGGAAGGCCGGTGCCTCAAGGAGTCTCTCTTCTCCAAGTCGTTGGACTTCTCTGCACCTAAGTAGTGGAGGAACAGAAAAACGACATGTGTTACTCTCCGCAACCAACTAATCCAGATTTCACAACTGGAGCCACATAAGAGACTGGATGGTCATCTGTCAGGGTTGCTTTGATTGTGAGTTCCTGTATGGCAGGGTGTTAGAATGGATGGCCCCTTTCAACTCTATGATTCTATGATTCTAAGAAAAACACATGTAATTTGCAGGTAAGTATTGTGGGCCCTTGATACCCACTAGGGTTTGGTTCCAACATCCCGCATGGATACAGGGCGACCAGATCTCATAACTGCAAAGGAGGACAAAGCACTGCAAAATGTAGAATATTCATGAAAAATGTAGGACATTACAAAATAAAAGCTAAATATAAAAGTAAACTCATGTCATATGGTTTATTTACAACTATACTATATATACTGTATTTTATTATCTTTTATTATTTTTATTTTATTCTATTATCCCTGTTCTATCCATCCTATCCTCCTATTTGCAATGTCAAGTAAATGTATTTCTTGAAGGGGAACAACAGGCTTGGTATTACTCAATGGGCTTCTTGGTCATGCTCAAAGTGGAGGACATTTTGGGATTCCTCCTGAACAGAAACTTGAAATGTAGGAAATGTCCAGGAAAAGGAGGACATCCGGTCACCCTGCTTGGTTACCAAAATCCGTGGATGCTCAAGCCCCATTAAAAACGATGGCATACTAAAATGCTGTCTCTTATATGGCCTAATCAAAGTTTGCTTGGGGGAATTTATATATTTTTAAAATATTTTAAAAGTGTGGATGTTTGAATCTGTGCATAAAAAAATCCAGTGGATATGGAGGACTGACTGTAACAACAACAACAACAACAACAAACTTATAAAATCACATATGTCCTGTATGAAATACCAAAAACCACACAAGTACAAATTTCAGTACTGGTGTAGTGGTTTGAGCAATGGACTATAACTCTGGAGATCATGGTTTGAACCCCTACTCAGTCATGGAAAACCACTGGGTGACTGGGTGGGTCACAGACTCTCAGCCCAGAAGCCCCAGTGATAGGTTTGCCTAAGGGTTGGAAATGACTTGAAGGCACACAACAGCAATGAACTAGAGCAGATCTTGGATGAAACAAGTTGAAAGTAATGTTGTTACTTTGACGACTTTTTCTTAGTAATGGGGAGCAAGACTGTTACTCTTCAAGATTAATAACCAAGATCCTACATGGCTAGATGTTGCTGTCCATCCTTCATCATAGCTATTGCTGGAAATGGCATCTCCTCTTAAGCCAGGCAGTACTCCAACCAAAGGGTTTCTGAGGAATTGCAGATCAGGGCTGGGCAATAACGACTGCAACACTCTCCGGATTGCAGGAGGCATTGGGACAGGCAGCTAGAGAAGATCCATGGAGACCTGCCACAATTATTTCAACCAGTGCACCCTGCAACTGGGAGAGCATTGCATCTGTCCTTCCCAGAGTCCTTGTGCAAGTCTTGAAGACTCTTCACAGTTCCGAACTTATTGTTGTTAACTGCCCTTGAGTCGATCTCGACTCATGCCAACCCTATGGATGAGACATCTCCAAGACCCTCTGTCCTTCACTGCTCTGCTTAAATCCTGCAACCCCTTAATACCCGTGACCTCCTTCATAAAGTCCATCTATCTGGCATGTGGCCTTCCTCTCTTCCTACTTTCCTCCATCTTTCCCAGCATTATTGTCTTTTCCAAAGAGTCCTCCCTTCTCATGATGTATCCGAAGTACGACAGCCTCAGTTTGGTCATTTTGGCTCCTTCCAGGGAGGTTTCCGGCTTGATCTGCTCTAGGACCCCTTTGTTGGTCCTTTTGGCTGTCCATGGGATCCTCAGCACTCTTCTCCAGCCCCACATTCTCTCAAATGCATGGATTTTCTTCCTATCCTCTTTCTTAACTGTCCAGCTCTCACATCCATCCATGGGAATAGGGAATACGATGGCTTTGTATGATTCTGACTTTTGTGCTGAGTTGTATATCTTTGCATTTTAGGATCTTGTCTAGTTCTTTCATAGCCACCCTCCCAATTCTTAGTCTTCTTCTGATGTCCTGACTGCAGTTCTCGTTTCTATCAATGTTTGATCCCAGGTATGGGAATTCTTTTACTTTTTCTATTTCCTCATAGTCTAGGTTGAATTTGTGAAGGTCCTCAGTGGTCATTATTTTTGTTTTCTTTATGTTCAACAGTAAGCCTGCTTTTGCACTTTCTTCCTTGATCTTCCTTAGCAGTTGTTCCAGGTCTGGGATATTTTCTGCTAGTATTATGGTGTTGTCTACATATCTTAAGATTGCTGATATTCCTTCCTCCTGTTTTCACTCCTTCTTCTGTGTCCAAGCCTGCTTTTCTTATAATATGTTCTGCATACAAGTTGAACAGATAGGGTAACTTAGGGCTTTTGCAGACTGCCAGAAATAGTGCAAATTGAGTCCACTTTAAGGGTTAGGGGTTAGTGCTAGGGAATCATGGGAATTGTTTTTTTTCTGAGACACTACAGGGGGTTGCAGACTGCCAGAAATAGTGCAAATTGAGTCCACTTTTAGGGTTAGGGTTAAGGTTAGGGAATCATGGGAACTGTATTTTATTGTGGCACCAGAGCTCTCTGACAGAGAAGGCTCAATGTCTCAGGAAAAAAAAAATTCCCATGATTCCCTAGCACTAACCCTAACCCTAAAAGTGGACTCAATTTGCACTATTTCTGGCAGTCTGCAACCCCCCTAAGCCTTCTCTGTCAGAGAGCTCTGGTGCCACAATAAAATAGAGTTCCTATGATTCCCTAACCCTAACCTTTAAAGTGGACTCAATTTGCACTATTTCTAGCAGTCTGCAAAGGCCCTTACTTACAGAGTAAGTACTTAGAACTTACTCTGTGCAAAAAAATGCACATTTTGTGAGCAGAAATTAACTTTCCTGTGCAGAAGTTTTATTTTCTGTGTAGAAAACATTTTTTTTTTTAAAAAAAAGGGTTGTTTTTAGTGGAAAAAACAGCCTTTTCTGTACACATTTCTTTTCTACACAGAACAAAATACTTTCGGACAGAAACTTGTTTTTATTTTGTGTGCTGTAAATGTCATTTTTTGTTCAGAATAGGCTCTGAATTGCAAAGATTGTCACTAGTCTAGGGCACTCCTTTTCAGGGTTTCCTTACTCTCAAGAAACCTGTTTTCCAACAATGTTTTTGAATATTTTCTAATATTCTTTCCATTTCTAGTCCAGAGACAACTACTGTGAGCAGCACTGGACTGCAGGTTCCCAAGATCATATGCACAATTCTGGATGCACCTACATTGCAGAGAAAGCAAAGCAGCTTCATTTATATACCACTTCATATCACGCATGATATAATGCAGTTTGACACCACTTTACTTGCCAAGGCTTCATCCTACAGAATTTGTAGTTTTGTAAGGCATCAGCACTCTTGGGCAGAAAAGGCAAAAGACCTGGTTAAACTACAAATCCCAGGATTCCATAGGGTTGAGCTACAGCATTTAAAGTGGTGCCGTAGGGCCTTTGCAGACTGCCAGAAATAATGCACATTAAATTGAGGCACTGCCCTGGCTCAGTGATAGGGAATCATGGGAACTGTAATTTATTGTGGCACCAGAGCTCTCTGACAGAGAAGGCTCAATGTCTCAGAAAAAAATACAATTCCCATGACTCCCTAGCACTGAGCCAGGGCAGTGCCTTGATTTAATGTGCACTGTTTCTGGCAGTCTGCAAAGGCCCAAACTTTGTTATTTCTATAGTGTAGATCAGGGATAGGCAACCTTTCCCCTTTAAGGGCCGAGGGACTTCAGCTCCCAGAAGCCTCAGCCATGTTGGCCCATAGTCCCATGTTGGCCAATAGCTCCTGGGATTCTGGGAGCTGAAGTCCCTCGGCCCTTAAAGGGGAAAGGTTGCCTACTCCTGGTGTAGATGCACCCTAGATGTTTCTTAAATTGGCCTTCCACTCCCAGTACAGAACTCAAGAAATTATGAACACTGCCCAGGATTGAATCGAGAGAGAATCTGGTGAGCTCAATGCAGAAACAAACTTCCAGCAAGCAAAAGCCTGCCTTAAAATTGTGTATGTACTCTTATGAGTATATTTTAGTGGTTTTACATAATGTGGGTTTAGGTGTTTTTAACTGTGTTTTCTAGTTTAACATGATGTGCCTCATCTTGAGGAGAGGTGGGAAATGTTATTGTTGTTGTTGTTATTGCTGCTCTACCCAACTGATATCAACTGGTATTTATATAAAAACTGGTATTTGTTATTGGGCACAGAATTGTCATCATCATCATCATCATCAGAATTATCTCCAGCTCAGATCTACACCTGGAAACTATACCTCCCACCTTCTATCCAATTTGCATGAGTTTTCTATGCCAGGCTTGTGCCAACCCACCTGGATCCCTGGGCAAGGGAAAGAGGATATCAAAGCCTTCAGGTAGGTCAACGGAGGTGAGGAACCGGACGTGTCCTGTGTGTCCTTGAGAAAGGCCCACCGGCAAAGGCTGAGTCTTCAAGGAGGTGGCGTTGGCTGTGATGGAGAGTGTCAGCACCACTCCTGCGCTGGTCCCGATCCAGAGCAGATCCTTGCATGCCAAGAGGGCAGTGATGCGCAAGCAAGCAGCCTTGTGCTGGCGGATAATGGCATCCGAACCTGTGATCCGCCAGAGAAGATATCAATGATTACCCATCTTCTTACAAAGCATGATGTTGTACTGTATTCATTTGCTTATAGAATACCCTGCTCACTCTCCCCAAAGTTGGCACTCAAAGAGGCATATGAAATGAAAATATTAGCTAAAACACACGCATACACACACACAGATAAAAAAGAAAGAAAAAGTTACCGGTATATACTCGACTATAAGTCAACCTCATGTATAAGTCAAGGGCCGGTTTTGGGGCCAAAATTATGGATTTTGATATGACCCATACATATGTCGAGAGTAAAACTTAGGGCACGTCATGAAGGATATAAAGGTCAAAGCAAGGAAAACAATGCCAAAGAACTTACAAAATCCCAGCAGTCATAACTATTTGTGCTCATACAAAAGGCTGGTTGGATGAGAGAGTAAAAGGGGGCCAGTGCTTCCAGGACAGATTAAACTTTTTCTTTCACCAGAGGGTGGATGTACATATTATATATATATATATATATGTGTGTGTGTGTGTGTGTGTGTGTGAGAGAGAGAGAGAGAGAGAGAGAGAGAGAAAGTACAGTACTTACATTGACCTGTGGATAAGTCGACTCAAGTTTTTTGGGTCAATTTTTTAACCTAAATTTCTAGACTTATAGATGATTTGTCCCCTTCTGCCATGCAGGAATACAAAATCAAAACGCACCTAAGTGATGGCCATCCAGTTTCTGTTTCAAAACCTCCAAAGAAGGTTGAACAGCCACAGAAAGCTTGACAGTTTTGGATGGAGCAGAAGGAGCTACCTGGTCTCTTATTGTGCCCTGTCCCAAAACAAGGTTTGTCTAGGTAACTTCTGGCTAAGATGAAAGTTGAAGCCAAAACTAGGGGGAGAAGGGAGGCTCAAAATGATTCCAGGATTAAATCAATGTCATTGTCTCAGGTGAAAAGCCCTTGACATTTTGACGAGTCACCTTCCTCAGGAGAGATGACAACAAGATTTATATTAAGAATGCTGATGATTAAAACAATAAATTTACATAAGGTCTCCAAGTCAGTGCTCTTAATATAGCAATTGCCATCACATTCCCTATAATGTTTAAAGAAGGTGGCATGTCACAATGTGCAGGGAATAATGCGTCACAAAATAAACATGATTTTATTTTTGAGAATCACCCTGAAGCCCCTTCCTTCTCTTCCAGCATTGTATCTTTTTGATGCTGGCCCTCTTATTTCTTTTCTCAGTTATCACTTCTGCACCCACATTTCCCCAAAGACACAAGAATCTCAACCAAGATGTGCTTTTCTCCCTACAATAATTATCCAAGAGAGATAAAGCTGCATCAAGGATGGCCAAAGATGATTAACTGAGGATTTGAACCCAGGCCTAAGTCTAGCACTCTGTCCAGTGTAGACTAGGTCCCAAGTCTCGGTTCTACCCTTACATTGAATATTCAGGAATGCTTCAGAAGAGAAGGTATTTTCATAAAAATATCTTGTATGTTTCTTTGCATGCAGGGTCTGTAAATTATGTCCTATGGGGAGCGACTTAGGGAGCTAGGTATGCTTAGCCTGGGGAAGAGAAAGTTAAGGGTGACATGATAACCATATTTAAAATTTGAAATGCTCTCATACTGAGCCTGGAGCAAGCTTTTTCCCTGCTGCTCCAGAGAACAGGTCCTGGAGCATTGGATTTAAGCTACAGACAAAGAGATTCCACCTAAACATTAGGAAGAACTTGGAAGAACCGGATGGTAAGGGCTATTTGACAGTGGAATGCACTGCCTTGGAGGGTAGTGAAATCTCCTTCTTTGGAGGTTTTCAAACAGAGGCTGGATGGCCATCCATTGGGAGTGGTCTTATTGTATATTCCTGCAAGGCAGAAGGGGATTTGACTAGATGGCCCTTGGGGTCCCTATGAAAGAATCCTTGGCATCTATAGATGGGGATAGGAAAGACCAGAGTTTAGAAAAGTTGCTTTTTTTGGATTACAGCTCCCAGAATCCCCAGTCACAATGCTGGGAGCTGTAGTCCCTAAAGTAGCATTTCAAATTGACACTGATCTCTCCCTAAGCTGCATGTTAGACAGGATAGGAAAATGAACAAAAGAATTGTGGAAGTGGGTGTTCAGCTGTTCCCTTCCATTACCAAATACTACAATTAGGCAGTAGAAGCCAAGCTCAGTGATCCTGAGTTATTCCACCTCCCCCTCAAAAGCTGTGTCTCATGGCAATAATTCTTGTTCTTACCTGCCAACATCTTGTGGACTGGAGGAGTGATGTCCACTTCAGACAACTGATCATAGCTGGCAGGATGGTACAACCTCACCTGGGCACTGCCCTGGAGTGTGACCCAGACCCCCACGCTGGAGCTGACCATGCATGTCACGCTGCGGTTGCTGTCCTGTCCAACGTGAAACGCGTGCTGCAAAAGAGAGGGAATGGATGATGACTAGACAAAACTAAATGATATTTGCATTTGGGCTAGTGAACTTAACTGAACGATTAACTCTGATTCTGGCTCAGGATCAGGCCTGAAATCCATGTGAATTTCAGCTGCTAACAAGTGCCGGGTCTCCTATCTAAAGCAGAACCATTATCATCTCTGAAGTTGTCTTTTCTCCAGAATTAAAATGGCTGGGTTAAAGATGCTTGTTTGAAAATGTGAACATCTCAGGGAGTTTTGCCCGTGCAATGCCAGAACTGAGATATGTGACTTCAGGACAGAGAAAAGGAAGTGATGTTCCTCTTTCAAAACACGTTAGATGGATCCCGATATTTGCTGTTGTTGTTGTGTGTCTTCAAGTCGTTTCTGACTTATGGCGACCCTATCATAGGTTTTTTTTTTTTTTTGGCAAGTTGCGTCAGAGAGGGTTTGCATTGCCATCTTCTGAGGCTGAGAGCATGTGACTTGCCCAAAGTCACCCAGTGGGTTCCAATGGCAGAGCTTGGATTCAAACCCTGGTCTCAAGAAGCATAGTCCAACGCGCAAACCACTCCACCATGCTGGCTCCCTGGACCTCAATTTTAGCACTTAGAAAATGATAAGTAATTTTTCTCTCACTCCAAACATTTGTTTTCAGTGGGAAGAACCACAACTAGTCTAGTTGGCACCATCTGAATCTGTGCATCTCAGGATCTCCTAAGATGCTTTTCAGATTAACAAAAATGAATGTTAAGTGCATTGGTGAGGATCTGAATTGAGATGGAAAGCCAGGCAAGACTGTTCCAGAGCTTGGAAAAGTTATTTTTATTTGAAGCCCAGCTCCTAGAATCCCCCAGGCAGCACGGCCTCAGACCATGTGGAACAGCAATAGGATTTACATTTCTATACTGCTTCATAGTGAACTCAGCACTCTGTAAGCAGTTTATAATCTGTAAGCCAATTGCCCCAACAAACTGGGTACTCATTTTACTAACCTATGAAAGGATGGAAGGCTGAGTCAACCTTGGAGCCCCGCTTGGGATTGAACTCACAACCTTGTGGCTGCATTTAACCAGCATTTAACCATTGCACCATCACGGTTATGTAAGAGAGAGTGCCCGACTTAGAAGTTTCTTTCTTACCTCCTGCTGCAATGTAGATGTATTGAGAATGATGACTCTGTTCTGGCATCCGCACCACAGCCGCCCACTCACGGCTACCATCTTGGTTACGGGGCTTCCTGGAGAACCCAGCGAGAGGGATTTGGAGTTCTGAGAGTCCCAAAAACGTCCTGCCATGGAGACCAGGAGAGAATGAGAGATGGAAGAAAAAGGAAAAAGAAATCCCCTTGCCTCCCTTGCACCGTAAACCCAGCCTTAAAGCAGCTCTCCAGTCAAACCCTTTACCTGCTTCTCTTTGGTAGACAACAAGTTCTCCATTGGCCAGGGACACAAACACCTGGTTATCGAGGTATCTGTAGGGAAAGGGATGGCATAACAGCAATAGCAATAACAATAATATTTATTTCTTACCCACCTCTCTCCGTGGATCGAGGCAGGGAACAACAACAATTATCAGACAAATGACATCAGTTAAAACGCATATCAATAAAAGGACAAATAAAATGTATCCATATTAATAATAATAATAATAATAATAATAATAATAAATTTTATTTTTAACCCACCCCTCTGCTAGGCAATCGGAGCGGTGTACAAAGTTAAAACAGAACAACAGTTAAAACAATTCCATCTCCTCCCCATCCCTAACCCACCCCCCCATAAAAATCGAATTAAACTAATACAGTAATTAAAACAATCCATATTTAAAATCCATAATTTTAAATTCACAATTTAAAACAATCTGCATAAACCTGCCAGAAGAGACTGGTCTTTAATGCTCTTTTAAATTCAGACAGCATACTCAGCTGTCAAATCTCTTCTGGCAGGTCGAGGGGCGGCTGAAGAAAAAGTCCTCTGGTTGACATTTGCCAACCTAGTCCTGGCAGACTGGAGTAAATGTCCGCCAGAGGACCAGAGTGTATAGGGCAGATTATATGGAAGGAGGCCACTCTGTAGGTAACCTCGACCCAAACCAGGTAGTGTCAGTAGGAATGAGCAAAGTGACAAGGGACTTGCTGGAAGACAAGGTGGAACATGGTTATCCTTAGTCACACTGTCACAACTCCCAAAGATTTCACTTAAAAAAAAATCAATTAATACCTGTGGGAAATTTTGGCTTAAAAGATGCATTCACACTTGCCCTTAGCATGATAAAGTAAGGATGTAAGGCTCCATCCACACAGCAGAAATAATGCAGTTCCATACCACTTTAAATTGCCATGGCACAATGCTATGGAATTCTGGCAATTGTAGTTTTCTAAGGCATTAACCTTCTCTGTCAGAGAGCTCTTATGCCACAGCAAACTACAATTCACAGAATTCCATAGCGTTGAGCTGTGGCAGTTAAAGCAGTTTCGAACTGCATTATTTCTGCAGTGAGGACATAGCCTAAATCTTCTCTTTTTTTTGTTTTTGCATACCAAAATGAATAATTTCAAAAATTTTCTCCTTGTTGAGTGAAATGTTGCTGTTGTTGTTGTTGCTGTGTGCCTTCAAATTGTTTCCAATATGGCAATCCTAAGGCAAACCTATCATGGGGTTTTCTTGGCACATTGCTTCAGAGTGGGTTTGCCATTTCCATCTTCTGAGGCTGAGAGAATGTAACTTGCCCAGAGTCACTCAGTAGGCTTAGATGGTTGAGCCGGGATTCAAACCTTAGTCTCCAGAGTCACAGTCCAATGTTCAAACCACTACATCACACTGGCGTTGCATGAAATTACAAAACTTTTAAAGCATTTTTGGATGACTTCATTGCACACTGGAGCTGTTCATTGTGAAAAATCTGTTTTCACAACTCTTGTGCAATTTTTTTGGTACAAAACCCCAAGGTTACCCACCCCAAAATAATGGGGGGGGAGGTCCAAATTGCTACAAAAAAAAATAATGGTTTTTGGCCTTCTTTTTTTAGATGGAGTGTTTCCATATATCAAGATACCCTATCTCATCAAGGATGAGAAAATTTGCAAATATTATTGAGATTGCTACTGGAAAGCCAAGCAGACACTGGTTTCTCCTGGAAATAAACCCATTTATTATTTAGGCATTAAGAAATGGCAATGCGAATATTCCATGAAGACAACTGTTGTCTGTCTTAACACTGGGTTGTGTTATACTGAGGTACACACTTGTGATTTTCTCCACTGGCTTAGTGTCACCACTGCTCCTATGTGGATTTCCAGCAGCCCAGAAATAAATGCAACATGGAGCATGTCAAGAGGAGGGCAACTAAAATGAGGAAGAGTCTGGAAGCCATGAAACCCTATGAGGAGACTTAGGGAGCTGGGGATGTTCAGCTTGGAGAAGAGAAGGTTAAGAGGTGATATGTTAGCCCTGTTAAAATATTTGAAGGGATGTCATATTGAGGAGGGAACAAGCTTGTTTTCTGCTGCTCCAGAGAATAGGATCAATAATGGATGCAAGCTACAGGAAAAGAGATTCCACCTCAACATTACGAAGAACCTCCTGACAGTAAGAGCTGTTCAGCAGTGGAAGATGCTGCCTTGGAGAGTGGTGGAGTCTCCTTCCTTGGAGGTCTTTAAACAGAGGCTGGATGGCCATCTGTCAGGGATGCTTTGATTGAGAGTTCCTGCATGGCAGGGGGGGTTGGACTGGATGGCTCTTGGGGTCTCTTCCAATTCTATGATTCTATGATATAATTAACCAAGGAGTTTTGACACCAGAAGGTGAAGTATACAATCCAGCCCTTATAGAGGTGGAAAGCCAGTTGCAGGGTGGTAACCTCCTGAGTTGGTGGCACACTCCTTCATTCCAAGAACATACCAGTGGACATGCACAATTTCCCATGTTTCATTATTTATTCTCATTTTGCTAGTAAGTGGTGGAGCAAGGAATCTAGTGTCTCACTTTCTAATAACTAAAAATCCTTATGCAAAGGGAACTTACAGCACCTTTGAGACTAACTAAGCGAAAGATGTTGTAGCATAAGCTTTCGTAGACTTGGGGTGGAAGCAGACGGGCGGCCGTGGGCCGCCCCGGGAAGCTGCAGATCGGGGCCGAGGTATCCGCACACCTCGGCCCCGCGGCGCAGCTTTGCCACCCCAGGAAGGAGTGCTAAAATAGCGCTCCTTCCACAAATCGCCGAAGGTGCGCCGCAAAAGGCTGCCGGCGCACCTTTGGCGGCTTTTCCACTGCAGTGTGTGCGGACGCTGCAGCGGAAAAGCATCCTCGGAGCCCTGGCCGTGCGGAGGGCCGGCTGCTCGAGGACGTTTTGGCTGCCCCTCCCCTTCCTTGCTCTGAAGACGGCGCTTTGCGCCGTCTGCTTAGCCCCTTGATCTACTTATACTACAACTTCTTTTGCACAGTTAGTCTCAAAGGTGCTACAAGAACCCTTTGTATACCGATATTTCAAACTAACATGGCTACATCTCTGAATTCTACTAAAAGTCCTATTTGACTCCTTCTGGATTCTTCTGTTTTGCACGCACATTTCCAGTGATATGGACAGGAAACAGCCTTTCAAGCAATGAAGGTTGATGTTCTTAGGAAGCTGGATTCTGTGTCCACTGTTAAATTCTCCAGAATTGCACTGGGTTTAGTTTTGATACTTACAGAATGCATGTCACAGAGGCTGAATGTTGCATCTTCATGCTATTCTTCCGGTTGCGGATATTATCTGAAGACTGGTAGACATGGATGCTGAAACCCAAAGAGAAGGAAGGAAGACATGAGATCCTGAATCGTTTCAAAGCAGTTAACAGAGATAAGGGGCTGTACTGAATTCGTATATTCTGCTGGTGAAATATAACTCCCAGGAGTAGACTTCCTAAACTGTGGCTTGACAATGTTAGCCACAGTGATTTTCTACTCCTCCAAAGCAACTACTGGTTGTTGTTATGTACCTTCAAGTCAACTCTGACTTATGGTGCCCTTATTGTAGGGTTTTCTTGGCCAGATTTAGGGTGCCCCTACACTGTAGAAATAATGTAGTTTGACATCCCTTTAAGTGCAGTAGAGCCAGCCTATGGAATCCTGGGATTTGTAGTTTTACAAGGTCTTTAGCCTTCTCTGCCAAAGAGTGCTGGTGGCTCACCAAATTACAAATCCTGGGGTTCTGTAGGATAGAGCCATGGCAGCTAAACTGGTGTCAAACTGCATTATTTCTATAGTGTAGATGTACGCTTAGTCTGAGGTGGCTTGCTATTGTCTTCCTCTAAGGCTGAGACAGCAGGAATTGCCAAAGGTGGATTACAATGGCTGAAGGGGGATTTGAACCCTGGTCACCTAGAAGTCTAACCCAGGGGTAGGCAACCTTTCCCCTTTAAGGGCTGAGGGACTTCAACTCCCAGAAGCCTCAGCCATGTTGGCCAATAGCTCCTGGGATTCTGGGAGCTGAAGTCCCTTGGCCCTTAAAGGGGAAAGGTTGCCTACCCCTGGTCTAACCCAACACACAAACCATTATGCCATAAAACCAACCATACTGATTTTCTACAATCACTGGCTGATCCTTTCTTCCGTCTGTTAGAAAATGCTATACCTTAACAGCAGCCTAACCAAAGACCAGTGCAGTTTAGATGTCTCTAGTTTCTTCTGCGGATTTTATTGGATGCTCCCCAGTTTCTGCTCCCAATGCAGTTTGTAACCCAACTTTTTGCATATTGTGCATTTTGGTTGGCCCCATTAAGGTATCACTGTTTTTCTGGGGCTCGGATGTTATTGTACTTTGCTATATGGCCAACACAGCTCCCTTGGATATGGTTTTTGCTTGTGAAGATACTGCATTCTAGCTGCAACAGGGCAATTCCAAAAAGAGAGCCCATGGACTGGGACTTTACTATTTGAGGTTTCTACCTCGATCCAAGATAAAACAATATTTTTCTTTTAAACTGGGACTGCATTGGTTTGTTTTACCTTAACAACACCTAAAATTTTCCTGATGCAAAAGCATGGAGGCTTCCTGAGAAATTCAGTGTTCTCTTCCTAACAAAGGGGCTTGCGGCCTCACAAAGCACTGAAGAAAAACTGGATCTCAAAGGGAGTAGCTTTTTGTCTTGCTAATGGAACTTAAAATGTATTTCCCGGACTTAATCTCCCAGTACCCATATGATCAAAAACCCACAACAGCTTGACCAAATGCAGGTCTATGACTAACATCTTCAACTTTTTTCTCCTGTATGGTTTTTAACACCTGTTAAGGTATAGAATGAAGAAGCCCGTGGAGCTTCAAAAGCTTGCAACATGTATATGGTGCATTTCAGTTGCCCCAATAAAAGTATCACTGTTTAATGGATTTGGGATATGACTGTACTATTATTATTATTATATTATTGTTGTTGTTATTGGTTGTTGTTGTTAACCACCTTTGAATAGATCTCAACTCATGCCGAACCTGTGGCTGCGACATCTCCAAGACTCCCTATCTACTACTACTTTTCTTAGTTCTTGCAGATTCATATTAGTATATTATATTGTAACTACTACTACTACTACTATATATACAATGGGGGACACCTGGCTGAACGAGACTACGTGTGAAAGGGATCTAGGAGTCCAGGTAGACCACAAGTTGAACATGAGTCAACAGTGTGACTTTTTAGCAGCAGCTAAAAAGGCCAATGCAATTTTAGGCTGCATTAATAGAAGTATAGTGTCTAGATCAAGAGAAGTAATAGTGCCACTCTATTCTGCTTTGGTCAGGCCTCACCTGGAATACTGTGTCCAGTTCTGGGCACCACAATTCAAAAAGGATGTGGAGAAACTGGAGCATGTCCAAAGGAGGGCAACTAAAATGGTGAAGGGTCTGGAAACCAAGTCCTATGAGGAAGGACTTAGGGAGCTGGGGATGTTTAGCCTGGAGAAGAGAAGGCTGAGAGGTGATATGATAGCCGTGTTTAAATATTTGAAGGGATGTCATATCGAGGAGGGAACAAGCTTGTTTTCTGCCGCCCCAGAAACAAGGGGTGCAAGCTCCAGGAAAAGAGATTCCACCTCAACATTAGGAGCAACTTCCTGACAGTAAGGGCTGTTCGACAGTGGAACACACTCCCTCGGAGAGTAGTGGACACTCCTTCCTTGGAGGTCTTTAAGCAGAGGCTGGATGGCCATCTGTTGGGGATGCTTTGATTGGGAGTTCCTGCATGTCAGGGGGGTTGGACTGGATGGCCCTTGTGGTCTCTTCCAACTCTATGATTCTATGATACTACTACTACTATTATTATTTCTTCTATTGTACTTTGCTATATGGACCACAAAGCTACCTCTGGACATCTTTTTGTGAGTTACACAGGTCACAATTTTTCTTTCTAAAAGGGCCCTTAGCATCTGAGTCTGAAAATAAGTTAAGGCACAATTGTGACCTACCAGCCGTCCTCCGTCCCCAACCACATGGAACTCTGATAGGCCTCGGGGTCCGTGCTCAAGAGGTCTTCCAGGCTTCCCCTGGTGAATGACCCTCGACTTGACCGCCTCATAGCCCGGCCATCCATAGGGCTCTCGCTGTTCCGGTTCTGCGTGAAAGTAGAGGCCAAGGGAAGGAAAGCTGCAGCATCTTGCTCTTCTTCTGAGCTGGTTGTTTCAGCCGTTACATCCTTAGAGCTTGGGATCTCTTCATCTGGCAAAGGAAAATGGAAGACAGAGACTGTATCAACAAAGTGCTTTCCAAAGACAATATTTTCATTCAATGGTGGGCACCTGTGGTGTGTGTATGCCTTTGAGTTGACTGCCAACCTATGGAGAGCCCAGGAATTTCATAGGGTTTCCTTAGGCCAGGGGTAGGCAACCTTTCCCCTTTAAGGGCTGAGCGACTTCAGCTCCCAGAAGCCTCAGCCATGTTGGCCAACAGTCCCATGTTGGCCAATAGCTCCTGGGATTCTGGGAGCTGAAGTCCCTCGGCCCTTAAAGGGGAAAGGCTGCCTACCCCTGCCTTAGGCAAAGAACCCTCAGAAGTGGTTTTGCTAGTTCCGTCCTCTGAAATACAGCCTACAGCACCTGGGGATTCATTGGCAGTCTCCCATCCAAGGACTAACCAGGCCCGACCCTGCTTGGCTTCCAAGAACAGATGGGATCTGGGGCATTTAGTCTTCTCCCCCCCCCCCCCCCCCACAGCAGACCACACTTGTGCATGTTCAACCCTGAAGTGACCTAATTCAAACTGGAAGTGATAGGAAACGATGGAAAGTGATGGGGTTGATTTTCTACAGTTCAACCAAGTTTTGGACCCTGGTCCTGGTACCCAATAGTGATCTGGGTGACTTTTGGGGCCACTTTAGCAGCATTTTCCCCCCACAAAACCAAAACAATAACCTTTTTGAGAGAGGTCTGGAAGCTTGCAGAGGGGGACTCTCTGTTCCCAATCAGTGCTACTTTCTCATGTTTCCCTCCACTAACCTATTCTATTTATGAATTAATCTATGCTTTTTTCTTTATATTTATCTATTTATATTATATTTTATATGGAATCATTGTTGTTGTTGTTGTGTGCCTGCAAGTTGTTTCCAACTTATGGCCACCCTATCATGGGGTTTTCTGGGGCTGAGAGGGTGTGACTCACCCAAGGTCACCAAATAGGTTTCTATGGCTGAGCAGGGAATTGAACTCTGATCTCCAAAATCTTATTCCTATGCTCAAACAACCATGCCATGCTGGTTCTCACATGGAATTACCCAACACCTTTATTATTTATTTATTTATCACTACCTCAAAACAAGCATTTAAATACTTATTTCCATACACATTTAAATATGCATTTTCTCTTGGATTATGTCCTTAGATATCCATTTCTTCCCAAAATAGTATTAAAGAAATATGCATTCTTATACTTGTTTGAACCAAAATCTGCATCATGTGTTGTTCTAAGAAGTACATTAAGTATGCAGTGCTGAAAAGCTAAGTTGTGATTCCCATGTAAGTGTAGATGTGAATCATATCAATTTCACAGAATCATAGAATCATAGAGTTGCAAGAGACCCCAAGGGCCATCCAGTCCAATCCCAATCTGCCATGCAGGAACTCAAAATCAAAGCATCCCCAACAGATGGCCATCCAGCCTCTGTTTAAAAACTTCCAAAGAAGGAGACTCCACCAAAATCTCCGAGGGATTGTATTCCACTGTCAAACAGCTCTCACTGTCAGGAAGTGTCTCCTAATGTTGAGGTGGAATCTCTATTCCTGGAGCTTGCATCCGTTGTTCTGTTTCTTATTCTCTGGAGCAGCAGAAAACAAGCTAGCTCCCTCCTCAATATGACATCCCTTCAAATATTTAAACAGGGCTCTCATATCCCCTCTCAACTGTCTCTTCTCCAGGCTAAACATACCCAGTTCCCTCAGTCGTTCCTCATAGGGATTCATGGTTTCCAGACCCCTCACCATTTTAGTTGCCCTCCTTTGGACACACTCCAGTTTCTCCACATCCTTTTTGAATTGTGGTGCCCAGAACTGGACACAGTATTATTCCAGGTGGGGCCTGACCAAAGCAGAATAGAGTGGCACTATTACTTCCCTTGATCTAGATACTATACTTCTACTAATGCAGCCTAAAATTGCATTGGCCTTTTTAGCTGCGGCATCACACTGTTGACTCATGTTCAACTTGTGGTCTACTAGGACTCCTAGATCCTTTTCACACATAGTTGCATTAAGCCAGGTACCCCATCTTATATCTATGCATTTCATTTTTTAGCCCTAAGTGCAGTACCTTACATTTCTCTGTGTTGAAATTCATTTTGTTAGCTTTGGCCCAGCTTTCTAATCAATTAAGGTCATTTTGAATTTTCATTCTGTCTTCTGGGGTATTAGCTATTCCTCCAAATTTGGTGTCATCTGCAAATTTGAGAAGCATGCCCCCTATTCCTTCATCCAAGTCATTGATAAAGATGTTGAATAGTTGAATTTCCCCCTTTTTAAAGATGGAGGCAATGTTTGCCCTCCTCCAGTCTGCTGGGACTTCTCCTGTTCTCCAGGAGTTCTCAAAGATTATTGCCAGTGGCTCTGAGATTACATTTGCTAGTTCTTTTAATATCCTTGGATGTAGTTCATCTGGTCCTGGAGACTTAAATTCATTTAGGTTAACCAAGTATTCCTGTACTACCTCTTTACTTATTCTGTGCTGCATTTCCCCTATTGTGTCCTCTGCTCCATTGTACAGCTACTAGCTAAGATGAAATGTTTCAAGACACACTATATTTTTATTAAGTGTTTGGAAGTGAAACTATGGTGGATGCACTCTTAGGACATTATCACACAAGAAAGGGAAGTAAAATGGAATGTTCCCTTTACGATAGTGTGAAAATTTTCCCCTGACATTGCGCTCATCCACTACTTCGCCTGTGAATAACCTGTAATGCTCCCGTAATATCTTATTAATGGGGAAAACCCATGAATGGTTTGTTGATAGCGCTTCATTTGTGCTATCGCCAAGGTGTGGAAGTCAATAAGGATGCATTTGCACTATTGCAGAGCAATCTAGGATCCTTTCCCAGACTACACTTTTGGTACAGACAATTCATTCTCATTGCTACGATTGTTTTTGGCATGGATTTCTCTCTTATTTCAGATTTTGTCTGAACTGCAAGGAGATAATGTTGTGAAATATACCAAGTTTATTTTTTTCTGTTTGGGACGGAACCACAATTTTCAGACATGCGCAGTAGTGCCAAAACGGTGCATGTGTGAAACATTCAATAACAATATATTAACAATACAAGAATGGATGTATGCAGAACGCAATTGCGTTTCTCTGCCATTTTTGTATCATCATTATCATGTGACTACGTGAAAATATTGATTGCTGTAGAGCTATTGTTCCTTTATCTTCCAATAGCGCAATCGTAATGGAATTGGCCCTTGCGTGATAATGTCTACAGTTGATCTAGAATTATGTTGGCAGCATTTTATCTGCTGCTGTTTTAAGGTGGTTGCTCCATTAAATGTTCTTCTTTTCGCTTCATGACAGTAGTCATTTTAATTGAAATCTTGATAGTGTGTTTTAGAATGCTGTTTGTGGTAAGCTATACTTGCACACCCCTTGGCTCCGTTTTAATGGCTTGTTCAAAAATAAAGATAAAATAAATAATAACATTTGGTCACAGTCTTTCACTGCTTACGGAAGGTGTCACATAATTCCATGTAAAATATAACACTGTTATTCTTAAACTGGTGAGCTGAATAAGCAATGTCAGCTACTGAGCAAGCAATCTCTGGGCATTTATAGCTTCGCAGTAAATTTTAAGTTTAGTTTCCTAGGAAGTACAGTAAAAGATAATTTCAGCATGTATTTAAATATTTCTATCTTGCCTTCCCAAAAACTTGCTCAGTGAAGCTGAAAACTCATTCTAAAAATGGCTAGTTAATACCATATGGACCTAGTATGGTGTGGGCAAAAGGCAGTTTGCAAGGCCCTCAGTTTCTCTAGATTTCCAGATCTATTGCTTTTCTGGATGATAAAAAAAAAAGTGAAACCTCCAGTAACAATTCACCTTTTAAATATATTGCAAACTCCTCTGCGCATTTAGCTGTTTAGTTTAATAACAAAACAAACTCCCAAATAAACCAGCTTTTCAGGTCAGAAGGCAAATACTATGTCTTTAAATTACTGTTTTAATTCTATAGACAGCTTAATACTGTTTTGATCTTATCTTTTCATACATTTTTAGCAATGTGATAACTTATGGGATTGCCTCATCCTGTATAATCTGCCCTGTACACCAGATCTTCGGAGGGGGGGCATTTACTTTAACCGGCCAGAATTAGACTGGCAACTGTCACCCAGAGGATATTTTCATCAGTCGCCCCTAAATTGTGGAATGACCTGTTGGGAGACATTAGACAGCTAAACTTGGGGGGGAAGCAGACGGGAGCTTCCTGTGCGCCGCGGGACGGAGCGCCGCTGGAGCGCGGCAGCCGCACCGCGGCGCACCGTCGGCGACTCTAAAAGGAGCACCAAATTGGTGCTCCTTTTAGATTTCAGGGAAAGGGCGCCCTAAAAGCGGCGGGTGCACTTTCCCTGACTCAAACGCCGCGGCGCGTGCGGTCGCCGTGGCGTGAGGTCATCCTCGGAGCGCCAGCCGTGCGGAGGGCCGGCGACTCCGAGGGCGACCTCGGGAAGAGGAAGGGGCGCCACTCGTGCGGCTGCCCCTCCTCTTCCCTGCCCGGAAGACGACTCTATTAGTCGTCTGCCGAGGCAGATACTGTCTGAATGTCAAATAGTATTAAAAACCTATCTCTTCTGGCAGGCCTACTCAGTTGATTTTAAACAATGAATTTTAAATTGATATATTGGTAAATTTTATGTTGGATGATTTTAGTGTGTCCTATGTTTATGCGTTTTAATTTACCATATAGACTATGCTCTCACCCTCAGAGGAAGGCAATGACAAACCTCCTCTGAACAAATTGTGCGACGAAAACCCCATGATAAGTCAGAAATGACTCGAAGGCACACGGCAGATACATATACTCGACTATATGTCGACCTCGTGCATAAATGGAGGGCAAGTTTTGGGATCAAAATTATGGATTTGGATATGAGCTATGGATAAGTTAACTGTAAAATATAGAGGCATGTAACAAAGGATGTAAAGAGTGAAGTACAGGAAAATGATGGCAAAGAAATTACAAAATTCCAGCAGGCGCAACTGTTTGTGTTCAAACTAAAGGATGGATGGATGAGGAGGGAACAAGGATAAATGGTGGCTGTGTGAAGTTTGGGGATGCAACCAGATGCAGACAGGGCTAATAAAAATATGCACATGTCCAAAAGGATGAAAGGGCAAAGCAATGAAAATGGTGACTACGGGGGAGGCACTTTAGGCTGGCCTGGGGGTGGAGCTGGGGTGAGGCAACCACACGCTGGCCACTCCGACTCCGCCCCAATTCTGCGCACCCATCTGCATGACGCATGGCATCCTCCTGGTGCAGTGTTCATACACGCTGCACCAAAGGGGTGCAAAACAGCCACAGCGGAGGCTCAAAGGGCAGCTTTTTGCCACCCCCAAAATGAGCGCCATTTGCCCCGCTGTTTTGGGGATGGCAAAAAGGAGGATCGGGGCCATGGCCGTGGTTGCCATGGCCCCAATCCGCTGCTCCCAGGGGCAGCCCAGAGTTGCCCCTTACAGGCCGTCTGTATTGGCCCTAAGTTAGCAATGATTACAGCCTTTAATGTGATAACTTTGCCTGATTTCAACCCTGAAAAGCTGACAAATGTCTTATTCAGATCCTTCAAAGCCTGTTTCCTTTGGCACTTCTTTGAGGGAAAGCTCCAAAGAGGTGCCACCACTGCCATTTTCCCACCTAGACATTCAAAAAGGCATGAGGTAGCACCAAGGGAGAGAGAAAAAAGAGGGTCAGTGCTTCTTTTAGGTTCTCCCAGGATGGACCAAGGTCTCGTCTTTCGCCACTCGACTCAGAGAAGAGGATGGTTCCTTTTTTGATAAATTAAATTACATAAGTAATAAGTAGATCCGGGTTTTTTGGATTGGTTTTTTGACTAAACTTTGCAATGTATAACTTTAGAAATGCTAGTATATGAGTGTATGCGGTAGAGTTTGCCCTTGGTATCTTCTGGTGTTTGGTTCCAGACCTCCTGTGTTTACCAAAATCCATGGATGCGCAAGTCCCCTTAAATACAATGGCACAATAAAATGGCGTCCCTTATATAAAATGGCAAAATTAAAGCTTGCTTTTTGGAATTTATATGTAGTTTAAATATTTTCAAACCATGGATGCTTGCCCATGGATACAGAAGGCTGACTGTACGTGTTTAAATGGTTTTATGTGTTTAAATCTATGTTGTAGCCCACCTTGAGCCTTAGGGAGAAGAAATAAAATTTATTGTTATTATTATTTTACTAGTTTGCTTGCTTTTTTAAAAATCTTGTAAACCACCTTGAGTCCTTGTCTAGACAATAAAGTGATTGAGTGAACTCACTTCCAAAGCTTGAAGAGATGGTGGAATGGCTGGCTTGGCTCTGGAGGGTGCCAGAAGGACTTGGCGAGGATTCGTCATCGGTGTCGTCACTGTCGAAGGGGACCAGCTCCCGGTTGGTGCTGTCCATCGGCTCCGAGAGCTCCAGAGAAGACCCAGAAATGGAGATATGCAAGCACTGCTGAGGTCCAGACTCCTCCGGTGTTGTGTGAACTGGTTCCGAGGATGGACTGGTCAGAGACGTGGGACGCTCCCTGGGGGCAAAGTGAAGGTGGGAAAAGGCATGAAGCAACTGTGAGGTCAAGTCCAGCAACAAAACAGAGACAAGAGTAGGAGAAGGCAAGAAGGTTGGGAAGTCATAGATTTTGGACACAGGATTCAAACCTTAACAGTACCAGAAACACACAGAGGAAGGATATCCCTGAGCCAGCAGGGCATAGTGGTTTGAGCGTTGGACTAAGACTTTGGAGACCAAGGTTCGAATCCCCACTCGGCCATGGAAATCCACTAGGTGACCTTGGCCAAGGGCCTCGGCAGACGACTCAATTGAGCCGTCTCCGAGGCCAGGAAGAGGAGGGGCCACCGCACGCGCGGCGGCCCTTCCTCTTCCTGAGGTCGCCCTGAACGCTTCCGGGTCACCGCACGCCGGACGCGTTCAGGGCGACCTCCCTCCACAGCGTCCGGACGCGCTGTGGAGGATAAGTCGCAAAAAGGGCGCCCGCCGCTTTTAGGGCGCTCTTTTTGCGACTTATGAAAGGAGTGCCTTTTTGGCGCTCCTTTCAGGGTCGCCGGGGAGGCGCCGCGGTGAGGCTGCCATAGCCCCGCGGCGCTCCGGACCAGGGCGCTCCAAACGCCCTGGTCTGCATCCCCCCCAAGTCACACACTCAGCCTTCAGAAAACCCTATGATAGGTTTACCTTAGGGTTGGCATAAGTCAGAAACAAACTGAAGACACGCAACATCAATTGACTCAAATCTACATCACTGCATAAAAATGCCTGGGGTCTCCCTGTCTCCATCTTGGCTGCTCCTGACCCAGGCGTGAAGTGGCTGTGTTGGGGATCTGTAGCCCAAAAAATTAACTTTCCCAACTCTTCACTTTGCACCTGTACGTTCTCTTGAGGCCTGGCACAGAGGCGATGCAGAGGATCCTGGCGGAGCAGACAGCGATGCAAGCCTCGACAATGGGCTCTTTCCTGATGCTGAGAAGGCAGACCTGTCCGACATATCCATCGCTGTTACATACCCAGACCTCATAGGCATTCTCAGGGTTGCTGTGGCTGGGAGAGGCACAGGAGAACTGGAGGAGAGGGACAGAACATAGGTATCAGGTTTTTGTAGCTTGTAGGGTCACCAGAGCCCTCTGACAAGGAAGGCTAAATATCTCACAAAACAACAAATTCCAGAATTCTATAGCATTGAGCCATGGAAGTTAAAATGGTGCCAAACTGCTTTATTTCTGCCTCTGAAGAACTGCTTCTAGGAATTTCTACATATTTTTTTAAAAAGCAACTTAATATTGACCTGTCTCTTTAAAGAGGAGAGGAAATCCCAATATCCTTTACTTGGGATACGTGGGAGAATTCAGAGACACAGCCGTGTTAGTCTGGAAAATCAGGATGCAATGAAAACAAAAGTTGGTAAGGTGTTGCAAGATCATATGGGATATGTGATTTTACCTTCATGGGATGAATTAACCTGCCTTCTCTTAAATAGTCAGCCCTCCACATTTGTGGCTATGATTATTTGAAGATTTGATTAATATGTTCTCTCTAGAAATCTCTAGAAATAGATCCTCCAGCACACTTCTGCTGGAAGACCTAGCAATTACTAGAGAAAAACTTCTCTAGGCATTTGTAAGTCCTCCAGCATGATTCTATGATCAACACTAAAAGGGCTCCATGACTAAAACAAGTCTTCTTCCTTGGAGGTCTTTAAACAGAGGCTGGATGGCCATCAGTCGGGGATGCTTTGATTTTGAGTTCCTGCATGGCAGAAGGGGGTTGGACTGGATGGCCTCTTCCAACTCTAGGATTCTATTATTCTAACACCTGACAGATATCGACCACAGAGTTGCACTGGAGGACCTAGATATTCCTACAGAGGGGTTCTCTCAGATTCAAAAATTAATGTTTTTTATTTGCCACTTTCACAGGGCTCCTGTGCCCCTAACTCCAGCAAATGTGAAGCGCTTACTGAACTTCCTCAGGTGCATGGGGTGGAGTGGAAAACCCAGGCACAGATCTATAAGGTGCTTTATTGACACTTGAGATTGGAACAACAGTCAAAGCTCTCAGGTTTAAACACCCGGATAAAGCAGGCCAGGTCTAACATGTTAGTTAGAGGAATACTGTTTAGGGCAGGGGTTCCCAACTCTTTTTTTGACTCGTGGAGCCCTTATTTCTATGGCAGAGCCCCTAAGAGGCTTTCCCTATGTCTTACAAGTTAATGGTGTTTGGGAGTATATATAAGAATATATTCTTATTTTTTAATTTAATTCAATTTTTATTTATTTATTTAATTTTCCTGGAGCAGCCGCAGAGCACCTGGGAAGTGCACACAGAACCCTAAGAGCTCCACGAAGCGCAGGTTGATAACCCCCTTTTTTAGGGAGAATATTGATCTGTTGATAAAAACAGACTTCATTTCAAATGCAATCAAGTTAAATGAGTAACATTAAAGTGCACTGTGGGTTGTTTTCTGCACATTTGGCAAGGGGAACAAATGGTTTATTTAATGCTGCACTGTGGAGTCACTGGCTAAAAACAAAAGCAGACTAAGGCTGCATCTGCACAGCAGAAATAAGCCAGTTTGACACCATTTTAACTGTCATGGCTCCATCTTATGGAATCCTGGGGTTTGTAGTTTGCTATGGCACCAGAGCTCTTTGATAGAGACGTCTCATAAAACAATTCCCTGAATTTCATAGCATTGAGCCATGGCAGTTAAATTGGTGCTAAAATGCATTAATTCTGCAGTGCGGATGCAGTGTATGCACACTTGATTGGCAAAGCTGAGACCTACTTGCATTCCACTCCTTGTTTTCATGATGGGAATCGCCTTCAGGAACTCAGGATCCAGGCAATTTTTGTTAGAAGCTGGTTAAGGAAACAAAAACACAAAGAAACCTGTAGCATATATAAATAAAGGTTGAGTCCCCCTTAACAAAATGCTTGGGACTAGAAGTGTTTTGGATTTTGGAATATATATATATATATTGTAATTTGGAATATTTGCATACACATAAGGAGATATCTTGGAGATGACACCCAAGTTTAAGGATGAAATTCATTTATGTTTCCTGTACACCTTATACACATCACCTGAAGGTAATTTTATAGGTAATATTACAATTAATTTTGTGCATGAAACAAGGCTTGCGTACACTGACACATCAGAAAGCAAAGATGTCACTATTTCACACCCCCCCCCGGAAAAAAAAGTTTTGGATTTTGAAGTATTTCGGAATTTGGAATAATTCGGAATTCCAGATAAGGGAGACTCAACCTGTGTATGAAAACAGACTAAAATATTATTGGCATCTGATTGTTTCATTTCTGTGGCAGTGGAGCTGTTGTGCTGTCACAGATTGTTCACAAACATTTTAATCATCCATACTGCTGACACCAATAGTATATTTAAAAGTAACACAAATTCTGCAGTGAAAGCAAAAGGACAATTCAACAAGGATGTAAACTCTGCAGTTTGTGCATATTGCAGTGGCACATATAAAGGAAAACAAATTACACCCGGCCCGTCCCTTCACAAAATGTCAGGGTCAAGACAGCATAATCCTTTTCGGCAGAACTCAAAATTATAGAAAACAATAAGGGAAGGGCACTGCCATTTTGGTTTCTATCTTCACAGTCTAACAGCCGAAGGCCTCATTTTATGCAGATTATGTGAAGAAATATACCTGTACTTCAGGTGTACCAATTCAGATTGCAGGTGAGGGGATGGAGATATAATCTAGCTTTCTTTCCTACAATGACAACAGCTAAAAGCAAAGAACAAAAAATTTCACACCACTTTAACTGCCATGGCTCAATGTTACGAAATTCTGGGAATTGTAGTTTTGTGAGACATTTTAGCCTACTCTGTCAGAGGGCTCTGATGCCACAGCAAACCGATATCCAGGATTCCACAGGATGGAGCCACGGCACTTAAAGTAGTGTCAACCTGGATTATTTCTGCAGTGCGGATGCAGTCTACCACACTTAAAGTTGTGTCAAATGCCATTATTTTTACACTGTGGATGCACCCTCTATCCAAGCACACAGAAAGCCAGTATGTTAGGAAGAAAGACCAGTCTTCACCATGATATGCTACTTCTCTAAGTGTGGAGATTTATATATTTATTTGTCTTTTAAGGAGAAGTATTCAAACCATATGCCTGTCTGGAAAATGCAGCATGTGATGAACCATTAAACAACATGATTCCCAAAAATGAGCTACCTAGTTTTTTCTTGGTGTCCTCAAAAGCTTGCTCAAAGCTGTGGCGTGCATCTGGATTGGGAAACTCAAAGATGTAGGACTCTGTGCCGTCGGCTTTAGTGGCCGTCAGCTCCATCTTGTTGGGCGGGAAGGACATGGTGAAGGACAGGGACTGCTTCTCAGCCAGCTCACGGTGGATGGCCGCCATCAGGTCCTTGATAACGTCATCCAGGCTCTAAGGAGTGTAAGGACAGATAAGTATTGTTAGAGGGGAGAATTACTGTTGGCCCTTCACATTTGCAGTTTTGACTTTTGTGGATTTGATTATTTGCGGATGTGATTAATATGTTCTCACTAGAAATCTCTATGTCCTCTAATGCAACTCTGCTGGACACTGACCACAGAGTTGTGCTGGAGAACCCAGAGATTACTAGAGAAAATGCTTCTCTGGGCATCTGTAGGTCCTCCAGGGTAATTCTGTGGTCAACGTTTGGCAGATTTTGACCACAGATTTGTGCTGGAGGACCTAGAGATTCCTAGAGAAGTGTTCTCTCAGGTTTAAAAAAATCGTGGTTTTTTATTTGTGTTTTTTCCACATTCATGGGGGTCCTGTACCCCTAACCCTAGTGAATGTGGAGGGCCCACTATATTGTCGTTATTACTGTTTTCAATTTAATTTATATCTGGCCTTTCCTTCACCCCTGGGATTTAAGGAGGATTACAACATTTAAAACTGACACAGATAAAAGCCCACATCAGTAAAAGCATACAAAAGTTAAAATACAAGTACAGGACAACCCTCATGTCCATGGGACCGGTACTCGTGGTTTCACTTACCTATGTCCAAAAAAATACATTCCCTCTACGCATTTTACAGGTCCTCCAGCACGATTCTTTCATATGTTTCCAGCAGAGGTTGACCACAGAGTCATGCTGGAGGACCTAGAATTGCCTAGATAGGTGTTCTCTCTAGGAATCACTAGGTCCTCCAACACGACTCTATGGTCAACTTCTGCCGGAAGTCATTCATTTCAATAGGGTTCACTATTATCTGTGATTTCATGCTTCATTGTAGGTCAGAGAATGTTTCCCCGTAGATCAGGGGTAGGCAACCTTTCCCCTTTAAGGGCTGAGGGACTTCAGCTCCCAGAATCCCAGGAGCTACTGGCCAACATGGGACTATTGGCCAACATGGCTGAGGCTTCTGGGAGCTGAAGTCCCTCGGCCCTTAAAGAGGAAAGGTTGCCTACCCCTGCCGTAGATGTATCATAGAATCATAGGAAGAGACTCTAAGGGCCATCTAGTGCAACCCCTTTCTGTCATGCAAGAAGACACAACCAAAGCATCCATGACAGATGACCATCCAGCCTCTGTTTAAAAATCTTCAAAGAAGGAGACTCCATCATCAATTTAATTAAAAAGATTTTTTAAAACCATATCCATTAGAAAGCAAGAATTTTAAAGCATATCCATTAGAAGGTAGGACATTATTACAAGCTCTTTCCACATAAACAGCCAATTTCCAAGGGACTGTATCAACTGGAGTGGCTGCTGGACACCATAAAGGTCTAACTTCTCCAGGAAGAGAGACCCAGATGCTGGGAGCAGCCTCTAAGACAGGGGTAGGCAACCTTTCCCCTTTAAGGGCCGAGGGACCTCAGCTCCCAGAATCCCAGGAGCTATTGGCCAACATGGGACTATTGGCCAACATGGCTGAGGCTTCTGGGAGCTGAAGTCCCTCGGCCCTTAAAGGGGAAAGGTTGCCTACCCCTGCTCTAAGAAGACCATATCTCACGTTTCCACCAAGTCAAACTGTGATGGTGGTGGGACAGAGAGAAGGCTCTTCCCTGAAGAACTGAATATTTTGAATTAAGCCTGAAAACAGACTGGTAGCTAGTAGAGCTGTTGCAACAAAGGAGTCGTGTGTCCTCTGTAACCATTCTGTCAGTTGTTGGAACTACAGTGGGCCCTTGGTATCCACTGGGGTTTGGTTCCAGGACTCCCCCATGGATAACAAAAACCATGGCCACTCAAGTCCCATTAAACACAATGGTATAGGAAAATGATATCCCCTATATATAATGACAAAATCAAGGTTTGCTTTTTGGAATTTATATTTTTAAAAACATTTTCAAGCCATGGATGGTTGCATCGGTGCATAAAGAATCTGTAGATAACGGACGGACGATTGCAACTTAGCATTGACATCTACCATCAGCAGGGAGAAGGTGTACAGTTGGTCCTCCACATTCGCTGGGAGCATAGGACCCCCATGAAAGTGGGAAAGCCCCAAATTAAAAACAAAACCACTACTTTTTTTTACCTGAGAGACCACTTCTTTAGGAATTTCCTCCAGTGCAACTCTATGATCAACATCTACCCAAAGTTGGCCACAGAATCAAGCTGGAGGACCTACAAATGCCTAGAGAAGTGTTTTTGCTAGTAATCTCTAGATGCTTCCACATAGCTCTATTCCTCTGGAGGACCTAGAGATTCCTAGGGAGAACATATTAATCAAATCCACAAATAATCAAAACCACTAAAGTCAAAGCTGCAAATGTGGAGGGTTAGCTGTATAGACATCTTCTATACTTAATTGGTTTATTTATGTAAAGCTTACACGGGCTCCCAAAACAACGCACAATAGAATAGCTAAAAATGTTCTCTAAAAACAGACTTAAAAGCCAATTTTTGAGACCACCGTTTAAAACCAAAGGCCTCTGAGAATAATAATACACTTTTCGTCAGTCAGAGGAGACTCGACAGAGATGGAAGGAGCCTGGCTTCCACTGGGAAGGAATTTCACAGTCCAGGGAGAGCTACAGAGGAGGCATTGTTTTGTATGCTCACCAGCCTAGCCTTTCAAGGTGGTGAGATATGTAACAGGGTCTCTATTGAAAACCTCAAACTCTAGGCAGGCTCATATAAGAGGAGGTGGTCTTTTAGATATCCTGGCATTCACTGCTGTATTAATGTGATACATTAATAAGATGCATTAACGTTCTGCTGGTTTCAATGATGTTGCACCTATTGCTTATTCCTATATTCCTCTGGCCCTTCGATAAGGATTGTTCCTACCTGATGGGGGAAGCTGAGGGTCTCAGAAAGTTTGCTGACTTGTCCAAGCGTGCTGAGGTCTTCATCCAACCGAGAGATGGCCTTCTGGATACTTTCACGGTTGGTGGACTGAGAAGACCCTGCAGCCGGAGAGAAATCACAGGAGTGGATCAGATGAGAGGAGGATTGCAGGATGCGTCTACACTGTAGAAATAATGCAGTGTGACACCACTCTGGTGCTAGAATGAAGCCAACATCCATGCCAATCAGTCCTCCATTGGGAGGCTATTCCTCAACCAGGGTGCCACAGCAAAGAAGGACCTGTCCCATGTTCTCAGACAATTAATTTACAATTTTGTGAAAGATTTGGGCTTCTCTATTAGAGAGCTCTGGTGCCACAACAAACTGCAAATCCCAGGATTCCACAGGATGAAGCCATGACAGTGTCAAACTGCATTAATTCTGCAATGTGGCAGCAGCCCAAGGGTGCATCTACACTGTAGAAATACTGCAGTTTGACACCACTTTAACTGTCATGGCTCCATCCTACAGAATACTGGGATTTACCAGCACTCTTTGGTAGAGAAGGCTAAAGACTTTCTAAAACTACAAATCCTAGGATTCCACGGGATGGAGCTATAGCACTTAAAGTGGTGTCAAACTGGATTATTTCTAGTGTAGATGCATCCATAGAGGAAGTGTTAGACAAACATATACAGGGAGAGATTCTCCTTCACATATCGAGGTCCAAAGTCATTTAGCCATGCAGATGATACCTTTCCAGGGTCCAAGTTTGGCAACGGGGCTACAAATTGCCAAGACCAGTTTAGACAAGTGACAGTTTGAGGTGGCATACAAAGCCTTTAATTCTAAACACTGGGGCCACTATACTCCGAATTAATGACAGTAAGCCACTAAGTACAACAACCATAGGAACAGTAACAAACCTTTCACAATGTCAACATCTTCTAGGGGCAACTTCCAGAGCAATTTGTACTTGCTGGCTGTGTCAATAACACTGGCGGCTGTGTAACTGGAGAGAGAAGAATAAAGAGAGAAAAATAAAAATGGAGACATCCTACATTGCCATACTGAATTTGTCCACTGAGTGGCCAGGTTGGCATACTGTATTTTGGAAGGGATATACCGTATATATACTTTACTTCAACTCATTTCACCTTCATCTTGTATCTTCCTTTTCCCCCCCTCTTGGCACAATTCATTGTGTGTCTCATTGCAAGGGCTGTCCTTCCTTTTAAAGATTTTCAGATTTTCCTAGGATTCTGACATGCTTTTTACAAATACCTGCCTGCTAGAATGACTTTCCTGGTGGGACTGATTTAATGTCTTGTTCATACCTCTGAAAACCTATGCTTTGAGGATTACAAAATCCAGAACAACCCAGCTGGCAGTTGTAGTCCTGAAAAGTAATGTTTGCTAGCTCTGGTCTGGTGTTGGGCTCCTGTTATTCTATGACATTTTTGTAGCCTCCAAAGCCCTCTGACAAAAATGAATGAATAAATACAAAAAAACTGGGGGAGGATTTTTGTCCCCCAAACACCAACATTGTCTTACAATGCTACAAAACAATCTCCAAAGGAGGTCTGTACAGTGTGTTCTTGTTATCCGCTGGGGTTTGGTTCCAGGACTCCCCATTAATACCAACATCCATGGATGCTCAAGTCCTATTCAATACAGTGACATAGTGAAAGGATATCCCTTATAATAAATAGCAAAATCAAGGTTTGCTTTTTGGAATTTATATCTTTTTGGAATATCTTCAACCCATGGATGGTTGAACCCATGGATAAAGAATCTGTGGAAATGGAGGGCTGACTGTACTTCTTCCATCAGCCAAAAATCAACAAAAACTGTAAGTGGTGATCTGTCTGTGTAGGCCATTCCATAGGACCAGAGAGAACTAGCCAATAATCTTTAATTCAGAGACATGGCCATGTTAGTCTGGAATATCAGTATGCAAAAGGATCTTGCAGCACCCTCGAGATTAATACTTCATGCATCTAAGGAAATAGACCAAGTCTACAAAAGCTCAGGCTGTAACTTATTTTGCTCAGTTAGGGCCTGTACAGACCTGCCAAAAGGGCCAACCTGGGGTTGGGGTTGGGGTGGGGCGACCGCACGTCGGCTGCCCCAACGCTGCCATCATGCTGCACCACCCACCGCATGGCATCAGGGTGCTCCCTTGGTGCAGTGTACAGACATGCTGCGCCAAAGGAAGCCAGAAGGAGCAGCATTTGCCAGCTCTTTTTGGAGTGGCAAACTGCTGGATTGGGGCCGCAGCATGCGGTTGCCGCGGCCCTGATCTGGCGCTCCCAGGGGCGGCACGGAGACACCCCTTAGGGGCCATCTGTACGTCCCCTTAGTCTCATAGGTGCTGCAAGATCTCTTTGCATACTGATAATCTTTAAGCAAGATAGCAGAGCATAAATCTGCAATATTACTTATTCACAGCAACAGGTTCAGATGCAAAATGATCACAGCTCTGTTGGATGCTGTGTGCCCATGGCAATTGTGGAAGCAAACATGCAGGGGCAGTATGCCATTTTACCTGCTGGCTAATTCACAAGGCCAGCATTTAGCACAATTCTTCCCTGTAGAAGAGACTGATGTGCCTTTGCTTTTTGACATGCCTTTGATTATGAGTGTCTTTGGGGGGTTGCAGACTGCCAGAAATAGTGTGAATTCAGTCCACTTTTAGGGTTAGGGTTAGTGCTAGGGAATCATGGGAACTGTTATTTTTCTGAGACATTGAGCCTTCTCTGTCAGACAACTCTGATGCCACAATAAAATACAGTTCCCATGGTTCCCTAACTCTAACCCTAACCCTAAAAGTGGACTGAATTCACACTATTTCTGGCAGTCTGCAACCCCCCTTTGTGTGAAAACTAATGATCAAGAAGCAGAAGGTAATGGCATTCCAGCTCTCCATCTGATCATTTCTGTGCCTAGGAGAGAATGTCATAAGTCAATCTGGAGTTAAACAGAGATCTCTGGCTAGAATCCACTTGGTGAGTTATGCCAGCACCAGTGCTTGTTTGGACAATGCACAAAGCAGCACCCAGCATTTCCTTGCTTTATTTTCCTCTCTGGCTGCACAATGGTAAACAGATGACACATAGGTGCAGCTCAACCCTCAACCCAAACCACCATGGACTGGGCACAGGAGTGCTTCCGGGTGTCTTCCAGCAGTTGTTGTGCAACTGGAGAAAAAAGAACACAAAGGCATCTTGTAGCACTATTAAAACTACTGAGAGAAAGATGCTCTCAGCTTCTGAGACAGAAAAAGGAACTTTTTTCCCACCTTCCTTGGCCTATGGTCGGCCGACCTTTCCTTTTTGCCAGAGCTCAAAAGGATCTTGACCGCTGGCTTGGTATTTTCTCTGCTTAAATACATCAGCAGGCATAGATGCAATGTTCCAGTGATGACAGTCTTTCTAACCTCCCAGAGAACATGCAGGCAATTTTTCTGCTGCATGCACAAAGAAGCTTGACCATCAAGCTATGGAATTCTTTGGTGTTATATGCTGGGATATCCATACCATGGACTAGGACCCAGTGTGGTCCCCCACATACTGGGAACTGCAACTCCCAGCAACCAAAATAGGCAGCGGTGAGGAATGCTGGGTGGTGCAGCCCAAGGACAGCTGGAGGACCACGGTGTCTTGCTCTTCTCATCCGTGGCAAAGACATACATTTGCAGAATGGCTAGGAAGGAAAGGACTGTGGTCTGTGACAATGCAAATCTGTTTTTCAGGTGCTGAAGATAAAGAGTGGACGTAAGCATTATTAGAGAGTCAGTATGGCATAGTGGTTTGAGTCCTGAATTGCAACTCTGGAGACCTGGGTTTGAATCCCCACTTAGCCATGGCAACCCACTCAGAGGAAGGCAAAGGCAAATTTCTCTGAACAAATTTGGCTAAGAAAACCCCGGGACACGTTTGCCTTAGGGTTGCCATGTCAGAAATGACTTGAAAGCACACAACTACAAATCTCCATGCCTGGAATTCCTGGCTGGCCATTGCTGAGTGGAGGCTGTTGGAATATTGGTCTGATCTAACAAGGCAATTCATAGCATGCATGCGCCAAAGCCTATGGTTACCATCTAGTAACTTGAGGTAACTATAGTTGTAGGGGAAAATGCAAAAATACATGTAAATGTATCATCTCTGTAATCATTAGGTGCATGCAAGAGCAAGGCAGATCGTAGGTGAGGAAGAAGAGAGGTGATAAGTCATGGCATCCCCAAACTGTCCCCATTGTGCCCCATCATTTTGCTTTGGAACAGTTCACTTACAGACTCATGGAACTTCGTCGCAGAGACCCTGACTTGCGCTTCAAAGTGGTGCAAACCAGGAGGTCCGTGAAGAGGAAAAGAGAGCGGTCCTTCTTTCCACCGACGGCCTTCTGCAATGAGAAAGAGAAACCGTTCAGGGGATATCTATTGAGTCAGGTACCAATACCTTTTGGGGTCAGAGTGTGCCAGCTTCTGGACCAAGCAGATTTCTTTCATATGACAGAATGGCACCCGATTCATACTTGGAGGGATTAAAGCTTGTATGGGTTCAAAGGGTTTTAGTGATTTCTGAGTTTAAGACTCATGTTCCAGTGAATGAACGAATAAATGAATGTAAAAATGGATGGATGAATCTATCTATCATCTTCCTCTGTTGCAAAAGTAAAAACTGGAGATGGCTTCTGTACCTTCAATTGGATGCTGGAGGAGAGTGTTCTATGGACTGCCAAAAGATGTCTAAACTGAGGCTGTTGTACTTTGGACATATCAAGAGACAATGTGACATGCTGGAAAAGATGATAGTGCTGGGTAAAGTGGAAGGCAGTAGAAAACAGGGAGACTGCACAGCAGGTGGACTGATTTTGATCAAGTAAGTCACATCCCTGAGTTTGCAAGACCTGAGCAGAGTAATTGATAACTGGGGGTCTGTCAGCCATAGGATCACTCTAAGGACTTTCTCACACAGGGGAAATCCTGTGCAGAAATGGGGTTTTAAATAGGAAAAAACCTGCAAAAGCAGGTAGATTTTCAGACGATGTTAAACTGTTGTTAACTTGAATGGAAAATAGTCAATAGCTGCATCTTTTTACTTTTGGAAAATCCCGAAAGTAAAAAGGAGCGGCTTTTGACTACTTTCCATTCGGGTTAAGCACATGTTAACATTGATGTGTGTGAAAATCTACCCGCTTTTGCGGGTTTTCCTCACCTTTTAAATCCCATTACTGCATGGGATTTCCCCTGCGGGATAAAGTTCCATGTCAAAGTCCATTTGACAGTATATAACAACAACAACAGAGAAGAGCTTGCTTCAGCTTGTTACCTACGTTGCGAGAACCAGCATGGTGTAATCATTTGAGCATGGGACTAGGACTCAGGAGACCATTTAAATCCCAGCTCTGCCATGGAAACCTGCTGGGTGACCTTGGGCAGGTCACACTCTCTCAGCCTCAGAGGATGCAAAAGGCAAACCCTCTCTGAAGAAGCATGCCAAGAAAATCCTGTGATAGGTTGCATTAAGGCCACTGTTAAGTCGGAAATGACTTGAAGGCACACAACAACAACAACAGCCTATGTTGCATGACAAGCAACTCCTGCTGAAATCCCCTCATCGGCACAACCATTCAAGTTACAGGAGTGGTCTCCAGTTTTCAATCTGGCAACCCTCCCACTTGCGGCCTTTCCTGCCGCCTTGCGGATGTTTGATAGCATTCCGTAGCTGACGCTTCCCCTTCAGCATACTTGTAAATAGAAGCTCAGAAAACTTGTAAATCGAAGCCACACTACTGGCTCTCCCCCAATTGTAATTCTGATCAGGGAATCAGTAAGGCAGATATTAAACCCCGTCTCTCTCCTGCCCCCCCCCCACCAGCCATTATTTTGATCAAATTAAGAACCCTGCTCAAGTGAGGAGATCCATTACAAACTTCTTGCATAATGCGTAGTTTGATTCTCAGCCGCTGGGGAGGTGTGCATGCTAGCGAACACCACTGGTTCATTACCCCATTGTATAATTAAGGCAATAAACCTTCCTAATCACCGTAGGGAGTATGTTTTAAAAGTCCAAATTAAGCACACTTAATTCTACTAAGAATCCAACACAACTGATAGGGAAGGGAAGTGTTAGGGGACTGCACACCTAAAAAACTACAGCGTGAATCATTTTGAGTGGTCTCCCATTAAGAGAGACTTTTGCTACCTGCTGTAGCAATGCCAAGTTAAATGATATATCCACAGGACAAAATTATAGCAGTGTGAACCCCTTTAATTGTCATGGAACCATCCTATGGAAGCCTGGGATTTATAGTTTGGCGAGATTCATTCATTCATTCATTCATTTTCTTTGAGATGCTTTGACTTCTCTAGTAGATTTGCCTGAACTACAGCATTAATGCTCTCTGGCAGAGACGTCATGAAACCACAAATCCCAGGATTGTCCATAGGATGGAGTCAGGGCGGCCAAAGTGGTATCAAAGTGTTATACTGTGGATCCTTGGTATCTGCTGGAGTCTGGGTCCAAGAACACCAAACTCTGAGGATGCCCAAGTCCCATTATACACAGTGGGCTAGTAAAATGGTGTCCCTTACATAAAATGGCAAAAATCAAGGCTTGCTTTTTGGATTTAATTTTTAAACATATATTTTCAAGCCATGGATGGTTGGATGCATGGATGCAGGAGGCTAAGTGTAATTGTATTGTGGAGACAGACCCAAAAATGATGTTACTGGCCACTGAAGAGATGTTGCCCTCCATTTTATGGCCTGAATCTAACCAAAATTGACCTAGTCAATGGGATTTACCTATGCATTCACTCACTGTTCCAACAATTGGGTAATAATAATAAAATTTATTTTTATCCCGCCTCTCTGCAGTGCAATCGGGGCGGCTTACACAGTAAAAACATCCATAGTACAGCAATTCCCTAACCCACCCTCCCCTTAAAAAGTATTAAACTAGTCAATTTTTAAAACAAATTATAATAAAATTTATTATTATGGGTCAATGGATCTGCTTTATTTAGGGCTAAGTACAGTAACAGGAGAGCCAGTGTGGTATAGTGGTTTGAGAGTTGGACTATGACTCTGGAGACCAGGGTTTGATTCCCAGCTTGGCCATGAAACCCACTGGGTGACCTTGGGCAAGTCACATGCTCTCAGCCTCAGAGGAAGGCAATGGCAAACCACTCTGAACAAATCTTGCCAAGAAAACCCTATGATGGGCCTTAGGGTTGTCATAACAATGGCTCAACAATGGCTCCTTTTCAACCTGGAAAGAAGTGACCAGTGGGGTGCCACAGGGCTCTGTCCTGGGCCCAGTGCTATTCAATATCTTTATTAATGACTTGGATGACGGTATTGGGGGCATAGTTATCAAATTTGCAGATGACACCAAATTAGGAGGAGTAGCTAATACCCCAGAGGACAGGATCAAAATTCAAAATGACTTGAACAGACTAGAAAGTTGGGCCAAAGCTAACAAAATGAAATTCAACACAGAGAAATGTAAGGTACTGCACTTAGGGCGGAAAAACGAAAAGTACAGATATACGATGGGGGACACCTGGCTGAATGAGACTACGTGTGAAAGGGATCTAGGAATCCAGGTGGACCACAAGTTGAACATGAGTCAACAGTGCGATGCAGCAGCTAAAAAGGCCAATGCAATTTTAGGCTGCATCAGTAGAAGTATAGTGTCTAGATCAAGAGAAGTAATAGTGCCACTCTATTCTGCTTTGGTCCGGCCTCACCTGGAATACTGTGTCCAGTTCTGGGCACCACAATTCAAAAAAGATGTGGAGAAACTGGAGCGTGTCCAAAGGAGGGCAACTAAAATGGTGAAGGGTCTGGAAACCAAGCCCTATGAGGAACGACTTAGGGAGCTGGGGATGTTTAGCCTGGAGAAGAGAAGGCTGAGAGGTGATATGATAGCCGTGTTTAAATATTTGAAGGGATGTCATATCGAGGAGGGAACAAGCTTGTTTTCTGCTGCTCCAGAGACTAGGACCCGAAACAATGGATGCAAGCTACAGGAAAAGAGATTCCACCTCGACATTAGGAGGAACTTCCTGACAGTAAGGGCGGTTCGACAGTGGAACACACTCCCTCGGAGAGTAGTGGAGTCTCCTTCCTTGGAGGTCTTTAAGCAGAGGCTGGATGGCCATCTGTCAGGGATGCTTTGATTGGGAGTTCCTGCATGGCAGGGGGTTGGACTGGATGGCCCTTGTGGTCTCTTCCAACTCTATGATTCTATGATTCTATGATAAGTCAGAAACAACTTGAAGGCACACAACAACAACAACAGTAACAGGAGAGCCAGCGTGGCATAGTGGTTTGTGTGTTGGCTTATGATTCTGGAGATCAGGGTTCGATTCCCAGCTTGACCACGAAACCTGCTGTGTGTCCTTGGGCAAATCGCACTCTCTCAGCCTCAGGGGAAGGCAATGGCAAAACCTCCGCTGAACAAATCTTGCCAAGAAAACTCTATGATTCTTTTGCCAAGAAAACCTCTTAGGTTTGCCATATGTTAGGAATGTCTAGAAGTCACACAACAACAACAACACAGTAATAGGATCCGGGCCGATTTTTGCCCTTGCTTTTGAACATGCCATGTCAACTCAACTGTTTGTGCAATCTACATTTCCTGCAATTTAGCTGTAAAGCGATGGGGATGGAGAAGAGACAAGACACCCTGGCTGTTCTTGGTTGCACAAATAGCTAGCGTGAACCAAATGAGGGCTTTTGTGTGAAAATAACCTATTTATATGGATCCCCTGATCCTAGGTTGCCATGGCAATGCCCGGAAGTGCACGCTTGCCTGGGAAAATTTTGATTTCTCATCTTCCATTTCGGCACATGGGGAACAGCCCAAAAGGCTTCTGGGGGGGTCATCATCACATCGCTTGTCCAAAAAGCATCCCAGAACATTTATTTATTTATTGGATTTATATCTTGTCTTTCTCCCAAAATGGGATTCAAGGCAGCTTGGGGCAGCATGTGAGAGAAAGGAACCAAAGGCACGGAAGGAAGGAAGGAAGGAAGGAAGGAAGGAAGGAAGGAAGGAAGGAAATTCTAGGCCAGAGTGGTTGCTATTCTATAAAAACTGAGTTCTGCAGTCCTTGGGTGCATCTGCACTGCAGAAACAATGCAATTTGACACCACTTTAACTACCATGGTTCCATGCTATGGAATCCTGGGATCTGTGGTCTGTTGTGGCACCAGAGCTTTCTGACAGAAAAAACTAAACATCTCACAAAACTACAATTCCAGAGCATGGAGCCATAGCAATTAAAGCGGTGTCAAACTGCATTATTTCTGCAGACTAGATGCACCCAAAGATATCCAGTCTATACACACCAGTACAGGTGGAGTCTCTCTTGGGACCAGAAGTGTTTCAGATTTTTGATTTTTCAGATTTTGGAATATCTGCATAAACATATGCATATTTCTTGGAGATGGGATCTAAGTCTAAACATGAAATTCATTTATGTTTTGTATACACCTTATACACATAGCCTGAAGGCAATTTATACATAATATTTTCAGTAATTTTGTGCATGAAACAAAGTTTGTGTACACAGAAACATCAGAAAGGAAAAGTGTCACTGTCTCAGCCACCTAGGTGGACAATTTTGGATTTTGGCGTATTTCAGAAGTCTGGATAAGGGGACCCAACTTCTAGCTATGTTGGACCTACAGCTGTGTGAATGCCTTTATTTTTCAGGAAAATAATAATAATAATAATAATAATAATAATAATAATAAATTTATTTCTTATCTGCCTCTCCCCATGGATTGAGGCAGGCGACAACAACAATTTTGAGGAAAGCAGAGAGACAGAATTTGGCTTCCTGAAAAAGTCTCAGCTTTCTGTTAATATTTTACTTAAAAGAGCAAGGGTAGAACTCTTCTTGCTGCTAAGATAGGGTTGCCACAGTGAAAACTGGAGAGGGCTCCTATGCCTTTAATTGTGCTACAGAAAAGGGTTTTTTCATCTGGTGTTATTGCTTGTCATGCAGGCAGGTAACTAAAGCCACACCTGTAGAAACTCCTTCTACACAGCCATTAAAGTTCCAGGGAGCATCTCCAATTTTCATTCTGGCAACTCTGGAGATGATCATATTAGGGCCAATTCCACAACAACCACACTATTGAAAGATAACAGAAGCATAATGCCATAGTGATCTATAGTTCTGCACAGTTGCACAATCGTGCTATAACAATGGAATAAAAACGAAACAAAAACGCAGTCACGTTCCGCATACAAAAGCCGATCACACTGCTGTATCGTTAGCATATCGTCATTGGAGGTTTTGCACATGTGTCACTATCATGCTACTGCACGTGTCTGAAAAATATGGTCCCATCCCAAACAGAACAAAATAAATTTTTTATATTTAACATGAGATATATCCAGTTCAAATAAAATAGTGCCCTATACCTCAAAATAAGACAGAAATCTACTCTGAAAACGATCCTAGCAATTAGAGCAAATTGCCTGTGCTGAAGTGTAGTTTGGGAAAAGCTCCCTGATAGCGCTCCCCAATAGTGCAAATGCATTGTTATTAGCTTCCGTGCCTTCACAATAGTGTGAATGATGCGCTATTGGCAAATTATTCATGGGGTTTCCCCACTAATAAGAAGTTTTGGGGCAATTCCAGGTTATTCGCGGGAGAAAAATTTGATGAGCATGACGTCGAGTGAAAATCTTCATGAGATCGCGCTACAATGATGGCAGCACTCCATTTTTCATCCGTTTTATAACCCCATGTGATAATCTGCTCTGGGCTGAGAGGTGCCAAAATCTGAGATGGGCAGAAGGGGGCAGACAGTCACAAAAGATCCAGTGGGCTGGAAACAGAGGACTTTCAAACCAGCCCGCTGTCGCACCACAATCACAGTAGTTTACAAATGGAAGCATACCCGTTTGGCATAATTTCTGTTAAGGAAAATGCAACATGGGACATACAGTAATAGAAATAAAATGTGTATGTGAAGGTCACAGTGATTAAGCAGGAGCAATCATGAAACTACACAGGTGAAAAGGATAATATAATTTGGAAGCCTTGAGAGACAAGGACAAAGTTATAGAGTGTATATTGAAAACACCTGTTGTAGATTGCAAACACCTGAGATTCATTAAGTGGTCAAGGTAAAATGATGAAATACTTGGGTTGGTCTTAAGTATGGGATGATCTATGTAAACCAATCAAAATGAATGTACACACCCACTGGGTGGAAACTGACTAGTGGGTGGTGACTAACAATGGCTATAAGTGCAATGTTTGCCAATGCATATTGTGGTGTATGGTGGAGTAGTGTGGAGTATTTTGGTGGAGCAGAGATTGTGATTTGTAGGGCATATAGTATTTATATATAGTAGAATAAAGTAGATCTTTTATATAAGACTACTGAGTTGTCTGGTGTCTTGAGGGAAGATACAAGAGCCAGAAGAATCCTGGAGAAGTTTGGAGACATCTCAGGAAGAAGAGTGAGAAGGCTTGGAGAGTTTGTCAGGGTCTTCAGCCTATTCTCTGAAACTCTGCTGCTCGGGAAAGAAGCATCAACCACTGATCAAAGCTGGTCAGCTCTGCTGCATAACAAGGTGGCGAGTTAGAGCCAGAGGTGAAGAGCTACAACTCCCATCATCCCTGACAATTTCTACTCACACTTCTCCCTACAATAGCACTTTGGCAGTCCACGGTTGTGGGATCTCTTTTCCGCACTTCGAAATGCCAGGAGGAAGGGGAAGAAGGAGCAACTGCGGCTGCCAACTGCCTCCCAAAGCCAATTGCTGTGTGAATGTGCACACAGCACCTGGCTTTGGGAAGGTGCTGGTAGCCGCAATGCTGCAAGGTTGAAGGGGGAGAGGAGCAGAATGATTCCCACTCACACTATGTAGCGGCCTAAGAAGCGGAACTGCAGCAGAAGGGACCTATTGCACAAAGGCAGTAATGGAATATCAGTGAGATTGAGAGCCTATTGACAGGTTTTGCCCATCAATGAAAAGGTATGCTACAGGACTGAACAGAATGCAAGGCAGCAGCAGGACGGACATGACATGACATCATGTGATAAGTACTGGCCACTGTGTGATAAGTAACAGCCTGTTAAAATTTCACTTTTTAGCCACATGTGATAAAGTCCAGAATTTCAATGCCATCCCTCAAATTATGCAAAATTGTATAAAAGCAAGAATAAATGAGAAAAATTGTGCAGATTTGCATAACTGACAAGAATTGAAAAATTCAGCTTTTCTCAGCACGAAATATGGAACACTCTGGCATAGAAATTATTCCCTTCCTTCCTTCCTTCCTTCCTTTAATTGCACAGCTGCAAGTACTCTTGTTCAGAATACACATTTATTTAGAGTATTATTTATTTAAAGCATTTATTTAAGGCTTCTCTGGCCATCACTTTCCCTGAAATGATGCATAATAGATAACAACATTTAAAACATTAAATGCACAAATAAAATACTTATAACAGACTAAAACTCCTTAAAGATAGCTTAAATGTATAGAAAACTATGGTAGATGCAACTACATGCAACACAAAGCTGAATGGCTCAATGCTATGGAATTCTGGGAGTTGTCGTTTCATGAAATATTTAGCCATCTCTGTCAGAGAGCTCTGGTGTCACAACGAATTACAAATCCCTTGATTCCATTGCATTGAGCCATGACAGTTAAAGCAATGTCAAACTGCATTATTTCTGCAGTGCAGATTAGACGCAGGGTGCATCTGCACTGCAGAAATAATGCAGCTTGACACTGCTTTAACTGTCATGGCTCTGTCCTGGGATTGGTAGTTTTATCCATGGTTAAAGCTGTTATCCTTAACAGTCTTAATCTTGATTGAAGGTTCCATCTATACCATCCTAAATTATGGTTAATGCTCAGTTAACTCAAGTTATCTTACAGTGCATCTACACTGTAGAAATAATGCAGCTTGACACTACTTTAACTGCCATGGCTGTCCTGGGATTGGTAGTTTTGTGAAGCATCAGCACTCTTGGGCAGAGTAGGCTAAAGGCCTTGTAAAATGACAAATCTCAGGATTCCATAGGATGGAGCTATAGCACTTAAACTGTTTAAACTGTTTAAACTGGTGTCAAATTGCATTATTTCTACAGTGTAGATACACTGTAAGATAACTAGAGTTAACTGAGCATTAACCATAATTTAGGCTGGTACAGATGGAACTTTAAATCAAAATTAAGGCTGTTGAGGATAACAGCTTTAACCACAGATAAAAGTTACATATATGCCAGTCAAGCCATGGTTAGTGCTAGGTTAAGTACAGAGTTAGACCAGAGTTGTACTGTCAGTTTCTAACCTCATATACTGCTTTGAGTGTTTCTGGGTACAAAGATGACTTTTTAAATAGTATAAGATATAACCAAGTTAGAGCCAGTACGGTATAGTGGCGGCTCGGGCATGAAACCCACTGAGTGAACTTGGGCAAGTCACATGCTCTCAGCTTCAGAGGAAGCCAATGGCAAACCTCCTCTGAATAAATCTTGCCAAGAAAACCCCATGATAGGTTCATTTTAGGATTACCAATAACAACAACATCATAACCAAGTTTCCTATCTCAAACAGAATTTAAACCCATTTGATGTTGGTGTTTGATATAAGGGGGAGTAGTTGTCACCTCTCTCTCTATAGGGCATTCATATGCCCTTTCATTTCAGACTCGCCAATTAACCAGAGGTTCTGTTTAATCTACAAGCAAGACTGGTCAATTGCAGCAAGTCTCTACAAATGTGCCAACTCTCTGCCAACTGCAATGACTGAGCTGTCCAGTCTGAGAATGACCAATTCTTACCACTTCCACCACCATCTCCTGGCGCAGGAATCTTCGGAGTGGGGCCTGGAGCTGGAGAGAGAGAAGACAATGGGCCAGTTAGAGAGATTGCTAAGGGCTCAAGTGAGACTGTACCACTCCATTTTAAAACCACGACAGAGTAAGACTAGATGGGATTTTGGTCTGTGACCTCAGTACTAGAGGGAGCACCTCATCCTATATATTCCTGCCTGAATATTTGGGACGCTATCCAAAATAAATAAAATGCCCTCCCTCTGACCATCAGGAAGTTCTTCTTGAGATTTAGGTAGAATCTCTTTGCCTGTACTTTGAATCCATTGCTCCATGTCCTATTCTCTGGAGCAGCAGAAAACAAGCTTGCTCCATCCTCCATATGACATCCCTTCAAATATTTAAACAGGGCTATCATATCCCCTCTCAACCGTCTCTTCTCCAGGCTAAACATCCCCAGCTCCCCAAGTCGCTCCTCATAAGGCATGGTTTCCAGACCCTTCACCATTTTAGTTGCCCTCCTTTGGACATGCTCCATTTTCTCAACATCCTTTTTGAATTGTGGTGCTCAGAACTGGAGACAGGATTCCAGGTGAGGCCTGACCAAAGCAGAATAGAGTGGCACTAATACTTCCCTTGATCTAGATACTATACTTTTACTAATGCAGCCTAGAATCGCATTGGCCTTTTTAGCTTCTTCATCACACTGTTGACTCATGTTCAACTTGTGGTCTACTAGGATTCCTAGATCCCTTTCATACAGAGTCTCCTTAAACCAGGTGTCCCCCATCTAATATCTATGCATTTCATATTTTTTATTTTTTTTGCCCTAAGTGCAGTACCTTACATTTCTCTATGTTGAAATTCATTTTGTTAGCTTTGGCCCAGCTTTCTAATCTGTTAAGATCATTTTGAATTTTCATTCTGTCTTCTGGGGTATTAGCTATTCCTCCTAATTTGGTGTCATCTGCAAATTTGAGAAGCATGCTCCCTATTCTTTCATCCAAATCAAAGATGTTGAATATCCCTGGGCCCAGGACAGAACCCCACTGGACACCCCACTGGACACCCCACTGGTCACTTCTTTCCAGGAGGAGGAAGAAGAGGAGCCATTGCTGAGCACCCTTTGGGTTTGGTCAGTCAACCAACTACTAATCCATTTAACAAGTGCATTGTCTAACCCACATTTTATTAGCTTGTACATCTAGTGGGAACAGAAAAATGGAGGTGTTGGATGTCACACATGCCCATGTGTTTCTGCAAAAACCTACATCTTCCATTCCCTCGATGTGGGACTCGATCTCTTGCACAATCCGGGCATTCCTCTCCACCTCTTCCGCACTCTTCATCCCTTTGTTTATCCTTTCGGCCACTTGCTTGATGTTTCTCTGGGCTTCTAACAAGAATGGGTGGTCAGGATGTTCCTCTGGCGTATGCTTCAGAAGGTCCTGGTGGGAGAAGGAAAAAAAGAACCAGCAATAATGTGAATGCCATGTGTTCATAGAAAGAGAAGATCTGGGAAAAATGTGAATAGTGGGATTACAAGATGTGCTATGTTATCGTTTAAGGGAAAACTTTATAAAATGATGTACAGATGGTATATGGACCTAAGCAGACGACGCAAAGCACCGTTTTCGAGGCCAGGAAGGGGAAGGGCAGCCTCACGCTGGGCGCCCCAACCCCTCCCCAAATATGTCATCGGAGTGCGCTCCGACGACATACTTCCGCTGCAGCGTCCGCACACGCTGCAGCGAAAGAGGCGCCGAAGGTGCGCCAGAGGCCTTTTGCGGTGCACCTTCGGCGTCTTGCGGAAGGAGCGCTATTTTAGCGCTCCTTCCTGGGCCTGGGACGCTGCAGCTCGGGGCTGAGGAGTGCGGATACCTTGGCCCCAATCCGCAGCTTCCCAGGGCGGCCCCGTGCCGCCCGTCTGCTTCCCTCCTACGTCTCCATCTAGACTTTCTAAAATGTATAAAGGAATAAATAATAAGTGTTGGAAACATAATGTGCATGAAGTACTTTTTATCATACGTGGTGGACTTATGAGAGTGCAAAGATTTACTGGAGAAATAGCCAGATGTTAATGCAGTCAATTTGGAAATGTAAGACTGAATTGAAGCCAGATTTTTTGTTTTTGTTTTGTTGTTGTTGTTGGGTAAAGTTAAAGACAAATATAAAGATATCTGTTTTGAAGTGTTTCATTATATGATATTAGTGGCTAGACTGTTATGCCCAGAAGTGGAAAACTAATATTATTCCATCAGATGAAGACTGGATTATCAGAGTTCTTGATTTGACAAGAGTTGGACAAACTTTCAGCATTACTGAAGGAGAAATTGTTGATCAGCTTTATAAAAGAGTAGGCATCTTTTCTAGTTCTTTCTTAAAGAAGAAAGAAAAGAAGATTATGCTTGCAGACTGGGATGCCTGAGTTTTTTAGTTGGTGGGAGCTGTAGAACAAAAGTGGGTTTATACTAGAAAAGTATATTAAAGAGGTTTACTATATTTTGCCTTACATTTCCTGAGATGAGAGGGCTGAAATTCCAATTTTAGTTAGATTGTTATATGTAGTTACCTGGTTTAGGTTAGTTTCAATTAATACATGCTGGGTTTACTTTTTTTAAGGGGGGGATAGAGGGAGGAATTAGGTTTTCAAAGATTATTTTCAGATTGTTATGTTCATTTGTATGTGTTTTTTGTTTTGAAATAATGTTGTGTTTAGTTGTTTTGTTGCTGTTTGTTTTTTTAATTTTGTACAATTTAAAATGTAATAAATATTATTATTTTTTTTAAATCCCATTTTTAGCCTCTTTGGATGTATCTGTTGAGTGTACGTACCCCCAATTTACTGAACAAAGACTGTAAACTGTGTTTTTAGACTACAGAAAGTTGGTACAGAGATGTCACCAAATAAATAAACCAAGCCAATTGTTCTCTTAGGGAATAATAGCTTGCGTAGCAAATGCTGTATCTCAAGGGAAATGTGCTACAACACTTCTAAAGCTGGAGCAGACTGTTGTTGATCTAAGGCCACAACGCCAAGCTGAATATTTCTTTTGCAGCTACATCTGTAAAGCAACATCTTCCCTCGAAGAAGGACTGAAGGCAAGCATAAATATTAATCCCTGCAAGGTGCAGGGCTGGGATTCATGCAGCCCTCCAGATGTTGTTGGACTGCAATTCCTAGCATTCCTTGCCCCTGTCTGTCCATGTTAGGGTGGCTGGGTGTTGCAGTCCAACAACATCTGGAGGTCTGCATGAGTCTCACCTCTGTTTTGGGCTCTGTTTACCTTCTGGGTTTGCATTTCAAAACTGGAAGTCAACACCTGGTCACTTCTGGTTTGGGGAGGAAAATGCAAATCCTAATTATTACAACTCAATTCTTACATTACTGAAAATGGCACCAGTAGTTATGCAACTTTGTAGGAACTGACCCAATAGATTAATATAAACCAAACCATCTCTATGTATTGTTAAAACACCACCAATTTGATTTGTTTCTGAAAAATGGCTGTATGGTTTGTTTCATATCAAACCATTGGTCCTACAAAGCTGTATAACTACAGTTATCCATGGATTCCTTATCCACGGATTCATGTACCCACAGCCTGAAAATATTAAAAAAATAATATAAATTCCATAACACAAATCTTGATTTTGCCAACTTATATAAGGGTCACCATTGTATTGAATGGGACTTGAACATCCACATATTTTGGTATCTACAAGGGATCCTCGAACCAAACCCCAGCGGATACCAAGGGTCCACTGTATTGGAGTAATTTTCAGTAATATAAAAATTGATTTATAACAATCAGGCTTTTTGGTGTACCATGGAAGCATACTGCATACATTGTTTTTTTTAATACAGACGTTGTATTGTTCTTTGGATATTATATAGCATAGTGCACTTAGATTTTTCCCATTTTGGAATATTTGTCTCCTTGTCAGAGTCAAAATGTGACTCCTTTGCCTCTAATGGATGTTTAGAAAAGGCAATTTCAGCAGGTGTTGTTTGTTACCTGGCTATGTGATAAGCAAGTCCTGCTGAAATACCCTCTTCTACACATCCAATAAAGGTATCACTGAATGCCAAAAGTCAGGATTGTCCATGCCACCCTATTTCCAATTTTTGTGCATGGTTGTGAAAGCTGGACAGTGAAGAAAGTGGATAGGAAGAGAATAAACCAATTTGAAATGTGACGCTGGAGGAGAGTTCTGCAGATACCAAGGACTTCCCAAAAGAGAAATAAATGGATCCGAAAGCAAATCAAGCATGAACTCTAGAAGCCAACATTCATTAGAAAAGACAATGATGCTAGGGAAGGTAGAAGGCAGCAGGAAAAGAGGAAGACTGCTTTACAAGTGGATAGACAAAATGAAGGAAGCCACAACCCTAAGTCCTAAGCAGGGCTGTTTATAACAGAGTGACTTAGGTCTAATCTGCACTGCAGGAATAAGGCAGTTTGACACGGTATTAACCACTATGGCTCAATGCTGTGGAATTCTGGGATCTGTAGTGTTGTGACATATTTAGCCTTCTCTGACAGAGAGCTCTGGGGCCACAACCGACTATGAATCCCAGAATTCCACAGGATGGAGCAATGGCAGTGAACATGGTGTCAAGCTACATTATTTCTGCAGTGTAGATTAGATCCTAAGAGAGTCAGTGTGGTGTAGTAGTTTGAGCAATGGACTATGACTCTGGAGACCAGGGTTCGAATCCCTGCTTGGCCATGTAAACTCACTGGGTGACTTTGGGCAAGTCACACTCTCTCAGCCTCAGATGGTGGAAATGTCAACCCCCCTCTGAAAAAACTTGCCAGGACAACCCCATGATAAGTTCTGCCTGAGGGTCGCCGTAAGTTGGAAGTGACTTGAAGGCACACAACAACAACAACAACAACAACAACAACAGATTAGGTCCTAGAGGTTTTTCATTCATAGGATTGCCATAAGTTCAAGTCTACTTCTCAGCAGTTAACAACATCCGCAACAAACCCTCTCCTGTTCCACACTGACGACTGTACAAGAAATCATTCTAGGGCCGCAAGTGCCCTGCAGAAATAATCCAGGTTGACACCACTTTAACTGCCATGGCTCTACGCTATGGAGTCCTGGGAATTGTAGTTTTCTGAGACATTGAGCCTTCTCTGTCAGAGAGTTCTGGTGCCACAATAAACTACAGTTCCCATGATTCCCTAGCACTGAGTGGACTCAAGCTGCATTATTTCTGGAAGTCTGTAAAGGCCGTAAGACTTTCTTTGTGCCCAGCATATGTCCCATTGCCAAGCAAAGGCCCTGTTTAACTATTTGAAGGGGTGTGGGGGGTGGGTGGGATTTGGATAGTATTTTAACATTGTATGATGTTTTTAAATTGTTATGAGCCGCCTTGATTGCGTGACAGAGGGGCAGGATATAAATAAAATTTATTATTATTATTATTATTATTATTATTATTATTATTTGAAGGGGTGTCACGTTGAGGATGGAGCAAGCTTGTTTTCTGCTGCTCCAGAGAATAGGATCCAGAGCAATGGATTCAAACTACAGGAAAAGCAATTGCAGCTCAACATTGGGACCTTGTTCCCATTAGAATATAAAGCGAACTGCTGATTGGGTTATATGTCCATCATTCGCACTTGAAGCCGGTTCCGATCCTATGATGCTTGGTTTCAATCGCAACGAAGCGAGGCAAATGCAAAAGAAACGCTCTTTCCTGACACTAGTTTTTGAGCAGTTCTTTTGAAAAGACCCAAATCCGAACCGTGTTCAATAAGTGGGAACGATGGGTCTGATTTGCATGGAGGGGGGCTGTGGCAGCTCTTGCCGGTTTTTCTCAGCCAGCCCTGGTGCTCTGGTGCCATTCTTGGGGGTACAGCCATGGGGCACCATTTTGGGCGGCTCCTCTCCTGCTGGCGCTCCCCGGCCACTTCTCCCTGGGCTCCAACAAGGTCAGAGTCAGCTCTGGAGGGGATGAGGAACGACTTAGGGAGCTGGGGATGTTTAGCCTGGAGAAGAGAAGGTTAAGAGGCGATATGATAGCCCTGTTTAAATATTTGAAGGAATGTCATATTGAGGATGGAGCAAGCTTGTTCTCTGCTGCTCCAGAGACTAGGACCCGGAACAATGGGTGCAAGCTACAGGGAAAGAGATTCTACCTCAACATTAGGAGGAACTTCGTGACAGTAAAGGCGGTTCGACAGTGGAACACATTCCCTCGGAGATTTTGGTGGAATCTCCTTCTTTGGAGGTCTTTAAGCAGAGGCTGGATGGCCATCTGTTGGGGATGCTTTAATTGGGAGTTCCTGCATGGCAGGGGGTTGGACTGGATGGCCCTTGGGGTCTCTTCCAACTCTATGATTCTATGAGTCTAGGAGGAGGTGGAGGAAGGCCTGGGAACACTCTGGCTGGGCTGGATGGCCATCTGTTGATGGCAAGTTGAGTCAGCTGAGGGCGGTTCAGGGCCAGGGGCCTGGAAAGGCCCGGATCAGTGTCCGGGAGTGCTCCCACCTTCATGGAGGGGTGGCCAGCCTCCTTGGTTGTGGCAGCCGAGGGTGGGTTGGGGCAAGGAGGAGGAGAGGGAGATGGAGTACTGCCATCAATGCCGCGGATGGAGAGGGTCCCCGGAGGGTTCTGGTGAGCAGCGGCAAGGTGAGCAGTGCACCGGAGGGCAGTCCATCTGGAGAAGGCAGAGGAGGAGCCGCAAGGGCCCAAGCCTTCTCACCATGCCTCTATTGTTGTCGTCATGTGCCTTGGGTTTTCTTGGCAGGGTTTGTTCAAAAGGAGTTTGCCTTTTCTTTCCTCCTCCTCCTCCTCTTCCTCTCTCCCACTCAAGTGTGAACGACAAAGGGGAGTAAATGGCCCCACGTAGATTCGATCACTAAATAACCTGGTTTCACACAGGTTATTTTGTAGTGGGAATGAGCTCTAGGAAGAACTTCCTGATAGTAAGAGCTGTTTGACAGTGGAACACACTCCTTCTTTGGAGGTTTTCACTGTTGGGGATGCTTTGATTGTGTATTCCTGCATGACAGAATGGGGTTAGACTGGATGACCCTTGGGGGTCTCTTCCAACTCTATAATTCTATGACTGCTACCATTCAGGCAGTCTTCTGGGCACCGTTAACAGCCTGCCTTTCATCAGACACAGAAAGGCTCCCACGCTGTTCCCTTCTGCTTCACGGTGTCAAGGAACACGGCCTCTGCACAGCTCCAAGCTTTCTGGAAGCAAAAAGCAGGCAGCTGCATCGGGGGCCAGCCTAGACGCCTGCCTCTTTCTTATTACTGCCTCTCTGGGCTATTCATCATTGGGAAAGCAAATAAAACTGGCTGGTTAATTGGCCAGCAGTAAGCACAGAATGGCTGAGCTCCCGGGTAATTGGTGGTAATTTAGTGCCAAGGCATTGGTACATGCAGACATCCGCCAAGAGTGAGGGAGGGCTGGCACAGAGGCACGGATGAGGCTTCGGGGAGGCTGGGTTGTTCGTTCTGGCAGTAATATTTGTGCAAGAGGTTGCACAGCCAGAAAGAGAGACTTAGGTTGCATCCGCACTGCAGAAATTATGCCGTTTGACATGACTTTAACTGCCACGGCTCAATGCTATGGAAATGTGAGGACTGCACTTTGCTCTCACAATTCCATAGCAATGAGCCATGGCAGTTACAGTGCTGCCACACCACATTACTTCTGCAGTGCAGATGCAGTCTTAAAGTGTGTTGTGCAAACTCTTAGCAGCCTTACCCATCAGCCATGGTTTAAGAAGTCCCCTAATGTGAAGTCGAAGGCTTTCACGGCCGGCATCCATAGGTTTTTGTGGGTTTTTCGGGCTGCGAGACCGTGTTCAAGAGGAATGTATTCCTGACGTCTTGCCTGCATCTGTGGCTGGCATCTTCAGAGTATTCTTCAGTATTCTTCAGAGAGGCATCTTCAGTATCTCTCAAGATGCCAGCCACAGATGCAGGCGAAACGTCAGGAATACATTCTTCTAGAACATGGCCTCACAGCCCGAAAAACCCACAAAAATCCCCTAATACAGTTGGCTCTCTGTAACCACAGATTCTTTATCCACGGATCCAAGCATCCACAGCTTGAAAATATTAAAAAAATAAACACATTCCAAAAAAGCAAACCTTGACTTTGCCATTTTATATAAGGGACATCCTTTTACTGTCCATTGTATTTAATGGGTCTTGAACATCCATGGATTTTAGTATCTATGGGATGTCCTGGAACCAAACCCCTATAGATACCAATGGCCCACTGTACCTGCTTCTGTACTTAAGTCTCTGGGCAAAAGCAGCTCTATCTTTCATCAGTCATTTGTGTAGCCTTCTCTCTATATTTTGTGCTTTAGACCTGCCATTCTGGACTCTGTCTCTTGCTAAATACATGTTTCTGCCAGGAAACCTCAGCCTCCTCCTCTTCCCCAGCTGATTCTCCCATTTTAAGAGATCTGAATTCACTGCTGCCTACTTAGGAATCATCCTTGCGTTGCTTCCCTTGTCAAGAATTTGGTGGATGTTGACATTTACTGGCAACTCTCAAGAGTAAAGGAGGCCCACAGGGAGATGTTAGAAGATTCTGACACTTACTGGCAACTGTTTTCCAGTAAAGAAGAAGAATGGAGGATAAAATCTAACCCAGCATCCTGTTTGCAATACTGGCAAGCCAGATGTTTTCATAGGAAACATCTGTGGGGGGCCACAGGACTGCTGTCAGCCCAAAGTATGCAGAGGTAGACTGCACTTGGACATGACGTTTCCACCTGTTATGACATGTTATGTTACCACATAAGTCAGTGATTCTCAAACTTTGGTCCTTTGATTTTGGATTTCCAGCTCCCAGAAGCCCTGGCCTGCTTGGCCAACAATCAAGGATTCTGGGATTCTGAAGTCCAAAAACATCTGGAGGATCAAAGTTTGGGAACCAATGATATAGGTGGACTTGTCTACCTGGGACTCTCCTTTAAGATCCCTTCCTCCCCCCGAAACCATAAAATCTTATTTTATGGCTGCAAATTTAACAAGTTGGCAATACGTTACGTGAAGTCTTGTATGTTCACATGTGTTTTTATTTTCAACATCTATGTCAAAAATGATTTCGTGTAGGAACCTAAGAGTCTCCCAGTATCTATTTCATTGCATTTCTTCCAAATTCCACAAGCAGTTCCTTCCCTCATGTCTTTTCTACAAGGCTGTAAGATGGCAAGAATTTTTTTCTGGATTTTTCAAAGGTATACATTCCGAATTGTGTGCATTTATTTCTTTATTAATTTACAGTCAGCCCTCCGAATCCATGGATTCGAGCATCAATAGTTTGAAAATATTTAAAATATATATAAATTCTCAAAAGCAAGCCTCGATTTTGGCATTTTATATAAGAGACACTATCTTACTGTGTGATTGTATTTAATGGGACTTAAACATCCATGGATTTTGGTATCAACAGGGAGTTCTGAAACCAAACTCCAGCAGATACCAAAGACCCACTGTACTTTATTTATATGCTACCTTTCTCAATGGACGGGACCCAAGGCAGCTTCCAGAACAACAAATTAAAAATGTTTACAAAAAGTTTTAAAACCAGTCAAAACCCACCGTATTAAAACAATATAAAACTGATTAAAATTCATACAAAAGTTAAAAACAGATAAAACATACATCTAAATAAGAACCTTCATAATTTTACAAAAAAGAAATAAAACAATCTTCCATTTTCTGTTTCTTTCCAGTGATGGAAAACCAAAAGGTAGTTGCACATCTCCACCAACAGTCTTGAAGATTAAGAATTGTATAATGTGTTTGTTTGTTTTTAAAAAACAACTTGGAAAACCCCAATTAATGTGCATTTCTTTGCCGTTACAAACTTCATGTCACAAAAGATTTCTGACATTTCCCACTAAGCCTGTAAAAACCCCAAGTACTTCCAGTAATGGTTTGTTTGCATCAGCTCCATCAGTGTGTATGATGCTCTTCCAAATGCCAGAGCACAGGTCTCTGCCCCAAGCAATTTATAATACAATTTATTATACAATTTATAATTTATAAAAAAAATTCAACATAGGGGGAAACAACAGAGCCAAGGTAGACAGAGGTAAAAAGGGGCAAATGAGAACAGGGTATAGTTTCTCATCTTAACAAGCAAGTACTCTGCTGAAACAGACATTCAATTAGGATAAGGCAACCACAAAGCGACTTGCATGGGCAAAAGACACTGCGGGTATGCAAATAAATGTGCTGGAAAAACAAGCAACAGTTGTAGGCTGGAGGGCTGGATTACTGCTTGAAGGTGATATCACAGGCCTAACGCCAGCAGGAGAATGTTAGCCCAATGATGCCTGAAATGAAGAGTTTATTGCCCAGTCAAATCAGTTTATGCAAACAGCACCTTTGGGGATATGTGTTGCAGATTGTAATTCATACAGAATCCTAGAGTTGGAAGAGACCACAAGGGCCATCCAGTCCAACCCCCTGCCATGCAGGAACTCCCAATCAAAGCATCCCTGACAGATGGCCATCCAGCCTTTGCTTAAAGACCTCCAAGGAAGGAGATTCCATCACCCTCCAAGGGAGCATCTTCCACTGTTGAACAGCTCTTAATGTCAGGAAGTTCCTCCTAATGTTGAGGTGGAATCTCTTTTCCTGTAGCTTGCATCCATTGCTCTGGAGCAGCAGAAAACAAGCTTGCTCCATTCTCAAGATAACATCCCTTCAAATGCTTAAACAGGGCTATCATGTCAACCCTTAAACTTCTCTTCCCCAGGCTAAACATACCCAGCTCCCTCAGCCACTCCTCAGAGGGCATGTGGGTTTTCAGACCTTTCACCATTTTGGTTGCCCTCCTCTGGATACGCTCAAATTAGGGAAACAGGGTGGGATAAGGCCTCCTGCCTCCCATACTTTATACAGTATAGCAAAGCCTTTGACTGCATAGATCAGGGGTAGGCAACCTTTCCCCTTTAAGGGATGAGGGACTTCAGCTCCCAGAAGCCTCAGCCATGTTGGCCAATAGTCCCATGTTGGCCAATAGCTCCTGGGATTCTGGGAGCTGAAGTCCCTCGGCCCTTAAAGGGGAAAGGTTGCCTATCCCTGGCATAGATCATGAAAGGCTATGGGACATGGGAGTGCCAACACATCTGATAGTCCTGATGAGGAATCTGTACTCAGGACAAGAGTCTACTGTTGGAACAGAAGATGGAGAAACAGAATGGTTCCCAATTGGCAAAGGAGTCAGACAAGGCTGTATCCTTTCACCCTGTATGTTCAACTTGTATGCAGAACATATTATAAGAAAAGCAGGCTTGGACACAGATGAAGGGGGATTGAAAATAGGAGGAAGGAATATCAGCAATCTAAGATATGCAGGTGACACCATAATACCAACAGAAAACCTCACAGACCTGGAACACCTTCTAAAGAAGATCCAAGATGAAAGTACAAAGGCAGGCTTAATGCTGAACATAACGAAAAGAAAAATAATGACAATGGAGAAAACAGACAAATTCAAGCTAGAAAATGAGGAAATAGAAGCAGTAAAAGAGTCCTCATACCTGGGATCAAACATTGCATAGAAATGGGGACTGCAGCCAGGAAACCAGAAGAAGACTAAGAATGGGGAGGGGGGCTATGAAAGAACTAGAAAAGATCCTAAAATGCAAAGATATACAACTCAGGACAAAAGTTAGAATTGTACAAGCCACTGTATTCCCTATTACCATGGATGGATGTGAGAGCTGGACAGTTAAGAAAGAAGATAAGAAGAAATTCAATTCATTTGAGATGTGGTGCTGGAGAAGAGTACTGAGGATCCTGTGAACAGCAAAGAAGTCAAACAAATGGGTCCTTGAACAGATCAAACAAAGTATCTCTCCGGAAGTCAAAATGGACTAGACTAAAGCTGTCATACCTTGGTCATATCATATCATGAGAAGGTACAACTCATAGGAGAAAACAATAATGCTAGGAAAGGTGGAGGGAAGCAGAAAGAGAGGAAGGCCACATACTACAAGGATGGACTTTATGGACTCCATAAAAGAGGTCACGGATATAAATTTCCAGGAACATAGCAGAGCAGTGGAGGACAGGGAATCTTAGAGATGTCTCATCTACAGGATCACCATGAGTCAAGATCGACTTGAAGGTGGATAACAACAAAAACAAATCATGGGCTGCTGGAAAAACAACAAGGGATATAATCTGTCTGAATAAAGAACACTGGCTGGAAACAGAAAGTATCCAAATGGCAACAAGACAGTAAAAAGGACTGAAAGATTTGTTGGGGTATTTTTGGGTCCCAGCTCTTTGTTGGTTGTTTCTTCCTTTAACAAGGTAGGCAGCTGAAATTTGAGGAAACTATAGTTGTCCCTCCATTTTCACGGGGATCCATTCAAGAGCCGCTGCAAAAGTAGAAATCCGCAAATATCCAAGCCCCATAGACTTGAATGGCTGCGTGCTCCTGTGCATGGCTCTGTGTGTGTGCCACGGGTGCATGAACCCCTTTAACCCTCCCTGCTTGCCAGTCCATAAAGGACGAAACCGTGGGACCAAAGTCTGTGAAAATGGACGGACGAGTGTATTAAAAATTATTTACAACTTTTTATGTGAAAATGCTGCATCTAGACCTAGTTCAGAGTGGATTCCGCTACAAGACATCAGAATGGGGATCTAAAGGCCAAAATTCCATGATGAATTCCAACTAGAATGGGATTCATTGACTGAATGGTGCTTGCCTTTGTACTGACCTACCAAGTTCCCATTGATTCCATGGGTCAACAGTAGCTGTCATTACAAACTGATTCAGGTCAAAAGGTCCCATCCTGCTACATCAGGGTAAAAACACAACTAAGGATGTTATCATACAGGGGAAATCTGTTGGTTAATCCAAACAAATCCCAAACAAAAACTGAATTTGCGCCTCACAATTTCACACGACGTCGCACAGGAACTGGTCAGAAACTGGTCAGAAACTGGTATTATCCAAGATCTTTTTAATTTTCGGAGTTTAGAGGAAATGCATTTGCGAAATTACAGTAATTGCGCATTTACTTTAATCTGAAAAGCAAATACACACGGAGAATTCTCTTTTAAAACCTGGAGGAGGGCCAAGAGGAGGAGGAGGAGGGGCCTCCAGGGAGGGAGAGTCCTAGGCTCCTCCTCAGTGCCAAGGAAGGGAAGGGAAGGGAAGGGAAGGCAGCCCAGGAGAAAAAAGTTTGGGACGGAGGAGAAGTTTGGCATTTGGGATGGAGGGAAAAGGAGGGGAAAGAAGGCTTCCCTCGCAGCAGCTGTGGTGGATGTGGGTGCAAGTGTGGGGTGTGCTTGTGGAGCAACTTGGAGATCCATCTCACCATGACGTTCTGCCCTGCAGGTCCTACAAAGGGGAAAGGCTTATGGGGGGGGGGGCATGGGAGCTACCTCCAGTTTCCCCCTCTCCTGGGCATCATCCAAGGCTCTCCCCAGGGAACACCCAGCCCTTCCTTCCTTCCTTCCCTTTCCTCCTCCCCCTCCTCCTTCCCTGCCAGCTCTGCCTGTGATCCTACCCTCCTTGCCCATCTCCCCAGCAGCTGACAGCCTCCAATGCCAGGAAAGGAGAGAGAGAAAAGGGAGGCTGAGCCATCTCAATCCCTTCCTTGCTTTGGCTTGCCTTGCCTTGCCTTTCCAGCCTCCTCCTCTTCCTCTGCTCTCTTGAGAGGTCCTAACCCCAATGGAAGGGGGTTAGGACCTGTGCAGGAGGACATGACCCCCAAATGGAGGACAGTCTGACATTTCCTCCTGGGAAATGCAGGACTCGCCCTGGAAAAGGAGGAGTCTTGTCACAAAACACACCCATTTCCAGTACATGTACGAGTTCTTTTCACTTGTGTATGAAAGTTAAAAACGTCTTTTTTTCACTTTTAACTTAATTCCGTTATAATTGTAATTATGTGTGAAAAGGTTTTGCGCAATTAAGCTCTATTTTCGCTTTCTTTTCAGGATGCTTCATATCCACTTTATTATCTCTTTAATAACGAAACTGGCCCACGTGTGATAACGTCCTAACAACCAAGATAGTTCTAGACCTTAAGATTACCATCCTTTGTGTGTATCACTAGGCATTTACGTTCTACTCAGGAGACATAGCTCCAATTTAAGGATGTAAATGATGACTTGTCTCATTCTTGCACATTAGAAAGAGATATGGCAAACATTTCTTCCTTGCTTGCAAGATGACAAGGTTTTTCTTGTTGGTCTTCATGAGAATTTGTGTATTTGTGAGTCTGTTTTCCCCCTGCAAATCATGCAGTTTTATATAAATACAATAATTGCCGTCTTGCTGCACAGACTTTTAAAAAACAGAAGCATTAAATAGCTTGTTTGCTTCTTTGTTCTTGTTTGCTTCAACCAGTCCTCTGGGGCTTACTCTGAGTGTGTGTGCTTAGCTTCACCAAAAGGAAAAGGCCCAGAAGCCATGCAATGATAACAACAATATAGAAAATGTGTTGTAAAAAAAGTGCTTGTTTTCTGATCCTCCCACCGGTAATGGCAAATTTTCAATGGGTTTGCAAATTCTTGCTATATCGAGACAGACTCTCTCAATGAGAATGAGAGAGTTCCTTTGTATCCTTAATTTTAGTCAACATGTTAGAGACTGGACTGCCACATGGCAAGCCATTCAGGATCAGAAGGCTGTCAAACAAAGGGCTTGTTCCCACTATGATTTAAAGCGAATTGCTGATCAGATTATATGTCCATCATTCCCACTTGAAGCCGTTTCTGATCCTACTCTGCCCGGTTTCAGTCGTGATGAAGCGAGGCAAAGGCAAAAAACTTTCCTGACACTAGTTTTCTGGTGGTTGGAACTGATTCTGAAGTGTGTTCAGCAAGTGGGAACAACTTTTGGATCTGAATTGCATCTTACTGGAGGGGAAGGACAATGGCAGAAGGGGTTGGCTAAGGGGTGTCACCCATCCAGCCTCTGGTTGCTTGAAATCAGCCATTTTTGTTTGAGTACTACCCACGCGTGTGTGGTGACTTTAATTTTTGCTTTTACACTGATCGATTCCTGTGAATCTGGTCATCATTGTTTCTCCAATGTGAGTCAAGAGATAAGATGATCATGTAGGAGGGGGAATCTGTTTGGTTTTTTTAAAATTTTATGATAGAATATGCAATTTCTCGTTGTTCTGTAGAACCTCTACAGTGAGCAAGGGCTCTCCTAATGGGGATTCCATGTTGCCGGAATGACACGTGGCTGCATCACTGATGACACGGAGATGCAAATCGGATGATTGACATTAAAAAACAAACCCCGGGACGGATGAATCGTGATCAAGGGAAGTAATAGTGCCACTGTATTCTGCTTTGGTCAGGCCTCACCCGGAATCCTGTGTCCAGTTCTGGGCACCACAATTCAAAAAGGATGTTGAAAAACTGGAGCGTATCCAGAGGAGGGCGACTAAAATGGTGAAGGGTCTGGAAACCATGCCCTACGAGGAACGATTTAGGGAGCTGGGGATGTTTAGTCTGGAGAAGAGAAGGTTAAGAGGTCATATGATAGCCCTCTTTAAATATTTGAAGGGACGTCATATTGAGGAGGGCGCTAGCTTGTCTTCTACTGCTCCAGAGAATAAGACAATAGGTGCAAGCTACAGGAAAAGAGATTCCAGCTCAACATTAGGAGGAACTTCCTGACAGTAAGAGCTGTTTGACAGTGGAAGACACTCCATTGGAGAGTAGTGGAGTCTCCTTCTTTGGAGGTCTTTAAACAGAGGCTGGATGGCCATCTGTCGGGGATGGTTTCATTTTCAGTTCTGCATGGCAGATTGGGGTTGGACTGGATGGCCCTTGGGGGTCTCTTCCAACTCTATGATTCTATCTGATCAATTCTGAGCCTTCATCATCTAATGGCGCAACCAGTAGGAACTACAATGGGGTCAAAAAAGAAGCAAATCCATAAAATAATGAAAAGATCTGCTTTCATAGTGGGAACGATGCCTCAAATGGAATTGATTCACCGACTCGAGCGAAAGCGAATCACAAACTAGTTTTAAATGTCAGTGGGAACAAGCCCCAAATGGAGGGATTCTCTAGGCCTTTGCCAGCTTTGCTTGGCACTGAAAGCTGAAGTTTGTTAGCAGAGTCCCAATACATAAAACCCCTTTCTTCCCTGACCTAGGGAAGGAAATCTTGGCAAATTTCATTCCCACATGCAACAATTAATAATTTTGGTATTTTCCCCCTGCTGGTGTGAGAAAATCTTTAAAAAAAACACACCCAAACCAAGAAGTTTTTAAGGATCATTCATAGTTTGGGTCTCATTATGTACAAAAAACTCATGTATGTCTTCTCATGTAGAAATGGCAAAGAGATTTGTTTTGTGGGGATTTTCCTTTCTCAAAAGTTTCTCAAAAGAGGAGGACAATCAGAATGGTAAAATGTCTAGCAATAAACAACACTATGAGTAAAGGCTAAGGGAGGTTGGTATGTTTAGCATGGAGAAGATAAGATTTGGAAGTGATGCAGTAGTTCCACTCAATCCTGGGTCTGCCAAAAAGGGCTGATGCCTCACAAAATTACAAATGCCAGGATTCTGTAGGATGGAGCCATGGCAGTTAAACTGGTGTCAAACTGCATTATTTCTACAGTTTAGATGCACGCTAGGGGACTAGGGTTTAAATCCCTGTTTGGCTATGGCAATCCACTGGGGGAGCTTGGGCCAAGTCATACACTCTCAGCCTCAGAGGAGCGCAATGGCAAACTTGCTAAGAAAAACCCATGATAGAGTCAGCATAAGTTGGAGATGACTCAAAGGCACACAACAACAACAACAACAACTGTAGGATAAAGCCACGACAGTTAAAATGTTGTCAATTTAGATCAGGGATAGGCAACCTAAGGTTCAGGGGCCGGATGCGGCCCCCCGAGGCCTTTGGACCGGCCCCAGGCCGATCCTGCCGCCGCCGCCATTATGATATTGATTACTGTTGTTATTACTTGTTCTTGGGGTTTTCTTGGCAAAATCTCCACAGGGGTTTTGCCATCATGGCTTTTCTGGGGCTGAGACAGTGTGCATGCATCCCTGCTTGTTTGTGGGCCTGCCTTCCAGTCGTTTCCATGACGATAATGATTATTGTTGTTATTACTTGTTCTTGGGGTTTTCTTGGCAAAATCTCCACAGGGGTTTTGCCATGGCTTTTCTGGGGCTGAGTGAGTGTACATGCATATTTTTAATGTTTTTTTTAATTTTTAATATTTATTTATTTATTTATTTATGCTTCGGCCCCCCAATTGTCTGAGGGACAGCAACCCGGCCCCCGGCTCAAAAAGATTGCCAACCCCTGATTTAGATGCACACCTAACACTCAGGAAATTTTCTAACACTCCAAAAATCACTTTTTTGCCCACTGATTGAATTTTCTTTAAAATATTCTTTCCATCTCAACCATGATCTCACCAGGCTTCTGGACAGGCATGCTCAAGTTCTTGCGCGGAGCAAGGCTTTTCCATCTGGGCTTGTTTGGGGACGAGGGGGAGACTCAGCTCCCCAGGATGAGTAATGGCTCTTTTTTGGCATCAGATCCAAGCCCACTGCTCTGACTCAGGCATGCGAAGTATCCAAGGAATGCAGCATGCTGGCATAGCAAGCTGTCACTAAAGCCCACCATCCGGGATACAAGCAGCAGAACATTTGGGCGAACTGAACTAGATTCCTCCTTCCCCAAGTTTCTTGCATGCCAAGTTCCACTGAAACAGAGGGAGCGGCTATATGGAAGAAAGCAGTGCTTTGGTACATTTTCCTTTCAGGTTCGTGAGATTTGCTCAAGAGACCCTGAGATTCTCCTCCCCCAAGCAAATGAAAATGAAATTGCTTAGCAAATATTTTCAGAGTATTCATTCAAATGGCTCCATTTACAGAGGTGTAGTAGCAGAGATCCCAAACATCCAGGGAAGTGGCCGGGCAGAGATAAAGCAGAATATATGCCACATTTTTTGGACTGGGTGCAAAATTTAGCATCAGAGCATTCAAGAAAACAACAACAGGTTTCTAGTCCTTAAGCCTATCTACTAAATATTTGTCAAATTTTGGAGCTGTTTCTTCCTCCAAGGAACTCAGGATGGAAGAAGGGATTAGCTCATTTTTCCTTCATCAGAAGAGTACAGGACTTGAGGAAATTTCATTCAAGGCTACATTTGCACTGCATAATTAATACAGTTTGACACCACTTTAAGGACCTTATCACACGGGGTCTAAAGCAGCCCTAATCCAAAGGGTATCCGTAGCTAATACATATTATTTCCCCGAGTGTACACATGACGTTGCACCCGAAACTCGACAGAACCTGGAGCTAATCCGTATTGTTTCCCCGCGTGTACACATGACGCTGCCCCGAAACTCACAGAACCCGGAGCTAATCCGTAAGGAATTGAGAGCTTTTGACATTCGGTTTTTCGGGGAAGTACAAGGGAGCCTTTGTATTCCTTGCGCAATGGTGGGCGGGGAGGGGAAGCAGGAGAGCTCTATATATCCCAAGCAGAAAATCCCAGCGAGGGGAAGGGATTGGCGAAAGGCAAACCGGATTGGCGGGGCTGGGTGAGAAAAGAAAGAGGAGGAGAAGGAGAGGAGGAGGGAAGAGGGAGGCGATCTCTCTCTCTCCATCTCTCTCGCATTTTTCCTCCCCGACACACGCCACTCGGAGCTCTCGCCAACCGGGGCTTGCTGGGCTGCCTTCCCTCCTCCAGTCCTCCTCCTCCTCGGCCTCCTTGGCTGCCTTTCCTCCCGACTCCTTCCTCCCATCCTTGCCATCCACAGAAGCGCCTTCTGCGACGCCGGCTTTTTGGGCGATGGGAGGGGACAAAGAAGGAAGAAAAGAGAGAGAGAGAGAGAGAGAGAGAGAGAGAGAAAGGGAGCCTTCGTATTCATTGCGCAATGGCCGCGCAGGCGAAATTCAGTTCGTTTTGGTATAGAACTGAATTTATTCTTACTTCGGTTACTTTTCGCTTACTTTTCGCTTCGTGGCCAGCGTTTGATAAGGTCCTAACTGTCATGGCCCCATCAATTCCAGAACTGGTAGTTTTGTGAGACATTTAGCCTTCTCTGTCAGAAACCTCTGGTGCTACAACACACTACTAATCTCAGGATTCCATAGGATGAAGCCATGGGAGTTAAAGCGGTGTCAAACTGCATTAATTCTGCAGTGTATCGGCAACCTCAGAACTATTCAAGATGATAGCTTCTTGAAAGTTCTGACGAAAACAAAGGATAGAGCAAGCTAGGAGAGACTATAATGGGAAGAGTACATTGAATTGAAAATATGGACAAGTTTCAAAATTAATATATAGTTATAGAAAGCCAACAAATAGGGGTTGCAGACTACCAGAAATAGTGCAGATTGAGTCCACTTTTAGGGTTAGGGTTAGTGCTAGGAAATCATGGGAATTGGGTTTTTTTTCTGAGACATTGAGCCTTCTCTGTCAGAGAGCTCTGGTGCCACAATAAAATACAGCTCCCATGATTCCCTAACCCTAATCCTAACCCTAAAAGTGGACTCAATTTGCACTATTTCTGGCAGTCTGCAACCCCCCAAAGTTAATCTCTAACTGTTAGTTGGTGGGAAGGAAGGGAATGAAAGAGAATGAGAGAAGAATGTGAAGAAGGTAAGAGTAGATGATATAGAAGGTATGAGAGTGTGAGAAAGTATGGGTAGGCAGATAGGTAGTTAAGAGGGTTAGTGCTAGGGAATCATGGGAATTGGTTTTTTTCCTGAGACATTGAGCCTTCTCTGTCAGAGAGCTCTGGTGCCACAATAAAATACAGTTCCCATGATTCCCTAACCCTAACCCTAAAATAGAAAGAGAAAGTGAATGGGAAGAAGTAATGGTATGTGGTAGACAGAGAGAGAAGAAGGCAGTAGAAGGTAGTAGAAGAAGTGTATGTAAGGACAAGTTTCTTGTAAGGAAAGATGAAAGGAGTGAAACATGGAGGAGAAGAATGGAAATGGGTATGACGTGAAGGGATAATAGTAACACTAAATTGGAGAAATTTAATATCAAGCAAGATATAGAAACATAATAAAAGATGATAGCGAGAATTAAGAGATGATAAGCTATCCCAACAGAAATTACTATCTTACTTTCAGAGAGGAAGATGTGTATGTACAAAGTGTCTGTAAATCTTTCATATTTTTATTAGCCTGACAACGGATAACTATACATTGAGAGTTGGAAAAATTTTGAAATGTTGAAATGTTATGTGATGTGTTATTTTAAATCCACAAAAATTAAAAAAGAAAAGAAAAGAAAGTTCTGACCAAAACCCAGAGTGGATTTGTTACTCCTTTGAAATAGATGTCACCAAAAAACTCCTCTTGCACAACTCTGGTTCTCCAGCCAGGGGCTTGCAGAAGACTTTGCTCCACTGCAAACAACAGAGAAAGGGCCGTCGCATTTGGCTCACCTTGACCAGAAGCTCGTAGCGTGGTATCCGTTGTACGGGCTTGATCATGAGGTCCGAGAGGGCCTGCTTTTCTTTGTTTTCCCTCATGCTTTGCTGAAGGAAGGAAGAAAGAAATATGAAATGTAAAATTATGCTTGCACATAAGAGAGAAAGAAAATCATGGACTCTCCTTCTTTGGATGTCTTTAAACAGCGGTTGGATAGGCAAATTTCAGGAGTGGACTCCTGTACAGCAGGGGTTGGACTAGGTTGCCTTTGAGGTCCTTTCTAGCTCAACTCATTTAAGATGTGGTTCTGGAGGAGAGTTCTCTGGATACTGTGGACATCTAAAAAGTACAATAAATGGGTCCTAGGGCAAATCAAGCCCAAACTCTCCCTAAAAGCCAAGATAATGAATCTGAGGTTGTCATATTTTGACCATATCATGAGAAGACAGGAGTCATTAGAAAAGACAATGATGTTTGGTAAAGCTGAGGGCAATAAAAAAAGAGGAAGACCATATACCAGATGGATAGATTCAACGAGAGAAGCCATGGCCACGAGTTTGCAAGTGCTGAGCAGGATGGTTGAGGATAAGGATGAATGAGGTCTCTCATTCATAAGGTCACCATGGATTGAAGTCAACTTGAAGGCAGTTAAAAACAACAAAAATGAGATAGGAGGATGCTCTAGAGCAGGGGTAGGCAACCTTTCCCCTTTAAGGGCCGAGGGACTTCAGCTCCCAGAATCCCAGGAGCTATTGGCCAACATGGGACTATTGGCCAGCATGGCTGAGGCTTCTGGGAGCTGAAGTCCCTCGGCCCTTAAAGGGGAAAGGTTGCCTACCCCTGCTCTAGAGGCATACCAAGAAGTGTTGGTTTTTTGTAAGATAGCCAAATTGGTATGGTTCTCCCATAAAAGTGGCCTAATCAATCAATCAATCAATCAATCAAGTAATCTCTGGGCTCACTTGCCTCTTATTTTTATAAACATAGCAGAAAGAGATGAGATCATGCCATACCTCCAGAAACTTCATAAATGCTGGCTTGGCTTCCTTGGCAATCCTCACGGCATCTTTGGCATTGAGGAAGTTATCGATGTAGGCGGAATAAATATTCACCAGGATGTCCTTGGAAAACTGGAGGAAGGAATGAGTGAAAGACTTAATAAGACGTCTAGACATTTCTCTCCATCTAAGGGAAGAAATCAGGAAGTTACATCATCAGCAAGAGATGTCACTTTCAGTCTAGCCACCTGGGGAATGTAATTTATAAACCAATTAATCCGGAGGGCATGGGTTCATTAATTAGTAATTTTTGTCCAAGTCAATTCTAAATAAAAATAAACATGGCCAACAGCTAAATAAAGTTATTTCCAATACTTTAGGCAACAATCTTACAAAATGCTTGGCTTGTAGGTCTACTTCTGCACTAATTCTGAAACAAAACATGGCTCCTGGGAAGACAAAATCCCATCTGCATGGATGAAGGTTATTCCGTTAATACAGTTGAATCTCCCTTATCCAGAATTCCAAAATACTCCAAAATCCAAAATTGTCCACATGGGTGATCGAGACAGTGACCTCTTTGCTTCATGATGGTTCAGTGTACACATATTTTCTTTCATGCACAAAATTATTTTACAAAATAATGTGTATAAAATTACTTTCACGTTTATAAGGTGTATATGAAACATAAATGGGTTTCATGTTTAGACCTGGGTCCCATCTCCAAGTTATCTCATTATGGATAAGCAAATCTCACCAAGAAACCCTGTGATACCCCCACGAGAACTGAAGCACCTAAACTGGGCTCTACAGGTTAATGGTTACTCCAGTTCGGACATCAGAAGAGTGGCCAGACCCAGAAAAACCACAGGAGTGAAGTAAAACAATCACCCAATGTATTTTTACCATACATTAAAGGAGTCACAGACAGAATAGGGAAACTGATGAGCACCTCTCTAAGAATCTCTAGGTCCTCCAGTGTAATTCTGTGGTCACGATCTACCAAACGTTGACCATGATATTCTGCTAGAGGACCTATAAATGCCTAGAAAAATGTTCTCTCCAGGAATCTCTAGGTCCTCCACCATGACTTTTGGCCATAGAGTCATGCTGGAAGAACCCAGAGTTTCTTCGAGAGAACATATTAATTAAATCCACGAATAACCAAAGCCGCAAAAGTCAAAGCTGAAACTGTGACAACAAATTCTGAAGGCTCCATGGCCTTCAAAGACTTTCTCACTTTTGCAAGAAACTTGCTAAAATTGCTTTCTTCAAGAAGACTCATTGCTTTCTTCAAGAAGATGAGTGAAGTGTTGCATTCCTAGTTGCATGGGGGCATGGCTGCAGCCTCCAGTGCAGTTGCCCCCCCTTGCCAAAGAAATGGGTCTGAGACCTTTTGCACAGATGATAGGCATTGAGACTGAAGACCACTTTGGGAAAGGAAATGGTCAGCACTTTGCCTGCAATAAAATGTGGGGAAGTTGGGATGATGGGTTCTACAGTAGAAAAACCTGAGACTTGGTGATCTGAGACCCAGGTGCTGAGATAAAAACAGGAGGATGGCAATCGTGAGTCAAGCCTGTTCACGTTTAAGTGAAAAGAATTCGGCTGTAATAATATGGAAGGGGTGATATGGGACAAGAGAGGGAAATGTGCTTATTAATTATTTTGTTCTTGTTGTGTGCCTTCTTCAAGTCATTTCTGACTTACGGTGACCCTTCGGGGAACCTATTACAGGGTTTTCTTGGCAAGATTCGTTCAGAGGGGCTTTGCCATTGCCATCTTCTGAGGATGAGAGAGTGTGGCTTGCCCAAGGTCACCCAGTAGGTTTCCATGGCCCAGCTGGGATTCAAACCCTGGTCTCCAGAATCATAGTCCAACTCTCAAGCCACTATACCATGCTGGCTCTTATTAATTGTAACAAATAAGAATTAAGCCCACTGGAATTTGAAATTGTGCACATTTAATTGGGCAATGGTAATGTTTGCTGGTCAGGTTGGACCATGAATGTCACCAGATTGGATCTATAGTTTCTTAATAAAGGTTTTTTGAATTCTTAACTTATGAGCCTGGATTTCTGAACTAGGCATCTTCCAGACTTGCCAGAATAACTGAATCATAGAGTTGGAAGAGATCCCAAGGGCCATCCAGTCCAACCCCACTTCTGCCATGCAGGAACTCACAATTAAAGCAACCTCAACAGATGGCCATCCAGCCTCTGTTTAAAGACCTCCTAAGAAGGAGACTCCACCAAAATCTCCGAGGGAGTTTGTTCCATCGTTGAACAGCTCTCACTGTCAGGAAGTTCCTCCTAATGTTCAGGTGGAATCACTTTTACTGTAGCTTCCACCCATTGTTCTGGGTCCTATACTTTGGAGCAGCAGAAAACAAGCCTAGCTCCCTCCTCAGTATGACATCCCTTCAAATATTTAAACAGGGCCATCATATCCCCTCTTAGCCGTCTCTTCTACAAGCTAAACATACCCAGCTCCCTAAATTTTTCCTCATAAGGCATGGTTTCCAGACCCTTCACAATTTTGGTTGTCCTCCTCTGGACACACTCCAGCTTCTCAACATCCTTTTTGACTTGTGGTACCCAGAACTGGACCAGGATTATTCCAGGTGAGGCCTGATCAAAGCAGAATAGAGTGGCACTATGTCTTCCCTCGATCTAGACCAGGGGTAGGCGGCCTAAGGCCTTGGGGGGGGGCCCCCGGATGCGGCCCCCCGAGGCCTTTGGACCGGCCCTAGGCCGGTCCTGCCGCCACCGCTGCCGCCACCTGCCATTATGATATTGATTATTGTTGTTATTACTTGTTCTTTGGGTTTTCTTGGCAAAATCTCCACAGGGGTTTTGCCATGGCTTTTCTGGGGCTGAGAGTGTGTGCATGCATATTTTTTTATTTTTACAAATTTTTTAATTTTTATTTATTTATTTATTTATTTTTGGTGCTTTGGCCCCCCCAGTTGTCTGAGGGGCAGCAAACCGGCCCCCGGCTCAAAAAGGTTGCCTACCCCTGATCTAGACACTATACTTCTGCTGATGCAGCCTAGAATCACATTGGCCTTTTTAGCTGCCGCATCACACTGTTGACTCATGTTCAACTTGTGGTCTACTTGGACTCCTAGATCCCTTTCACATGGAGTCTTCTTAAGCCAGATGTCCCCCATCCTATATCTATGCATTTCATTTTTTCTGGCTAAGTGCTGTTGAAGTTCATTTTGTTAGTTTTGGTCCAGCTTTGTAATCTATTAAGGTCATTTTGATCCTCTCATCCTAATTTGGTGTCATCTGCAAATCTGATACCAAGATAAGCTCTTAGCCCCTTTCTCTCCTTCTGCTACACTGAGGTAAGAGCATCTTTGCTGCAAGACCAGTCCAGTCCACTTTAAAAAATGCTTTTGCACCATTCAATTGGCATTGTAGCAGAAAAGGTACCGTATTTTTCGCCCTATAGGGCGCTCCGGCATATTGGGCGCACCCAATTTTTAAGGAGGAAAATCCAAGAAAAAAGGATTCCTCCCTTTAGCCGGAGGCCGGTTGTTCAATGGGCTGGTGCTGGGATTGGAGACCGATCCCAGCACCAGCCCATTGAACTGAGGTCGCGGGGGGGAAGGAGGGCTTCTTCCCCCCGCGACCTCAGTCTTTGAACGGGCTGGTGCCGGGATCGAAGCGATCCCGGCGCCAGCCCATTGAAAGACTGAGGTTGCGGGGAGAAGGAGGGCTCCTTCCCCCCCCCTCAGTCTTGGAATGGGCTGGTGCCGGGATCGAAGCGATCCCGGCACCAGCCCATTGAAAGACTGAGGCCGGCGGGGGAAGGAGCCTTCCTTCCCCCGCCGGCCTCAGTCTTCAATCGGCTGGGGCCGGGATCGCTTGGATCCCGGCCCCAGCCGACTCCAAGACCGAGGCCGGGGGGGGGGAAGAAAGGCTCCTTCCCCCGCCGGCCTCAGTCTTCAATCGGCTGGGGCCGGGATCGCTTGGATCCCGGCCCCAGCCGACTCCAAGACCGAGGCCGGGGGGGGGGGGGAAGGAAGGCTCCTTCCCCCGCCGGCCTCAGTCTTCAATCGGCTGGGGCCGGGATCGCTTGGATCCCGGCCCCAGCCGACTCCAAGACCGAGGCCGGGGGGGGGGAAGAAAGGCTCCTTCCCCCGCCGGCCTCAGTCTTCAATCGGCTGGGGCCGGGATCGCTTGGATCCCGGCCCCAGCCGACTCCAAGACCGAGGCCGGGGGGGGGGGGGGAAGGAAGGCTCCTTCCCCCGCCGGCCTCAGTCTTCAATCGGCTGGGGCCGGGATCGCTTGGATCCCGGCCCCAGCCGACTCCAAGACCGAGGCCGGGGGGGGGGGAAGGAAGGCTCCTTCCCCCGCCGGCCTCAGTCTTCAATCGGCTGGGGCCGGGATCGCTTGGATCCCGGCCCCAGCCGACTCCAAGACCGAGGCCGGGGGGGGGGAAGGAAGGCTCCTTCCCCTGCCGGCCTCAGTCTTCAATCGGCTGGGGCCGGGATCGCTTGGATCCCGGCCCCAGCCGACTCCAAGACCGAGGCCGGGGGGGGAAGGAAGGCTCCTTCCCCCGCCGGCCTCAGTCTTCAATCGGCTGGGGCCGGGATCGCTTGGATCCCGGCACCAGCCGATTCCAAGACTGAGGCCGCGGGGAGAAGGAGCCCTCCTTCTCCCCGCCGGCCTCAGTCTTTCAATCGGCTGGCGCCGGGATCGCTTCGATCCCGGCACCAGCCGATTCCAAGACTGAGGCCGCGGGGAGAAGGAGCCCTCCTTCTCCCCGTGGCCTCAGTCTTTCAATGGGCTGGCGCCGGGATCGCTTCGATCCCAGCACCAGTCCATTCAAAGACTGAGGTCGCGGGGGGAAGGAGGGCTCCTTCTCCCCACGGCCTCGGCCCCTTCGCCCTATAGGGCGCACTCACTTCCCCACGCATATTTAGGGGAAGAAAAAGTGCGCCCTATAGGGCGAAAAATACGGTACTTCTTTTTGGAGAGTGGGTGCAGAGAGGAGCTTGGGGATCTGTAAACACTTCCACAGATGGGAGAGAGCTGCGCATGGGAGGCATGTGCGTAGGTACCATCCGTGTCATGCCACATGACAACCTCCTTGTTGTTGCCAACTTCATCTCCCCCAATGAAGACGTGGATTGCATACTGAGTGCCTCCTTCAAAAAGTCTCTTTCTCCTTGCTGTTTGTTGTTGTGCTCTCTGGTTCCTTGTTTTCAAGCGGCAGCATCTGTTCAGTGCCCTTTCCAAGAAAAAGTACTTTCAAGGGAAAAGGACGAGAGCGAGAGAGTAAGAGAGAGGCGGGTAAATCATTCGGGATTGATTAAGAGCGCAGGAAAGCGGCCATATCTCCAGGCTCTTGGCTTCAGTCCAAATCCACCGCCTCCGCATGGGAAGCAACACCTAGATCTATTTGCCATGTGCATTTGCAATGGCAGGCTGCACCAAGCCTTCGGAAAGCCCTCGCGTGCCATCTCTATTGCACTGTGGACTGCGACATGTAGCATTTTGAAATGCTACATCAATGCAAAAATGAATGCATCCTTAATTTTAAAGTTTCTAACCCTTTGTGTTTTATGAAGGCTGAATAGCCAAGAAAAGGGATTCAGAGAATCAGAGCAAATGTAGGGAATCCAGCAGACCTTCAGACATGGGTCCTCAATGTCTGATTAGTATTGAACTAGGATTGTAGGAGAGTAGAGTATAAATCCCTGCATAGCTATGGAAACACACTAGGGATGCAGTTGTTGGGCAAGTCACACTCTCTTAGCCTCAAAGGAAGGGCAATGACAAACCTCCTCTGAAGAAAAGGTGCTAAAAAAATCCAAGGATATAGTTCAAAGTCATAGCCATGCTAGTCTGGAATATCATTATGCAGAGGCATCTTGTAGCACCTTTGAGACTAACTGTGTGGAAAAAGTTGTAGCATAAACTTTTGTAGAATTGGTCATCTGAGGTAGACCAAAGGGAAGTAGACCAAAGGGATCTAGGAGTCCAGGTAGACCACAAGTTGAACATGAGTCAACAGTGTGATGCAGCAGCTAAAAAGGCCAATGCAATTTTAGGCTGCATCAATAGAAGTATAGTATCTAGATCAGGGGTCAGCAAGGTTTACTTACCTGGGGCCGGTTGCTGGTCCCCAGGTCTTCCGTTGGGCCGGGGGGGGGGTGGGAATGGCGGCCCCCGCCACCCGCCGCCGCCAACCCCCACCGCCACCACACGTCACAGCCACCATTTTGTTTGCCAAAATGGTGGCTGCAACTCGTTTGCGCATGTGCATATTTCTACGCATGCACAAACGAGTCGCGACCGCCATTTTGTCAAACAAAATGGCGGCTGCGACGCACGCAGTGTGGCGCTGCGGCAGCATGCGTGGTGGCGGCAGGGGTTGGCGGGGACCGGTCGGCTGGGGTCGCCGGGCTGGCTGCGGCCCACAGGCTGTAGGTTGCCAACCACTGATCTAGACCAAGAGAAGTAATAGTGCCACTCTATTCTGCTTTGGTCCGGCCTCACCTGGAATACTGTGTCCAGTTCTGGGCACCACAATTCAAAAAGGATGTGGAGAAACTGGAGCGTGTCCAAAGGAGGGCAACTAAAATGGTGAAGGGTCTGGAAACCAAGAATCCCTATGAGGAACGACTTAGGGAGCTGGGAATGTTTAGCCTGGAGAAGAGAAGGTTAAGAGGTGATATAATAGCCGTGTTTAAATATCTGAAGGGATATCACATTGAGGAGGGAGCAAGCTTGTTTTCTGCTGCTCCAGAGAATAGGATGCGGAACAATGGATGCAAGCTGCAGGAAAAGAGATTCCACCTCAACATTAGGAAGAACTTCCTGACAGTAAGGGCGGTTCGACAGTGGAACACACTCCCTCGGAGATTTTGGTGGAATCTCCTTCTTTGGAGGTCTTTAAGCAGAGGCTGGATGGCCATCTGTCAGGGATGCTTTAATTGGGAGTTCCTGCATGGCAAGGGGTTGGACTGGATGGCCCTTGTGGTCTCTTCCAACTCTATGATTCTATGAATGTGGAAAAACCGCAACTAAAAAAACACTATTCTTTTTACCTAAGAGAACACCTCTTCAGGAATCTCCAGGTCCTCCAGTGCAACTCCATGGTCAACATCTGCCAGAAGCTGACCACAGAATCATGCTGGAAGATCTACCAATGCCTAGAGAAGTGCTTATTCTATTTATCTCCAAGTCCTCCAGCACAACTCTATGGTCAATTTCCAGCAGAGTTGCACTGGAGAGCCTAGAAATCCCCAGAGAACATATTAATCAAATCCGCAAATGTCAAAGCCACAAATGTGGAGGGCCGACTGCATTAGCCATTACGTAAGCCAGAACATGTGCAGCTCAAAGTGGTACACAAGCCAAGAGAGCAACATTTTCACCTGAAACCCTCGGGCCACAATCCTGTTGGTGTTGTACCCCTTTATCAATTCCCTTCAATATGTGGCTGTACTTTTTTGGTTGTTGTGCAATGGAAATATTCAATTCATGGCTGTGTAAGCAGAGTTCCACCCATGTAACCTCTTCCCATGGGCCTCAGTCCCATTGTTACTCTCAACTAGGGGGAGAACCAACCGTTGAATCAATTGGGCTCACCTACATGTGGATTCACCATACAAGAAAAAGTGACTGAATAGTTTTACTCTCATTGGGACTAACCAACGAGATCCCAGCCACATAGTGGCACATTTTTAAACGATGCATGAAGATTCATCATCATTGCCTTCAATGCAGCGTATGATCCCCTGGGATTGCAGAAACCACCACTGTGATGTCCCCATTACACCATGGGACAATAAACCGGCACATTGGCAAATCCACAATCGATTCCGCAATGTCGGTATTCAGCAAAAGGAGGCGGTAGTACAACCACTAGGGAACTACGTGGGTGTGAATTTACAACTCTGTTAACCTGCCAAGCCAGCCTGGCATTGTGGTTTGAGTATTGGACTACTCAACCCTGGGGATCGGGGTTAGATTTCCAGATCGGTCATGAAACCCAGTGGGTGACCTTGGGCAAATCACGCACCTTCCGCCTGACAGGAAGACAATGGCAAACCTCCTCCGAACAAATCTTGCCAAGAAATCTTCATGAAAACTCCAATCCTTAGGGTTGTCAAAAGTTGGAAATGACTTGAAGGTGCACAACTGCAACAGCCAAATGAATCTGAGGAAGTAGACAAATCTACAAAAGCTCATGCTGCCAACTTCTTTCTTGCACTTCTCAAAGGTGCTACAAGATCTCTTTGAACAACAAGCACAATGTCGGATATCAACCCAGATCCTTGATCATGGGCTCTCTGGTGGGAACGTTTAGGTCAGATATGGGAAAGTCAGAGGTGATAGCAAGGGCAAAGGACTTGGCAACCCACACCAGCGGACTGCAGGGTGAAGGGGACAGTCTGCTTCAGCCAAAGGATGAGTTTCAAGACCTACTATGGGACTTGCTTCTAGAAATTTAACAACACTAGGGAAACTGGTGAGCCAGCATGGTGTAATGGTTTGAATGTTGGACTATGTCTCTGGAGATCAAGGTTCGATTCTCAGCTCGGCCATGGAAACCCACTGGGTGACCTTGGACAAGTCATATTCTCTCAGCCTCAAAAAATGGCAATGGCAAACCCCCTCTGAACAAATCTGGCCAAGAAAACCCTAGAGAAGGTAGTGTGGTGTATTGGCTGCTGTGTTGGATTAAGACTAGGAGACGAGGGTTCTAACTGTTTTAACAACTTAACTAGTTTAGTTCTATGTAATATTGACCTCTGACTTTTTTTTTTTGCTATATTGTATTTGATTTGTAAGTCTCCTGGAGTCCTAATTTTGGAGAAAGGGCAGGGTACAAAAAAAAGACAACGATGATGATGATTTTGAGAAATTATTCTGCATAGAAAAATATGGGGCTCTTTTGGCACCAAAGTTGTGCTTCTGCAGTGAACTCCACAATTTACACAAAAAGTGTATCTGGATGGGTGAAAAATGTGTTTTTACACAAAAACCTCAATTTTTGCCACCAATACCCCTGCATTTACAGTTGTCCCTCCATTTTCATGGACCTGAAAGGAGTGCACAGCTATTCAAGCCAATAGGCCTTGAATATATGAGAGTTTCCATTTTTGTGGGGTGGGGTGGGTCCGGAACAGATCCCCCGTGAAAATGGAGGGGTGATTGTATACTTCTGTACAGAACAATTTGCCAGCTCAATTTGGCCTGTGCAAATATTAGACACAAAATGCTCATTTCTACATTGTTCTTGTTGATAGGATTTCCTGAATATCAGAAAAAAAAAACATTTTGGCTGGGAAACAAATGTATTGTTTTTGTGTGCTTTCAAGTCATTTCCAACATATGGCAACCCTAAACTGAACCTATCATGGGGCTTTCTGGGGCTGAGAGTATGTGACTTGCCCAAGGTCACCTGGTGGGTTTCCATGGTGAGCAGGGAATCAAACCTTGGTCTCCAGAGTTGGAGTCCAACACTCAAACCACTACACCTTGTTGGCTCTCTGGGAAACAAATAATGGCAAATATGGCAAATATTCTCTCTGTTCCTACCAGATACCAATGGATAAAATTTTATGCTGGGAGAAATGGGTACTGGGGACAGTATATCGCAGGGGTAGGCAGCCTAAGGCCCGGGGGCCGGATGCAGCCCCCCGAGGCCTTTGGACCGGCCCCAGGCCGGTCCTGCCGCCGCCGCCCACCATGATGATATTGATTATTGTTGTTATTACTTGTTCTTGGGGTTTTCTTGGCAAAATCTCCACAGGGGTTTTGCCATGGCTTTTCTGGGGCTGAGAGAGTGTACATGCATATTTTTTTAATTTTGATTTTTTTTAAAATATTTATTTATTTTGGGTGCTTCGGACCCCCCAATTGTCTGAGGGACAGCAACCCGGCCCCCGGCTCAAAAAGGTTGCCTACCCCTGGTATATCGCCTCAATCCGCAGGGAGAGGTGGGAAAATACAAATAAAAACTATTATTATTATTATATCCCCTCTAAAAAGCCTTGGGAGGGCACTATGCCCATGTCTGAGAACCGGACTACTTGCAGAAATTGAAAAATGCAATTATCTGGAGATAAATCAAAGGATGGAGGTAGTTTTTTGTGGGTTTTTCAGGCTGTGTGGCCATGTTCTAGAAGAGTTTCTTTCTGACGTTTTGCCAGCATCTGTGGCTGGCATCTTCAGAGAATGCTGGCATGGAAGTGAGTGGGATCACACAGTATATATACATAATCTCTGAAGATGCCAGCCACAGATGCTGGCGAAACATCAGAAAGAAACTCTTCTAGAACATGGCCACACAGCCTGAAAAACCCACAAAAAACTATGGATGCCGGCCATGAAAGCCTGCGACTTCATGATGGAGGTAGTTCATTTTGCCTAGGTTTCCAAGGTAAGGAACACACAGGGGAAGAACAAGGCTTTGCCTCACAGTTCAGAAACTGAATGAGATATTTCACAGGATGTCACAGAATCATAGAATCATAGAGTTGGAAGAGACCACAAGGGCCATCCAGTCCAACCCCCTGCCATGCAGGAACTCCCAATCAAAGCATCCCTGACAGATGGCCATCCAGCCGCTGCTTAAAGACCTCCAAGGAAGGAGACTCCACTACTCTCTGAGGGAGTGTGTTCCACTCTCGAACCGCCCTCACTGTCAGGAAGTTCCTCCTAATGTTGAAGTGGAATCTCTTTTCTTGCAGCTTGCATCCATTGTTTCGGGTCCTAGTCTCTGGAGCAGCAGAAAACAAGCTTGTTCCCTCCTCGATATGACATCCCTTCAAATATTTAAACACGGCTATCATATCACCTCTCAGCCTTCTCTTCTCCAGGCTAAACATCCCCAGCTCCCTAAGTCGTTCCTCATAGGGCTTGGTTTCCAGACCCTTCACCATTTTAGTTGCCCTCCTCTGGACACGCTCCAGTTTTTCAACATCCTTTTTGAATTGTGATGCCCAGAACTGGACACAGTATTCCAGGTGAGGCCGGACCAAAGCAGAATAGAGTGGCACTATTACTTCTCTTGATCTAGACACTATACTTCTTCTGATGCAGCCTAAAATTGCATTGGCCTTTTTAGCTGCTGCATCGCACTGTTGACTCATGTTCAACTTGTGGTCCACCTGGATGTCAGGGATGATGGGAGTTGTAGCTCTTCACCTCTGGCTCTAACTCACCACCTTGTTATGCAGCAGAGCTGACCAGCTTTGATCAGTGGTTGATGCTTCTTTCCCAAGCAGCAGAGTTTCAGAGAATAGGCTGAAGACCCTGACAAACTCTCCAAGCCTTCTCTCTCTTCTTCCTGAGATGTCTCCAAACCTCTCCAGGATTCTTCTGGTTCTTGTATCTTCCCTCAAGACACCAGACAACTCAGTAGTCTTATATAAAAGATCTACTTTATTCTACTATATATAAATACTATATGCCCTACAAATCACAGTATCTCCAAAACTACTCCACAATATGCATCGGCAAACATTGCACTTATAGCCATTGTTAGTCACCACCCACTAGTCGGTTCCCACCCAGTGGGCGTGTACATTCATTTTGATTGGTTTACATGGATCATCCCATACTTAAGACCAACCCAAGTATTTCATCATTTTACCTTGACTACTTAATGAATCTCAGGTGTTTGCAATCTACAACAGGTGTTTTCAATATACACTCTATAACTTTGTCCTTGTCTCTTAAGGCTTCCAAATTATATTATCCTTTTCACCTGTGTAGCTTCATGATTGCTCCTGCTTAATCACTGTGACTTTCACATACCATGTTGACTCATGTTCAACTTGTGGACCTGTGGTCCACCTGGATTCCTAGATCCCTTTCACACGTAGTCTCATTCAGCCAGGTGTCCCCCATCGTATATCTGTGCTTTTCGTTTTTCCGCCCTAAGTGCAGTACCTTACATTTCTCCGTGTTGAATTTCATTTTGTTAGCTTTGGCCCAACTTTCTAGTCTGTTCAAGTCATTTTGAATTTTGATCCTGTCCTCTGGGGTATTAGCTACTCCTCCTAATTTGGTGCCGTCTGCAAATTTGATAACTATGCCCCCAATACCGTCATCCAAGTCATTAATAAAGATATTGAATAGCACTGGGCCCAGGACAGAGCCCTGTGGCACCCCACTGGTCACTTCTTTCCAGGTTGAAAAGGAGCCATTGTTGAGCACCCTTTGCGTTCGACCAGTCAACCAATTACAAATCCATGTAACAGTTACTTTGTCTAGCCCACATTTTACCAACTTGCTTGCAAGAATGTCATGGGGAACCTTGTCAAAGGCCTTACTGAAATCAAGATATACTATATCCACAGCATTCCCTTCATCTACCAAGCTGCTAATTTTATCAAAAAAAGAGATCAGATTTGTCTGGCATGACCTGTTTCTCTGATTCTCAATACAGGGAAAGTGCCCCAGCTGTAGTGGGATTTCTTGGTCTTGGTCTTAAAGATGCTTATTCTCCATTTTGTGCTATATTTACAGAAAAATGCAGTACTCATGGCATCTTGCTGTGGTCAAGGTTTCTTCTGAATGGTGCCAGGGGTGTCACTGGGGGTGGTCGTGGTGCAGGGGTGTAAACCGTACCAAGTGGCATCCTAAGGAGAGGTTGACACCGCTTCTCCCAAATATCTGCCTTTGGGCAGAAATGGGCAGCGGTGTTTGCCTCCCTCCCTTGAAAACACTGGAGGTCAGTGGAAGAGATGATGGGAGTGGAGTGAGGCTCAGTGGGAGAAGAAAGGAGAGGCATCTGGTTTTTAAACTTTTTAAAATTTAAAATCTTAAAATATAACTTTTTAAATTCTTTTAAAATTTTTCTTTTAAATCACAACATCTTACTGAATTTTCACTTTAACCGCATGAAACTATATGCATGTAAATACATTTAGGCTGTGTGTATGATATTTTAATTTAAAGGTATAATTTACATTTTGCTAGTTGTTTATTCCACACAAATAATGCCATTACATTCAGTGATGCAGAGGAATTAGGATTTACAAGTAACATTAGTAAAAAAAACAAACCAAAAAAACACCACTACGTTACTACTACTACTACTACAATGATGATGACGACGACTTCTTCTATTTATTTACATCCTGCTTTCCCCCCCTACAATTGGGACACAAAGCAGCTTACAAATTTTTAAAAAATACAATTAACGACTAATATGTAATTTTGGAGGGACTGGACAATGCCATTCTATAAAGGATAGTACGATGTGGTCTGGGAGGAAGTCAATGGGAGGGTGACACCATGAACTGCCACACCGGGTGATGATGATGATGATGATGATGATAATAATAATAATGTATTTATATCCCACCTTTAACCGAGGCTATCAAGGCGGCTTACAATTAATGCCAACCCTAGTGATGCCAACCCTAGTGACACCACTTTGGTGCATTTAAGGTTGTGAGGAGGTTTGCACAGACAGGTGGGGGAAGGCCAATGACAATTGTGACATAGACGGTGGATTTCACCAATGGACTGCTAGTTACTACTCCTATGCCCTTCATGACATTTTCTTCTCAGTGTTTGCAAAGATCTTGCAAGCTTCTTCCACCCACCTCCTTTTCCTTCTTCCACCACAATCTACAGACATGAGCCAACAAGGAAAAAAACATATTCCATGTGTGCGGGGGTCTGATAGCTGTACTCACAGATTGTATCAGGATGTCTCCCACTTTCTGCTTCTCGTGCCAGTTCTGCATGCATTCAGAGATCTGCTCCAGGAACTCCTCGTGATGCTCCAACAGCTCGGGAATCTGATCAAAGATCTCATCCACCAGCGAAGGGTCGCAGAGGACGGAATTTTCTGGCTGTTTCAGGGGCTTCATATAGCCCTGCAAGGAGAAAAATATGAAATGAGAATTCATTAAAATGCCTTGTTGGCTTGCAATATACCTACAGAACTCTGAACAAGACAAATGCTTATCACTGCACTTTGCTAGCAACAAACCCTTGACTGAATCGACATTCAAATTATTCCTTTCATTTGTCCTTGGAGCTGAAATTAAAGCGGGGGGGACGACGGGACATTTCAACATTTGCACCGTGTCCTGAAGCAATCTATTGTCTAATGGCCTCAAACCATCATTCAACTTCTGACCTTTTCTGGCCCCAAACACCATCTAGGAAGGTGTGGGAGTCATTTTGCCAAATTTTCACTCTGCCAGGGTTGTTTTAGGCCCTTTTTTCCCCCAACAGGAAATGATCTGGAAGTTGAAACATTGGCAACATTGCCACAACGCTGAAAAAGGGAGAAAAGTACAATCCTGTTGGTACAGATAGCTATGTACCTCTAGAAGGGTAACCAAAGTACAGTGGTACCTGCTGGGTTTTGGTTCCAGGACTTGCCATGGATACCAAACTCAGTGGCTGCTCAAGTCCAATTATATACAACGGTGTAGTAAAATGGTGTCCCTCATATAAAATCGCAAAATCAAAGTTTGTTTTTTGGATATATATATATATAATTATTTTATTTATCCTATATCATATATACACATCTATAAAAGGCTCATACAAATGACTAAATACATCTGACACATCATCCTAAACAATACAACTAAACTTCTAAAAAGTTCCTTTGACAACAAATTCCTTTATCCATGTTCTTACAACCTCTTTTTTCTTTTATCACCATCTAATTAACCTCTGCTCTCTTTCAAAAATTCAAATTCTATATAATAAATTCAATATTCAAAGTTCTTTTTATATAGTTTGAACTTGCTCTATTCCAACTGTCTTCTCTTATAATATTCTTCTATAGGAGACCATTCCTTATCTAGGTACCTTTTCTAGATTCACCTGGTTCAACAGAGCTGTTAATCTATCCATTTCTTTCATTTCGACTAGCTTCTACAACTAGTTATCTATTGTTAGCAATTCTTGTTTTTTCCACTTTTGTGCAATTAACAATCTTGCGGCTGAAATCATATATAAAAGAATTCTCCAATATTTTCTTTGTATTATCGGGTCAGTTTGGTTTACCATATTTAATAGGTATATTTCCGGTTTCAATTCGTACTTAACATTAAGAATATCTTGAATTGCTACATGGATTTTCTTCCAATAAATTTTCATCTTATGATGATGGAAAATATATATTTTTTCAAGCTGTGCAATAGTGGAATCAGTGGATGCAAAATCTGTGGATATGGAGGGCCAACTGTAGTGATGGAAAGTTGGGGTTCCTTGATATGTTCGCTCTTTGTATTGTCTGCTCTGCTGCAAAGTTTGGAAAGTTACTTTTGCAAGAGGAGCAGACATAGTGACATGCTGAAAGCTTCCATAGCTGAGCAGGGGCTGGGAAATACTCTTGAGTCCCAAACCACCACTCTGTTCCTGTGGACAGCTTCAGCATATTATTATATTTAGTTCTCTTAAAAGTAACTTTCCAAGCAGTCCTCTGTTGTTTTGGTCCTTGCAGATCGATGCACTCAGGATTCACTTCACTTCCACCCACCTTTCCATCCCTTAGCCATATGGTCAGTGATAACAAACACCACCCTTTCTCTCTCCAAATTGCTCTGATTCATTCCAAACACAGATTTCTTTGGATTATTCCAAATACCACCTGCCACATAGGAGTGGGCAGTTGCATGGGGGCTAGAGACCAATTCCCCTACCATTTGCCACCCCTCTGGGTCATAGCCTTGTTCAAGTATCTACCCCCCCCCCCCCCAATTTTCTCTCCAAATGGATGCCTGGAAATGTGGGCCCTTGGTATCCCTTTGAGGTTTAGTTCTAGGACTACCTGTGGATACCAAAATCCATGGATGTTCAAGTCCCATTAAATACAATGGATAGTAAAATGGTGTCCCTTATATAAAATAAAAGCAATCAAGGTTTGCTTTTTGGAATTTATACATAGTTTTGAACATTTTCAAGCTGTGGATGCTTGAATCCATGGATAAAGAATCAGTAGATATGGAGGGCCAAGTGTATATCCCTTCCTCTCATTGATTTTGGAGAGGAAAGAGGCAAAGAAAGTATGGGGTGAGTTCAAAGGGATTTTTTTTAGTGGCTTTTTGTGTATGGGGTGCTTGGGGTATGGTTTTGGGGCTGATTTCCACCTCCAAATTAAAATTTTGGGGGACTGGTGTGGGAATTCAGGACCACAAAGTGCAGTCTATGGCTTGCATGTGGCCTGTGGGGCACACTTTCACCACCACTGAGAAGACATTTCTGGTAGACATGCAAAGGAGAGAGGAGAGCCTTGTGTTGTGCAATGCAGAGGAAAATGGGATGCAAGAGGTGCCTCCATTTCCTTTGGATTGCTACCCACTGGCATTTAGGGCTTGAACAATTGGAACAGGGTGCCCTCTTTTTTGCCCACCCCACCCACACCTTGAAGGGCAAAAATGAGGAGAGAAAAACAGAACATTATGCACAGTTGGCTGGAAGTTGACTAAAATTTACTGTTTGTATTAAGACCTATGGGAAGACTGAAGAAGACAATGAAATGGTATAATAATTCTGGATTTGCCGTCTCTTCTTTTCTACATTTTTCCATAAGATTTCTTTTATACATCTCACACCAGGCATCTCACACCAGGCACTTTGTTAAGAAATTTAAGTGAAGGACTTTGTTAAGAAATTACAACAGCGATTGTACACCATCACAGTACAATTTTGTTATTTTATAATATATATTTGAGTTTGTAAGACATTTTGTTACTATACTAAGAGTTGAATTGGCATTTTCTTTGGTGCAGACTGAGACTTAATCCAGACAAAATGGAGGTATAAACAGTTATGGGCCCGAAATCAGGTCTGGGAATACAACTTCCAGTCCTGGATGGAGTCACACTCTCCTCCAAGGACTGTGTTCACAGTCTGGGGGTACTCCTAGATTCGTCGCTTCACATAACAAATCAGATGAATGCGACGGTCAGGAGTGCCTGCTATCAGCTTCGGCTGATACGCCAGCTGCGCCCTTTCCTGGAAATTAGGGATCTTGAAACTGTGGTACATGCTCTGGTACCTCCCGTCTTGATTTCTGTAACGCACTCTACATGGGGCTACCCTTGTGCTTAACCAGGAAACTTCAATTAGTTCATAACATGGCAGCCAGGCTGGTTAGCGGTACTTCTAGGAGACAGCACATAACACCTGTGCTCAAATCTCTCCACTGGCTGCCGATTAGTTTCCGGGCACAGTACAAGGTGTTGGTTATGACCTTTAAAGCCCTACATGGCTTGGGTCCATCTTATCTCCCAGACCGTCTCCTTCCATATGATCCCCCCCGCGCACTTCGGTCCTCTGGGAGGAACCTGTTACAGCCAATGAAAACTAGGCCGTTGGTGACATCCCAGAGGGTCTTCTCTGCCGCCGCTCCCAGGTCATGGAATGGCCTGCCGGATGAGATCCGTCTTATTACCACCTTGGACAGCTTTAAAAAAGCTGTCAAGATGGATCTCTTTCGGCAGGCCTTCCCGGACTAACTTTCCCGGCCCTAGGAATCGATTACCAGCCCTTGGAGACACCACTGTACCACTTAATCCGCTGCATTATTCTTTTTGTCATTTGGTTTTAATGTACTTGTGTTTTAAAAATAGATCATTTTAATACTTTTTAAGGGGAGGGTGGGTTAGGGCATTATTGTATTATGGATGTTTTTAATGCTCTAAGCCGCCCCGATTGCGTCGCAGAGGCGCGGGATAAAAATAAATTATTATTATTATTATTATTATTATTATTATTATTATTATTATCTTAATATATTAGAAAGCTGAGCCAAAGCTAACAAAATGAATTTCAACACAGCGAAATGTAAGGTACTGCACTTAGGACAAAAAAAAATGAAATGCATAGGGACACCTGGCTTAACAAAACTATGTGTGAAAGGGATCTAGGAGTCCTAGTGGACCACAAGTTGAAAATGAGTCAACAGTGTGATGCGGCAGCTAAAAAGACCAATGTGATTCTAGGCTGCATCAGTAGATGTATAGTGTCTAGATCGAGGGAAGACATAATGCCACTCTATTCTGCTTTGGTCAGGCCTCACCTGGAATAATCCTGTGTCCAGTTGTGGGCACCACAATTCAAAAAGGATGTTGAAAAGCTGAAGCGTGTCCAGAGGAGGGCGATTAAAATGGTGAAGGGTCTGGAAACCATGCCCTATGAGGAGCGACTTAGGGAACTGGATAGGTTTAGCTTGGAGAAGAGAAGGTTAAGGGGAAATATGATAGTCCTGTTTAAATAATTAAAGGGATGTCATATTGAGGAGGGCGCTAGCTTGTTTTCTGCTGCTCCAGAGAATAGGATTTGGAACAATGGATTCAAGCTACAGGAGAATATATTCCACCTCAATATTAGGAAGAACCTCCTAACAGTAAGAGCTGTTCAACCATGTAACACACTCCCTCGGAGATTTTGGTCTCCTTCTTTGGAGGTCTTTAAAAAGAGGCTGGATGGCCATCTGTCGGGGATGCTTTGATTGAGAGTTCCTGCATGGCAGGGGGGGTTGGACTGGATGGCCCTTGTGGTCTCTTCCAACTCTATGATTCTATGAATATTTGGAAAAGTCAACCTGTACTGCAGACATGGAGAACTTGTGCCCCTCTAGATATTGTGGAACTACCAACCCCATCATCCCTTATGACTGGCCAGGCTAACCTGAGCTGACGGAACAGGAAAGGTGCATATTTTCTATCCCTCTTCTAGTGAAATATGCCAAATTATGGTAACAAAATGAATCATGAACTCTTTCCCAAAACTTGGGATGCATCTACACTGTAGAAATAATGCAGTTTGACACCACTTTAACTGCCATAGCTCCATCCTACAGAATCCTGGGGTTTGCAATTTTGTGAATCACCAACACTCTTTAACAGATAAGGTTAAAGACCTTGCAAAACTATACATCCCAGAATTATATAGGACAGGGCTACAGTGCTTAAAGCAGGGTCAAACTGCATTATTTCTACAGTGCAGAGGCATCCATGGAAACAATAATAATAATAATAATAATAATAATAATAATAATAATAATAATAGTTTATTTAATACCCCGCCTATTGGAAAACCAATCCAGGCGGCTTACAAATTAAAATCAAATACAAACCCCACAACAATCCCTCCCCCCCCTTAAAACAATATTAAATCGTATTAAATCACAACAGCTTAAAAAACAATATTATTATTAAAACATTATTTTTTGGACTATAGCACCCAGAATTCCCTAACTATCACGGCAACTAGCCTCTCATCATTGAACTTCTAGTTGGGCTTTGTCAGGACTAGCTGGGCTCTGTCCTCTAACAGATGACATCTGTATTTGTATTTTTAAAATAATATTTATACATATTTTTACTTCTTTAATGAGTTTTGTTACTGTATATAGTATTTTGTTGTTCTTATGCTGGTCAGTGACCGTAATAAATATTTATCTTATCTTATCTGGCTTCCCATTCAATTTATTCAAGTCCATATATTTGATGCTCTGGTTGTTGCTGTTGATGTAACAGTTACAAGTTTTTATTTATTGTTGTTATTGTTTGATTGTGGCTTTGTGGGGTGGAAATAAAAAGCACAGAGTGATAGAGTCAAATAAATAAAGGCAAAGGCCGATGACGTTGCCGAAACAATCTTCACACACAATGTCTGCTCATCTAAACCACCCGTTCCCTAGCAGATTTAATTCTCGCCTGTCTCCATCATCTCTGGTTTCCGTGGCAACTACAGTCTGGGTACCACTGCTTCTGAGCATGCTCAGAAAGGACTTGAAACCAAATGCTGACATCATAGCACTGGCAAATCCAAATTCGTAGATTCCAACTGGCCATTTCCTCTCTCAAAAGATGCATATATATTTTTGCAGCCAATGTATTTTCTGCAGGCGTCATACTAAGCCCTGAAATGTAGTCCTCTTAACCCAGAAGAAGCATCTTATTTGACAATCCAAACTTTGCTTGAAAATAGATGGCATTTATGACGTACTTAGTTGTGGAATAGCGGTTGTGTTGTTTTGCCTTCAAATCATTTCCGACTTACATTTCCCAAGGAGAACCTATCGCAGGGTTTTCTTGGCAGGTTTCTTCAGAGGGGGTGTGCCATTGCCCTCCTCTGAGGCTGAGAGTGTGTGACTTGCCCAAGGTGTGTTTTCATGGCTGAGCAGGGATTCGAACCCTGGTCTCCACAGTCACAGTCCAATACTTAAACCACAAGACATGCTGGCAATCTGAAGGGAACCATTATTCATATCCATGGGCCATGTTTTAAAAGTATTTTAAACACTTTTATCTTTTTAACTATATTTTATTCTTTTCCATGCAATCTGTTTTAATGTAACACTTTTCCATGTTTTTAATTGTACTGTTTTTAATCTTGTAAGCCACTTTGATCCCCGTTTTGGGAAATAATAATAATAATAATAATAATAATAATAAATGGGTCAGGGTGGGGTGGAAAGGGGCCCATAATGGGCTCAGCTACAGATAGCATGATGACCCGAATATTTTCAAGCCTGCAAATACTTCAGGTAGATGTAGACACACCATCCTTATTTTGCTGTTGTTGTGCAGCACCTTCAAGTTATTTCCATCTTACGGCAATGTTAAGGCAAACGTATCATGGGGTTTTCTTGGCAAGAATTGTTCAGAGTTGGGTTCGCCACTGCCTTCCCCTGAGGCTGAGAGAGTGTGACCCACCCAAAGATATCCAGTGAGTTTACATGGCAGAACACCCCCTTTGTTTTACAGTGGTTCCACCACATTCACTGGGGTTCGGGGTGAAGGACCCCCATAATGTGGGAGAACCGAAATAAAATAACACTATTCCTTTTACCTAAGAAAACAACTTTCTAGGAATCTCCAGGTTCTCCAGGGCAACTCTATGGTCAACATCTGCCAGAATTTGATCCTAGAATCATGCTGGAGGACCTATCGATGGCTAGAGAAGGGTTTTCTCTAGGAACATCCACCGTATTTTCTGGCATATAAGATGCCCCCAACGTTTCCAGTTAAAATATAGAGTTTGGGATATACTCGCTGGGATATACTCTTCCAATGCACACCAAATAAATTTTTTTAAAACATCAGATTTGATTTCAATATGGCAATTGTAATTCAAATGCTTATGACATGCAGATACTTAGCAGGAAAACTGTCACTTATAAACACAACAAACTACAGCTCCCATGTTCCCTAGCATTTATTTCTGCAGTGTGTTTTGGACCTTACTTTTTCGAAAATAGTCCAGATTTAAATGCTGCTTTAAAAATTATTTCCATCTCCCAGCTATGGGATGGTTGGGGGGAAATGAGAAAGTTTTGGGCGAAAGGACTGCCAATATCCTAGGTGATGCATTCTGGGGTATGTACAATTTGTAGCCAAGTAAGTGATCTTGGGCATGTCACACACTCTCAGCCTCAGAGGATGGCAATGGCAACCCCCATTTAAAGAAACACACCAAGAAAACCCCATGATAAGGTTGCCTTAGCGTCGTCATAAGTCGGAAAGGACTTGAAGACACACAAGAACAACAAAAAATGTCTGCAATTGTTTCATAGGTAGTACATGGGAATAGGAGACAGCATGGTGTAGTGGTTTGAGTGTTGGACTACCACTCTGGAGACCTGGGTTTGATTCCCCACTCTGCCATGAAACCCACTGGGTGAACTTGGACAAGTCACACTCTCTCAGCCTCAGAGGAAGGCAATGGCAAACCTCCTCTGAGCAAATCTTGCCAAGAAAACCCCATGATCACCATAAGCCAGGAACAATTTGAAGGCACACAACATACATATATAACCTCCAAGTTAAGGAACGTGGTTCTCCTTTAGATAAATCTTCAAGGGTATTCTCTCTCTCTCACTGTGCAGAATTATTTGTTAAAGAAGCCATGCCCAAGCAACACATCAACTTTGACTGCGTCTGCATTGCAGAAATTTATTAAAGCAGTTTGACACCGCTTTAACTGCCCTGGCTCAAGGCTATGGAATTCTGGGATTTGCAGTTTTGTGAGTATTTAGCCTTTTCTGTCAGAGAGCTCTGGTACCACAAAGCAAACTGAAGATCCTAGGAGTCCATAGGATGGAGCCATGGCAGTTAAAGCGGTGTCAAACTGCATTATTTCTGCAGTGCAGATTCAGGCTGCATCCATACTGTAGAAGTGGCTTCCTTCTCCTTCTCCCCTCGTTCTCCTTCTCCTCTACATGGTGTATAAGATGACCCACGACTTTGGGACCCTTTTCCAGGGTTAAAAAGCTATCTTATATGCTGGAAAATACCGTAGATTCTCCAGCACAACTCTATGGTCAACTCCTGGCAGAGTTGCGCTGGAAGGCGTAAAAATTGCTAGAGAGAACGTGTTAATCAAACCCGCAAATAATCAAATCTGCAAAAGTCGAAGCCGCAAATGTGGCGGACCAACTGTATTACTGTTAAGAGGTGGGATGAGGATGTGTGTGCGAGATCCATGTCTGCTTTTTGCACACCATGCTTAATTCAATTTGCCTTTATTCTACTTCGACTCCGTCATAATTTTTCTAAGCAAAAAGCCTGGAAAGCACCAGGCTGGCCATGTCGGGAAGGTTTTCTGTTCTCTTGTCATCTTGGCTGCCCTTGTGTGCCTCTTTTCCATCTCTCTCCATCCCTTTGGAGATGGCAGAGACAAGAACTTCGCAGAATGCAATCATACTCACAAGCCTCCCAAAATTGCTATCAGGCCAGAAAAGTTACTTGCCAGCTGTAAATTCACAAGAGGAGTTCCTTTTATGCATGAAAAGCAGATTGTCAAAATACTGCCCCTGAGGTTAGAAGCATCATGCGCTGCAGAAGGCGTGAAACAATTCTTTGCTAGCCCACTTGCTTCTGCATCAGTTAACAAAGGCTTCGACAAAAAAGCTCATTTTTTATTTTTATTAAAGGTGTATCCACACTGCCGACTTAAAGCAGTTTGATGCCACTTTGATTGCCCTGATTCTAGCCTACAGAATCCTGGGATTTCTAGTTTGGGGAGGCTCTCTTGTTGAAGTTATTCAACAGAGCTGGATGGGCATCTAATTGTTTATTCCTGCATGGCTGGAGGCTAGACTAAATAGCCTTTATGGTCCCTTCCAACTCTATGATTCTAAGTGCTTCTTCGCCTTAGTTAAACTGTGGAATTTGCTACCACAAGATGTAGCGATGGCTGCCAACATGGATGGTTTTAATAGGGGATTAGACAATTTCATGGGGGAAAGGAGTTACCGGTGGTGTCTACTCATGATGGATACACCTTCTTTCCAGCAGCAAAGGCAGCCTGCCTCTCACTATTAAAATATTTATATTCTGCCTGGTGTCATTGGATCTCAGGGCTGCAAACAAGCAAACTCCATTTAAACTGTTTAAAACCATTTAACATTTAAAGCAACAAGAGTAATTTAGATAGACTGGGGTTTAGGTCTTACTACAGGTTGAGTTTCCCTTATCCAAAATACTTGGGACCATAAGTATTTTGGAATATTTGCATATACATAATAAGGTATTTTGGAGAAGACCCAAGTCTAACCACGAAATCCATTTATGTTTTGTATATACCTTGTTGTTGGGTGTCTTCAAGTCTTTTTGGATTTACGGCAACCCTATCATGGGGTTTTCTTGGCACGTTTTGTTCAGAGGAGGTTTGCCATTGCCTTCCTGTGAGGCTGAGAGTGTGTGACTTGGCCCAAGGTGATCCAGTGGGTTTCCATGGCTGAGCAGGGAATCGAACCCAGGTCTCCAGAGTTGTAGTCCAACGCTCAAACCACTATGCCACACTGGCTCCTACAGGAATTTTTATTTCTAATAATATTTATATTTTATGTTATTTTTACATTATATTATTATATTACAGTGAGAATCCTGGCCCTCCTTCACCAGCTTAAGCACTCCCTTGCGAGAATTTCTGGAAGCCAAGCAACTAGTTAGGTATAAGTACATGATTCTGCTTCTTCAGATGCATTTGGACGTAGACTAACCGTATATACTCGACTATAAGTTGACCTCATGTATAAGTCAAGGGCAAGTTTTGGGACCAAAATTATGGATTTTGATATGACCCATGGAGAAGTCAAGGGTAAAACCTAGGGGCATCTAACAAAGGATATAAAGGATGAAGCCAAGGAAAACAATGCCAAAGAACTTACACATTTCCAGCAGGCATAACTGTTGGTGCTCATACTAAAGAATGGATGGATAAGAAAATAGAGGGGGTTCAGTGATTCCAGAGTAGATGACACTCTTTAATGAGAGTTAAAGTACAGTAACTACATTGATCCATGGATAAGTCGACTCAGGTTTTTTGGGGGGGGTGTCAATTTTTTTACCTAAATTTTTAGACTTTCGACTTACAGTAAGTCTATGAAAGCTCATACCAACTTCTTTCTTTCATTAGTCTCAAGAGCTCTCTAAAGACCAAGGTTCAAATCACTGCTTGGACATATAAACCCACTGGGTGACCTTGGGCAAGTCACACTCTCTCAGTCTTGGGGGACAATAATGGCAAACTTCTTCTGAAGAAGCCTGGCCAGGAATATCCCATATGCAAAGGCACATAACAACAACAACAAATTTACAGTTCTCAACCAGAGTGTTCCAGTACCTCACCAAACTACAAATTCCAGGATCGAGCAGGTTTTTGCCATGACAGCTGAACTGGAATCATAGCACTACAGTGGGACCTTGGTATCTACTAGGATTTGGTTCCAGGGCCCCCATGGATACCAAAATCTGTGGATGCTCAAGTCCCATTATATACAGCGACATACTAAAATAGTGAAAGCCATTGCACAATTTGAGCACTGGATTATGACTCTGGAGACCAGGGTTCAAATTCCTGCTTGGCCATGGAAACCCATTGGGTAACCTTGGGCAAGTCACACACTCTCAGCTTCAGAAAACTTCGTGATACTTTTGACTTAGGGTTGCCATAAGTCAGAAACAACTTGAAGGCATACAACAACAGTAAAATGGTGTTCCTTATATAAAATAACAAAATCGAGGTTTGCATTTTGGCCTCTTTAAAAAAAATATTTACAAGCCATGGGTAATCGAAAAAGAGAGCCAGTGTAGAATAGTGGTTTGGACGTTGGACTACAACTCTGGAGACCAGGGTTCGAATCCCGTCTCAGCCATGGAAACCCATCGGATGACCTTGGGCAAGTTGCAGTCTCTCCGCCTCCGAGGAAAGTCATGGCAAACCCACTCTGAAGAAGCTTACCAAGAAAACCCATGATAGGCTCACCTTAGGTTCACTGTAAGTCGGAAATGACTTGAAGGCACACAACAATAAGAACAAATGGTTGAATCCATGGATGCACAATCTGTGGATACGGAGGGCCAACTGTACAGTTCTACAGTGTACAAGATCTCCTGATCATGACAACCTTTCTTCAATCTCTATACCAGTATAGAGATATAGTCCTTTGCTCCGTTTCATGGTTTATGGATTCTGAGAGTTGCACTCCAAAAGAATCATGTCCAACCCAGGCTCACAGAGACAGCTGCACCATTTATGATACCAGACATTTTATTTTCAGCCCGTTCCCTAATTATCCCATGCATGGGATTTGCCTTTTTCATAGCTGCCATGCCGAGTTAATGTCTTCACAGAGTAATCTGCCAGAAACTCTCACCGCCAATTTAGACCCTGGGATGTGGAGCACTCCAAGGGAAAATGAGAGAGCTGAGAACAAAGGTGAAGCAAGGACAAAGGCAGGCAAAGGACAGACAGGAGATGCAGGAGAGTGCAGAATAGGTATAAAGGGATGGAGATGGTAGGAGAGAATGTAAAGGACCGTGTTGCAATGGGTGAGAGATGAGGGAAAACTCCAGAGCATGAGATCATGTCTGGAATCCTGCTGATGTCTTACAAAAACGAGATGGACATTTTTATCTGACGTGGAATGGCCAAAATATTCAGTTTGAGACTGCAAAAAGCGGAGTTGCACATGAATTTGGATGCTTTTGTATCTTGTGCAAAATTGCAGATGGAGGTACATGCTCATTGCATATGGAGATTCGGCAGGGAGGTTGCTACCTAGATCAAATCAAAGGGATCCCAGAGGAATCAGTGTGGCGTAGTGGTTTGAGTTTTGGACTACGACTCTGGAGACCAGGGTTCGATTCCCAGCTTGGCCATGAAACCCACTGGGTGACCTTGGACAAGTCACACACTCTCAGCATCACAGGAAGGCAATGGCAAACCTCCTCTGAACAAATTTTGCCAAGAAAACCCCATGATAGGTTTGCCTTAGGGTTGCCATTAGTCAGAAATGACTTGAAGCCATACAACAACAACAACAACAAATGCAGACCTATCGTGGGGTTTTCTGAGGCTGAGAAGGTGTGACTCACCCAGGGTCACCCAGTGGGTTTCCAAGGCCAAGTAGGGAATCCAACCCTGATCTCCAGAGTCCTAGTCCTCCACTAAAACCATTACACCATGTTGGTTCTCAAGACTAATATAGGTAGGCATTTATTCTTTTCAAGAAATGACCAAATAATTACTTAAACTTGTTTTTATCATTATGCTACCCTGTACTTATTTAGCAAATTTTATATTAGAAACTATTATGATAGAAAGTACATTTAGTATACACATATTTTTACTGTACTGTTTTAATATGTATGTTATATGTTGTCTAATGGTCTGTTGGCTGTAATAGAGGCTATTGTTGTTTGTCTGAGTAATGGAAGGCAATGGCAAACCACCTCTGAACAAATGTTGCCAAGAAAACCCCATGATAGAGTCGCCTTAGGTTTGGCATAAGTCAGAAATGATTTGAAGGCACACAACAACAACAACAGAAGCCAAGACGATTAAGACATTTAAATAATTCAAGATTTTCCATCCCTTGGCTCAGTCATTAATCCAAATGGTGACTGTAGTCAAGATATCAGGAAAAGACTAGGATTTGAAAGGGCAGCTTTGAGAAATAGATGCTGAAATGCAAAGCTATATCATTGAATACTGAAGTTAGGATGGTCCATGCCATCGTGTTTCCCATTTCCATGTATGGCTGTGAAAGTTGGAAAGTGAAGAAAGCAGACTGGAAGAAAATCGACTTATTTGAGATGTGGTGCTGGAGGCGAGTTCAATGGATACCATGGACGACCAGAAAGACCTACAAATGGGTCCCAGAGCAAATGAAGCCTGAACTCTCCCTAGACGCCAAGATGACTAAACCAACACTGTTGTACTTTGGCCCTATCATGTGAAGACAGGACTCCCTAGAAAAGACAATGATGCTTGGTAAGATGGAAGGTGAGATCCAGCATGATGTAGTGGATTTATACTGGTCAAGGACCGAATAAATTAAATTGAATTGATGTAGTGGATTGAGTTTTGGACTATAACACTGAAAGATAGGATTTGAATCCGGGCTCGGTCACAAAACCCCCTGGGTGACCCTGTGTGTGTCACACACTCTCAGCCTCAGAGGATGGCAATGGCAAACCCCCCTCTGAGGAAACTTGCCAAGAAAACCCCACGACAGGTTTGCCTTAGGGTTGCCATAAGTTGGAAATGAGTTGAAGGAACACATCAACATATTACAACAAGGTGGAAGGCAGTATTTTGAGTTCCTGCATGGCAGGGGGTTGGACTGGATGACCCTTGTGGTCTCTTCCAACTCTACGATTCTAGGATTCTATGAGTAGGAAAAGGCTCCATCAAGGAAGTCACAGCTGCCCTGAGTCTGGAACAGGGTCACCATAAGTAAAAGCCAACTAGAAGGCAGTTAGCAACAACAGCAACAACTTTTTGCAATGCTAGACATTTAGGGTCTGAAGGAAAATTTCATTTGGGAAGGGCAGCATATTTATTTAGGGCAGGGGTAGGCAATCTTTCCCCTTTAAGGGCCGAGGGACTTCAGCTCCCAGAATCCCAGGAGCTATTGGCCAACATGGGACTATTGGCCAACATGGCTGAGGCTTCTGGGAGCTGAAGTCCCTCGGCCCTTAAAGGGGAAAGGTTGCCGACCCCTGATTTAGGGAGACAATGCCCTCATTTTTGCTCTCCCCCAAACTTTCACCCCTGGTATTTGGCTGTACAACATTACAATTCACTAACAAGGTAGCATTACATAACCAGCACAAAACTCCATGGGAATAAAATTATATTCTGTCTCCATGATGTAGGATCGCAGTTTTTATGGTAACAACAGAGAAGGGAAAAAAGCTTTAGATTGACAGAGTTGAGGTTGTTATGCCTGTGTCATACAATGAATAAAAGAATCAAAATAGAGAGTAAAGGTTTTTGTTTTTTAAAGTTAAATCTCCTCTAACTTTGGTCCATTTCAGTTTAATTTTGGGACAGAGGTCAACATCTAGAATAGATGTTTCTTTCAAAGTTTGGACTCAAAGTAAAAAGGTCTGGATTCACAATTTTTTTGACCAGGAATCCACTCTGCTGCTTTAGTCTCATTAATTTCAAGGGTGGTGGTGGTGGTGGTGGTGGTGGTGGTGGTGGTTGTTGTTGTTGTTGTTGTTGTTATTATTATTATTATTATTATTATTATTATTATTATTATTATTTTCTGATATCCCACCTTTTCCCCAGTACAGAGACTCAAGGCAGCAAATAACAAGTATAAAACAATACAATTTAAAAATAGTATTAAAATATATAAATATAAAATTTAAAAAAAAAACCCCAAACAATTTAAAAAGTTAAAACAGTTTGCATTAAAATATAACATATTAAAATACAAAGCATTAAAATTTATATCACACAACATTAAAAACCCAGTCCGTATCAGTTTGCAAAGGCCTGCTAGGGAGGGAGTTCCAGAGTTTGGGAGCAGCCACTGAGAAGGCCCTCTCTTTTGTTCCCAACAAACCCAACTGAGAGGGTGCTGGGACAGAGAGAAGGGTCTCTCCCGATGATCTCAATACTCTGCGGGGCTCGTACAGAGAGATACGGTCCTTCAAATAGCCTGGACCCAAGCCATATAGGGCTTTATAGGTCAAAATCTAAGGACTTTATCAGACTGGCAAAAAAGATGAGAGCATAGTGATATGCTGCCTTCAATATCATGCAATAACATGAAGATTATCATACGACGTCGCACAATGTCACATGCAATTATCCCGTGATTATCCCATAAATAAAGAGGTATTCTAGCACCACTTTTTATTCACAGGATAATCACACGATAATCGTGACGTTGTGCGACGTCGTGTGATAATCTTCGTGTTATTACACGATATTGAAGGCAGCATACCACTATGCTCCCATCTTTTTTTTGCCAGCCTGATAAAGTCCTAAGACTAGATCCAACCTGTTGGAAGAACCTAGAGCTTGGAGAAGTTACTTTTGGGGGCTTCAATTCCCAAAATGCCCTTGTTGTGTGCCTTCAAGTCGTTTCCGACTTATGGCGACCCCAAGTTTTCTGGGGCTGAGGATGTGTGACTTGCCCAAGGTCACCCAGTAGGTTTCCATGACTGAGCAGGGAATCGAACCCTGGTCTCCAAAGTCATAATCCAATGCTCAAACCACTACATCATGCTGACTCTCTCATCTTAAATACTCTGCACCCAAACTGCAAATCTGCCATCTTCGTGGGGAATCTAACTCTATCCAGCACAGGCAGAGTCCCTATTCCCTGATCTGCCTTTTGAATGATCAGGAACACCTCCATCTTCTCTGGATTAAGTTTCAATTTCTTCTCCCTCAATCCAGTCCACTATCAATAACAGACTCCAGTTTAGGACCAAAACGGCTTCCTTGGCTTGCGATGAAAAGGAGTAACAGAGTTCGGTGTTATCCACATACTGACTGCACCAAATTCCAAAACTTTGCCCCTGTCTAGCTCTCAAGGTGACCAAAGCTGTTTCCATTCCATAACCAGACTAACATGGATCTATAATCTGTTTCATCCAATAATCACTGGAATTGAGAAGCCACCACATGCTCCAGGACCTTGCCTAAAAATGGAATGTTAGAGAATGTTAGAGACTGGCCAATAATTATCCAAAAAGTAACTATGATCCAAAACACACTGCAGAAATAATCCAGCTTGAGACTGCTTTAACTATTGTAACTCAGTGCTAGGGAATTGTAGTCTCTTATGGTACCAGAGCTCTCTGACAGAGAAGGCTAAATGTCTCACAAAACTAGCATTAAACCCCCATTAAGCCAGGGCAGTTAAAGTGATCTCAAACTGGATTATTTCTCCAGTGTGTTTTGGATCAATATAAAAGGAGAATAGAAACAGGCACTATACGTTCAGGATGAGGAGGGGGCATTTCAATTCAAGCCATATCTGGGGAACTATCAAAAGTTGGAGAGTGTGGCAAGAGTGTTTAAGTACAGTGCTTGGAAAAGTCATGGTTTTGGACTACAATTCAAAAAATCTGGAAAGTATATATATAGACCAAGAAAGTAAGTTTTCTAAATTCTGGGTTTAATCTGCATTGGAGAAATAATGTAATTTGACTGCCATGGGTCAATGCTACGGAATTCTGGAATTTGTAGCTTTGTGAGATATTTAGCTTTATCTGTCAGAGAGCTCTGGTGCCATAACAAACCACAAATCTCAGGATTTCATATCACTGAGCCATGGCAGTTAAAGTGTCAACCTGGATTATCTGCACTACAGATTTAGACCCTGGTTAAATAGGACTTCAGTTCATGACCAGGTGGAAGTCTGTTCAACGCTGTAGCTCCTACCTCCTTCTGCAAAATCTATATAGAACAATACATTGTGCAAGTGCGCCCTATTTCTGTATCTGACTGAAGTCCAAAGCAGTGCAATTCTGTGCATGTTTATTCAAAAGTAAATTCTATAGACCTCAGCAAGACTTACTCCCAGGTAAATAAATCCACAATTGGCAGGCAACAGGATGTCTTCTGGGGCAAGAGGTAATTGCATTAATTGAATATGTGCTTGCTTGGGGGAATTCAGTTGAATCTACTACCTATTCTCTTGAGGCACTTTAAACACCATGTTAGAAATGAAAATAGGGAATTAGTAGCTAAACTCATAATCACTGAAAGATAGGATTGAAAATTGAAGACTGTCCCAATTTCTACTTAATATTGGCTCAAAAGGGTGTGGAACACAATAGGTAGATCTACACCTCGCTTAACAGAAAGAAGGCAGAACGGTAGAAACTTATTTACAGCAACATGAACTTAAGTTCATGCACTTTAAGAATGTGAGATCTCCATAAAATATTTCTGTAGATGTTATTAAGGCTGAGGTGTGTCTATGCCTTTATGAGTTGCACTATTCAATCTGATAATGTTAATTGTTTCGGTTTATCTATTCCCCCTGCAGCTTACTGAACCCCCTAATAAAGGAAACATATTCAGGGGTAGCCGTATTGGCCATACAGCAAATAAAAAAAATTCCAAAATCCAAAACATAAAGGTATAATTCTCTTGTGGATTTTGTTTTATTGAACTTCCAGTGTCTCCATCTCTTCCTTCCCACAACTAATTCCACGCTTAATCCTCCCTGTTCTCCTCAACATCTCTAACCCCTGATCTGTCCCCCCAGCTCATCTACATCCTGATTTTGCCTTCTCTACCTCCCCACACCCTCAATTTATATTTTGTACCCCCTGCAGGTTATCTAACTCCCAACTTCTCCCTCTTTTTCTCCCCATGGCTGATTCCACCCACCATTTCGTCCTCTCTCCCTTGTATTATCTCCCTTTGCCATGGCCTATCCACCTGTCCATTCTGTCCCCATCTAATCAAACCCCTGATCTTGCTGTATCTACCCCCCTCCATTATCCACCCCTTGCCCTTTGTAACCCCCATGCTGTTCTGCCCATCCGTTACTCCTGTCCTAGGTTTTCTCACAAATCAGAGGACTGGACTGATCACTATTTGACTAATTACTCTAAACCTCTAAAGCAGCCATCTTGACATGGAAATAGGATATAGACTAAAGCCTGAATCTTGCTGATTAATCCTCACTTGTGGTGCCCGGAACTGGACACAGTACAAATAAATAAATTGTTGTTGTTGTTAAATGCCTTTGCGTCAGTCTCGACCCATGGCAGTGACCCTCTGGATGACACCTCTCCAGGCCCCTGTCCTCTCCTGCTCTGCCCAGCTGCTGCAAACTCTTATGAATGGTCTCTTTAATAAAGTCCATCCATCTAACATGTGGCCTTCCTCTCTTTCTACTTCCCTCCACCTTTCCAAACATTATTGACTTTTCCAACAATTTGTGCCTTCTCATGATGTGTCCAAAGTATGACAGTCTAAGTCTTGTCATCTTGGCTGCTAGGGATATCTCTGGCTTGATCTGCTCTAGGACCCATCTGTTTGTCCTTTTGGCTCTCCATGGGATCCTCTGCACTCTTCTCCAGCCCCACATTCTCTCAAATGCATTGGTTTTCCTTCTGTCATCTTTCTTGACTGTCCAGCTCTCACATCCATCCATGGTAATAGTGAATACAATGGCTTGTATGATTCTAACATTTGTGCTGAGTTGTCTATCTTTGCATTTTAGAATCGTTTCTAGTTATAAGTGATTAGTGAATAGTGATCAGTCAACCTATCAGTGATTCATCTGTTCGAATCCTCATCAAGACTTAAAGAAAAGAAAAGAACAGTAACTAGTCCCAACAGATCTGGGATATTACATCTACCAAGAATTGGGCTGTGCATTCCACCTGAAGAAAATTCAGTAACAAGCACGAATTTCCCCTCTGGACGTTGTTCCTGCAAAGGCTGCTTACCAGCATGAGGGTCCGGAGAGACTCCACGTAGGACTGCTCGGTATCCAAGAGAGTCATGATGACATGTTTCCGCATATCCTGCAAAAAATAAAGAGACAGAACGGCATTTGAGAAACAATGTAGTACAAAGGAAAAAAGCTTTTTGTATATGTGTGTAAATCACACCTAAGAGTCAACGTTGGCTGTAAAAACATGGCAGGAACAAGGAATGAATGCATCAAGTTGAACTGATCCTAAAGCTTGAGTCTTTTTCTTCCAACCATGAATCGTTCCACTACCTGCTCAGATGGGCAAACTGTTTGGGAACTTTAATGTGCACAGCTGTCTTCTTTACAGGTCCATGAAACACTATGACTTTTTTAAATGTAAGAATTTGCCATCAAAGTAGTGCCATGTGAATTAATTTAGGACAAGGGTGGAAAGCCAGTCCTGGTCAGATGTAAAGGGATGTAAAGTACATAAGTATAACTGTGTCAATAAAGTTGATGCATTCCTGGGCATGAACCTGGGCATGGGTTTTCCTTGGTGAGATGTATTCAGAGGGAATTTTGTCCAACACTCAATTTTCTCCCCAGCATTCAAACCACAACACCATGCTGGCCAAGAGTTGTGAGTTTCTCCCCAGTTACATTTTTCTTCCAGTACTAGCTGATTCACTGATGAAAGAAAGAATAACCATACTTCGCAGACTGTGGGTACAAAATTTTGCAACTGTACATCATTATTGGACTAGGATTTTGTTAGACCAGGCTTCGATTCCCAGCGCAGTCATGAAACCCACTTGGGCAAGTCACATGCTCTCAGCCTCAAGGGAAGGCAACAGCAAACCTCCTCTGAACAAACCTTGCCAAAAATACCCCATATAGGTATGTCTTAGGGTTGCCATGTCAAAAACTTGAAGGCACACAACAACAACATTATGATTTAATATGGTATTAGAATATATGTGGAGCTGTTCAGAGAGATGGGGAGCATCAAAAATGTACATCACTGGATAAGCTCTTCCTCTCATCTGATTGTTATCAATGAGTGCTCATTCAACACTATTATCCTAGCCCTGAAGAACTCAGTCTTGCCTCCCTGTCTGTAAAATGGGACCATTAAGGACTCGTAATTTTGAGAGAGTGAATGAGATAAAGGCTGTAAAGTGACTGAGGTATGACCCACACATCAGCCTTTCAGTGGTTAAGTGATATATCCATATATCAGGATTTAAAATAAATAAAGAAAAAACATACATTATGACTAAAAATATGAACGAAAAGGAAAAACAACTACTGAAAGATAATTCAGGATTTAATACAAATGACAAAATAAAATATTTAGGTATAATAATCACAAACAAGAACTCAGATTTACTAAAAAAAAAAAAACCCTATAAAAAACCTGGTGTGAAATAAAAAAAGACTTGCACAAATGGAAATATCTAAACTTATCCATCTTGGGTAGAATAGCCCTGGTAAAAATGAATATCCTCCCAAAATTGCTCTTCCTGTTTCAGGCTATTCCCATAATTAAAAACAACAATATTTTCAAAGTATGGCAAAAAGAAATCATGCAATATATATGGTCAGGAAAAAAAGCAAGAATAAAAGCAAAAATATTAGAAGATGCAAAAGAAAGAGGAGGGTTTGCACTACCAAATCTGAGGCTTTATTTTGAAGCAAGCTGTTTAACTTGGATAAGGGACTGGATCAAACTCAATAATAGAAATTTACTTAAATTAGAAAGTACACAATTAAGATTTGGGTGGCACACCTATCTGCTATATGATAAAGAAAAAGCAAACAAAGATTTCCACAATCATTATTTGAGAACAAGTCTAATAAAAGTTTGGGAAAAGTATAAGAAAAGAATCTGCCCAAAAATCCCATTATGGGCATCACCCCATGAGGCAATGTCTTCTATAGATCCATGGAAAGATGGAGAATGGCTCAAATATAAGGACATACTAATATATAAAAATAAAAAATTCCACCTTAAAACATATGAACAATTAAAAGAAGAAAAAAATGTAGTTGGTTCTTATACAGACAATTATTAGAAAGAACTAAAATAGACACAAAAGAAAAAGGATCTACCACAGAAAAAACAGAAATTGAAGAAGTAAAAGTCAGATAAAAAAGAAGTAATATCAAGATTATATAAGATATTATTAACATGTCATACTGAAGACGAAACTATTAAAGAAGTGATGATAAAATGGGCGCAAAATTGTGGTAAAAATCTAGAATTAGACCAGTGGGAAAAGGAGTGGAATCTGAGGATGAATTATACAATGAGTCAAAATTTAAGAGAAAAGTACCGGTACTACAAAATAATCTATAGATGGTATTTAACACCTGAGAAATTAAACAAGATGTATGGGACCGGTAAAACAAAATGTTGAAAATGTGGAAAAGAAACAGGTACATTCTTCCACATGTGGTGGACATGCAAAGCAGCAAATAAATATTGGAAACAAATCCATCAAAAAATCAAAGATATATTAAATATTGAACTAAATTGTAAACCAGAAATTATGTTATTCAATCATATAAACAATGAGCTGGGGGAAAAAAAGAAGGGAAACTAATATTTTATATGCTGACAGCCGCAAGGCTACTATATGCACAATATTGGAAAACAGAAATATGTCCACAAGTGGAAGAATGGACTTTTAAATTACTGGAGATGAAAGAAATGGGTATGTTATCGATGGCAATAAATGATAAAAAATAGTGAAAAAGAAGAAATATGGGATAAAGTGTCAAAGTATATGTCAGAAAATATATAGAAAAATTATTTTTTAAAATATATACATAGAAAAGAAGTTATAATGGGCCTTTGCAGACTGCTAGAAATAGTGCAAATTGAGTCCACTTTAAGGGTTAGGGTTAGGGTTAGGGAATCATGGGAACTGTATTTTATTGTGGCACCAGAGCTCTCTGACAGAGAAGGCTCAATGTCTCAGAAAAAAACAACAACAATTCCCATGATTCCCTAGCACTAACCCTAACTCTAAAAGTGGACTCAATTTGCACTATTTCTGGCAGTCTGCAAAGGCCCAATGTTACTGTAGACATAAATAAAAAGAAGTAAATAAATGGAAGAAGAAAAATAAAAAAAATGATGAAAAGAATGATAAATCTTCCAGAGATTTAAAGGTGAAAGAAGAAACCAAAGAAGATGCAAAGTGGACAGTAAAAAGAAAAGGGAAAATCAGATAGTCATTTAAAAAAGAGGGGGGAAAACAAAGCACCAAAGATGGAAAGAACCAAGGAAGTGGCGAATGTTTTGAGTTGGAAGAGAAAGTCATGAAAGAATTTTATTTTGGTGTCTGACGTATGAATGTAGAAAATGAATGTTATTGCAATTAAATGTTTTATCTAAATAAAAATTTTGTATAAATAAATAAATAAATAAATAATATTCCCCCTATGGAGGATGCTCAACTTATTTTTCCGCCTGCAATTTTGTTCTTTCAAACTCACCATCCTAAGATGGGGCACCTCCGCTATGAATGGAATAAAGGCTCTAGCAGGCCTTTCATGCCAATAATAATCTCTCAGGATCCTTCCTTTCTAACACATCCATCCATGCTTTCTTCCACCCTCTCATTCCTTTCCTTTCCACCTCCTCCTTGTTCCCTTTCTGCTTTGGTTTCTTTCCCCAAAGACGCCGTGCACTAATCAAATTTAATTTCTACAAAATCAAAACATGCAACTGCAGTCCATTTACAGGGCAGGAGGAGGACCATGAAATCGAGACGTCGCCAGACGGGATCTAAGAATAAACCTTCGAGAAACCAGATCAGATCTTGGGCCAACTCCTGAAGCATAGCTCCCATGACTCTGGTGCCTTTGTCTTGTCATTCTTGTCCCACTGAGACCCAAACAAAGCCAGTGTAAAGAAGGTTTTGAGCATTATTCTCAGTATGCTGGTGCTATGGGGTTCTCCTCTTGCTTTGGGGATCATGAAAAACTATGGGTGGCCCTTAAAGAAGTGGGAGTGCCACTACATCTGATAGTCCTGATGAGAAATCTGTTCTTAGGACAAGAGGCTGTCTCGGAACAAAACATGGAGAAACAGGATGTTTCCCAAATGGCAAAAGGGCCAGGCAAGGATGCATCCTTTCTCCCTATTTGTTCAACTGATATGCAAAAAGTATCATATGAAGAGCAGGCTTAGACTCAGAAAAAGGAGGAGTAAAGATAGAAGGGAAGAACAGCAACACTGCAAGATATGCAGATGACACCATGTTACTAGCAGAAAACATTATAGGCTTGGGACAATGATTAAGGAAGGTCAAAGATGAAAGTGCAAAGGCAGGCTTAATGGTGACTATAAAGAGAACAAAAATACTGACCATGGAGGAACGACATAAATTCAACCTAGATAATGTGAAAATCAAAATACTTAAAGAGTTCCCACACCTTGGATCAAGCATTGGTCAGAACGGAGACTGCAGTCAAGAAGTAAGAAGACTAGGAATGGAAAGGGCAGCCGTGAAAGAAGTAGACAAGATCCTAAAGAGTAGAGATATTCAACTGAAGATTCAAGTGAGGATCGGATCATCCAAGTCATTGTATTCTCCATGACCATGCATGGATGTGAGAGATGGACAGTAGAGAAAGCAGACAGAAAGGAAATCAACTCATTTGAGATATGATGCTGGAGAAGAGTGCCGAGGATCCCACGGACGGCCAAAAAAACAAACAAATGGGTTTTAGAACAGATCAAGCCTGAAATCTCCCTAGAAGCCAAGATGACCAAACTGAGACTGTCATACTTTGGACACATCATGAGAAGGAAAAGACAATAATGCTAGGAAAGGTAGAGGGCTGTAGAAAGAGGGGAAGACCACACACCAGATGGATAAACTCAATTAGGGAATCATGGCATGGATCTACAAGACTTAAGCAGGGCAGTGGAGAAGAAGGGGTCTTGGAGATGTCTCCTCCATAGGGTTGCCATGAGTTGGCATCAGCCTGAAGGCAGTTAACAACCAGGACAAGGGACTGGACTAGCCTTCCCAAATGGAATCCTGGGATTTGTAGTTTTATAAGATCTTTCGTCTCCTCTGTCAAAGTGCGTTGGTGCCTCACAAAACTACAAATCCCAGGATTCCGTTGGTGCCATGGCAGCTAAAGTGGTGCTGAACTGCATTATTTCTATAGAGCAGATGCACCCTAAGACCAGGAAGGCGGCCATGAAGGAACTAGACAAAATCCTCAAATATAAAGATATTTCATTAAAAACCAAAGACAAAAAATCATCCATGCCACAGTAGTGACAGTTTCTGTGTCTGGTTGTGAAAACTGGACAATGAAGAAAGTTAAAAAGAGGAGAATGTACTCATCTGAAATGTGGTGCTGGAGGAGAGTTATGCAGACAGAAATCACGGACCACCAGAAAAACAAATAAATACATTCAAGATGTATTCAAGAAGTCCAAATGTTCACTAGAAGCCAAAATGACTAAACTTGCATAATGTATTTTGTGCATTTTGGTTGGTCATTAAAGATACTGGTGTTTTGTGGATTCTGAATTTTGTTTTGTACTTTGCTTCAAGGCTTTCCCTGAATAAGTAAACTGGGTACTTTGGAGACATGATGATATACTGTGACTCATTGGAAAAGATGCGAATGCCCAGTAATGTAGTAAGCAGTGGGCGAATGTACATGTAAGTATATTATGCACTTTGCTGCAGATTTTCTCACAATTGCATTGATAGTTAGTTGTCTTCACTTCCCTGTGCAAATTTGCATCCATTTGCACCTGTTCACCCTCCCTCTGCCAAAAAATGCACAGCCATTCAATTCCTTTTGAAGCAGATGGACAGCCACACGTGGATAATATGCATTTCTGCAGATTTCTGTGATACTATGATAAAAAAAATGCAAAGCCTTTCCCTGTGGAGTTTAAGAAGTCGTCCCCTCCAAAAGCCTGAACTCCTGAGAATTGTGTGTCACCAGATCACATTCTATACAACTGGAACGAGGAGTATTTTAATTGTAGAGACTCATGGCCTAGTAGTTTGAGTGTTGGGCTACGACTCTGGAGACCAGGGTTCGATTCCCGGGTCAGCCATGAAACCCACTTGATGACCTTAGGCAAGTCACATGGTCTCAGCCTCAAGGGAAGGCAAAGACAAACCTCATCTGAACAAATCTTGCAAGAAAACCCCATGATAGGTTCACCTTAGGATTGCTATAAGTTGGAAACAACTTGAAGGCACACAACAACAACTAGACTAGCCCAGTAGCAAAAGAGGAAAACCATACAACAGATGGACTGATTCAATGAAGGGAGCCGAGCCACAACCCTGAGTTTGCAAGACCTGAGCAATGCTGTCGATAGCAGGTGCTTTTGGAGGTCTCTCATTCAGAGGGTCACCATAAATTGAAATAGACTTGACAGCAAGTAAGAACAACAACCAGTGCGGTTTGTTGTTATGTGCCTTTAAGCTGACGCTGATCTATAGCTACCCAATGATAGGTATTATTTATTCAGAGGAGGTTTGCCACTGCCTTCCTTTGGGTGAACTCAGGCAAGGCACACACTCTCAGCCTCAAAAGAACGCAACGTGACACAACATCCGGTTATGCCTTGCTCTCCCCAAATGTAACCTCCTGTGTGTCGTCTCTGGTTCTGTGAGTTTATCTTATATCTCTCTCCCCACCTCACTGGCTTTAAAATCACTGCCTTTCCAGAGTTCACAGAATCATAGAGTTGGAAGACCATCCAGCCCAACCCCATTCTGCCATGCAGGAACTCACAATGAAAGCATCCCTGACAGGTGGCCACCCAGCCTCTGTTTAAAGATCTCTGTAACATCTTGTAAAATCTTGGAGAATTACAGAACTGTGTGTTCCCATCACCAGGCTAAAGCATGGAATAATAGAATCAAAGGAGTCCCAATGAATCATCAGATGGATGCGAATTATTATTATTATTTGACATTTGGAGATCCTTATCCATGGGTTTCTGTTTCTGCAAATGTCAGAGGATTCTGGGCAGAGCTTGAAAAAGTGACCTTTTTTTTTTTTTGGTCAAAGCAACTCTTTGATGCTTGCAAGGGCTTCCAAACAGTTAAAGATGCTATTTCAGGTGGGGTCCCCCTGCCAAGCAACATTTCTTCCTGCCAAAAGATAATCGAATCATATAAACCTATAGCTGGGAGAGACCCTACCCAATCCAACACTCTTCAGCCATGCAGGAACACACCATCAAAACACTCCGGACAGATGGCCATCCAGTCTCCGTTTAAAAACCTCCAAAGAAGGAGACACCATCACAAGTCATCATCTCCCAGATAACTGGGAGAGATGCAACATCACTTCTGGTCACCAAGATGGCACCTTCAACAGCACAATGATAGACCTACAATTCTCCAGAGAAGCTAAAAAATGTGTTGGAATGGCACTCCAAGGACCAAAGCATGCCCATCCCTAAATAAATAAGTGAACTTGTACGAATGCTGCACCAGGTGATACAAATCCAGGTTGCCTGGACAGCTTGGTTGCATCAACTGGCAATTGGTCTTAGAAACTGGAGTTCCATGGCAGAAATTACAGAACAAGAACAACCTTTATTTGTAATGCTCTTTTCATCAAAGGGTGGAACATCAGACATATATAATAAAAAAAAAACAAATGATAAAACATAACACAGTAAAATGCTAAAATAATATATGAATATACCAAAAAGGAAATCCTCACCAGTTGCTCGTTGGGTATTTTGCCTGATTTATTCTTTTCCAGAGGTAAGGCTTTCACCCAGACCATTTTCACATGACAAAATTATAATACTGTTAGGTAAAGGTAAAGGTATTCCCCGTTGACAAAGTTGTCAAGTCGTGTCCGACCGTAAAGGTTGGTGCTCATCTCCGTTTCTAAGCCGAAGAGCCAGTGTTGTCAGAGACTACTCTGTGATCCTGGGGCCAACATGGTTTCACAGAATGCTGTTTACCTTCCCACCAAAGTGATAACAATTTATCTACTTGCATTTGCATGCTTTCGAACTCCTAGGTTGGCAGAAGCTGGGACTAATGATGGGCGCTCACCCGGGCCTCGAACTGCCAACCTGCCGATCTTGCAATCTGTTATTCCACTTTAATTGCCATGGCTCCATACGGTGGAATCCTGGAGTATGGGGAAGCACTAGAGCTCTTTGGCCGAGATTTCTAAGCACTCCTCTCTAAACTTCAAACCCCAGGGTTCCATGGGATGAAACCACGGCAGTTAAAGTGGAATCATGGTGCTATCACTGTATATAGAATGAAAGGGAAATGTCATAGAATCACAGAGTTGGAAGAGACCCCAAGGGCCATCCAGTCCAACCCCCTGCCATGCAGGAACTCACAATCAAAGCCTCTGTTTAAAGACCTCCAAAGAAGGAGACTCTACGACCCTCCAAGGGAGTGTGTTCCACTGTCGAACAATTCTTATGGTCATAGTATAGGACCTGGAAATGTAAGTTGTTGATGACTACCATGTCCAGCACAGTCCCTGGACATGTTGGCTGGGGGATTCTGGGAGCTGTGGTCCTATCTTCCCCAAGCTCTTCTTTGGGGCTATCTCTCAGGACCCAACCGCAGGTCCAGTAAGATGAATTGGATAGTGAATCCACTCCAGGCTTCAGAGAGCTTTAAAGGAGCTGTCCAAGGTCCTGAACAAAGTTTGGGGATACAGTCCACCACCAGCGATAATTCCTACACAGCTTGGATTAAAACCTGGTGTGGGAAACCTATCACAGGGTTTTTCTTGGCAATATTTGTTCAGAGGAAGTTTACCATTGCCTTCCTCTGAGGCTGAGAGTGTGTGACTTGCCTAAGGTCACCCAGTTGGTTTCCGTGGCTGAGCAAGGATTCGAATCCTGACCTCCCAGCGTCATCTGCACTGTAGAATTAATGCAGCTTGACACCACTTTAACTACCATGGCTCAGTGCTATGGATTTCTAGGATCTGTAGTTGTGTGAGATATTTAGCCTTCTCTGTCGAAAGGCTCTGGTGTGTCACAGCAAACTACAAATCCCAGGATGAAACAGGATGCAGACACGACAGCTCAAGAGTGCTTTAATTTCTGCTTCTGAACAACTATGAAAGGAGCATCACCGGTTCCTCTTTCGAGCTTTTCCATTCTGACTCCCTCCTTCAACTGGCCATTTTCTCGTTCTTTCTGTTCTCCAATTTTCCCCAATTTTCTCATTTTCCTTCCCAGTCCACACTCAACATTCTGTGGTTGCTGGCCACGCTCAAACTATCTCTGGGCTTTTTCTGGATTTATACCTCTAGATGTCTGCTCCCCATTAGAGGCTTTTAAAATATATATATTTTGGACCACAACATCCTCCCTTTATTTCTCCATGGCTTTGCTTTTGCTCCAATCCTGTTGTCATCCACTGCACAATTTCTCTATTAGAAGCAGCTATAGCAAATTTGGTTTTGCGGTGAGGCACATGCTTCACAAGCTGGAATGATGAGACCCTTCTGATGTTGCATTGCAACTCCCAGCATTCCTCACCTCTGGTTAGGGCTGCTGGGCCTTGCAGTCCAGCAACAAGGGTATCATCGGCCAAAAGGTTCTCATGTAGAAAGGCTGGCCTAAGTTCCTCTGCCTAGGTGCAGTGAGGATCATTCTGTTGGATCACAACTCCCAAAATCCCCCAGCCACCATGTTCAGTGGATTCTGGGAACTATTGTCAGAGATTTTCTGCTGCTGTTGCTGTGTGCCTTCAAGTGGTTTTTGACTTAGGATGATCCTAAGGTATATCATGGGGTTTTCCTGGCAACTTTCTTCAGAGGGGGGTTGCCATTGGCTTCCTCTGAGGCTGAGAGAGTGTGACTTGCCCAAGGTTGTCCAATGGGTTTGTATGGCCAAGCTGGGATTTGAACTCTGGTCTCCAGAGTCATAGTCCACAGTGCTCAAACCATTATAAACCATCACACTGGCCCTCAATGTCAGAGATAGGAACTATTTAAAATCAACCATGGCTGTGTCTGCACTGCAGAAATAATGCAGTCTGACACCACTTTTAACTGCCATGGCTCAATCTATGGAATAATGGAATTTGTAGTTTTGTGAACTATTTAGCCTTCTCTGTCAGAGAGCGCTGGTGACACAACAAACTACAAATCCCAGGATTCCACAGGATGGAGCCCTGACAGTTAAAATTGCTGTCAAACTGCATGAATTCTGCAGTGCAAATGCAGCCTAAGTTATAGAAATTTCTCACAAAAAAGGGCAAATTTTTAGAAATTCCTTTTTCAAACCTAAGACACGGTATAGGAGTTTAGATGTTGGATGAAGACACTGTGAAACCAGGGTTCGAATTCTGATTTGGCCATGGAAACCCACTGGGTGACCCTGAGCAAGTCACACTCTCTCAGCCTTGGAGGAAAGCAATGACAAATCTCCTCTGAACCACTTTGTACAGGAATTGAAAAGCACGTATTAAGATCCACAGGCAAAAGAAGAAACAAGTCTTCACGTGCTTACTGATGGCTTTATTTTATTTTTAAAAAAGATTTTATGAATATATATATTAATATTATATGGAGAGAGTTTTTTAGCTAGCTCCAGAAATTTCTGCTATTGATAGTCTGAAACAGTAATATAAAGGCTTAAATGCACTGGGCTTTTTACAAAACTGGATATTCATAAAATCTTTTAAAATAATAAAATATATAGAACCATCAACAAGGACATGAAGACTTGCTACATCTTTTGCCTTTGAAAACTCTTCAAAACTTAGAAATCTTGCCAAGAAACCTCAATGATCAGAGTCACCATAGGTGGAAATTACTTCGCAATGACAGATGGGATTGATGGATTCATTTAATTCCAGGACTAAACTGTCAATTAAGTTATTGATTAATTAAAGGAAACGGTCTAATCTGCCCTGCAAAATTAATGCAGTTTGACACTCGTGCTTTGGAACTCTGGGACTTGTAGTTTTGTGAGATATTTAGCCCTCCCTGTCAGAGCACTGTGGTGCCACAACAAACTACAAATCCCAGGTTTCCCGAGCATTGAGCCATGGCAATTAAAGCAGTATCAAACTGCATCATTTCTCCAGAGCAGATGCAGCCAGTGCTGAAGATCCAACAATGTTTTCCATTTCCCAGTCAGTTCTTTACCCCAGTTCTGAATTTTTGCAAAATGACCCTTTGGCTGTTTTTAGATCCTCAGGATTGGGGAATTACAAATGTTAGGCGACAAGTTCCAAACCACTCGTTTTAGTGCATGAGAACATAAATGTACCTTATTTTCCTGCGTATAAGACTACTTTTTAACCTGAAAAATCTGTGGTTAAAGTGGGGGGGGGTCGTCTTATACGCCAGGTATAAGGATAAGGAGGATGGAGGTGCTAAAACTCTATATTGTGACTGGAAAAATGGGGGGGGGGGGGCGTCTTATACGGCGGGTCGTCTTATACGCCGGAAAATACGGGTAATTGTTAGATTTCCTCCCTTTTTAATTTACGTTCAACTGATTATTATTATTATTATTATTATTATTGATTAACTGAATGCAGGAACTCTTTTTCCTGATATCTTTCCAAACTCTGGTTGTCATTTGAACACCCGGCTTTTGCAAGGGCTGAAACAAAGTCTTGCAAGATGGACAGTCTAAATCTCTTGGCTCAGTGAGCTGTATGCATTTATATTTAGGACTCTCAAACCAGTGTCTTATGATGAGTGTTTTTCCTTGGTGACTACCTTTGCCAGTCCCGTGTGCTACAGGAATGAATGCCATTGTTGTTTATCTTTGCAATTAATCCAGAAAGCGCTAGCTCTTAATTGAGTTAGTGACTAACACAGAATCAATTCAACTCAAGATTAATCTGTGGCATGAACGGAGGCGGGAGAAGAGATTCACCGCTTCCCCTTTCGGCAGTGATGATGTGCTCACTAAATCCATTAAAATCTGGGATGATCAGATGCAACTAAATATGATTCAATTTCTCCCTTTTGTCTCTGGGATGACATCCCAGATGGCCCAAACCAGGCACTACATTGCCATCTTTTCTCTTGGCCCTGCTTCTCTGCTTTTATAACAGAAGCTTGGTAGGGAGAAATTAAAAAGGGTGACATTTTTTTCCTGGCACAAAAAAGAGAAAGCCTGGTAGAAGTTAGAAAATGGAATCAGTTGAACTACAACACCCAGAATCCCCCAATCAGCTTGGCCTCTATTTATTTCTTGAATTTATACCCTGCCGTTGCTCTGGGATGGGATCCAAGGCAGCTTGGTTCTTGTTTTTGTTCTTATGTGCCTTCAAGTCATTTCTGAATTAAGGTAGGTGACCCACAGGGTTTTCTTGGCAATATTTGTTCAGTTGGGTTTTGCCTTTGTCTTCCTCTGAGGCTGAGAGATTGTGACTTGCCCAGGTTCACCCAGTGGGTTTCCATGGTTGAGGTGGGACTTGAACCCTGGTATCCCAGCGTCCTAGTACAACACTCAAACCACTACACTACAAGGGCTCTGGAAGGTTGAAGACAGGATCAGAATGTAAAATGACCTTAACAGATGAGAAAGCTGGGTTACAACTAACAAAACGAGTTTCAACAGGGATAAAGGTAAGGTGCTACACTTAGGTGAAAAAATGAAATGCATAGATGTAGGATGGGGGACACCTGGCTGAACAAGACTAACGTGTGAAAGAGGTCTAGGAGTCCTAGTAGACCACAAGTTGAACATGAGTCAACAGTGTGATGCGGCAGCTAAAAAGGCCAATGTGATTCTAAGCTGCATCAATTGAAGTATATTGTCTAGATCAAGGGAAGGAATAGTGACACTGTATTCTGCTTTGGTCAGGCCCCACCTGGAATAATCCTGGGTCCAGTTCTGGGCACCACAATTCAAAAAGGATGTTGGAAAAACTGGAAGTGTGCCCAGAGGAGGGTGACCAAAATGGTGGTCTGGAAACCAAGCCTCATGAGAAGAGACTTAGGGCGCTGGGGATGTTTAGCTGGAGAAGAAGTGAGATGCTAGCCCTGTATTAATATTTGAAGGGTTGTCATATTGAGGATGGACCAAGCTTGTTTTCTACAGCTCGACAGAACAGCCACAGAAACCCACTGGGTGACCTATGACAAGTCTCAGCCTCAGAGGAAGGCAAAGAAAAGCCCCCGTCTTGCCAAGAAAACTGCAATAGGGTCACCTGGGGGTTTCTACAAGTTGGAAATGACCTGAAGACACACAACAACAAAAATTATAATATAACCATAACGGCAATAAAACAATTTTTATTATATAATTACATATGCCCCTTGTTCCTTAGAACCCTAGCATATGCAAATCAATGTTTCAAACCATGAGAACTATGAACTTATCTTGTGGAAACTCCCAACACTTACTATAGTCCGCCCTCCGTATAAACGGATCCTGCATCCATGAATTCAGCCAATTTGACCACAGTTTGAAAATATTCACACACAAACATTTCCTCGATTTTGCCACTTTATATTAGGGACACCATTTTACTACACAGATTTCGGTATCGGTGGGGTTCCGGGAACCAAGGCCAACCGACTGAGAAGCTGATCTCTGTCCCTACCTCTGGCCATTCTGTCTTTCCACAGTGAGCAATTCACACCATCCGCCGTGACGTCCCCCGCTCTCATAAACAATGCTGGGATATCAGTCACAATTGACGGTGTTGGCTGAGGCGAGAGAACAGGGTGTTTTATTAGCAAGAGTGCAAATCCCATGCTTAAAGCCGCACACGGGCAAAAGAGATGGACTGAACACAAGCCAAGTGCCTGTTTCCTTCCATCTCAGTATGTCTTCTGGTGGGCAGCCCTGGATGAAGGCAAGAGGGGATGACACAGGTACGCATCATGCGCAGGATGTTCATAATCACGACCCATCAAATGGGCAGCCCATGAGTTAAAACACTGAGACAACCCAGCTTTAACTGAAAACATCCAGGGGTAGCTGTGTTGCCTGTATAGCTAATCCAGAAACATCAAAAAATCCACCTGACAGTGATGCTTTTATTGGGACAACCAAAATGCACAATATACACGTTGCAAGCTTTTGAAGCTCCATTGGCTTCTTCACCAGGCAAGGGATTAAAAACCATACAGGAGAGGGGGGAAAATGGCCTGCATTTTGCTATTTTTGTTCTTAGTTCAGATGGTATGGAGGAGTATTTCTTGCAGGCTGGCACCTCTGGCCATAGGGCTACTGGGAAATTCTCAAAGTCCAGGAAACTTAACATCCATTTGCAACACAAAAAGATACTCAGCTTTAACTGAGTGAGTCACAAAGAGGCCTTGGGCGTCTGGACACCAGGACATCAGAAATGAGAAAAGGAGCTGTGGTGGAAGATGGAGAGCATCCCTGGGAAGGTGGCCGGTAGATTATTTTCTATCGCAACCATGGAAAGCTCCCATTTACCAAAGCAGGCAGGTAGTCCATCCAAGGAAACGTTCACACTCTCCCCAAGGTCTCAGACACACAGAGATCTTTCCTAGCCTGGTTTCCCAAATTCCTTTCTGCAGGAGATGGAACATGGATCCATCTGGGTGTCCCTATCCCAGCTCAGCCATGTAAACTCACTGGGTGAACTTTGCAAGTCACTCTCTCTCAGGCTCAGAGGATCATAGAATCATAGAATAGGATGGCAATAGCAAATCCCTTCTGAAGAAACTGGCCAAGCAAACCTCGTGATATGGGACCATCTGGGTGAACTTGGGCAATTTAGGGTAGCCATACCCTGGAAATGACTTGAAAGTGCACAACTAAAAATCATTGGGCTACAGTCTCCTTCCAGAGCTTCTTCCACAATACTGCATCCAGTTCTGGGTACCAAAATTCAAGAGGGATACTGACAGGCTGGAGTGTGTCCAGAGGTGTCCAGAACCTTCAAGCCCTATGACGAACGACTTAGGGAACTGGGTATGTTTAGCCTGGAGAAGAGAGGGTTAAGAGGTGTTATGACAGCCCTGTTTAAATATTTGAAGGGATATCATATCGAGGATGGAGCAAGCTTGTTTTCTGCTGCTCCAGAGACTAGGACATGGAGCAATGGATTCAAACCACAGGAAAAGAGATTACACATCAACATGAGGAAGAATCTCCTGGTGGTAAGCACTGTTTGACATTGGAAGACACTGCCTTGGAGAATGGTGGAGGAGTGGTGGAGTCTCCTTCTGTGGAGGTTTTCAAACAGAGGCTGGAAATCATCTGTTACAGGGAAGGCTTGCATGGTGTCTTTCTGCATGGCCAAATGGGGTTGGATTGGATGGCCCTTGGGGTCTCTTCCAATTCTATGATTCTAATCATCAGGAAGAACACTCAAAGAGTGGTACAGTCTCCTTCTTCAGAGGTTTTGTGGCTGGGTGGCCATTTGTCAGAGGGAGAGCTTGAATGGTATCTTCTTGCATGGCAGAAGGGGGTTGGACTGGATGTCCTTTGGGTCTCTTCCAATTCTAGGTGCCTATGATTCTATGAAATCCAATCCATTTTTGCTGGAGATGCCCAGAACTGACCCCAGAACCTTTTGCATGCAGAGCAGATGTACTGAACTACATCCCTCTTCTGGGTCCCATGCTCTTTTCCCCACTGCTATGGTGATCAAGTTCAACCGAAAAAACAGCAGCACCTGACAAATCTCCTGCTCTGATTCCATCATCACCCTGGGTTCACTTGCCTGGTGTTAAAATTGCCAGGAGCACACAGAGATGACACGGAAGGATACCATGCCAAGCCCAGCTTGCTTTGCACAGCTAGAGATGGAAACAATTCCTGAGATCTGTCTCTACAGAAGAAGATTTCAGCTCAACTTCCAAAGCCTAGCCCCTGCTAGAAGGCTTCCTTAATGATAAATTAAAGGTTTCCAAGGCACACTTACTACAGGGTTAATTGCCTGTAATTACTGGATTAAGTGCATTAAGGAGCACAAATCCTGCAGGAAGCAACACTGCTGCTATTTTCAGTCATTTGAGTCAGCAAACCAAGACTTAAGTCAAGGCAGTTCCTTTAGTCCACAGATCTTCCAATAAAAACAAAGATGAAAAACCAGGTCTTGCCCAATGGCCACAATTCTGTGGAAAGTCGTACAACAGACGTGGGCGACGTGCTGCCTATGGGCCAAATGTGCCGTCCCGGGGCCATCTCTGTAGCCCTCAGAGATCAAAACTTTTTCCCCATCAAAAATGACCACTAGCACATGTAGGAGGCATTTGTACCACATCTGGAGATCCCTTGGGCCTCAAGGAATTTTAAAAAATTCAAAATTGAATTATGATGAATTAATTATTAAAATTTAATATTTAATACAGAAAACCTACACATACAGACAGATACCTGCACAAGAACTCCAACCATCACCCAGGACAAAAAAGAAGCACAATAAAAACACTGGTAGACCGGGCAAAACGCATCTGTGAACCTACTTCTTGGAAGAGGAATTGAAGCACCTAAACCGGGCTCTACAGGCAAATGGTTACTCCAGCTCAGACATCAGAAGGGCTGCCAGACCCAGAAAAACCCAGAGGACTGAAGACAAGCAGCCACCCAAAGGGAAGGTATTTTTACCATATATCAAAGGAGTCACAGACAGAATAGGGAAAGTAGTGAGGAAACACAACCTCCAAATGGTTTACAAACCAACCAAGAAAATCCAACAAATGCTGCGCTCAGCGAAGGACAGGAGAGACCCTCTCACAGCCGCAGGAGTTTACCGCATACCATGCAGCTGCGGAGAAGTCTACATAGGGACCACCAAACGCAGTGTCCAAACACGAGTCAAGGAACATGAGAGACACTGCAGACTGGGCCAGCCAGAAAAATCAGCAGTAGCAGAACACATCATAAACCATCCTGGGCATAAAATGCTGTTTGGTAACACTGAAATTCTGGACCATGCCAACAACTATCAGGTCAGAATGCACAGGGAAGCTATCGAAATCCACAAACACTTGGACAACTTCAACAGGAAAGAAGAAACCCTTAAAGTAAACAAGATATGGCTACCAGTCCTACAAAATAAGAAAATCAGCACTCAACAAGTGCAAATGGGAAACCAACCTGCTTTCCCAGCAGACAATAGCAGACAATAGCCTTGTTTGCATATCCTCCTGCCCTGAAGCCATGCCATCAACAACAGAACAATATCTATTCAACAACAGAACAATACACAGTTTACATGGGATTCACTCCTTTGTACCCAGGGTCTCACAATATATGTAGACCCACTCTCTTCCATTCCATCATTCTCTGAAGATGCCAGCCACAGATGTTGGTGAAATGTCAGAAAAAAACTCATCTAGAACATGACGACACAGCCCGAAAAACCCACAAAAAACTATGGATACCGGCCATGAAAGCCTACGACTTCACATCCTCTGCTACTCTGTTGATTTAAAGTTAGACTCTAATAGGCTTGGCTTTGGTATTTTGGATATTTAAATATTTTTGTTGCCTAAACAAAGGCATATATACTATAATATTATAATATTTTATCTAGTGAGCTGCCTTTTTTGGGAGAAAGGTAGCACAGAGGTGAAAGTTAATTAATAAATAAATTAATTAATAAACCTCCAGCATCAGGGCAGTTCTGCTGGATGCATGGGGTGGGAGGTGTTCCAATGCCAAATAGAAACATAGGCGCATTTATGAAAGGCAAACTATCTTCCATATATGTGTAAGTGGAGAGATGAAAGCTAGAATGGTGTAGTGGTTTGAGTGTTGGACTAGGACTTTGGAGATCAGGGTTCGATTCCTCGTTCAGCCATGGAAACCCACTGGGTAATCTTCTGAAGGCTGAGACTTCAGAAAATCCTGTAATAAGGATGCCTTAGGGTCACCATGAGTCAGAAACAACTTGAAGACATACAACAACAACAACAACAACAACAAGTTGAGAGATGCACACACACACACATGTTGTGTGCATTCAAGTCGAACACAACAAATAAAAATGTTCTGGGGGAATAATTTTCAGTGTCTCACTCTCAGCAATGCTAGAAATTTGAGGACTAAAGGAAAATCTCACAGGAGAGGCAGAATTCTTATTAGGGTGGCAGTATTCCCAATTTCGCATGTCCTCCAAGATCTACCCTCCACGTTGTTGTTGTGTGCATTCAAGTCTTTTCTGACTTACGGAGACCCAAAGGTGAACCTATCATGGGGCTTTCTTAGCAAGCTTCTTCAGAGTGGGTTTGCCATTGCCATCCTCTGAGGCTGAGAATGTGTGACTTGCCCAAGACCGGAGATTTGAATCCTGGTCTCCAAAGTCATAGTCCGACACTCAAACCACTATACCATGCTGGCTCTTTATATATGTGTGCATGAGAGAGAGAGGAGGCCCCTAAATGTCCTGAAGGAACCAGATCCTGTCTGATCTTGAGAACTAAACAGGGTCAGCCCTGGTTAGTCTTTGGATGGGAGACTGCCAAGGAATCCCAGGTGCTGGAGGCAATATTTCAGAGGAAGGACCTTGAAAAACACCTCAGAGGATTCCTTGCCTTATGAAAACCCTGTGAAATTCATGTGACTTGAAGGCACATACAAACAGCCACAGCTTTCCAAGATTTCAGGCAAGATTCTGTCCTAGCCTTAACTGAAGATGCTGGGAAATGAAACCATTATGTTCTGCATGCAAAGCATGCACTCTCTCCCACTGATCTGTCACAGAAGAGGAATGGAATGGCAGCTACCAGGTGGCTCTAATACTGGATATTTCCTATTCCCCCCCCCCCCCCCCAATTTCCATGTCCCTTTTTTCCTCTGCAGGTCTTCTCAAAATGGCGACAGAAAGTCTTTTTTCTCTGAAGATGCCAGCCATAGATGCTGGCGAAACGTCAGAAAGAAACTCTTCTAGAACATGGCCACACAGCCCGAAAAACCCACAAAAAACTATGGATGCCGGCCATGAAAGCCTACGACTTCACATTTTGAGATGGTCTGCAGAGGACAAACGAGATGTTCGGGGGGGGGGGGGAATAGTACAAGGCTCTGGCAATATAGTGTAGCAGTTGGAGCCTTGGGACTACGACTCTGAGGAGCAGGGTTGGATTCCCTGATCAGCCACGGAAACCCATTGGGTTACCTTGGGTGAGTCACACACTCTCAGCCCCAGAAAACCCCACAGTAGGCTTGCCTTAGGGCAGGGGTAGGCAACCTTTTTGAGCTGGGGGCCGGGTTGCTGTCCCTCAGATAACTGGGGGAACGAAGCACCATAAATAAATAAATAAATTAAATTAAATTAAATTAAAAAATTTAAAAAATATGCATGCACACTCTCTCAGCCCCAGAAAAGCCATGGCAAACCCCCTGTGGATATTTTGTCAAGAAAACCCCAAGAACAGGTAATAACAACAATAATCAATATCATCATGGCGGTTGGCGGCGGCGGCAGGACCAACCTGGGGCTGGTCCAAAGGTTCGGGGGGCCACATCCGGCCCCCGGGCCTTAGGTTGCCTACCCCTGCCTTAGGGTCTCCGCAAGTTGGAAAGAACTTGAAGGCACACAATGACAACAAATGGGATATTTGGGGTGCTTTGAGATGTTTGTGGGCTTTTTCTGTGTGGTTTGGGAGGAAAGTGACCCAGAATTGCCTATTTTGGGACAACATTTTTTGGGGGGGGCTAGGAGAGAGGTAGGGGGCTTCAGGGGACAGAAATATAGGTTCGAGGGCACCCACCGCCCAGGCTTTGCCCAAATATTTGGTGGTATATCAGAGCCATCAGCCACTGTGGGAGGCAACTTGGTTTGAGCAATCCAGCTTCAAAGGCTAGCAAGGATTGCTGAAGACAAAGTTACTTATCATCTGTCAAAAGCAATAGCAGAGAGTGATCTTTTTGCTAATGACCAATGCTGCTCTGTCTGATTATTCTGCATTTCACTAATAATGAGATCTGTGAAAGAGAGATATAAATACACATCTCTTTCCTGGAATTCCATTAAGTCAAAGCAAGTGCCAAGCTTGGTGACCTCTCCTTTTTTGTCTCAGAGGAGGAACATTCAAAGGCTTCTTCCTTTGCCAGCATGGTCTCATCCGGATCAAACACAACCTCAGGTTTCCCAAAAAAGTCAGATGTCCAGCACAGCTTGGAAAAGGGGCTTTTTTTTGGACTTCGGTACTCATTCTCCCCAGCCAGCGAGACCACAAACCTTACCCATCAGGGGATTCTGGGAACTGAAGTTCAAAAGAGAATTTATGAGCTCAGTTTAGTGGGAATTGTAGAGACTTTGTGATCCTCTCTCTTTTGCTTCAAATCTGTGTCAGAAATCCATCCACTCCTCTTTTCTCTGAAGCTGCTGACCTTTACCAAGTACTTTAGCTAAAGTCCCCCTTATTCCAAAGTCCAAAATATTCCATAAAATAATTTTGTGTTTAGACTTGGGTCCCAATTCAGGCTATATGCACAAAGTGTATACAAAACATAAACTAATTTTGTGTTTGGACTTGGGTCCCATTTCCAAGATACTTCATTATGTACATATATGCCACTACAGGGATTCCAAAATAAATAAATAAAATTTCCAAAATCCCAAACACTTATGGTCCTAAGCATTTTGGAATGCTTGCAAAACTAAACTTGAATACATATTTATGTCTGAATATCATTCACCTTTAGCTTTCCCCTCATTCTCCCTTTCTCCACCTGCCCATGTGAGACCAGCATTTCTGACTTTGAATGCACATTTATTTATTTCAATATTCATGCCCTGTCTTTGGGGTCCAAGACTCGGCATCAAGCACTCCCCAAAATAACCAGTCTCAATGCAAGACTGCACACTGGGAGCAAGAACCTTAAGTCTTGGGCTGCATCTACACTGCAGAATTAATGCAGTTTGACACCGCTTTAACTGCCATGACTCAATGTTATGGAATTCTGGGACTTGCAGTTATATGAGTTATTACATCTTCTCTGGCAGAGTGTTCTGGTGCCACAACAAATTACAAACTACTTTGTCTTTGTCTCCCACTGAGGTTGAGAGTCTGTGACTTGCTCAAGGGGGTTCCATGGGTGAGCTGGGATTTCAACCCTGGTCTCTATAGAGTCATAGTCCAACATTCAAACCACTATACCACACTGTCTCTCTCAGAGTTGGGAACCAGAGCTAACAGGGTTGGAATACAGGGATTTTTTTGACTAGCAAGAACGATGATAGCATTCATTAAGTTGCTAGAATTCTCTGTTATCTTTGATCAAACATGGACTCCTCATATCAGCTGCAGAGAAAATATATAATTCGGAGCCTCCCCTGTTATATTTTGCAATGGCTTGGGTTTCAAAGGGCAATTAAGATCTACTGGCTTTACAAAAGACTGGTTCTTGGTAGAAATGGGAATTGCTAAAATAAGTTTATTGATATGAATCAACACAGCAACCTGCATTTTTGGCTTCTATTTAGGGACATATTTCTGGAAACCAAAACTTCTGGAAAATCCATACAGACACTCCTGAATTCACCCCACAATTGTTCGCATTTGGGGAAGCACAGAGAGACACACTGTCAAGATGAGAACTTGTATTAACAAGAGGCCAAGAATCAGACTAAAACTACTACAAGATGTCACAGAAAGAGGAGGGTTAGGATTACCTAATCTAAAATTATATTGGGAAGCAAGTTGTCTTACTTGGATTAGGGAATGGATAATATTAGAAAATGATGAATTATTAGAATTAGAAAGCGATGGGTTATGTTATGGGTGGCATGCATATCTAGGATATGATAAAATTAAGGTAAATAAAGCATTTAATAATCATTGTATCAGACAACCCTTATTGAAGATATGGAACAAATATAAAAGAAGGGTGAGGCCAAAATTTTCTCAATGGTTTTCGCCCCATGAAGTGATTCACAGAAAGGAGATGAGACAAAACTACAACTGGATAACATATGCCACACTATTATATAAAAATGAATATGGAATGTACAAAATGAAGTCACTAAATGAATTAAAAGAGGAAGGGTATGAAATAGATTGGTTTAAACATAGACAATTATTAGAACGTTATAAATTAGATTTGAAGACACAGGGAACCGATCTAACCCCAAATGACTTTGATAAAATTTGGATTGGAGACAACAAAAAAATGATAGGGAAAATATATAAAATATTATTGAAATGGGAATTAGAGGAGGAGATAGTAAAAGAAAACATGATTCAATGGGCAAAAAAATTTGGATACCAAATTGAATTAGAAAAATGGGAAAAGGTTTGGACAAAAAGAATAAAACATACAGACTCTCAAAATCTCAAAGAGTACTTTTACAAAATGTACTTTCGCTGGTATTTAACTCCAGAAAAGATTGCAAAAATATATAAATCTAGCAACAATTTATGCTGGAAATGTGGGAAAGAACCAGGTACGCTATATCACTGCCTGTGGACCTGTAAAGTAGTAAAAAAATATTGGATGAAAGTGCAAGAAATCATAAATCAAATTTTGCAGAAGGAGATAAAAAATTGTCCTGAAATACACTTATTAAATATGTGGGACAATGAAACAAAGAGGTGGAAAAATTCTTTTTTATTTAATCACGACGGCACAAATTACACTAGTTCAAAAATGGAAGTCAAAAAATACACCGAGTGTGAAAGAATGGCTTCTTATACTCTATAAGGCAATCGAAATGGACTCACTTACAAATTATTTGAGAAATAAAGATACAGAAGATGTTATTCAGGATTGGAAACCAGTATTAAATTATTTTAAAAATCAATGGGGGAACTTAGCTATAATCACTTATAGACAATATATGAATCATAATAAATGAAAAAAAAATAATAGGAAAGAGGATATTTTGTTAATAAGAGATGAAAACAATATGTTTATAACAAGATTTTTTTTATGGGAAACGAGATGAGGAATTATAAGAATAATGAATAGAGATGAAATTGATACTAATAAATATAAATTGATACTTCTTTTTAAAAAATTACCATTAGGGTTTAAAGAGAAAAAAATAAAATAAAATATATGTAAGTGGACAAGATAAAATTATATATATATATATATATATATATAAAGGGAAAAAGCAAAATTTAAGGGAATAAAGAAACTAAGAAAACACACATTTATCATCAAGTAATATATTTATTTAATATCAATACATAGATATATTTTCATTACTAATCAAGATATCAACAAATAAACCAAGGTAATACACATATGGATCAAATAATAGGAAGCAAACAAACTCATGAAAAAACTTCAAAATTCTGACATTTAGTAGCTTGGGTTAACCGGCTAGGCTGGTTAAGGGGGAAATCATGAAATTATAAGAATAAGGAGGTCAAAAAATACTAAGTAATAAACCAGGGAAGACAAGGAGGAAGTTAGAAAGAACGGGAAGTCTGGAAAGAGAATGAAAGATTAAAGTAGAAGGAGGAATAAGAAAGTGGAAGATGGTAAGAGAATGTAACTTGTACGCCGCCTCGATTGCTTTGCAGAGGGGTGGGTTAAAAATAAAATTTATTATTATTATTATTATTATTATTAAGGAAGGTGAATGTAGGAGATGGTTTGGAATGTAGGCAGGTGATAGGAGAAGATGATATGAGAAGAACGAAGAATTATAGAGGGAATGTGGGAAGTTAGAAGATAAGAGTTAAGGAGGTTGAAGGATGGATAAGAAGGGTAAATGAAGAAGAGATAGTAGGAGAGAAGGATTGGAGATAGAGAAAGAAGGGAAGAAGGGAAGATTGAGGGATGTGTGTGTGTTTATGATAAAATAATTAAGATGCACTGCTGGTTCTGAGAAGCTTAATGTGTATATATTGTGTAATTTAATCATAGGGATCCAAAAACAGAAAATAGATAATTGACAAAGTCAGCAATGAGAATGTTATAATTTTGAATGTAGTGAATGTGTTTGAAATGATATGTGTTTTTAAAAGTTTAAAAATAAAATTTATAAAAAAAAGAAAAGAAAGAAATTTACTTTTTTAGACTATACTCAGAGAATCCTCTGCCCTTCATATTTTTTGGACACTGGCAATTCCCAGAATCCCCTGGTGAACATGGCCACTGGCCATTCTGACTGATGAATTCTGGGGCTTCCATTCCAAAACCAGAATTTTAATGAGTTCTAGCCCGCATTTTTCCCAGGTGGAAAAACGGTATTTCCTGGTGTCGAGGAAGTGAATAGTGGATGATAAGATACCCTGACTACAGGTGCAAGTGTTTTAGCTCAGATATTTTTGCTGTAACGGTTTGAGTGTTGGACTACGACTTTGGAGACGAGGGTTCAAATCCTAGCTTGGCTATGGAAACTCCCTGGGTGACCTTGGGCAAGTCACACTCTCTCACCCTCAGAGGTTGACAATGGCAACTCCCCTCTGAAAAAACTTGCCAAGAAAATCCCATGATAGGTTTGCCTTTGGGTCGCCATAAGTCGGAATTGACTTGAAGGCACACAACAACAACAGCAACCACACATTTTTAAATTGCTTTCTCTCCTTGCACTGGTTCAATGCTCCTACTGTATTTTCTCTTTATATATATATATATATATATATATATATATTAAAAAAGAGAAAATACAGTAGGAGCACTGAACCAGTGCAAGGAGAGAAAGCAATTTAAAAATTTATAGTTATATAGTTTTTAGAACTTTGCTTTTTGTTCTAAACCACATGCTTGCATTATTCTTAACCTGCTTTGGGAATTGTTATTTTTGGTCAGCATCAAGCAAGCTGCAAACCAACCAGGAAATAAATCCCAAACTGGATTTCCAGAGTTGTAGGGGCTTCGCCTCATTCCATCGCTCTTTTGAATCAAATGCCCACTTCATCTCCATCTGCCGAGGTTGCAGAAATGTGGTTCTTTATTCCTCGAAATGTGTATTAATCCTCTCTTTGTCAAAAGCCTCGCCTATTTGTTGCAACAACAGGATGGCAGCAAAAGGCCACGGGTTAATTAATTGTATGTTATGAGAAAGACCTGGTTCCTTGTGGCAATGCCCTGATCTGATCAATTGCACTCACACCCAGATTGACCTCACATGCACATGATGCACACAGACCATGATAATGGTAGCTCCGGAAAAACATGTTTGTGGGGGCAGAGAGGCCGGTAAGAGATGGCAAAGGAGACCAGTGGGCTTAATAGACCACAAGCTAAACATAAGTCAGCCATGGATGTGGTAGCCATGATGAATCCCATTGTGGGAGAAAGGCAGGATATAAATCCTTGAAATAAAATAAGTAAAATAAAATATATAAACAGCCAAAAAGGCCAATACAATTCTAGGTTGCGTCCCCAAAGAGTGCGATGTCCATATGGAGGGAAGTAGTAGCAGTAAGTAGTTGTTACTGTGCACCTTCAAGTTGTTTCTGACTTATGGCAACTTATCATGGGGTTTTCTTGGCAAGGCTTGTTCAGAAGAAGTTTGCCATTGACTTCCTCTGAGGTTGAGAGCATGTGACTTGCCCAAGGTCACCCAGTGGGTTTCATAGCCGAGCAGGGAATCAAACCCTGGTCTCCAGAGTCATAGTCCAACGCTCAAACCACTACACCATGCTGGCTCTGCAAGTATGTTTAGAGCTGAACCGTTACTAATGCTGCTCTATTCTGCTTTGGTCAATCCTCACCTGCCATACTGTGTCCAGTTATTATTATAGGGCATTTTACAAATAAAAGTACAATAAAAGAGTTCCCTGCCCTAGCGCTAACAATCTAATTGAGACATGATAAAAAGGGAAAGGGGATGACAATGTCAAAGAAGATTAAGTCCAGCATATACTGTCACTTCTTCTCTCCCTCTGATACCAGGGCAGTGGCAGCTGGGATGAGGGAAGCCCTTTCATCTCCTGCTGAGCCTTGGCATGATGGAGTTGTGCCAGCTTCCTCTCTCCTTCTGATGTCCAGACAGTGGCAGTTGGGATGGAGGGAGGGCCTTTCATCTCCTGCTGCGCCTTGGCATGATGAAGCTGTGGCAGCTTCCTCTCTGCTTCTGAAGTCCAGACAGTGGCAGTTGGGATGGAGGGAAGTCCTTTCATCTCCTGTTGGGCCTTGGCATGATGGAGTTGTGCCAGCTTCCTCTTTCCTTCCGATGCCGGGGCAGAAGCAGTTGGGATGGAGGGAAGCCCTTTCATCTTCTGCTGTGCCTTGGCATGATGGAGCTCTGCCAGCTTCCTCTCTCCTTCTGATGTCCAGACAGTGGCAGTTGGGATGGAGGGAGGGCCTTTCATCTCCTCCTGGATCATGGCATGATGGAGTTGTGCCAGCTTCCTCTCTCCTTCTGATGTCCAGACAGTGGCAGTTGGGATGGAGGGAAGCCCTTTCATCTCCTGCTGCGCCTTGGCATGATGAAGCTGTGGCAGCTTCCTCTCTGCTTCTGAAGTCCAGACAGTGGCAGTTGGGATGGAGGGAAGTCCTTTCATCTCCTGTTGGGCCTTGGCATGATGGAGTTGTGCCAGCTTCCTCTCTCCTTCCGACGCTGGGGCAGAAGCAGTTGGGATGGAGGGAAGCCCTTTCATCTCCTGCTGCGCCTTGGCATAATGGAGCTGTGCCAGCTTCCTCTCTCCTTCTGATGTCCAGACAGTGGCAGTTGGGATGGAGGGAAGCCTTTTCATCTCCTGCAGTGCCTTGGCATGATGGAGCTGTGTCAGCTTCCTCTCTCCTTTCAATGTCCAGACAGTGGCAGTTGGGATGGAGAGATGGCCTTTCATCTCCTCCAGGATCTTGGCATGATGGAGCTGTGTCAGCTTCCTCTCTCCTTCCGATGTCCAGACAGTGGCAGTTGGGATGGAGGGAAGCCCTTTCATCTCCTGCTGCGCCTTGGCATGATGGAGTTGTGCCAGCTTCCTCTCTCCTTCTGATGTCCAGACAGTGGCAGTTGGGATGGAGGGAAGTCCTTTCATCTCCTGTTGGGCCTTGGCATGATGGAGTTGTGCCAGCTTCCTCTCTCCTTCCAATGCCGGGGCAGAAGCAGTTGGGATGGAGGGAAGCCCTTTCATCTTCTGCTGTGCCTTGGCATGATGAAGCTGTGGCAGCTTCCTCTCTGCTTCTGAAGTCCAGACAGTGGCAGTTGGGATGGAGGGAAGTCCTTTCATCTCCTGTTGGGCCTTGGCATGATGGAGTTGTGCCAGCTTCCTCTTTCCTTCCGATGCCGGGGCAGAAGCAGTTGGGATGGAGGGAAGCCCTTTCATCTTCTGCTGTGCCTTGGCATGATGGAGCTCTGCCAGCTTCCTCTCTCCTTCTGATGTCCAGACAGTGGCAGTTGGGATGGAGGGAGGGCCTTTCATCTCCTCCTGGATCTTGGCATGATGGAGTTGTGCCAGCTTCCTCTCTCCTTCTGATGTCCAGACAGTGGCAGTTGGGATGGAGGGAGGGCCTTTCATCTCCTGCTGCACCTTGGCATGATGAAGCTGTGGCAGCTTCCTCTCTGCTTCTGAAGTCCAGACAGTGGCAGTTGGGATGGAGGGAAGTCCTTTCATCTCCTGTTGGGCCTTGGCATGATGGAGTTGTGCCAGCTTCCTCTCTCCTTCCGATGCTGGGGCAGAAGCAGTTGGGATGGAGGGAAGCCCTTTCATCTCCTGCTGCGCCTTGGCATAATGGAGCTGTGCCAGCTTCCTCTCTCCTTCTGATGTCCAGACAGTGGCAGTTGGGATGGAGGGAAGCCTTTTCATCTCCTGCTGTGCCTTGGCATGATGGAGCTGTGTCAGCTTCCTCTCTCCTTTCAATGTCCAGACAGTGGCAGTTGGGATGGAGAGATGGCCTTTCATCTCCTCCTGGATCTTGGCATGATGGAGCTGTGTCAGCTTCCTCTCTCCTTCCGATGTCCAGACAGTGGCAGTTGGGATGGAGGGAAGCCCTTTCATCTCCTGCTGCGCCTTGGCATGATGGAGTTGTGCCAGCTTCCTCTCTCCTTTTGATGTCCAGACAGCGGCAGTTGGGATGGAGAGAAGTCCTTTCATCTCCTGTTGGGCCTTGGCATGATGGAGTTGTGCCAGCTTCCTCTCTCCTTCCGATGCCGGGGCAGAAGCAGTTGGGATGGAGGGAAGCCCTTTCATCTTCTGCTGTGCCTTGGCATGATGGAGCTCTGCCAGCTTCCTCTCTCCTTCTGATGTCCAGACAGTGGCAGTTGGGATGGAGAGATGGCCTTTCATCTCCTCCTGGATCTTGACATGATGGAGCTGTGTCAGCTTCCACTCTCCTTCCAATGTCCAAACAGTGGCAGTTGGGATGGAGGGAAGCCCTTTCATCTCCTGCTGCTCCTTGGCATGATGAAGCTGTGCCAGCTTCCTCTCTACTTCTGAAACCCAGACAGTGGCAGTTGGGATGGAGGGAAGTCCTTTCATCTCCCGTTGGGCCTTGGCATGATGGGAGTTGTGCCAGCTTCCTCTCTCCTTCCGATGCCGGGGCAGAAGCAGTTGGGATGGAGGGAAGCCCTTTCATCTTCTGCTGTGCCTTGGCATGATGGAGCTCTGCCAGCTTCCTCTCTCCTTCTGATGTCCAGACAGTGGCAGTTGGGATGGAGGGAGGGCCTTTCATCTCCTCCTGGATCTTGGCATGATGGAGTTGTGCCAGCTTCCTCTCTCCTTCTGTTGTCCAGACAGTGGCAGTTGGGATGGAGGGAGGGCCTTTCATCTCCTGCTGCGCCTTGGCATGATGAAGCTGTGGCAGCTTCCTCTCTGCTTCTGAAGTCCAGACAGTGGCAGTTGGGATGGAGGGAAGTCCTTTCATCTCCTGTTGGGCCTTGGCATGATGGAGTTGTGCCAGCTTCCTCTCTCCTTCCGATGCTGGGGCAGAAGCAGTTGGGATGGAGGGAAGCCCTTTCATCTCCTGCTGCGCCTTGGCATAATGGAGCTGTGCCAGCTTCCGCTCTCCTTCTGATGTCCAGACAGTGGCAGTTGGGATGGAGGGAAGCCTTTTCATCTCCTGCTGTGCCTTGGCATGATGGAGCTGTGTCAGCTTCCTCTCTCCTTCCAATGTCCAGACAGTGGCAGTTGGGATGGAGAGATGGCCTTTTATCTCCTCCTGGATCTTGGCATGATGGAGCTGTGTCAGCTTCCTCTCTCCTTCCGATGTCCAGACAGTGGCAGTTGGGATGGAGGGAAGCCCTTTCATCTCCTGCTGCGCCTTGGCATGATGGAGTTGTGCCAGCTTCCTCTCTCCTTTTGATGTCCAGACAGCGGCAGTTGGGATGGAGAGAAGTCCTTTCATCTCCTGTTGGGCCTTGGCATGATGGAGTTGTGCCAGCTTCCTCTCTCCTTCCGATGCCGGGGCAGAAGCAGTTGGGATGGAGGGAAGCCCTTTCATCTTCTGCTGCACCTTGGCATGATGGAGCTCTGCCAGCTTCCTCTCTCCTTCTGATGTCCAGACAGTGGCAGTTGGGATGGAGAGATGGCCCTTCATCTCCTCCTGGATCTTGGCATGATGGAGCTGTGTCAGCTTCCACTCTCCTTCCAATGTCCAAACAGTGGCAGTTGGGATGGAGGGAAGGCCTTTCATCTCCTGCTGCGCCTTGGCATGATGAAGCTGTGGCAGCTTCCTCTCTCCTTCTGAAACCCAGACAGTGGCAGTTGGGATGGAGGGAAGTCCTTTCATCTCCTGTTGGGCCTTGGCATGATGGAGCTGTGTCAGCTTCCTCTCTCCTTCCGATGTCCAGACAGTGGCAGTTGGGATGGAGAGATGGCCTTTCATCTCCTCCTGGATCTTGGCATGATGGAGCTGTCAGCTTCCTCTCTCCTTCCGGTGTCCAGACAGTGGCAGTTGGGATGGAGGGAGGGCCTTTCATCTCTTGTTGGGTCTTGACATGATGGATCTGTGCCCACACCTTTCCCTCTGATGTCAAGGCAGTGCCTGTTGGCATAGAGGGAGGGCCTTTCATCTCCTGCTGAGCCTTGGCATGATAGAGCTGTGCCACTGTCTTCTCTTCCTACAATGCCAGGGCAGTTCTGGACACCCATGTTCAAGAAGGATATCAACAAGCTGGAATGTATCCAGGAAGGCAAGGAAGATGACCAAAGCTCTGGAAACCAAACCTTAATAGGAACAACTGGGTATGGTTAGTTTGGAGAAAACGAGATGGAGAGGTGACGCGATCACCATCTTCAAATATTTGATGGGAAGTCATGTAGAAAATGTAATGAGCGTGTTTTCTGCTGCTCCAGAGAATAGGAGACCAACCAACGGATTCAAATTGCAAGAAAAAAATATGCCATCTTAATTCCTTCACTGAAGTCTACATAGAGAGGTCGGATGGCCGTCTTCCTGGAATGCTTAGAATAAGTGCTTCCTCCACGAAAAGTATTAAACTATCAATCTTGTTGGACAAATTAAAGGAAATGAAAAAATGTAAATGCACCTGTAACTTTAAAATCATGCAGGCTTGGTTTTATTGGGGGGTGGTGGTGGTGGTTTAGATTATTTTTTAACCTTTGTATGTTTTAAATTTTGTATGTTTTAAATTTTAACTTTTTACTGTTTTAATTAGGTTAGTTTGTTTTCAAAAATGTTGTTTTGATGTGTTTTTATAATGTGCCTTTGGTTCCCTTTTTGGGAAAAAGGCGGGATAAAAATAAAATAAATAATAAAATAAATAATAACTATTTAGTTCGAATGGTTTGTTGGTTGACAATTCTTTAGCGCTTGTGCATAGGTCCGTTGCTGAAGACTACATTTCCCAGAATCCTGTGCACCTTTTCTGCCACAACTTCAGCCCCCAGGTCTATCTTTCTTTCTATGGCAATGTCTCTGTGTGTGGATTCTCCCACACCAGAAAATGGTGGGTGTATTTTTTCAAAGATCCTAAACTATGTGGGCATGCAATGAATGCATCAGTGGGATGTCATCTCCCAGATTTGGCAAGCATAAAAATTATAAATATAAATTTAAATGTGGCAAATGATTTTAGAGCTTATTAGGGCAGCTGGTATAGACAAGAGAGGGCAACCGCAGCTGTTTTAAAGTCCAATTTACTGCCTCTCAGACTGTGCACAGACTGTCAAAAATCCAAAACAAGAACACTACCATAAAAGCAGAATTCTATTTTTTAAAAGATAAGAATTCCTTTGCCATCATGGCCACCAAAGGGTTGTTCCATCTTATGGCAGATCTTTCCCAGCCTTCTCAGCTGTTTCTGTGTTTGGACTTCATCACATGGGACAGATCCTGTGCAGAAACCAAATTTAATGTTGAAAAAAACCACAAAAGCAGGTAGATTTTCAGACGATGTCGGGGGTTAACCCGAAAAGAAAGTAGACAAAACCCACAAAAGTAGGTTGATTTTCACACAACGTTAGTGTTAATTAGCATTGACGCAACATTAACACGAATGGAAACAAGACAAAACCCGCTCCTTTTTACTTTCGGAAAATCCCGAAAGTAAAAAGGAGTGGGTTTTGTCTAGTTTCTGTTTGCATTAATGTCACATTAACGCTGTTGTGTCTGAAAAACAACCCACTTTTCTTTTAACTCCCTTTTCTGCACGGGATTTCTGCAGTTTGCCCCTGTGTGATAAAGTCGTTTTCCTGGGAGATAAGGGGTGGCGATGTTCAGAAATAAAATACCACTGATGTACCCAAGACACACCACATGTTTTCAGCCATGTGCTACCAAGGTAGTTTTTAGGGACCCCTTAAACCAGGGGTAGGCCGGGTTGCTGTCCCTCAGACAATTGGAGGGCCGAAGCACCAAAAATAAATAAATAAATAAATAAATAAATAAAAATATGCATGCACACTCTCTCAGCCCCAGAAAAGTCATGGCAAACCTCCTCTGGAGATTTTGCCAAGAAAATCCCAGAACAAGTAATAACAACAATAATCAATATCATCATGGCGGGGGGCAGCGGCGGGCAGCGGCGGCAGGACCGGCCTAGGGTCGGTCCAAAGGCCTCGGGGGGCCGCATCCGGTCCCCTGGGCCTTAGGTTGCCTACCCCTGCCTTAAACCTTCTCACTGATTCTGCCATTCTTCCCTTGCAATGTGAAGCTGTGGGATGGAGAGTGGGGTGTCTCCTCTGTTGTGTGTGTTGCACAGAATCATAGAGCTGAAAGGGATGCAAGGGTCATTTAGTCCAGCTCCCTATGAAGCAGAAACACACAACTAAAGCACTCCTGAGAGATGGCTATCCAACCTCCACTTACAGTCCTCCAATGAAGGAAAGTGTACTATCTTTTAATCTATCGATCATGGGGTTTTCTTGGTCAGATCTGTTCAGAGAGGTTTTGCCATGGCCTTCCTCTGAGGCTGAGAGAGTGTGATTCATCCAAGGTTGCCCATTGAGTTTCCATGGCTGAGTGGTGATTCATACTCTGGTCTCCAGAGTCATAATCCAATGCTCAAACCACTACACCATGCTATCTACTCACAAGGAAGTTCTAGTACAGTGGGCACTTAGTATCCGCTGGGGTTTGGTTCCAGGACCCCCGTGGATACTAAAATCCGTGGACGCTCAAGTCCCATTAAATATAATAGATAGTAAAATAATGTCCCTTATATAAAAATGACAAAATCAAGGTTTGCTTGTTAGAACTGATACATTTTTTAAAAAAATTCAAGCCGTTGATGCTTGAATATGTGGATAACAAATCCGTGGATATGGAGGGCCAATTGTAATTCCAATTAGTTTAATAGAACTGTTCCCCCACCCCCATGTTTGTTGTTGTTGCATGCCTCCAAGTCATTTTTGACTTACAGAACCTATCACAGGGTTTTCTTGGCAGGTTTCTTCAGAGAAAGTTTGCCATTGCTATCTTCCAAGGCTGAGAGAGTGTGACTTGCCCAAGGTCACCCAGTGGGTTTTCATACTAGAGAGGAAAATCGAACCCTGATGCCCAGAGTTGTAGTCCAACACTCAAACCACTACACCATGCTGGCTCTGCAAGTATGTTTAGAGCTGAACCGTTAATAATAATAATAATAATAATAATAAAGTTTATTTGTATCCCGCTTATTGCCAGACAATCCAAGCGGCTTACAATAATAATATCTCCAAAGAAAAACCAACCCACCCCCTAATCAACCTCTACTGCGTTCCTCATCCATCAACAACTGATGGGGCCACGAGAGGAACGCAGGAGTCAAGGAACCCAAGGCCGGGGTGATTAGTCTGGAAAGGCCTGCCGAAAGAGATCCGTCTTGACAGCTTTTTTAAAGCTGTCCAGTGATGTCAACTGACGGATCTCGTCCGGCAGGCCGTTCCAGAGTTTGGGGGCGACAACAGAAAAAGCCCTCTGGGAGGTCACTGCAAGCCTAGATTTTTGAGGCTGCAGCAAATTCCTCCCAGAGGACCGGAGGGCGACGGGAGGATTGTATGGAAGGAGGCGATCCCTGAGATAGCTTGGACCCAAGCCATTTAGGGCTTTAAATCATGCCTTGGCTCAACAGCTGGTGAGAGTGCCTTCTGCCATGTACCAAATGTTATTGCTCTGGCCTCTGAGGAAAAGAAGAGCAGCCATACACAGCTCCATCATGCTTCGCCCCAACTGGCATGTGCCAAGTGCTTTTGCTCTCGTTTTTGAGGAAGAGAAGAGGAGCCAGGCACAGCTCCATCATGCCTTGGCTCAATGGTGGCTGGTGAGAAGCCCTCTCTCCATACCAACTGCCATTTCTCTGGCCTCTTGAGGGAGAGAAGAGCAGCCAAGCAAGCTCCATTATGCCTTGGCCCAACAGTTGGCAAGAAGCCCTGCTGCCATACACCGACTACCACTGCTCAACGGCTGGAGAGAGTCCTTCCTGCCTTGTACCAATTGCCATTGCTCTGGTCTTTTAGGGAGAGAAGAGCAGCCATATGCAGCTCCATCATGCCTTGGCTCAATAGCTGGTGAGAGTCCCTCCTGCCTGGTACCAACTGCCATTGCTCTGGTCTTTTAGGGAGAGAAGAGCAGCCATATACAGCTCCATCATGCCTTGGCTCAAGAGCTGGTGAGAGTCCCTCCTGCCTGGTACCAACTGCCATTGCTCTGGTCTTTTAGGGAGAGAAGAGCAGCCATATACAGCTCCATCATGCCTTGGCTCAAGAGCTGGTGAGAGTCCCTCCTGCCTGGTACCAACTGCCATTGCTCTGGTCTTTTAGGGAGAGAAGAGCAGCCATATACAGCTCCATCATGCCTTGGCTCAAGAGCTGGTGAGAGTCCCTCCTGCCTGGTACCAATTGCCATTACTCTGGTCTTTTAGGGAGAGAAGAGCAGCCACACACACAGCTCCATCATGCCTTGGCTCAATAGCTGGTGAGAGTCCCTGCTGCCTTGTACCAATTGCCATTGCTCTGGTCTTTTAGGGCGAGAAGAGCAGCCATATATAGCTCCATCATGCCTTGGCTCAATAGCTGGTGAGAGTCCCTGCTGCCTTGTACCAATTGCCATTGCTCTGGTCTTTTAGGGAGAGAAGAGCAGCCATATACAGCTCCATCATGCCTTGGCTCAAGAGCTGGTGAGAGTCCCTGCTGCCTTGTACCAATTGCCATTGCTCTGGTCTTTTAGGGAGAGAAGAGCAGCCATATACAGCTCCATCATGCCTTGGCTCAAGAGCTGGTGAGAGTCCCTCCTGCCTTGTACCAATTGCCATTGCTCTGGTCTTTTAGGGAGAGAAGAGCAGCCATATATAGCTCCATCATGCCTTGGCTCAATAGCTGGTGAGAGTCCCTGCTGCCTTGTACCAATTGCCATTGCTCTGGTCTTTTAGGGAGAGAAGAGCAGCCATATACAGCTCCATCATGCCTTGGCTCAAGAGCTGGTGAGAGTCCCTCCTGCCTTGTACCAATTGCCATTGCTCTGGTCTTTTAGGGAGAGAAGAGCAGCCATATACAGCTCCATCATCCCTGGGCTCAATAGCTGGTGAGAGTCCCTGCTACCTTGTACCAATTGCCATTGCTCTGGTCTTTTAGGGAGAGAAGAGCAGCCATATGCAGCTCCATCATGCCTTGGCTCAACAGCTGGTGAGAGTCCCTGCTGCCTTGTATCAATTGCCATTGCTCTGGTCTTTTAGGGCGAGAAGAGCAGCCATATATAGCTCCATCATGCCTTGGCTCAAGAGCTGGTGAGAGTCCCTCCTGCCTTGTACCAATTGCCATTGCTCTGGTCTTTTAGGGAGAGAAGAGCAGCCATATACAGCTCCATCATGCCTTGGCTCAAGAGCTGGTGAGAGTCCCTCCTGCCTTGTACCAATTGCCATTGCTCTGGTCTTTTAGGGCGAGAAGAGCAGCCATATATAGCTCCATCATGCCTTGGCTCAATAGCTGGTGAGAGTCCCTGCTGCCTTGTACCAATTGCCATTGCTCTGGTCTTTTAGGGAGAGAAGAGCAGCCATATACAGCTCCATCATGCCTTGGCTCAACAGCTGGTGAGAGTCTCTGCTGCCTTGTACCAAGTGTCATTGCTCTGGTCTTTTAGGGAGAGAAGAGCAGCCATATGCAGCTCCATCATGCCTTGGCTCAACAGCTGGTGAGAGTCCCTGCTGCCTTGTATCAATTGCCATTGCTCTGGTCTTTTAGGGCGAGAAGAGCAGCCATATGCAGCTCCATCATGCCTTGGCTCAATAGCTGGTGAGAGTCCCTCCTGCCTGGTACCAATTGCTCTGGTCTTTTAGGGAGAGAAGAGCAGCCATATGCAGCTCCATAATAATAATAATAATAATAATAATAATAATAATAATAATAATAAAGTTTATTTGTATCCCGCTTATTGCCAGACAATCCAAGCGGCTTACAATAATAATATCTCCAAAGAAAAACCACCCCAACCCCTAATCAACCTCTACTGCGTTCCTCATCCATCAACAACTGATGGGGCCACGAGAGGAACGCAGGAGTCAAGGATCCCAAGGCCGGGGTGATCAGTCTGGGAAGGCCTGCCGAAAGAGATCCGTCTTGACAGCTTTTTTAAAGCTGTCCAGTGATGTCAACTGACGGATCTCGTCCGGCAGGCCGTTCCAGAGTTTGGGGGCGACAACAGAAAAAGCCCTCTGGGAGGTCACTGCAAGCCTAGATTTTTGAGGCTGCAGCAAATTCCTCCCAGAGGACCGGAGGGCGACGGGAGGATTGTATGGAAGGAGGCGATCCCTGAGATAGCTTGGACCCAAGCCATTTAGGGCTTCAAAGGTAATAACCAACACCTTGTATTGGGCCCAGAAGCTAATAGGCAATCAGTGGAGGGACCTCAAAACTGGAGTAATGTTGTCCCTCCAAGATGTTCTCGAAACGAGCCTGGCTGCCATATTTTGAACCAGCTGTAATTTCCGAACCAAGCACAAGGGTACCCCTATGTAGAGCGCATTACAGAAGTCGAGGCGTGAGGTTACCAGTGCATGCACAATGGTCTCGAGATCCCTTACTTCCAGAAAAGGGCGCAGCTGGCGTATCAGCCGAAGCTGATAACAGGCGCTCCTAACCGTCGCATTTACCTGATTTGTCATCAGGAGCGACAAGTCGAGGAGCACCCCCAGACTGCTAACACAGTCACTGGAGGAGAGTGTGACCCCATCCAGGACTGGAGGTTGCAACCCAATTCTTGGTTTCGGGGCCGCTACCGTGAGCACCTCCATCTTGTCTGGATTTAGTTTCAATATGTCTTCCACTCCCAGATTTACGCTTTCATCCATGAATTTCATTCTCTGTGTGTGTTTGTGTGCATTTATTTAAATAGTTATGCCTGTCCCTGATTTCCTCTACGGCTATTTTAATTTACTTGTCATTTATTGCAATTGATTGCAGTTTATTATTTTGAAGTTTGTTTTTAAATTTTGATCGTTGAATTGTATTTTGGAGGAGTGGGATATTGGGGGGATGGGACTGTTCGTTTTATTTTGTAAACCACCCTGGTTGTCTCTACAGAGAGGCAGGATATACATTGTTGTTGTTGTTGTTGTATTATTATTATTATTATTATTATTATTATTAAAATCCAGATTCCACAGGGAAAGAATAGCTTGCTAGTTTGGGCAGACAGCAACATATTGGGGACTTTACCATAAGATAAGGAAAACTGAAATAAATCTCCAGTTATAACCACAAAAAGAACAGCAGCGAGGAAGTCTGCAGAGATGCACAAAGGAACTGCTGTGAGGTGGGAACCAAAAAAATCCCCTTACCTGTCGCAAGGAATATGGGGTGGGTGGCCTTTTTTTAGGCCTGGAGAGCCACTCCAGGGGTTATAAAGCCCTTCAAGCTTGGGCTGGTGATGGATGAGGCTGGGATGCTCACACCTATTTGCACACACATACAACCTATTCTGCACACACATAGTCCTTTTCTTCCCCACTGCAAGATGGTCTTTGAAAACTGCACCTTTTTCAAAGACTATTCACATTTCGGGACTTATTCCGCACCAAATTCACCCGGGGTGTTGCTGCACAGAAAACAGCATTTTCTGCTTAGGAAATAGCATTTTCTATGCTGAAAATATTACTTAGGGTTCCACCCCCCCGAGCAAAACCTTCACAGGTAAATGTTGTGCAAAATAAGTCCTGAACTGTGAAGATTCTCATCAGCCTGAGATTTTTGTCAGGGCTTCCCAAAATATGAGAAACATGGGTTTGTTTGCTCGTTTTTACCATTTCCCACATAATTACAAATATATTTTCCATCCCTACAGGGAACAATGGTCAAGAGAAAGCCATCAGGGACTGGGGCAAAGCAGTGGTGGTTGTCTAAGGGGTAGGATAGTGAATTACAGAATCACTGTTAGAAGAGACTCCCAAAGGTCATCCAGTCCAACCTTATTCTTCCATGCAGGAAGACAGAATCAAAGCTCTCCTGACAGATGGCTATCCAGCCTCTGTTTAAAAACCACCAAAGAAGAAGACTCCAAAGCAGCAACGTATTCCATTGTCAAACAGCTATTACTAACAGGATGTTCTTCCTAATCTTTAGGTGGAATCTCTTTTCTTGTAGTCTATTTGGGGTTTTAGTTTGAACTTCATAGGAGATCCCCCAAATACTGACCATATCTGTGCACTCCCAAATAGGTTCATAGAATCACAGAGTTGGAAGAGACCTTAAGGGTCATCCACTCCAACCCCCTGCCATGCAGGAAGACACAATCAAAGCACATTCAATGGCTCCTTTAAAGTTTGGACAGTGAGTCCTTGATATCTGCTGAGGTTTGGTTCCAGGATCACCACCACCCTCCCCATGGATACCAAAATCCATGGATGTTCAAGTCCCATTACATACAATGGCATAGTGAAATGATATCCCTTATATAAAATGGCAAAATCAAGGTTTGCATTTCAGAATGTACAGTTGGTCCTCTGTTTTCAGGGGGATCCATTCTGGACCACGCTGCGAAAATGGAGACTCACCAATATTCAAGCCCCATAGGCTTGAATGGGGCAAGTGCCCACTGGCGCATGCCCCACTAATATTAAGGGAGGTCGCCCCTCCATGAATATTTGAGTCTGTGGATCTGAAGTCCGCGAGAATGGAGGGGCGACTGTATATATTTTTAGAATATTTTCAAACAGTGGATGCTTGAATCCATGGTTAAAGAATTCATGGATATGGAAGGCCAACTGTACTAAAGCTGGAGCAGATTCACTGTCCCACTGATACGGAAACCACAAACTGCCACTAGAATCAAGCCACTACCTGTGGCATAGTCAGGGAAGGAAGAAGAGCAATGAAGAAACAGAGGGGAAAGAAATATTTCAATATTTCAAGGGAGTTTAGATCAGTGCCTCATTTGATGTAGCAGAACAACAGTATTCCCCATTCACCCATGTGCCAGGGACAAGTGCCATATTTGTGCCCATTAACTTCAACTCTTTTCTTCTTTCCTGACCAAATGCATCTAAGGAAGTATACTTAAGTCTAGGAAAGTTCATGCTGCCAACTTCTTCCTTTCAGTTAGCCTCAAAGGTGCTGCAAGATCTAGGCTATATCAACAGAAGTATAGTGTCTAGATCAAGAGAAGTAATAGTGCCACTCTATTCTGCTTTGGTCCGGCCTCACCTGGAATACTGTGTCCAGTTCTGGGCACCACAATTCAAAAAGGATGTGGAGAAACTGGAGCGTGTCCAAAGGAGGGCAACTAAAATGGTGAAGGGTCTGGAAACCATAAAGCACTATGAGGAATGACTTAGGGAGCTGGGGATGTTTAGCCTGAAGAACAGATGGTTAAGAGGTGATATGATAGCCCTGTATAAGTATCTGAAGGGATGTCATATTGAGGATGGAGCAAGCTTGTTTTCTGCTGCTCCAGAGAATAGGATCCGGAACAATGGATACAAACTACAGGAAAAGAGATTCCATCTAAACATTAGGAGGAACTTCCTTACAGTAAGAGTTGTTTGACAGTGGAACACAATCCCTCGGAGGGTGGTGAAATATCCTTTTTTGGAGGTTTTTAAACAGAGGCTGGATGGTCATCTATCAGGGGTGCTTTGATTGTGAATTCCTGCATGATAGAATGGGGTTGGACTGGATAGCCTTTGGGGGTCTCTTCCAACTCTACGATTCTATGTTTCTAACTCTCTACATACTGATTCTACAGAATAACATGGCTATATCTTTGATTTCTATCCTGGAAACTCATTGCAGACTATCAACCAATAGTCTGCAGACCACAGGCCACTACGTTGTGTAGCACTCGTTTATGCAAACATCCATCCATCCATCTCTTTATTTATACCATCTTTTCTCCATACTGGGACTCAAGGTGGCTTACAAAAGAGAAAAAAATATCAATCAAGACACATATGGTTAAAAGCCTACACGAAGCTGAGGTTAAAATAATATTAAACTAACAACAAATTTAAAGCCCTCTAACAGCCAGCCCTCTGTATCCCTGGATCCAACCTTCCATGGCTCGAAGCATCCACTGATTTTTGTATCTGGAACCAAATCCTACCAAATAAGACAGGCCCACTGTCTTCTGAGACAAAGAATAAATACAGTAGTGCACCAGAAAAAGCTCTTCCCTTGTAAAACAACCAGTTCTGAAAAGCTTATGGGAACGAAAAGGATTTCACCTGCTGCCAAAAAGACAGCGAAAAAGGAGCCCTCCTACTTATTGCCTCTAGGAAGAGAATTCCAACATTTGAGAGCAGCCACCAAGAAGGCCCTCTTTTGTGTTCCCACCAAATGTTCTTGTGAAGATGGTGGGAATGAGATGAGGCCTTCCCCAGAAGATTTTTAGAGGGTGGGCAGGGTCATATGGGAATCATAGGATCATGGCGTTGGAGGGGCCCATAGGCATCCCATTCAATCCTGTGCTCAATGCAAGAAATACAGCTACAGCATCCCCAAAAGGTGGCTGTCCAACCTCTTTTTGAAAAGTAAGGGAAAGAGACCCCACCACCTCTGTAGGGAATTGGTTCCATTGCTGAACCATCTCTTACTGTCAAGGAGTTCTTTCTAATGTTCAGTTGAAATCTACCCTCCTGGACCTTAAAACCCTAAGACCCGGTCCTACCCTTTGGGGCAGCAGAGAACAAACCTGCGCATTCTCTGAAATGTGGTGTGGTGGAGTCTCCTTCTTTGGAGGTCTTTCAGCAGAGGCTGGATGGCCATCTGTCAGGGATGCTTTGATTGGGAGTTCCTGCATGGCAGTGGGTTGGACTGGATGGCCCTTGTGGTCTCTTCCAACTCTATGATTCTATTGTATGAAGCCCTTGAGGTATTTAAAGAATCCTGTCATCCCCCCATCTAGATGAATATGCCATCTCCTCATATGTTTTGTTCTCATACCTCTTATCATCCTTGTTGCCCTTTTCTGAGCCTGCTCCAAGTTGACTTCATTCATTCATTCATTCTTCATGTCTACATCTTTCCTAAAAGGAGGTGTCCAGAACTGAACAAAGTTCTGTATACAATCCGTTGCCAAATTGGATAATGATAACAACAACAACAACAACAACAACATTTTATTTATATCCCGCCTTAAGCCAAGGGCTATCCAGTCCACTGGCAAAAGAAGTCTTGATGGATTACTCCAATGGTCTATTGAATCATAGAATCCTAAAGTTGGAAGGAACTCCCTGCATGGCCATCCAACCCAACCCCTTTGGCCATGCAGGAAGACACAATCTAAGCACTCCCAACAGATGGTCAACCAGCCTGAATTAAAGATTTCTCTAGTGACCGACAAGAAGCTCACGGGAAACGGCCTGCCAAGCTCACCCCAAATGGACACTGTTTGCTCTTTTGTAACTGATAGAAGAATTAAGTAAATTCTACTCCAGCCCTTGAATGGAAGACCCAATGATGGGTTGGTCCAGCTAGATCTCGAATTTAATTCTACTTAATTAGACTTTAATTCTAATGCTAATTCACAATGCTCAATGCAGCTCAAGTCCAAATGCTTCCAAATCCTGGCTATGGATCATGCCTGCCACCAGCAAAGCTAAAATTAATTCATCCCTTGCTTGTCCTTTCTGGAATCTCTGGCAAAAGACCAAGGCCTGAGTCAGCCTAGGGAAAATGGAGCCCTGAAAAGAAATCCCTTTAGATTTCTTAATTCTGGGTCTGCCAAGAGTCCCAAATCCCTAGCAGGCAGAATAATTTTTTAAAAATAAAGATTCAGGAGCCTCCCTCAACAGGAATCTCCTGGCCTTGTTTATTCCCCCTTCGGTGTAGTCGCTTTAAATGGAATTTGGAAATATATGAAAACCATGCAGATATGCTGCTGAGGATTTCATACAGCAAATCCCCCATAATTTCAGCATCCAGTCCAAAACAATATTGCAACAGTCCAGACCGAAGCTCTTTTTTCAAGTCAACAAACATTAAAACAGCAACAGAACCCAACAAGATGATTCCTTGGATAAGATAAATTGAAAGTACAATTGATCTGGGAAGCACAGTGAAGGGGGAGTTCTCCTCCTTCTTCTTAGAAGACTTTTATAGAAGGAACAGCGATCATTTTAATAGGCTGCAATACTACAAAGATGTGGCTGATAAATCAGATTAAATTACCTGGAAAAGCAGAGGGATTTTGTATATGTACCTTAAAGGCCACCCATGTGTAAATCTGGATCTGGCAAAGCAAGTCCTTTGGTAGATCAATTCAAATGAAATTATCTCCACAACAATTTCCTGGTGTTTTTCAAAAAAGCTTTTTTTTCCTGTTCCAAAGAGACAATGGAGGTTTGTATTTTGGGAGTGGGGGGGTACTGAATCTGCTCTGGGCCCTAGTCCAAACTTTAAAGGGAGTGCTTCAGACTGCTGGAGGTACTTTGGAAGGAGACAGCAGTTCAGCACCTTGAACAGCTCCTTGGAAGTTCGGGCAAAACAATGGAGCGGATTTCAACACCCCGCTGCGATGGCAGCTACCAGCCTCCATTGCAAGGAATGCCAGGAAATCACCCGCTCGACCCAGAGGAAACCCAACAGGTGGGCACCTGTAGGTGCGTGCCACAGCAACGCCTCCTCTCGGCAGGCCGCCAGCCACATCCTGGGTCAGAAAAAACAGCATCGACACCTTTTCTTTCAGCCTGACCCACTCCCTCCCTCCATTCTACCATGGCACGACCTCCCCATCCCAATCTGTGGCAGGAGCATGGCTGCCGTTTCCTTGGCATCAAAATAAGGGCACGCTTTTCAGCTACAAAAGATAACTGTTTCCCCTGCTAATTCAGCTCTCTCAGACAAACACATAGAACAGCCTGTCCAGGCACATGTGCACCTATGTGGGGTGCCCATGTGCCAAGGGTGCACGGAAATGGCCACTGTGGCTGGAAAATGCTCCTCACGGAGCCATGCTACCGGGTCATCCTCCAAAGAATGCCACCCACCATTCCTCCAAAACAGATCCAGAACCATCTCCCTCCACTCCTCGCTCCCCTCTGGCCTCCCTTCCTTTCCCAACCCAAACCACCCCCGTGCCACATCACCTCGGTGGTGCCATTCCGGGTGGGGCTGCTGCTATTTTTCTCCTGGGTCTCCTCGGTGGACCCCGCAGCCAAGGATGGGGGGCTCAGGGTGTTGTCGGCAGCGTCCCCAAGTTCTTGCATGTCTTCCAATGCGATGGTGAACTGGGCAAGCGTCCTGACCATTTGCAGCATGCGGTTCCCGGGGAGTGGGGAGATGCCCGTCCGAGAAGGGCACCGATTCACCCAAGAAAAAATTCAAATAGAACAAAAACAATCTCTCTCTCTCTGCCTACACAACGAAAGGAAAAAATATATACATATATATATATATATATATAAATATATATTCCCGAAGGGGTGTGAATAGATCCTCCTTCCTCTGTTGCCTTTCTCTCGGTGCTATTGTCCTTCAGCGCCTCTCCCTGTCTTTTTGGATTTTCTTTCCACATATATAAGCGAGAGGGCGATTATTCCCTAGCAGGTGTAACGGCCTCTTTGCATCACGGTGGCTGCTATTATGAAGCACAGAGCAGGCAAGAGCAATCGGCGCCGGAGCGCAAGGAAAAAGATTTGAGATGGAGGCTGTGCATTGTCGTGGAAATGACAGGCACATATGCACACAGCGGGCACAAGCGCGCAACATGCCCACCCACTCCCCAAGCACCTGCTTCTGGAACCAGATTTAAAGCCAGGCCCTGGCAAATTCGCAGCGTGGGGAGGGAACGGGGAATGATTTCTTACAGAGATGAAGCTGCATCCCAAATGTGATTATTATTCTATTATAGGCTAATAGGAAGAAAAGCAACTCATGTGGTGCTGGAGGAGAGTTCTACGGACACCATGGATTGCTAAAAAGACAAATAGATAGGTCCCTAAGCAAATCAAGCCTGAATTGTTCCTAGAAGCCAAGACAATGAAATTAAGTGCCACACTTTGGACATACTATAAGAAAACATAGAATCACAGAATTGGAAGAGACCCCGAAGGGCAATCCAATCCAACCTCCTTCAGCCATGCAGGAATACACCATCAAAGCACCCCTAACATATGGCCATCCAGCCTCTGCTTAAAAGACTCCATAGAATCATAGAATCATAGAGTTGGAAGAGACCACAAGGGCCATGCAGGAACTCCCAATCAAAACATCCACCACCCTCTGAGGCACCATCTTTCACTGTCAAACAGCTCTTACCGTCAGGAAGTTCTTTCTAACATTTAGGTGAAATCTCTTTTCCTGTAGTTTGCATCCATTGCTCCGGGTCCTAGTCTTAGAACAGCAAGAAACAAGCTTGTTCCCTCCTCAATATGACATCCTATCAACTATTTAAACATCATTATCGTGTCCCCTCTTAACCTTCTCTTCTCAGGCTAAGCATACCCAACTCCCTAAGAAGATCCTCATAGGGCTCTATGGTTTCCAGACCCTTCACCATTTTGGTTGCCTCTTCTGGACATGCTCCAGCTTCCTGAATTATGGTGCCAAAACCAGACCCAATATTCCAGGTGAGGTCTGACCAATGCAGAATATATTGGCACTATAACTTCCCTCCATTTAGACTCACTAGGAAAGACAATACTGTTTTGCAGAGTAAAAGGCTGTGCAGGAAAAGAGGAAGATTGCATTCCAGATAGATAGACTCAATCAAGGAAGCCATGCTTGCCGTCAGTCTGTTATTTTTCCAGGTTCTGGCTGACAGCCATAGAGAGAGGTTCTTCTATCAATTTGTCTAGAACTAAGGTGGAAACTGGGTGGCCCTTCAGATTTTGTTGAAGTGTTCTTCTCATCTCTATGCTGGCTATAGATGCTGGGCTTTGCAGTCCAACAATATCCAATGATCTGCACCAACTCAACTCCAGACTATTTTTAAAAAGCTCTCTTAAGTGGGTGACTATTATGGGCCTTTGCAGACTGCCAGAAATAGTGCAAATTGAGTCCACTTTTAGGGTTAGGGAATCATGGGAGCTGTATTTTATTGTGGCACCAGATCTCTCTGACAGAGAAGGCTCAATGTCTCAGAAAAAAACCAATTCCCATGATTCCCTAGCACTAACCCTAACCCTAAAAGTGGACTCAATTTGCACTATTTCTGGCAGTCCGCAAAGGCATTCAGTCCTCAACTTGGAGTAATGAAGGTCACAAGAGCTGATTTACACACATCAGGTGACAAAATTCTTCTTCATTCAGAAGGCAAATGTCTAGGACTGCAACTGCATCCCAAATGTATTTAGGGCTTGATATTTCAAGGATTTCACATGCAGAAACTGATTCTGCAAATTGTTTTGTACTAAATGAAGGGTGAAAAGTATGGCCCATAAGTCAGATGCTCTCCCAAGGATCCTTGGCAATTTAAAGACTTTTTAAAAAATCCCATAATGTTCTCAAGAGGCAATCGGGGCAATTTCACCACATTTTAGCTCCATCAGATCATTTTAAGCCCACAAGAAGCCTTATTTTCAACAGGAGGTGACCCAGAAGTTTTTTTCAACTTCGGGTTGAGAAAAAAAGCCCTTTCCTGGGCCTATAATAGTTGACAGAGGTTGGCTGCATCTGCACTACAGAAAGAACCCAGTTTGACACCACTTGCACTGCCATGGCTCAATGCTATGGAATTCTGGGAACTGTACTTTGTTGTGGCATCAGAGCTCTCTTACAAGGAAGGCTAAACATCTCACAAAACTACAATCCCCAGAAATCCACAGCACTGAGCCATGGCAGTTCAAGTGGTGTCAAACTGGATTCTTTCTGCGGCGTGGATGCATCTGTTGAAAACATGGAGAAATTTGGGAGCAATATTTATAAAAAATATCTCAAGATTGGTGGGATGGCCTTCCAAGGTCCCCTTGGGGACCAATGCAGACCCTTGTTCCCCCTGCCCCAATAACCTGTCAGTGCTAATAATGATGCACCCTTATAATATTTGACTTGTCAAGGAAGCAGAGAATTCATTTCTTTGGGTGGCACTGGGTACCTGTGCGATGCCATTCAAGTTTGCTTTCTGCTTTTTATAAAGATGAAACATGTTGGAAGTGGGAACCTTCTTGACTAGAGATCTTTAATTTCAAGGATGACAGATGTTATGGAACTAAATTCCTTAACTGTCTACAAAGGAATCAAAGCCAGGGGATGCAAGTGATGTAAATATTAATGCAGCAAGCTGTTCTGTCCAATATTAT